>CM054057.1:621229529-621829529 GCA_028641055.1 Alopecurus myosuroides | reverse complement strand
ATTATTTTTGCAAAAAAAAACAAAGGAACACACCAACATCGAACCAGTTCGTCAGACCTAACAAAAATATAGTACTGGGGCCTCTTTACATTGTTCAACAAAATTCCTTGTCCTGAAGCTAATCCTGCTATTAGACCAAGTGTATTACTCAGCTTCTGTTTCACACTTTGGTCACTTACTAGAATTGTAACGCCTATATCAGGAATTTTGAGGGTGAGCTCGATTTAATTTCCTTGGAAATTCTCTGTAGAGGCTGAAAGAATGTCCATCAAACTGAAGAAAACACATAAGAAATCTAGGAATAGATTAATCCAAACTGATGAATGATTTTAGGACTCAGGAGGTTAATACCCATGGTTACCAGTTATTTACATAATTTCCCTCCAAAGAAGGCAGTGAAGAGCGGAAAAACACGACATCCAGTGGTCATCAAGAACTCGTTAAGGCCCTCAGTTTAGGGTCCAGAGAACTCTAATCCATTAGTGAACACGACAGTGCATCATCTCTTTTCCAAAACAGACAGAAAGCTCAAAACAAAGACGTCAGACAAACCCGAAAAATGCACACTGAATAAATGAAGGAAAAGAAAATTAATAAATAAGAAAATACAATAAGTAAATAAAAGAATATGCTCAAGAACAAAGAAATGCACACACGGCTAATTAAAAACCGCTGCATCAGTTATCCTTGCTCCTGAGTTTTGTTGTTTTTGTTGGGGCTTGTCTACTACAACACCAACATCTCGCAACCAGAGACAAGGTGACTCGACCAGCGACATACAACAACAAAAGATATGAAAGAAGTGCATCCACTACTACTTCAGATACTGCAACTAAGATTGAACCAACAATATACAATAGCTATTGCCAAGGCACGGGCACCACGTCCAGGGAGTAATGTTTTCAGCTTTATCGCTCGAGCCTGAGCGCAAAGTGCTAACTCACCCTTAACGGGAGAAAGCAAATGAGCTCACCAAGGCCGGGTGCTGAGCATGCTGAAAACAACATTGTTAACTGAATTCCTTAACCGGAGAAAGCAAACTAGGTCAACAAGGCCGAGTACTGAGTGAGCTGACAACACCATTTTTAACTGAATTGTCGTCTGAGAGTCAAACTTTTTATAAAAGCTCGCTTTAGTGCCTAATCACTAAGACAACATGCTCCAATCTGCATTCAACTCACTCACGGAGACATTTGCCCTAGCTTGTAGACTGTGCACAAAGACAGTACCTACACATTCGTGTCCGCTCAAACCTCTTTGGTCTCCAGCGATGAGTTAGTGAGGGACACTAACATAATTAAGATGACTGGCTATTTTCTTGCAAGATACACCTGATGAAACTGATAAAATTACACTGCATTACATCCATCCTTGTTTTGGAAAAAAAAAGTAAATAATGAAGAAAAACGGACTGGATGAGGCAAATGACTCAACAAAATATAATGAAACTGAAAAAATGAAGAATTAAAGACTTAAAAATAACTACTCCCTCCATCTCATACTAATCGTCTTAAAGTTGGACAAAAGTAGATGTATCTAACACTAAACTATGTCTAGATACATACACTTTTGTCTAACTTTGAGACAATTAATATGAGATGGAGCGAGTATATCGAAGAGTATGACTTAGAAAATGAGAAAAACTGAAATAACTTAAGAAAAGTTCTTAGAAAATTGAGAAACAAGGCCACTGCAAAATTTAAAAGCTGAAAAGGACTGAAACAAATAAAGATTCAAAGATTGAAAAACAAGTAAAGTCGAAGAAACTGGAAAAATAAGTAAATGAAATAGAAAATTAAATAATAAAGTCAAAGAATTGCAAACTGAAATAAAAAAATAAAAGAAAGATATAAATACTCAAGGACAAAGAATAGCAAACTGAATAGATGAAGAAAAAAGCAAAGTCAAGGGACAAAAACTGAAGAAATACGAAAATTATGTAAGTAAATCCACGAAGAAAGTAAACACTAAATGTCAAAGTAATGCAAACTGAGTAACTTAATGAATGAAGGAAGAAATACTTAATTAAACCGAAAACAATATATAATAAAACTGATATGCACAATAACCTCTTTGCGTAAGAAACAAAATAAGCATCATCATGAATCATCTTCCTCCATGGATTGACATTCTCCTTTATATATAAAGAATAAATTAGAAAAACAAACAAACTTAGAATGAAATAAGTTTAGAAAAGACAAAGAGGAAACATCGTGACAAACAACACTATATATGGAGGAAAGAAACTTTTACTTTTTCGCTTGACGACAAGCTATGTTCAAAACTATCCGTTTGAGATAGACAACAACCAGAGAGGGCCATAGTATAATGAACAAAATTATCTTGAATTCCATACCGACAAGTTATCACCAAATCTTCTCATAATCAGAACAACTAAAGTCCATTGACTTAAAATAGCCAAAAGCTATATAGAATGACCTACAAACCATCTCAAGATGATTCTGAAAAGAGAGGATAAACACAACACTTAAACAATACCTATCTCACATAATAATCGTCCATCAATAATATCAAGCAGCGCCATACATCAAAAAATCGCATACAGAATAACTAATCCAACATGTGAGCCAACCAAAACAAAAAATTAGGTTTCAGTAACAAAATTTTCATAACATGAGAATCAACTAAACACTAATATGATTAAAACTGAATCTTAAAGTGATGGGAGCTCACACACTAGTATCACTAACCTCAAAATGTGAGCTCGACAACTACATCCCCCACGTTCCCTCTAGAATACGAGCTACCCCAACGAAATGGTAAAAATATGAAACTGACTTCACAAATATAGTGGCGACATCGGCACGACGAAACCACCAAAACCAAAACCATCACGCACGCGAACTTAAAGAGAACGAAATCAGAGTACATGCGAAACAGGTCAAGCGTATACTAGTCTCGCTGGTGATGCATGCCTACCACGCTCGCTAATCCTCTCTCTCTCTCTGACGAGGGCCGCGCCGCCTGCGAGGTCACTCCAGACCTCTTCGCCATGGCTAGCCTCTCTGAACTTCCACTCTTCTCACGAGATAGACAGACAAAGCGGTTGCCAAAAATTCAAAAACCAAGGACAAAAATGAGCGTTGGCTACTAGACAAAACGAGACCGACGCGAGCCGGCAAGTCGCAGAGGACGCACGCTGAGATTCCAAAAAGAAAATGTTGGTTGTATGCCGAAAAGGCAATAATATTTATACATGTTTTTCATTTATTATGATTCACATTACTATGTTATAAATAACGTAGTTCTTTAATATGAGATTCAGAGGAAAAGTTGTGCTCACATGTAGTAACATTAACACAAAAACAAACCCTAGTCTTGCCTTTTACAACTAATTCATTTGATGTTGGATGACTATGTTTTCCTGGTCATGGACATTGTTTATGTCAACATCAATGAAAAGCATATTGTTGGAAGGGAACAATATGGCAAGGTATTCCCTAAGTAGATTGATATGCTAAGAGATTCCACTAAGACATCTTTGTTTGAATCATATCACTACACGATTATATTACAATGCATCTTTTGACCATTAGGTTATCGAGATGATATATTCTGGAGGTTTTAATTTGGTGCTATCAAGAGTCACACTGTAAACTAGGTGAACCTAAAGGTAGCTACTTGGAAATTATAAAGGAATGTATTACCTTGATGTTCTGAGATGGGAATTATTCCATCGCTAAAATAGGGATGCATACCTGGGCCCACTCGGTATTATTGATATCCATAATTTATACAGACAATGCACGATGATGATACATCATGTGCGATATCATAATACATTAATAAAAAAAGGAAACTTTTCGGATAACGAGACAACAATAACGCATAAGTGAACCAGAGATTGTTCCACGACATTACATGAATCAATTGTGTCGGGTAAGTTCGTTATGGTGACTAATGAGAGAATTGTATAATAACCAACAGGTTCCACATTTTATTTATATATTATGTGAGAGTCAATATGGGTGTCCATGGCCCCGCTATTGAATATTAAAAAGTAAAGAGTTTCCAGTTTCATGTCCATACACTATCTAACCTGTATGGGAAATACATTTAAGTTTGGTTTTATTTTTGTGCATATCTGTAGGTTCGGAACAACTAGGAGTATCATCAGACTGGTGTTTAGGCGTAATAAATATATTTTATATACTGTTGTGAATTTATGACGAGGGAATTTGATGTCCTAGAGTGACAGAAACATTGTATGTTACTGGCGTAATTTATTCTGGAGTTGTTATGAAAGAGAAATTGAGGATGCACGCTTTGTGGAGAAAAAGCAAGGGGGAATGCGATGTCCCGGGGTGTCGGAAATATATTTATGACATCGTTAGATAGTATAGATGATTTTATCTATAGGGGTTAAGCGGTTTCGGGCACTTTCCATATAAGGGGGTAGTACCGGGAGGGGGCGGATCCCACCCCCCCCCCATGGCTGAACCGTAAATTTGGGGGCCTCCAGGTGAGCCCCAGAGGCTTCCTAAAATGGTACACATCTTTCGGGTATTTTTCCTGAATTATTTGGAGAGAAAGGAGAAAAAGAAAGAGGGAAACGAGGGAGGTGGAGTTGGAGTCCACCTCACTTCAATCCGAGTTGGGCTAGGGGAAGGGTGTGGCCAACACATCATGATGCGGCCGATCCTCGTAGCTAAACTAGGAATCCTATCTCTTTGTAAAGTCGCCCCTCTTCCCCCACTATATAAAGCACCCCAAGTCTCTAAGAAAAACACACAATTGGCTCTCAAGCCTATTTCTCTTTCTCTAGAAAATTTATAGGGTCTAATTAGAGCCCCTCTAATTGAATTAGAGCTTATTCTAATTGGGTTTTGAGGGTTCCTCGCCTTATTAGACCTAGCTTCTAATAACTCTCTCTCTCTCTCAAATGTTGAGAACTCCACCTGCATATACACCCAAGGTATCAAGTCCTAGACGCCGAAGCGCTGCAGAATTTTCCCCGACGTATGTGTGCATACTCTTAGAGGGGTGATGGCGGGTAAACACACGCTCATTGGGGACCCCAAGCGTAAGGTATCAAGAGTACAACGGCAAGTTTTCCCTCAGAAAGAAACCAAGGTTGAATCTACTAGTAGGAGAAAGAAATCACTTCCGAAGGTTGATGATAGCTGATGTTGGCAGGGCGCACTACCGGTTGAGTAGCAACGTGGAATCTACACAACACAACCAAGTTACTTTGCCCCCAACGAAATAGTGAGGTTGTCAATCTCACCGGTTTTGCTGAAAACAAAGGATTAGACATATAGTGTGGAAAACAGTAATTGTTTGCAGTAAATGAAAAGAGAACAATGATGGCAGTGAATGAAAGGAAAACGGTGATTGAAGTAAAGAAAATAATGTTTGCAGTGGTTGTTTATGAGTGTAAAATAACAACGGGGTCCGTAGTTCACTAGTGGTATCTCTCCGTAAGGATAGATAACATGTTGGGTAAATATATTACAGGTGGGCAATTAAAAGATATGAAGGCTGCATCGTAGTGCATATGCATGACATGGTGATTACTATGTGATTCATGCGGGCATTACAACATATTTCATAGACTATTATCGAACTGCATCTATAACTAATAATCCACCCTCGGAGCGTAATCCAATCAAACCTCAGGTTTCAAGTTGCAAGCAACAGATAATTGCATTAAACAAAGTCTCTAATGTAAACAATGTAAACATCGTTGTTTTCTCCATAATGGAACAACACATCCCCCATCCGTTATGTTTCTGTCAATCGAGCGTGGATAAAAGAGAGGCATGAACCCACTATCTAGCATAAATACCCCCTCTTGGAGTTACAAGCATCAAGTTGGCCAAAGCATATACTAGTAACAGAGAAAATGCAAGATCATAAATAACATAAACATGAAAGAACATGATAGATTGATAATCACTGGAGATAGCATTAAATATCCATTGGATCCCAGCAAACACACATGTAGCATTACAATAAGATGATCTTGATCATTTAGGCAGCTGAAAAGATCTAAACATGAGGCATAAAGAGGAGAATGCAACCATCTAGCTACTGCTATGGACCCGTAGTCCAGGGATGAACTACTCACGCATCACTCCGGATGTAGGCATGGTGGTTTAGATCCCTATGGTGATGAATTTCCCTCCTGGTAGGGTGCCGGGGAGAGCTTTAGAACCCTCCCGAACTAGTGTAAACAATGTAAACCCGTTACGTTTATGTCACTCGAGCGTGAGTAAAAGGGAGGCATGAACCCACTATCGAGCATAAATACTCCCTATTGGAGTTACTAGCATCTACTTGGCCATAGCATCTACTAATAACAGAGAGCATTGATACGTCATAAAATTGTCCTTAATATCTGATGTTCCATGTTGTTTTGATGTTATTTGCTACATGTTTTCTATACACTTTATGTCATTTTTATCGATTTCCGGGACTAACCTATTGACAAGATGCCACAGAGACAGTTCCCTGTTTTATGTTGTTTTTAGTTTCCGAAAAGTTGTTTTGGAAATATTCGTGGAATTGGAAAATTCGAAGCTCGGAAGTCTTAGAAATCCTGAAGGTTCCACGGAGTCCCAAAGACCCCTGGAGGGGCGCCACACCATAGAACGGCGCCCCCGTGACTGCGCCATGGGGTGGTGTGGGCCCCTCGGGCGTCCACCGCCATCGCCTTTTCGCCTATTTATCCCCCCCCCATACGTCAACCCTAAAAATATATCACGTTATCCCGAGAAACACCCGAGGCCCCCGTCATCGTCAACCCGAGATCGGGAGGGTTCTGGAGCTCTCCCAAGGACCCTGCCAGGAGGGAAATTCATCACCGGAGGGGTCTATAGCACCATGCCCGCCTCTAGAGTGATGCGTGAGTAGTTCATCCCTGGATTACGGGTCCATATCAGTATCTCGATGGTTGTCTCCTACACTTTATGCCTCATGTTTAGATCACGTGAGCTGCCTCACATGATCGAGATCATCTTATTGTAATGCTACATGTTGTGTTTGCTGGGATCTGATGAATGTTGAATGTTATGTCTTCTGATTATCAATCTATCATGTTTATGTTCATGCATGTGATATTTATGATCTTGCATTCTCTCCATTATTAGTAGATGCTCTGGCCAAGTAGATGCTAGCTCCAAGAGGGAGTATTTAAACTCGATAGTAGGTTCATGCCTCCTTTGCATCTGTGCTCAGGTGACAGGAACGTGACGGATGGAGGATGTGATGTAGCCATTAGGGATAAAACAACGATGTTTACTTTGTGTACATTGTTTACATTACACACTTTGCTTACTGTGATTATCTGTTGCTTGCAACTTAATACCCAACGTTTGTTCGGATGATATTCGGAAGGTTGATTATTATTTATAGATGTAGTTGGATGACGGTCTATGTATTTTGTTGTAATGCCCGCATGAATCACATAGTAATCTTTATGTCTTGCGTGTGCACTAAAGTGCAGCCATCATTTCTATCAATTGCCCAGCTGTAATTTGTTCACCACACATGTTATTTATTTTCTATGGAGAGGCACCACTAGTGAACTTTGGACCCCAATCCATTTCCTCATACTGATAATACAACCACTACAATTACTGTTTTCACACTGCTGCTACTATTTTCATATTGTTCTCATACTATTTTCCACACCATACGTTTAACCTCTTTGTGTTCAGCAAAACCGGTGAGATTCACAACCTCACTGCTTTATTGTGGCAAAGTGATTTGATTGTGTTGTGTAGGTTCCACGTTGTTGCTGAACAGGTAGTGCGCCCTGCCATCTCAGCTGCATCAACCTTCACAAGTTCGGTTTTCCTAATAATAGTCGATTCAACCTTGTTTTCTGATGTCTGCGCACGCTTCTATTCTTGGAGACAGTGTTGGGCCTCCAAGTGTAGAGGTTTGTAAAACAACAGCAAGTTTTCCTTAAGTGGATCACCCAAGGTTTGTCAAACTCAGGGAGGTAGAGGTCAAAGATATCCCTCTCAAGCAACCCTGCAATTAAGATACAAGAAGTCTCTTGTGTCCCCAACATACCAAATATACTTGTCAGGTATATAGGTGCACTAGTTCGGCGAAGAGAGAGTAAAATGCAAGCAATATGGATGATAATAAGTGATAATACCAATCTGAAATAAAAAAAATGGCAGCAAGCAAACATAGAGCAGAACAGGCGGAAAACAGTGTTTCAATGCTTGGAAATAAGGCCTAGGGATCCTACTTTCACTAGTGGACACTCTCAACAATGATCACATAATTGAATAACTAAATATATTATCTTCCCTATGCTACTTTTAACCACTCTCCGATCGAATAACAACACCAATCCATGCTTAGGGCTTTAACAGCACTCCTCAGAGTAAGAATTTTCCCAACTAAGTAACCCCCATGCTATCACCATGAAACCCAGATGGTTCCACGCAAACACCACAATTTCATAGGGTTATCCAACACAAAATATAAATATAATGTTAAACCACACGATGCACACACTGTCACCTTTACACCGTGATCAAAGTGTTTACTGAGATCTCATAACAAATAATGAACACTAATCATTGCGTAGGGCTGCAAAAAGCATTCCTTAAAGTAAGCATTCCCATGTCTAGTTAACCCCACGCTGTCACTATGAGCGCCCTAGATGGTACTATACAAACACCACAATTCAAAGAGGAGACACACACGATGTGCACACTGTCACCTTCACATCGCGATACAAGGTGACTCCATAGTTCATATTAATAAAGCACTTGAGTAGCAAAAGATGAAGAGTAACATCTACGAATTCAAATAGATTACAAAGCTCATGATCACATATAGATCACACCATGGGAGAGAGAGATGAACCACATAGTTGCCGGTAGAGCCCTCAACCTCGGGGGAGAACTACTCCCTCCTCATCATAGGAGACAGCAACGGCAATGGAGATGGTGGTGGAGTCGATGGAGATGGCTTCCGGGGGCACTTCCCCATCCCGACAGGGTGCCAGAACAGAGATCTGTCCCCCGAAACTTGTCGGTGGCGGCGGCGGAGATACGGATGTATTTTGTGGAAAACCTCGATGTTTTTAGGGTTTTCCTCGGGGGAGTATATATAGGAGAAAGGGCGATGTCGGGGGGGTGGCAAGGGGTTCCACTCCCCTAGGTGGCGCGGCCAGGGGGACCCGCACCACCCAATGGTGTGGCCACCCTATGGCCCCCCTCCGGGGCTCTTCGGTACTTCTGGAAGCTTCCGGGACTTGTAAGACTTTTAGCTTTCGAATTTTCCAATTCCAAGAATATTTCCAGAATATCTTTTCTGAAACTAAAAACAGCGAAAAACAGGGATCTGGCTCTGTGGCATCTTGGTAATAGGTTAGTCCCGGAAAACTTGTAAAAATGCTAGAAATAAGGGAGAAAACATGTTGCAGTTGGCATAATATCATCATGGAGCATCAGAAATTATAGATACGTTGGAGACATATCAAGCATCCCCAAGCTTTGTTCCTACTCTTCCTCGAGTAGGTAAACGATAAAACACAATAATTTCTAAGGTGACATGCTACTTATCATAAACTTGATCATTATAATGTAAAAGCATATGTACGCTGAGATCATAGAGCTTCAAACACAAACATGATAGATATAACTTTAATAATAAAGCATAGCAATCGCTTTGCATCTTGAAGATCTTAAATAAAGGATCATGGATAATAATTCAAAGAAAGATAAACGTTTGTTTCGGGTATAGAGAAAGCAGGGAAAAGTGGTATTTCGCTAGTCCTTAAGAGTGGGACAAAACATAAATGCCAGGGCACTTTCAAAGTTCATGTGGAACACTAGAGCAAATAATTTAAGAACAAATAATATCACATTATGAAGCAATTATTGATGTTTATGGGACAAATGCACATAGAACTCAGAATGGCAAAAATGCTCTCTCCACTGTGCATAAAGTTAGAGGATGGATACACAACATAAAAGTAAAAGAAAGGCCCTTCGCGGAGGGAAGCAGAGATCACTCATGTGCTAGAGCTATTTATTTTATTAATCAGAGGTATTAAAAGTTTGACATTCCTCCCATCCATCTTTCATAAACCATGGCTAACCGAATCCTCGGGTGCCTGCCAACAATCACATACCATGGAAGAGTGTCTATATATTAGGAGAGGTGTATGTTAATGTCAACGAATGGTAAACAGACAATACAGTACGTCACAAGCCCACTGGATTCACAAGAGCGGATCCCATTGTGAAGCACGCAACTAGTGTAGAAGATCATCCCTCTTTCTCTTTGTTTTACACAATTATGCTTTGACTGATAAATCAGGGGAAAAAATAGTGAAGAGAATTTGTTTGTATTAATTTGGGGCTGGGCACCACGCTGCCAGCTCTTCTATCATTTGGATAAGCGGATGAAGCCACTAGTCCTGGGTGTGAAATCCAATCAACAAGTGAGATAAAGATTAATATTTCATCCTTGGACTCTGAGTCCATAGCAGTAGCAATATGGTTGTTCTCTCCATTTTATGCCTCATTTTTAGATCTTGTGAGTTGCCCTACATGATCAAGATCATCTTATTGTAATGCTACATGTTGTGTTTGTTGGGATCCGATGAATATTGAATGCTATGTCCCTTGATTATCAATCTATCATGTTTCTTTCATGTGTATGCTATTTATGATCTTGCATGCTCTCCGTTATTAGTAGATGATCTGGCCAAGTACATGCTAGTAACTCCAAGATGGAGTATTTATGCTCGATAGTGGGTTCATGCCTCCCTTTTAATCAAGCTCGAGTGGCAGAAACGTAACAGGTGGGGGATGTGTTGTTGCCACTAGGGAGAAAACAACAATGTTTACATTACACACTTTCATTCATGCAATTATCTATTGCTTGCAGTTTAATACCCAAAGATTGATCGGATGACATTCTGAGGGTGGATTACTATCATAGATGTTGTTGGATTACGGTCTATGTATTTTGTTGTAATGCCCGCATGAATCACATATTAATCATCATGTCATGCGTATGCACTACGGTGCAGCCTTTATATGTGTCAATTACCCAGCTGTAATTTTTTCACCACACATGTTATTTATCTTCTACGGAGAGGCACCACTAGTGAACAGTGGACCCCGGGCCATTTTCCTCATACTGATAATACAACCACTTCAATAATTGTTTTCACACTGCTATTGTTGTTTTCATACTGTTTTCCACACGATACGTTTAACCTCTTTGTTTTCGGCAAAACCGGTGAGATTGACAACCTCACTGCTTCGTTGGGGCAAAGTGAATTGATTGTGTTGTGTAGGTTCCATGTTGTTTCTGAACCGGTAGTGTGCCCTACCACCTCAACTGCATCAACCTTCAGAACTTTCTTCTTTCTCCTACTGGTCGATTCAACCTTGGTTTCTTTCTGAGGGAAACTTGAAGCTGCACTTTTCATACCTTCCTCTTGGGGTCTCCCAACGAACATGTGTTCACACGCATCAAGCACTTTTCTGGCGCCATTGCTGGGGAGAAAGAAAATTTCTACAAGGGGAGCCTCTCACTTCCGATCTCTTTACTTTGTTTTATTTTTGCTTAGTTTATTTTATTTTATCTTGTTTGCTTCTCTATATTGAAAACAAACAAAAATTAGTTCTCATTACAATAGTTCTTTTTGCTACTTTAATTTTTTCTGTCCATCATGTTGCTCCCTAAGTTTACCCTGGAAGATTTACCAGTAGGTAGTGGTTCTATACTTGGGAAGGATACAATTAAATAATTCTTTAATCATGTTAGTAAGCTTGAAAATTTTGTGGAAAAATACATAGTAGAGCTTCCTCAGAATTATGAAACTACGTCAACTTCTTTGATTCACATGTTAGAAGCTAGGTTTGTTAACCTTCACCCCGTACTGCAGCAAATGTTCCTTAACTTGAATAAAATTGAAGATATTTAAAACACAAATTTTATTTTGGTAACCATGCTTAAGGAATTTGGAGATATTGCTATAGAAGCTAGAAAAGTTTTTGATCGCTTTAATATGCTAGGCTCATGTTTATATGTTGTTGGAGCTCTTGAAAAATCTGAACCAGAAATGAAAAGGAGAATAAATACCAATTCCCTTTAAATTAGTAGCACTGCATGAAGCCCAAGAAAAGAATTTTGACTGGATTGTTCCTCCAAATTTATTTGATGAGAGTAGTAAAGCTAAAATTTCGAAGAGAGGAACATATGGAACTCATTTAGATAAAATACAATGCATCATTGCGGAGTTTCCGTGTCTTAATTTTGATGCTTATTCACTTCAAAACACTTGATTTTCTCTTGTTATTCCTAGCTAAAAGGCGTTAAATAAAAGCACTTATTGGGAGATAACCCATGGTTTTATTTTTGCTTTGTTCTTCTCTGTTTTCATTGAGCAAAGGTGTTGTATACTTCTATAGAAACTCCTTTGTAACTTTATTTTCATGTATTAGTTGTGCCAAGTAAAGTTTTCAGCAAAAAGTGGTGTTATTTTTGGATTTCTGCATAGAAAACATATTTCTGCTCTCCACCGTAAAATATCGTATAATTCATAGAAAGATCAAAATGACCTAAAACTTTTTGTGCTTATTCCTAAGCTAATTCCAAAAAAAATTATTTCTTTATGTTTTTTCGTTTGAGAAACTTAAGTGCCCCGAGATTTTTTTCCAAAACTTTTTCTTCCTTTACGCTCGATCATAAATAACATACACATGGAAGGAACATGATAGATAGATAATCAAGAGACATAGCATTCAATATTCATCGGATCCTAGCAAATACAACATGTAGCATTACATGAAGATGATCTTCATCATGTAGGAAAGCTCACAAGATCTAAACATGAGGCATAAAGAGGAGAGAAAAACCATCTAGCTACTGCTATGGACCCATAGTCGAAGGATGAACTACTCACGCATCATTCCGGAGGTTGGCATGGTGGTGTAGAGCCCTCCGGTGAAGATTTTCCTCCCGGCAGGGTGCCTGGGAGAACTCCAGAACCCTCCCAAACTAGGGTTGACGATGACGGTGGCCTTGGGTGTTTTTCGTGGGAAGAGGCTCTCTTTTTAGGGTTAACCTCCCATGGGGTATAAATAGGCGAAAGGGCAACACCGGTGGGCGGCCAGGAGGCCCACAACACCCCATCGCACGGCCAGGGCGTGCTGCCCTATGGTGTGGGGCCCCTGTGGTCCCCCTCCAGGTATCCTCCGCACTCTATGTGCGCGACATATTTCTAAGACCCCCGGTTTTTGAATCGTCCAATTGCGAGAATATTTCCAGAACAACTCTTCTGAAACAAAACAAAAACAGCAGGAAATAGGAATTGGCTCTGTGGAATCTTGTCAATAGGTTAGTCCCAAAAAATCGATAAAATGGCATAAAGTGTATAGCAAGCATGTAACAATTAACATGAAAACAACATGGAACATCAGAAATTATGGATACGTTTATGACGTATCAATATCCCTAAGCTTAGTTCACACTCGTCCTCGAGTAGGTAAACGACAAATAACAAATAATTTATGAGGTGACATGCTACCAACATAAACTTGATCATAAAAGTTGTAAAAGCATATGTAAGCTAAGATCATAGTACTTTAAACACAAGAATGATAGATACAATTTTAACAATGAAACATTTCAATCATTTTGCATCATGAAAAGTAACACAAACTAGACTTCACAAGAGCGGATCCCATAAAAGGACGCGACTGGGTAGAAGGTCATCCCACTTTCTCTTTTGTTTACACAATTATGCTTTGACTGATAAATCAGGGGAAAATAGTGAAGATAATTTGTTGTATTAAGTTTGGGGCTGGGCACCCTGCTGCCAGCTCTTCTAGCAATTGGATAAGAGAATGAAGCCACTAGTCCAGGGTGTGAAGTCCAATCAACAAGTGAGATAAAGATTCTCTATTCACGTCCTCGTAAGCTAAAACAGGAGCACAAGACAGGAGTAAGTTTGATGCTTTTAAAGGTAACAATGAGCAATTTATTTTGGAGTGGCGGTTAAGTCCCACATGTCGGTAGGCATGGTGGGCACATTTGGCATACTTTGGTTTTTGGGAGTTGGATGCACGAGTACTCAGTATAGGCGGATGCTAGCAAGGACTAGGAGCAACAAATCAAGAGAGCATAATGGCCATAATCATGCATAGCGACAGAAACATTATTAATCTGATTCAAAGAAAAACATTACTAATCAAAGCATAAGTGGTATTACAAGTCAAAAACTAAAATTCCTTTTTTCAATATCTTCAATGTTATTCAAGTTTAAGAACATTTGCTGAAGTACAGGGTGAAGGTTAACAAACCTAGCTTCTAACATGTTAATCAAGGAACTTGAAGTAGTTTCACAATTCGGAGCAAGATCTACTATGGATTTTTCCTCAAAATGTTCAAGCTTACTAACATGATTAAAGAAATCTTTAATGGTATCCTTCCTAAGTATAGAACAACTACTCACTGGTAAATCTTTTAGGGTAAACTTAGGGAGCAACATGATGGACAGGAAAAAAACAACAAAGTAGCAAAAATAACTACTCTAATGAGAACTAATTTTATTGTGTTCTCGATATAGAGAGCAAAAAAGATAACATAAAATAAACTAAGAAAAACTAAAATAAAATAAAGAGATTGGAAGTGAGAGACTCCCCTTGCAGAAATTCTCTTTCTCCCCGGCAACGGTGCTAGAAAAGTGCTTGATGCGTGTGAACACACGTTTGTTGGGAGACCCCAAGAGGAAGGTATG
Organism: Alopecurus myosuroides; assembly: GCA_028641055.1. Lineage (NCBI taxonomy): Eukaryota > Viridiplantae > Streptophyta > Magnoliopsida > Poales > Poaceae > Alopecurus > Alopecurus myosuroides. The sequence goes on along the minus strand of CM054057.1, from coordinate 621,814,777 downwards.
AAGAGTGCAACAGCAAGTTTCCCTCAGAAATAAACCAAGTTTAATCGACTAGTAGGAGAAAGAAGCAAGTTCTGAAGGTTGATACAGCTGAGGTGACAGTGTGCACTACCGGTTCAAAAGCAACATGGAACCTACACAACACAATCAATTCACTTTTCCACAACAAAGCAGTGAGGTTGTCAATTTCACCGGTTTTGCTGAAAACAAAGAGGTTAAACTTATGGTGTGGAAAACAGTATGAAAACAATAGTAGCAGTATGAAAACAGTAATTGCAGTGGTTGTATTATCAGTATGAGGAAAATAGACCGGGGTCCACAGTTTAGTAGTGGTGTCTCTCCATAGAAGATAAATAACATGTGTGGTGAACAAATTACAGCCGGGTAATTGACAGATATAAAGGATGCATCGTAGTGCAAATGCATGACATGATGATTACAATGTGATTCATGCGGGCATTACAACAAAATACATAGACCAGTATCCAACTACATCTATGACTAGTAATCCACCCTAAGAATGTCATCTGAGCAATCCTTGGGTATTAAATTGCAGGCAACAGATAATTGCATTAAGGAAAGTGTGCAATGTAAATAATGTAAACATCGTTGTTTTCTCCCTAGTGGCAACATCACATCCCCCACCAGTTACATTTCTGCCACTCGAGCGTGAGTAAAAGGGAGGCATGAACCCACTATCCAGCATAAATAATCCATCTTGGAGTTACTAGCATCTACTTGGCCAGAGCATCTACTAATAACAGGGAGCATGCATGATCATAAATAACATACACATGAAAGGAACATGATAGATTAATAATCAAGAGACATATCCTTCAGTATTCATCAGATCCCAACAAACACAACATGTAGCATTACAATCAGATGATCTCGATCATGTAGGGCAGCTCACAAGATCAAAACATGAGGCATAAAGAGGAGAAAACAACCATCTAGCTACTGTTATGGACTCGTCGTCCAAGGATGAACTACTCACGCATCATTATGGAGGCGAGCATGGTGGTGTAGAGCCCTCCAGTGATTATTTCCCCTCCTGGCAGGGTGCCTGGGAGAACTCCAGAACCCTCCTAAACTAGGGATGACAATGACGGCGGCCTCGTGTGTTTTTCGTGGAAAAGAGCTCTCTTTTTAGGGTTAACCTCTCATGGGTATCAATAGGGAAAACGGCAACGTCGTTGGGCGGCCTGGGGGCCCACATCACCCCATGGCGCGGCCAGTGGGCGCCACCAATGGTGTGGGCCCATGTGCCCTCACTCCGAGTCTCCTCCGGACTACGTGTGTGCGACAGATTTCTAAGACCCCCGGGTTTTGAATCGTCCAATTCCGAGTATATTTCCAGAACAACTTTTCTGAAACCAAAAACAACAGACAACAGGAACTGGCTCTGTGGCATCTTGTCTATAAGTTAGTCGCAAAAAATCGATTAAACTGGCATAAAGTGTATAGCAAACATGTAGCAAATAACATGAAAACAACATGGAACATCATAAATTATGGATACGTTTATGACGCATCAACATCCCCAAGCTTAGTTTCTACTTATCCCCGAGTAGGTAAACGACAAAAAAAAATCTGAGGTGACATGCTACCAACATAAACTTGATCATCAAAGTTGTAAAGAACATGTAAGCTGAGATCATAGTACTTTAAACAAAAGCATGATAGATATAATTTTAACAATTCAACATAACAATCGTTTGGCATAATGAAAAGTAACACAAATAGAAGATCATGAATAATAATGCATTTGAAAGTTATACGTTTGTTTCTAGCATCAAGGAAACATAGGAAAGTGATATTTCGCTTTTCCTTAAGAGTGGGGAAAAACATAAATGCCATGACACCTTCAAAGTTAAAGAGGATAAATAGAAGAAATAATTTGAGAGGACATAATAACAAGGTATGAATCAATCAATATTATTTTTGGGACAAATGCACATTAAACTCAGAATGAGAACTATGCTCTCTCAACATTGCATAAAGTTAGAAGATGGAGACTCAACATAAAAGTAAAATAAAGGCCCTTCGCGGAGGGAAGCAGGGATCACTCATGTGCTGGAGGTTTTTATTTTGTTAAACAAGGTATTGGAAACATTTTTTTTGTGGGGTGTCTATTCTTATGTCAACGAATGGTAAATAGAAAATAAAGTCCATCACAAACCAACTAGGCTTCACAAGAGTGGCTCACATAGAAGGATGCAACTGGGTAAAAGGTCATCACTCTTTCTCTTTAGTTTACACTATTATGCTTTGACGGATAAACAAGGGGAAAAGAGTGAAGAGAAATTGTTCTATTAAGTTTGGGGTTGGGAACCTAGCCGCCAGCTCTTCTAGCAATTGGATAAGAAGTTGAATCCACTAGTCCAGGGTGTGAAGTCCAATCAACAAGTGAGACAAAGACTCTCTATTCACGTCCTCATGAGTTAAAACAGGAGCACAAAACAGGAGTAATTTTGAAGGTTTTAAAGGTAACACATGAGTAATTTACATTGGAATGACGGTTAAATACCACATGTAAGTAGGTATGGTGGACACATTTGGCATACTTTCGTTTTTGGGAGTTGGATGCACGAGTTGAGCTCATACTCAGTACAGGCGGAGGCTAGCAAAGACTGGGAGCGACAAATCAAGAGAGCATAGAGGCCATAATCATGCATAGCGACATTATTAATCAAAGCATAAGTGGTATTACAAGTCAAAAAGTAAACGATCATAGAGGCTATAAGTGACTGGTTTGTAATCATAAACATGATGTAAGCATGCGCCAAGTCAACCAAATAAAACATTCATAGGAGAACACCACAAATTTATGCTTCAATGTGATAAAAAAAACTCATGATTCTTTCAATGGCACATTAAACACTCTCGGCTATTTGAGAAAAGTTATGCTACAAAAATAACCACTAGGTTTAGAATTAAAATAACATCTAACATGACATGAAAATGTCTAGCCACGGTCTATACAAGTTTCTTTTTGCATCGTTATAAATTCTAACACATGCAGCATTTTGTTTTTACAACAAGCACCATTCAAAAAAAATAACACAACCTCTCCAAAAGATACAGCAATTAAGAAAGAGAGTACAAACATAACTCTACTAAACTAACAACTCTGAATAAGAGATGCATGAAAAACAGGAGCTAAAAGAATTGCAACAACTAGAATAAAAACTAAGAATACGAGCACAACTAGTATTCATATGAATAAAGTGGAGCGTGTCTCTCTCCTAAAAAAGAATGATCGGTTCCAATGATATTTATTGCAGCAAGGAAAATAAAAGAAAAGAAAGCAGAAAATAAGAGACGCGCCAAGTAAAAATCATATAATGTTACCGAATAAAAATATAGTTTCACTAGAAGTGGCCTGATAATTTTTTGATGAAGAAGGGGATGCCTTGGGAATCTCCAAGATTAGACGCTTGAGTCTTTTTAGAATTTCATAGGATGAACCACAGGGGTATTCCCGAGCTTTGGATTTTCACTATTTCTTGATCACATTATATCACACTCTTCTCTTGACCTTGAAAACTTCCTTCACACCACACTCAGAGTAATTCGCATTAGAAAGTTAGTGCATAATAAAAAAAACATGAGTTCTGCATGGGAACAAGTATTATTGATACTTTTAAACATTAGCTACAGCCACTGTTGTTTTGTGAATCAATGAAATCCATTTGACATATTAAAGGAGCGAATCAAAGAAAAATGGCAGAATCTGCAAAAATAAGAACAGTCTGTAATGGCGAATTTTTTCGGGGCACTTAAATTGCTCAAATAGGAAAAATATAAAGAACGAAAAAGTTTCGTACTTACTTAAGGAATAAGAACAAAAAGTGTCAGGTCATTTTGATATTTATGTGAATTATACGATTTTTTACGGTGGACAGTTGAAATCTGTTTTCTACGCAGAAATCCGAAACTAACACCAATTTTTGCTAAGCATAAGAAGAGAAAATCAAGTGTTTTCAAGTGAAGAAGAATCCAAATTAAGACACATAAACTCCTCAATAATGCATTGTATTTTATCCAAATGAGTTTCAGATGTTCCTCTCTTAGAACTTTTAGGTTTACTACTCTCATCAAATAAATTTTCAGGAATAATCTAGTCAAAACTCTTCTCTTGGGCTTCATGCAGTGCTACTAATTTAAAGGGAATTGGTATTTTATTCTCCTTTCATTTTTAGGTTCAGCTTTTCAAGAGATCCAACAACATCTATACATGAGCCTAGCATATTAAAGCGATCAAAAACTTTTCTAGCTTCTATGGCAACATCTCCAAATTCCTTAAGCATGGTTTACAAGATAAAATTTTGTTTTTCAATATCTTCAATGTTATTCAAGTTAACAAACATTTGCTGCAGTATGGGATGAAGGTTAAGAAACATAGCTTCTAACATGTGAATCAAAGAAGTTGCAGCGGTTTCATAATTCGGAGCAAGCTCTACTATGGAATTTTCCTCAAAATTTTCAAGCTTACTAACATGATTAAAGAATTCTTTAATGGTATCCTTCACGGAGGAAATTTCCTTTTTATTGAATAAAAAACCATTTTGTTTTTCCCGAGTGTCAAAAATGGTTTTTTTTGTGAAGGACCTACCACAAATATGTTGCAAAACTTGGGAGCTGCTTTTTTTAATATACTAGACCATGTTATATGCATAAGTAAACAATTTGTTTCCTAATAAAAGGTTTCCATCAATCTCTTTTGAAAAACACAAGTTTTTGCCAATTCAGTTGGAAACGGGTCGAATTTGAACTAAAAGTGACTCGTATGTTGCTCATGATTTTTGGAAAAAAATCATTTTTAGCTACACAACTATCTATTTCAACACAGATACACCAAGATTATCTCAATATTCAACCCCTAGCTACGAACGACAATACCCGTCGTCTTGACTTTTCCCTGAAACCGACTGAAAAAATTCCGAAAAATTCAAAAAAAATATCAAAATGACGCAAAACCTTCGCTGGTGTCCTCATATATGTCCTAGTATCCACCAAAAACAATAAACTTCGAATACGACGGCTTTTTGAAAATGTGTTCACAAAAAGGAGCTATGTCCTCCGAACATTTTAGGGTTTCGGTGCAAATGACGGGTGTTATGGCCAAATCCATACTATGTGTGTAAAAATGTGTTATGGGTTTTGGATGGCAAAGATTGCACTCTGGGGTGTGACCTGCTTTCCCGCTCTAGACACGAACCGGGGCTAAAGGGTGCTCATTTATTAATCACACATTATTTGGCATAACTTATAATTATCTTAATGACATTTATAACTAAAACCAATAGGATTAGTACCCATTTATTAATCACACATGCATGAAAATGATGTTTTCTGTTGGACATTTTCTTCCTAAGCATTTTGATATTTTGCTTGCAATTTTCTGAGCATTTATGATTATTTGGTGAATATTTTCATATAACAATTGAATCTGCAATTTTTGGGGAATCCAATTTAGTAATGATACCAAAGTTCATTATTACTTATAAATGCTTGAAAATAGATAGTAAATGTTCAGATGTACATTTTGAGCCAGTAGACATGATTTTTGGAATTATTTGGAATTAATTATTAATTTCCAAAAAGGGGTTTCTATTCTGCCATTTTTAGTGTTGCATTTACACAGAGCAGAAAAATAAATCAATTCTATCCGAATAAAATATGGATGTGTAGAGTTTGTTAAGACAAACATTTTGCCACCTTATTTGCTCAATTTGGATTAATAGAGCAAAAGTTAGGATTTTTCCAAGTTTCATTTTTATCAAGCAATTTCTGTAATTATTAAATAAGTGACATCTAAAATATTTTTCATGTTTCAAAATAACAGAAACATGTAGAGCACACTTTGTTGAACATTCTGAAATTTGAATCACCCAATTTGGAGCATTTTTCAATTAGTTGTGAATTTTACAAATAATCCCTTTTCTCGGAAGTGAGGCATTTGTCCCCGTTCGTTGCTTGAACCGGGACAAATGCCCCTGTCCGGCAGGGCATTGGTCCCGGTTGAAGCCACGAACCGGGACGAATGCCCCCTTACCAACCGGGACGGATGCCCCATGGGGCCTCTACGCGCCCCCGGCCGTCCGAACCGGGACAAATGCATATGCATTCGTCCGGGTTCGTGACACAACCGGGATGAATGTCATTTTGACTCTAGACGAAAGGTGATGTTTCTACTAGTGTACCTATCGTGATCAAACTTGACTGCATCCAAATTAAACTGATGATTAGCTTCCATGCCACTTGTGTCCCATTGCCATCAGTCGAGCTGCTAACATGCTGTGCTTTAATCAATGGAGAATACGATTCTGACAGGGACTAAAGTTTATCGGCTATGCATGTGCGGCCACAAAGCAGAAGAGACCGGTCCAGACCAGAAAACATAATAAAACGAACACAAAGAAGAAGGCTCACCAATGGGGAAAAGGAAGAACTTGGAAATTACAAGTTTACTTTACTAGCTACAAGCACATGAGCTACAAAAACTATCCAAATACATTGGGTTAACTGATTGACTACAGGACAGGGACAGTAGAAAGGAACAAACCTAATTAACCGATTGACTACCAGCATATATGAAACCTAGCTAGCAAAGTAAATAAGGAGAAAATAATAACAAGACCACTAAGGCAAGAACGTTGACGTGGCGTCCCCACCACAGGCCGATGGCGCTGCCACCTCGCCGCACCTCCCGCACCTGCTGCCTCCGTCTGCCACCACCACGACCACCGTTGCCGCTGTTGGATAGCTCTCCATGGACTCCACGGCGACGATGGCGGCCCGACAGGAGGGGCATGAGGCGCAGGTACGAAGCCAGGCGTCGACACAGGCAGCGTGGAAGCCATGTCCGCACAGCGGCAGCACCCGCACACCCTCACCCTCGGCGAACTCCGCAAGACATATCGCACACTCCAATGATGAACCTGACGGAGAGTCCGTGGCGCCGGCGCTGGCAAAGGAGACAGTGGGGAGGGCGTCGATGACTTTTTTCTTGAGACCTTTTGGCGGAGGAAGGGAGTGGTCGGAGCTTGAGCTGCGCCGGCGTCGGCAGGCGCAGCGGGAGACGAGGGCGAGGCCGAGGACGCAGACCAGTGCGCAGAGTAGCGACGCTAGAATCACCACCATGTTTGAGTCCACGGCCATCGCCACCGGCGCTGTCTGCTGACCCCGCTGTTCCACTGGGGCCTTCATGCTCGCCGGGGATGATGACGTGTCGCCGGGCGCGGCGGCGATTGTGGCCCTGCGCTGCAGAACGCTCGCCGTGGTGCGCATGGTGTTGTTCCTGCTTGCTGCTATGGTATGAGTGTATGACTCTGTTCTATCTGTAACTCTGACCGAGCGCCTGTATGTGTTCACTGGGATGGAGGCATGGAGCTCGTGCGTCTTTTATAGCGTGCGTTGATGCATTACATAGTGGGGGTAGGAGCAATGGCCCCACTCGGTAGTGGCCAAGGTCCATTGTACTCCCTTAGTTCGGAAATATTTGACTTCCAAATAAGTGTATCAAGACAACTTTTTGTCTAGATACACTCAATTGAGAGTCAAGTATTTTCGAACAGAGGGAGTAATTTCTTGCAGCACGCGCCGCAAGTTTTGCTCTCTTTTGGTTTGACACTTTGAGGCCTTTGTTTATTTCTAGAGTATTTTTATTCCCAAGGGGATTAAGGATGGGACAGGATTTGGTGAACACCCAATCCCAAATATCCCCACAAATAGTGTTGCACCACAATACACTAACATATAGTAGCGTTTTAAATCTAAGCAACATGAGCCGTTTGGTGGGGGAATTTTACATATTATTCCCTCTAACACCGGAGTAGGAGCAATTGCCCCACTTGGCAGTGGCTACGGTGGAAAGTTTTTCTCTCTTTTTTATGAGACAAGCTTGCCTCCATTGGTTTGAAACTTTGAAAGAGGAAATAATCAAGCATTAATTAGAATCTAGTTCATTGTAGAAAAAAGATTGTATAGTTGACACTGTGGTGAGCGGTGGAAATAGTACCTAAACGTCTACTTATTAGGGACCAAACAATCCAGTGCATGTGAAAGGATGTAGTGGCTTTAATTATTTAGACTTGAGCTTTACGTTACTTAACCCGTTGAAAAAACTTGTGATGCTAACCATTTTTTTCTGAATGTTGCCGAAAAAATATTTATTTCAATGTGCCGAGAATTTGTGGATTGCTATCTGTATATCCAACCTAATCTAACCTTATCTGCAATCCGCATGCAATATCCATGAACTTAATCTAAGGTTAGTGGGACTTTATTTGGGATATCCATATAACTGGTTTTGGCCACTATATATGACCAACGGTAAAAGGTGACATTTTTTAATCAGGTTTTATATTGAGGCTATATTTTCAAATCTTGTAACACGTTTACTAATCCTATCGAACTTGCACCACAAGAATGAGGCAGTGCTCTCTAATAATTTTCTCAAATGCTCATTTCTAGACAAGTACATATGTGTAATGGGACATTAGTTGGTAAACCGATGAATGTTTTGAAATTTTAGCCTTTAATATATTTTCCCCCCCGCGTGCGTGGCAAGTTAGGCTGCGTCATTTGAGCGCTACGTTGAAAGTGCATCGTAGAAGCAACCTAGTAAGACAAAACAAGTGCATGCCCGTGTCCACGCCAGAGACCGCTTTAAAACCTCCTTTTGCTATGTGCTTTTATCTAAAGTGAAAGTGAAGTGCGAAGGAGATAGCTAGATCGGTTCACTATAAAATTAAACCATGGGGAAAACGATTAACTTGTAGCTTCATATATTATGTGTGTTGAGGTAATCTATATGTCACTACTTAAGATATATAAGCATGATCCAATTATCCCGTACAGAGGTAGTGCTGCTCACACTAGCTATGAAGCATAATATGAAGAGAGGTAGGTGCAATGGAAGCTGAAGTACTATTGATTAACCATCCTCATCTCATTTCATACTTAATGAGAATACTTTGACTTGGTTGGAGATGGCCCTTTTGCACGCTTAGTTCTGCCCAATTTTCCTTCTCGTGAATGCTTCTATTTCGATTTCAGTATCATAGTAGTGGTCTAGTAGTATACTCGATATTTTCCTAGAGACAAGAGATGATCAACACTATGCATGACCCCTCAGCTGCACATACACCACACTATGCATAGATGCTCCACAAGAGATATTCTTTAGAAAAAGTGCAGATATTTTGATAGGAGCTATACAGGTTATGTATATCTATCTCCTCGTGTTCTTGCTTTGTGGCCAGACAACTTTGCCGGAAAGTCTGACATCTGCCCACATCTATGTTCTTCCACACATATGACTATCATGACACATTTCATCTACTACACAGACATGTCAAATCATGGGAGCGCCTGGTTTTTGTGTTCTTGCGCATGGGATGGAGTATAATTCATCGCCTGGTTTTAATTTCATGGCATGTTCGGTACTTGGGTTGGAGCTATGTGAGTTTTCCATGCGTGTCAACTTTTGGGGTTTGCATCGAAATTCTCCATTGTTAGATTTATCTGTTCTTAGCTGCAACACCTCGATGGTAAATTGGTTGTCGGATAGGCAAAAAGCCCCGCAACTTCGTTCACGTCCTAGGAATTGGTATTGTACTAAAACAGAGAGTATAGTGACACCATGGTGAATGGTAGAACTAGTGACTAAAGGCCTTCTATAGTGGTAATGTTGTTTTTCTAGATAACCAGTGGGTTTTAAAAGATGAGGCGGGATTTAACTTGCTTTACACATCCCGAAGAGAAAACTTAGTGATTCCATATCTTTTCTCTCTCTAATTATACTTAAAATGCGCGATAATGGGACACCCGAGTCAGTTGATCTCCATCAGTCTAGATGGACGATGATGAGTTGCCATTCCACTTTCAATTGAATTATCTTGAATTGATCTCCATCACTCGAGTAGCTATCATGTTTTAACAGCGAATATATTCCGATTGAGACTGAAGCTATTCTATCCGCTGCTTGCGGCTACATAGTACAGTGGAGCACCCAAAATAAATTGAAACCGATATGCAGATTCCCTCTGGATAAAAAGAATTTTATGTTAAAATCACAACTTTTGCTTTACAGCCGATGAGATGAGCTATAATACATGTCCATATTCAATGGATCGATGGCGACTTTACTGGAAAGCAAGGAGAAGCTAGAATAAAATGAATGACAAAAACAGTAATACAAACAAAAAAGCTAGTTACTGGATGGTAAACTGTGTACGTGGCCTATATCTGATAAGGACTTGATGTTCCACTTTTAATCGAATCGTCATTGGCTGGATGTCCATCCGTCGAGCAGCTATTATTTTGATTGGTGGATCGATTCTAATGAAGACTGAAGCTACGCTTAATGAAACGGCTGCTGTGTGGCTACATACTAGAGTGGAGCACGAGCACCCAAAACATATCAAGAAACGATATGCCGATTCCCTCCGAGTGAAAAAAGAAATAAGTTAAATGTTACAACATTTGTTTTACGGACCAGGAGCTACAAAACATGTCCACATGCAATGGTTCGAACGAAAACGGTACTACAAACTAATAATTAGCAAATTGATACACACTAATAAGCTAGTACAGGAGGGTAGAATAAAATGAAGTTTGAGTGTTTTTTTGAAACGGGAAACCCAGCCTCTGCATGTAGATGGTGCACACGGCTTATTATATTAAATCGCATAAAACAGCGTTCAGAAGTATAATGGTTACAGCTCAGCGATAACGAATAGTTGCTGTAAAAATGAGCGACCAGAACTGCGAACTAGCACACAAATTACACATATTGTAATCTCCTAGTGTGCAACCAACCACCCTGGTTGAATATAGCCCGGACCACCGCCATGAGCCGGGTACATCCAGAATGCAAACGTCCTCGCTGGCCTTCTGAAAGTAGGAGAGACCAATGCTGGATCCAATACGTAGCTCGATGGACAACCTGCGAAAAAATGGCCAACTTTCATACCATTAAAAATAACATCATTCCTGCAATTCCATATTGCCCAAAGAAAATCACATACACCTACGCGTATACTCGCTTTTGCAACTTTGTCCACTCCATTTAACCAGGAACCGAACAAATTAGCTACCGAACTGGGTGGCGTAATATTGAAAGTGAAATGAACTAGTCTCCAAATATTTCTAGCAAATTCACAAGATATGAAAAGATGAGCAACCGTCTCTTCTTCATTGCAAAACACACATTTCGTACCCCCCGTCTACATCCTTCTAGCTAGATTATCTTTAGTCAATAATTCCTTACGATACAGGAACCACATGAAAATTTTAATCTTAAGAGGGACTTTCAACCTCCATAGGTATTTGTGTAGAAAACGAGTGTTTCCATTCATTTGATGTTCATAATAAGATTTAACTGAAAACACACCAGATTGTGTTAACTTCCAATTAAACCTATCAGGTTCATCAGTGAGCGAGACATCCATCAATCTCTCCACAAGGTGTAGCCACCTCTCCCACTTATTACCTATTAGCGCCCTCCTAAAGGTAATATTAGGGTGTTCACTCGCCAAAACCTGTGACACCAAAATATTCTTATGTGCTACCACGTTATAAAGGGACGGATATTGACTTGATAACGCCGAGTTACCCAACCAAACATCCTCCCAGAACTGAACTGAAAGACCATTACCCAAGTAGATATATCTAAATTCGTAATCCTTTCCAAAAAAACTTCGTAATTCCTTTCCAAAAAGGAGAGTCAGAGGGTTTAACTTCAACTTGGGAGAGAGGAACCCCCTGCATGTTATTCCTCAACCCAGTTGCCCCACCCCCCCCCCCCCCCCCCCCTCGGATAAGAGCTTAAAGAGCCATTTGCTCAGTAAACACCTGTTCTTAACCTCAAGCACTTCAATACCCAGGCCACCTTGATCTTTAGGTCGGCACACAATATTTCATTTTGTTAGATGGTATTTCTTTTTCTGCCGGTCACTCTGCCAAAAGAAACGAGATCTAAAGAAATCTAGTCTTTTACGTACCCCAACAGGTACCTCGAAGAAAGACAGAAAGAACATAGGTAAGCTGGATAAAACTGAATTGATTAGGATCAAACGGTCCCCATATGACAGTAATTTCCCAATCCAAGAACTCAGCTTATGCTCAAACCGATCATGAATAGGTTTCCACTCTTTATTTAAAAGCTTACGATAATGAATGGGGATGCCAAGGTACTTAAACGGGAGTTGACCTACTTCGCAACCAAAGATCAGTCTATAATCATGTTCATGAGACACTGCCTCCCCAAAACAAAAGACCTCGCTCTTATGAAAATTTATTTTTAACCCCGAAAGTTGCTCAAATAATGATAACAACAGTTTCATATTAACTGCTTTCTCCATATCATGTTACAGAAACAGAATAGTATCATCTGCATATTGAAGAATTGAGACCCCACCTTCCACCATATGAGGAACCAGACTCCCAACTTGTTCGTCCTCCTTTTCCCTAGCAATGAGGACCGCCAACATATCAGCTACAAGGTTGAAGAGTATAGGTGATAACGGATTACCCTGTCTCAATCCTTTCAAGGTATGAAAATAATGACCAATATCATCATTAACTTTGATCCCAACGCTTCCTCCTTGGACAAACCTCGCAACCCATTCACACCACAATTGTGTGAATCCCTTCATGTGCAATGTTTGTTGCAGAAAGGACCAATTAACCTTATCATATGCCTTCTCAAAATCAATTTTGAGTAATACCCCATCTAATTTCTTTTGCTTTAACTCATGGATAGTTTCATACAATACCACAACCCCCTCTAAAATATTCCTCCCCGGGAGAAAAGCTGATTGAGTTGGTCTAATTACCCGTTGAGCAATAGAAGTAACCCTATTAGTTCCCACCTTCGTGAAAATCTTAAAGCTCACATTGAGCAGGCAAATAGGTCTACATTGCTCGATCCTAGACGCATCCTCTATTTTGGGTAATAAGGTAACCACACCAAAGTTCAACTTGAACAGTTGTAAATCCCCTGTGTACAACTGCTCGAACAATGCCATAAGATCCATCCTGATGACACCCCAAAATTTTTTATAGAACTCCGCACGGAACCCATCCGGTCCCGGTGCTTTGTTCAGTTCCATCTGATCTATAGCATCAAACACCTCCTCTTCCGAAAAAGGAGCTGTTAAAAGACTATTTTCCTCATCCGAAACCTGGGGCAAGTCCCCTATCCTTGTTTCGTCTAAAGATAAATTATTCGGAACCGGTGCTCCAAATAATCTCTTATAGTACTATGTAATAAATACCTTTAAATTTGATTGTCCTACAATCATCCCTTCCTCCTGTTCTAACTGAAAAATCTTTTTCTTGCGGTGTCTACCATTTGCCATGAGGTGAAAATACCTTGTATTATTTCCTCCTTCTTGAATATGCTTAACCTTAGCCCGTTGAGCCCACTTGGACTCCTCTTCCCGTCTAAGTTTAGCAAGAAAATCATCTGCCTCCTTCTTAGAATTTCTCTCATCATCTGAGAGAGGGACAGATTCCGCTTTAACATCTAACTCATTGATAAGAAGGAGCAGCTTCTGCTTTAACTTCTTATACTCCCCACTCATATTTTGCGCCCAACCTCGCAAAAAACTATGCAGGTGTCTTATTTTATTCTGCCATCGCTCAATCGGTGAATCTCCCATTGAAATGGATTGCCATTCAGTTTTCACCATATCCTAAAAACCCTCCTGACGCAACCAAGACAACTCAAATGAGAAAACAGACTTGTTCCCAATATGAGCAGGAGAACCAGAATCTAACAACAGGGGTACATGATCTGACCCCGTGCGAGTCAGCCCCAGCACAGTGACCAGAGGAAAATTTTGCTCCCATTCAACACTTGCAAGAAAGCGATCCAACTTCTCAAAAGTTGCATCGGGACCTCTACTAACCCACGTATACTGCCTACCAGACATCTCCAGCTCCTTTAAATCCAAGCTCTCGATAATAGCATTGAAAATAAATGGCCAACGAAGGTTAAAAGAATTCTTGCTTTTCTCTTCTGGTCTCCTAAGAATATTGAAATCACCATCCACCAAAATAGGTAGTGTCTCATTCTCACAAATACGCACCAACTCTGACAGGAATGCGGGTTTTTTATCATCTTGGGCAGCCCCATAGACAACAACCATCGCCTAGAGGAAACCATCGTCCTTTGTGCGCAAATGAAATTTCACTGAGAAATCACCAGCTACCACTGTCTGTATAGTGAACATTGCTATATTAAATCCCACCAAAATTCCACCCGATCGACCATGAGGGGGTAAACAATACCAACGATAGTCATACCCCCTGACAAACGATTCAGCAGTCGTGTGTCAAAACTCGATCTCCCTGCCTCAATAAGAGCTATAAAATCTAACCGAAAATCCCTAACCATCTCACCGACAGCTATGTGTTTCGCAGTATCCCCAAAACCATTGCTATTCCAAAAAAAACCTCTCATCGGCAATATGTGTTTAAAGATTTCATCCTAGCACTACGTCTCTTAGGTCCCACTGATCTCCCTTTCCTAGCCGAACGATTACGCGCTAGTTTCACACCTTGGGTACAGAGATCTCGACAATCTTCCAAACCCTCCTCCTTGTCATCATCATAATCCTCACACAAGGAGTTCGCCTTACGAACCACTAAACTCAACTCATAAGACTCACCATCTCCCAAATTATTATTCAAAAAATCTAATCGACGACTAGTTTCGAGATTCTTTGAAATAGAAATGGAATGATTAACTTCTGCACCCGAACCTCCCAGAGAAATACCCAATTTAGCCGCGCGTGAACTAATTTCATTATTAGATAAAGAACTGAAACAAAACCTCTCGGCAGAAGTCTTACCCGGAGTCCTCTCATCGCGCAGTGCTGCAAGTCTGGACGCCTTCTCCAGAATGGGCACATCAGCATCAGGTTGCGCCCCTAGGCGCGCACTCGAACGCCTTTCTTCCGACGCCGGATTCGGGACCCCACCAAAGGCCGCCACCGCAGCCCTAGTGGGAGTACAGGACACCGGAGGTGTAGCGACGCCATCGTGGTCACCCAGCCAGCCTGGCTGGGTCGCGACCACCTCCCGCTGGCCACCGTAGGCCGGCAGAACTAGAGGAGACCCTCCTCCTGACGGGTAGAAACAACCACCCGACGGTGGCGACTCGACGTTTTGGTGGGTCGCAACCACCTCCCGCTGGCCACCGTAGGCCAGCAGAACTGGAGGAGACCCTCCTCTTGGCGGGTAGACACCTCCACCCGACGGTGGCGACTCGACGTCCACGAAGATGTCTGCTGGAGCCTTGCTTGCACGCCCTGGAAGTCGAGCGACGGAGCCCAGCGCCGCTGCACCTGCATGCTCGGACGCCAGCTCGGCAAGAGAACAGGCAGCACTAGCCGCCCTAGCTTCCTCTTGTGTCGCGACGATCCCCAGGCCGAGTCGATCCTCCTGTCTCACTGTCGGCTGGTCTAGCACCTCCGCTGCCACCGCAACAGAGCTGTCATCAACGCGTTTATCCACCAAAACAGCATGAATGCTCTTGGAGCCCCTATGTGACAGCTCACATTCCGTGCCCCAGTTCCCATCCGAAGTGTCGGAAGACAAAAGGCCCGCTTCGCACACCACACGGCGGAACTGCTCCTTCAGCAACGGTGAGAAGATCACCCCCGTCCCTTTCATCACTTTTACCGAGTGCTCCATGGCACCCGAACCCCCATACTGTGAGTTGCTATCCGGCTGAGTGTCTGTGCGCGCATTATTATCAGAACACGGATTGTCCTCCAACGAGGTTCTCTCTAGTGCATCAGTGAAATCATCACCTAGACCATCATCATCGTCCTTATCATTACCCTTGTCCTTGTCCACCATCATCTCATCGATACCATCATCCTTCTCCTCCCCCTCAACATGGAAAGAGAGAGCAAAGAACTCATCTTTAATGAGCATAGGCAGTGTTTTTGGTATCATGGTAAAGTTGAGACAGCCCACTAAAATGCGCAAGACTCCATGCTGGCGAGTATAAATCATGTCGACCTTCCGAGTCACCCCAATCATATAGCCCACCGCCCACATAGCAAGGAAATCTCCTGTATGTTCCTCCGGGATCCCAGACACACGAACTTAGAAGTTCGGCAACGTATCCAAATGCTCAATCTGTTGCCCCCAGCTGTCTACTGTCATCTCACAGTTGGAATTAGGGACCCTACATGCCCCAAAAATCCGCAGCCGTTCCAACTCCATCTCGGAAGGAAACAGAACCTTAAAGACGTTGTGTCCCACCTGACTGACGTTCCAGATGTATCCCTCTGTAGGAACCAACCTTTGCAGCTGAGTAATCACCTGAGGGATAGTCATGTCTCCCTTAGCCACCACTATCGAAGCCCAGCGAGCATTCACCACTTTAGGCCTATAGTGTTGAGTCAGAGGTACTCCAAAGATCATCAGCTCATCGTGCGCATACCCGTACATCGCGGGGTGAGGTTTTGGAGCTGCCAACAACGGACACGGTCCATTTTTATGTATCGGCGCCTCACAGAACTCACACACGGGTGCCGGACAATCAGCGAGGAAATGACCAGCGACCCCACACCTAAAACATTTCTACTTCTCTGTCTTTTTGCTCTTCTTATGCACAGCGCCCACGACCGCCGTCGCGAGCTGATCAGCTGACACACGTTTGGCGCCTTGTGGTTGCGCCGTCGCCACCACTTGACCCGCCTGCACCCTGCTGCATGTTTGTTGCTGTTGCCGCATTGTTCTGCGCCACACCCACAGGAGTAGCCATCACCGCTGTCCCACCATGTTGCTGCTGCATCACCGGCGGTACAACCTGTTGTGGCCTTATCGTCCCCCCCCCTCGCCATTCTAGTAGGCATTGGTAGCCAATGGCGGCTCCACGAACCTCCCCCTGCCAGCACCATATCCGCCTCTGTACAATGTCCTGCCTGACCTCCGTATCCTCCTCTGTTTCGTCTGTACCCTCCACGGCCAGCGTCGTAGCGCTGATGGCCACGGAAACCACCATGAGCCTGTCCCCGATTGTCTTGCGCACGAGGTGCCACTCCGGCGTTGAAGGCGAAGGGCGCGCCACCAGCGGCCACCCCCTGCGCTCCTGCCACGGCGCTGGACTCGCCTTGAACGAAGTTCGCACCAAATCCCATCCCAGCACCACCTACACGGCCATGTCCTGCTCCACCACCCCGGTTCTCCGCACCTCCATGACCTCCACCTCTCTGCGCCATGATACTCGCAGATGGAGATCGCCAGCCGCCGTCACGAGCTCTCCTCCACGTAAACCCTAACAACTTGGTAGGCCCGAGCCCCTTAGGAATTCGTGTACTCAACTTACAGATGCGGTCCCTAGCCCATGAACCCACGTCCAAGTACTGCACCTGCGGTTCCAACGCCCCAGGTCGATTCGAATTCGAAATACGAGGACCGTCCCCATGATTTCCGCTTGATACCAAATTCACCGGATCACAAGATCCACGACGGCAGCACACCACCGTCCACAGTGTGGAGATGCTCTCATCATCGACAAACTCCGTCGGACCAAACGGAGGAAGCTTGAGGGGACGCGAAGGCACAGCTGCCTTCGACACCTCCACCTCCATTGGCAACTCAATCGGGGAAGAGAAAGGCGAGAGAGCAAGGGCAGCGTACCTATGATCTGATCGCCTTCGAATTCTCTTCTCCACCCTCGCCGTTTCCGAACGCAGAGATCGATCCGTTTCCGGTGATGGAGTCTTGGTTGCCGACTGGAGTGTCTTGACGTACCACATGGCCAGTTCTTCGACGATCTCTCCGTCTTCCACCTCATCCTCTAGCGCAAACGCCCAAAATCTCCAACCAAAATGGGAAGCCGTCGCCGGCGAACGAACATCCCCCTCCGGATCGACGAAGGTCGCGGATCCCCCACGGACCCCATCACGCTCGCCCACCGTAGGCGCAGACGCCGCGCCCACATCTCGCTCACGAGCCACATCGAAATCCTCGCCATGGTGACCAGTGTCGTCGCCATCACAGTCGCCACTCGCTAGATCATGGCCACCGCCCGCCAATTCCCGCTCCCGATCCGAGCCGCGCGGAGCAGAGATCACCGGACTCACGCCTATGCCCGCCGGGAGGACGTCAGCAGCCGCGAGGGTGATGGTGGGAAGGGCTTGTGGGTGGCCGGATGACGCCGGAGTGGTGCCGCCCGCTGGATTGGGCGAATCGCCCGAGCGCTCTCGAGAGCCCTCCATCGCAGATTCCTCCGGGTTCCTGTTTGTCGCTAAATCAGACTATGTTAAATTGGGGGAGAATTTCACTTCCCGGCCTCTGCACCAACTAAGGATGCACATAGCCATATATTTGAATGAGTACCAGGATTTTTTTTTTTGAAACGGAAAACCCAGCCTCTGCATCCAGTGGATGCACACGGCTTATTTATTAAGCAATCATCCAGTATCAAGTGTTTAAAACGAAATTATTACAACTCAGGTAAATTCCAGACTGGCTACAAAGATGAGCCATCTAAACAAGCGGAGACTACACATATTGCAACCTCCTAGTATGATGCCACCAACCCTGGCTGAAGATAGCCCGCACGACCGCCATCAATCGTGCACATCCTGTATCCAAGCCTCCACGCTGCCCCTCCAGGGATAGGAGCGACCATTGGTGAATCCAGTTGGTGGCCCTGTGTATCACCTGCAAAAAATGCCCAGCTTCCATCCTGTTAAAAATCACATCGTTTCTGCAATTCCAAATCGCCCAAAGAAAAGCACACATACCAATACGTATTCTAGCTTTTAGTTTTCTATCAATCCCAGCTAACCAGTCCCCAAACAAATTGTTGATTGATAATGGTGCTTTAATACTGAAAGTAAAGTGAATCAAACGCCAAATACGTTTTGCAAATTCACAAGAAATAAGTAAATGTTCTATAGTTTCTTGATTACCACAAAAAACACACTTTGAGCAGCCTACCCAATTCCGTTTAGCCAAATTATCTTTTGTCAACAATTCCTTACGATAAAGGAACCACATAAATATTTTTATCTTAAGTGGTACTTTTATTTTCCATATGTATCTTCGTAAACATTTCGTCCCCTCATTCATTAAGTCCTCATAATAAGACTTCACCGTAAAAATGCCAGACGTGTTTAGCTTCCACTTGAAATAGTCAGGGCTATTAGAATTGAATACATTCATTAAGCGTTCAACCAAATGCAACCATGCGTCCCATTTATCCCCTGTGAGCGCTCTTCTGAACACAATATTTGGATGATCATTCCATAAAACATGTGAGACATAAACATTTTTATGTCTGACCACATTATAAAGGGTAGGATACTGTGCAGCCAAAGTAGTATCACCTAACCAAATGTCCTCCCAAAAACGTATGGTATGACCATTACCCACCATATGTTGGACCCGTGCAAAAAAATCAGATTTGACTCTCATCAACCCCTTCCAGAAAGATGAGTCAGTATGTTTCACGTCCACCTGTTGCAACGGTGAATCTTTAATATACTTACTATGTAAAATCTCACTCCACATGCCCTCTTCTGTAAGGAGCTTGTAGAGCCATTTGCTTAGGAGACACTTATTCTTAATCTCTAAAACCTCAATACCCAAACCCCCCTGATCTTTGGGTCGGCATATTATATTCCACCGTGTTAATCTATATTTTTTCTTCTTTTGATCACTTTGCCAGAAGAATCGCGATCTAAAGAAGTCCAATTTTTTCCGTACCCCAACAGGTAGTTCAAAAAAAGATAAGAAAAACATAGGTAAACTCGATAGAACCGAATTGATAAGTACCAATCTATCTCCATAAGAAAGCAATTTTCCTATCCAAAGAGCTCAATTTATTTTCAAATCGGTCCTCAATTGGACCCCATTCTTTATTCAATAATTTTCTATAGTGAATTGGGATACCCAAGTACTTAAAGGGTAGCATACCCACATCACATCCAAAAATATGACGGTACTCATCCACATATTGGACTGCATCACCAAAACAGAAAATTTCACTCTTATGGAAGTTGATTTTAAGACCTGATAATTGTTCAAATAATGCAAGTATTAATTTCATATTAACAGCCTTATCAAGGTCATGTTCCATGAACAAGATTGTATCATCTGCATATTGTAGAATGGAGACTCCCCCATCCACCAAATGAGGTACCAGACTCCCAACACTATCAACTTCCTTTGCCCTAGCAATTAGGACTGCTAACATATCAGCCACAAGATTAAATAGAATGGGAGATAACGGATCTCCCTGTCTTAATCCTTTAAGAGTTTGGAAGTAATGACCAATATCGTCATTTACCCTTATTCCCACACTCCCTCCCTGAACAAATCTCGCGACCCAGTCACACCACAGAGGAGAAAAACCTTTCATCCTAAGTGTTTGTTGCAGAAAGGACCAATCAACCTTGTCATAAGCCTTTTCAAAATCTATTTTAAACAACACCCCATTGAGTTTTTTAGTGTGAAGCTCATGAATAGTCTCATGTAAAACCACTACCCCTTCTAAAATATTTCTACCAGGTAGAAAAGCAGATTGAGTTGGTTTAATAATACGCTGCGCAATCGAGTCACTCTATTAGTACCAACCTTTGTAAATATTTTGAAGCTAACATTCAGTAAGCAAATGGGTCTGTACTGCTCAATCCTAGATGAATCTTCCTTTTTCAATATAAGGGTGATCACCCCGAAATTCAACTTAAACAGTTGTAGCTCAGCAGAATGTAATTGAGCAAACATGGGCATCATGTCTACTTTGAGCACATCCCAAAATTTCTTATAGAACTCAGCCGGGAACCCGTCTGGTCCTGGTGCTTTATTTAGTTCCATTTGATCAATTGCCTCTAAAACCTCCTCTTCAGTAAAAGTAGCAGTTAAAATATTGTTTTCTTCCATTGACACTTGAGGCAGGTCAGCAATTCTGCCCTCATCAAGTGATATAGATGTTTTAAGCGGTGGGCCAAATAATTTTTTATAATATTCAGTAATAAAAACTTGCAGATTCTGTTGACCAACAATGGTCCCTTCATCTTGTTCTAGCTGAAATATCTTCTTCTTTCTATTTTTCCCATTGGCCATTAAGTGAAAGTATTTGTTTATCTCCTCCTTCTTTAATATGTCTCATTTTTTCCCTTGAGCCCACTTAGACTCTCCCTTCGAAGTTTTTGCTAGATACGAATCAGCCTCCCTCTTTAGACTTCTCTCATCATCAGAAAGAGTCATAGTCTCAGCTTTAATATCTAGCTCATTAATCAAGAGAATCAGTTTATCTCTCAAAATCTTATATTGCCCACTCATATTTTTAGCCCATCCCCGCAAAAAACTTCGAAGATGTCTAATTTTATTTTGCCAAATTTCAATAGGTGAATCACCCATCTGCTGAGACACCCATTCTTTTTTAACCATGTCACAAAATCCATCCTGTCTAAGCCAAGATAACTCAAATGAAAATGTTGACCTATTTCCTTTATGAACTGAATTCCCTGAGTCCAATAACAAGGGCACATGATCAGATCCAGTCCTGGCCAAAGCCTGAACCGAAACAAGTGGAAATTTCTGCTCCCATTCGAAACTTGCTAGTACACGATCTAACTTGTCATAAGTAGTTACCTCTCGTCTACTAACCCAAGTATATTGTCTACTGGACAACTCCAACTCTTTTAGATCCAAACTCCCAATAATGGCATTAAAAATAGACGGCCATCGTGTATTAAAATTGTTACTACTCTTTTCATTTGGTCTCCTCATTATGTTGAAATCTCCCCCTACCAACATAGGACGAGACTCACTATCGCAAATCCTTACCAATTCAGACAGGAATACTGGTTTTTTATCATCTTGAGCAGCCCCATACACTACTACCAATGCCCAAAGGAACCCATCCTCCTTGGTTCGTAGGTGGAATTTAACAGAAAAATCACCCGCAACCACTTTCTGAACAGTCAGAATGGCATTGTTAAAGCCAACTAGTATCCCTCCTGATCTTCCATGTGGTGGTAAACAGTACCAACAGAAATCACGCCCCCCTGCTAAATGAGATAACAATCGTTGCTCGAAACTAGACCTACCAGTTTCCAAAATAGCAACAAAATCCAGCTGCAACTCTCTAACCATCTCATTGACAGTTAAATGTTTAGCAGTATCTCCAAATCCATCGGTATTCCAAAAAAAAACCCTTTCATTGATATTAATTATTATTACGACTAATAGCTTTTAATCGAGTACTCCTTCTTTTAGGCATAGAGGATAAAATACACTTCTTCTTACGGGATCGTGTGCTCTTGACATAATGTGCTAAAGTTTCCGAATCCCCTAACCCTTGATCCTCTACTTCATTAGCCTCCTCATCCAGCGATGAGGACATAGGCTCTTCCAACTCGTTACACTCAGAATTAAGATTATTTTCAAGAAAAACCAATTGTCTAGCAGTTTCCAATTTTGTAATAGAATTAATAGAATCATTAACATCCGAATTATTTGAACCCAAAGACACCCCTAATCTATATGCAAAATCAACAATATGATCATTGGGCATTAACGTAAAGGAACGCGATAGATTACCTGAGAATTTGATGTCTCGTTGCGCCGCAATCCTAGCAGCCCTCTCCGAGATAGGCGTGTCAGTGTCAGGTTGTGCACGCAACCGTGCACTGGAACGAAGACCCGCACTCCCCGGCTCCGGAATCCCTCCGAATGCCACAACCTCCTCCTTTGAAGGCACATGATTAGGCAGCGGAGTATGCTTCGAGACCTCCATATGCATCGCGTTACCCTCAGATGTCAATGATGTTCTTGGTACTGCACAGTCAGGAATCCGCACAGAAAGTGTTGGCGCCACGCTAATGACCCGAACCTCAGCCAGCTCGCCATCAGCCGCCCTTCCCATGTGGTTGTGCACCACCTTGTGAGTCTTGTTCGACGTCTCCATCTCGTTATGAACCAAATCCCTAGCACTCGGCAGCGATCGCCTAGGACTGGTTGCCCTTGGGGTGACGGCAACAGCATGCTGCGGCAGCGCAGCAGTTGGCGGCAGAGGAATACGCTGCCGTGGAGACGAATCGCGCACAGAACAGGCTGCCGTCCGCGGCGACAGAGGGCTGCGCTGCGGCAGTACAGTAGCTCGCGGCAGAGAAGTTGACATTTCGCTGCCGCGCAGTCGGCTTGCAGAACCATCTGCCGGCAGTATTTTTTCTGTTTTCTGTACCAGAGAACTCGGGAGGCAATCAACAGGCATATTTTCAGCAGAAATCGTGTGTGTAACAGTACCCACCTCCTTGTGCTGATCAACACTATCATGTTCAGAATTAACACCCGTAGGAGCAGCCATCTTCTCCCTCGTATGCTGGTCTACCGAGTTCAGGAATACAGACCTCAACTCATCTCTAGCATGTTGGAAGGATTTCATTACCAATGGGGAGAACACCACCCCTGTTCTCTTTGCCGTATCACCACCCGGACCATGAGAAGAAGTATTTTGCGTGTCCATAGGCTCATCAGCCTTGCTCTCATTAGCACCCGAATTATTGAGAGAAGTATTTGCTAGTGCATCTGTAAAATCATCCAGAATACCATCATCATCATCATTCTCCGTATTGGGTTCAGTCATCTCCACATCCTCCTCTACCGCAATGTCCTCTCCCTCAACCTCAAAGGTGAGCTCATAAATACCATCGTTAATAAACATCGGATAGTTGTGGGGGATTTTTGTGTAGTCTAAACAACCAATCCTAATGCGCAGAACTCCATGTGTCCGAGTGTAGGGCATGTCCACCTTAGATGTTTTGCCAAGCATAAACCCAATGGACCAAAGAAGCAAAAAGTCCTCCAGACGATCTTCAGGTATCCCAGACACCCAAACCCAATATTCCGGCAGCGTATCAATAGGCTCTATCCTCCGTGTCCACGAGTCAAAGACCATCTCACAATTGCTTCTCGGCACTCGAAAAGCACCAAATATTTTTAATCTCTCTAACTCCGCTTTAGACGGAAATTGCACTTTGAAAATATTGTGTCCCTCCTGAGACACTCTCCAAATGAAATTTTCCGTGGGCACCAACCTTTGTAACTGAGTTATGATTTGAGGAATAGTCATCTCCCCCTTAGACACCACAATTGATGCCATCTTTGCATTGATCACCTTTGGTTTATAATTTTCCGAAAGAGGCAAGCCAAAAAAAGTCAACTCATCATGAGCGTATCCATACATAATTGGATGTGGCTTTGGAGCAGACAAAAGTGGACAATTGATAGTAATATGCTCTACTGCCTTACAAATGTCACAAATAGGAGCTGGACAATCATTCAGCAGATGTCCTGCTACTCCACACCTGAAGCACTTCATCCTATCCACTTTGTTTTTCTTTGGAGCTGCATTTGCTACTGCCGTGGCCACCTGCTGGGCCGTCACACGCTGCACATACTGCTGCTGCACAACACCACCCGAAGCCAAGGTACCATTATTCCCCACAGTAGCAACCTGCTGTGACACCGCAGCAACCACAGATGGCTGCCGTGCTTGCACCTGATCTTGGATCACTTGTTGATTATTCCTAGTTCCCTGCCCAGCGACAACCGGGACATACCGCGGCTGAACCTGCCTAGGAAACTGACGGTAGCTCTGGCCTCCACGTCCGCGGCCAAACGGGCCTCTGCCCTGCTGCTCATATCGCTGACGCCCTCGGTACCCTCCTTGGTGTTGATTACCTCGGAAGGGCACGTTACCTCGACCAGCACTGAAAGCAAACACCTCCTGTCTCTGTCCGGTCACCACAGCAGATTCGTTAACCTGACCAGCAACGATAGAACCAGCAGGAACAGAGGGCACCCCCGCCGTCCCGCTGGCCTCTCCAGCTTCGAAGACTCTCTGTTGGGCTCCACCGCGGCCAGCGGCGGTGAATTCCCCACCAGTCCGACCTCCGCCTCTGTTCACCATGACAATCTAGGCGTTCACGGCGGCCGATCTCCTCCAGGTAAAACCTAGGAGCTTACGAAGCCTAGACTCCGCTGGTATTTTTGCCCTCGTGCAGACCCTCTCGCATCGTGCATGGCCCATGCAGCCTCTCCGATCGGGGTTTGGGCCTGCGTTCTTTCTCGGCCCATAGCGAAATAATTCACGGTTCCGATCACAACCATCAAATTTCAAACGTCTGCTCGCAGCCGAGCTTCGCCGCCGGCGAACTTCCGTCCACGGGAAGATGAGTACCAGGATATGTGTCTTGATGTGTAATCTCACATGTAGCAAGCCTGGTCCTCAAGTTTTTTTTTCATGAGTACCAAGCATGGTTTTAAATAGCGGGAGAAACGATTTAGCGGCAGCCCAAACTGAGGAGAAATCCACGCTGTAGCAACACTAAAAATCGCTATATCGCCACTAAATCCGCTAAATTGCACGTAGACATCACGTAGCGTGACCATGGTAAAACCTCTATATCGCCGCTATAGCACCGATATCTCCCACTATTTAAAACCATGATACCAAGCAACACCGGTCAATTCTGGGAATTGAACCCGGGTGGTTAGGCTTCACAACTGCATGCCCAACCTACGAGCCAAGGCTTAACAAATTGCTAGATGGTAAAATGTTGACATATCCTTAAAATTGAAGATGGAGACCAGAAGCTAAGGCAAGAACGCGGCATCCCCACCACCGGCGCCGCCATCTTGCCCCACCTCCCGCACCTGCTACCTCGGTCTGCAACTACACCAACCACAATTGGGTCTGCCGGAGCCATCTTCGGGGGCTCCGTGGCTACGATGGTGGCTCGACCGACGGCTAATCGAAGCTACTATGTTTTGGTCACACATACCCACGGCTCTCAGTGGCTTGGTCTGTGAGCTTCTCACCTTTTGAGGCATGAGAATAAATGAACCTCTTCGGGTGCAAATTCAGTCAAAAATAGTTACAATTTGTTTACCTACGAAACTATCTGCAAAGGAGGCAATACAATTTTGTAGTAGTGCCTATGTACTTTCCTAGAATCCCAGTACTGGAAATGTATTAAAAAAGAGTATGGTGACATCGTAGTGAATGGTAGAGCCAGTGAATAAACGCCTACTAATCAGGGACCAACCAGCCCGTGTGCATTAAAAGATGAGACGGACTTTAGCTATTCAATTAGTGATTGCATGACCCTTTTCTCCAATTATACACAATATTCGCGATGATGGCACGACCGAATCAACTGATCTCCATCGGTCTAGATTGGCAGGTGTCGCAGCTCCACTTTTAATAGAATCATTCTTCGATCGATTTCCATCGATCAAATAGCTATCATGTTGAACAGAGAATCAATTACAATGTGAACTGCAGCTAAGGTTTATTGATCGGCTGCGTGCGACTACATTTTTTTCCAACTGGGCTAGCCCCTTTCTATTACTTTCATAACAGAAATATCAGGTTCTTACAGAGAAGAAAGAAAGACAGAAAGGGACAGGAGCAGTCCAGATAGAAACGGGAGGGGTATCATCCAGGAAACCCGCTGTGAGTGTTCGCCGTCGAACACCCCTACGGGACAAAAACCTGCTGATACAACCCCCTCCCACCTAACAACCAGAAAAGTTCAGTAACCACCAAACAGCAAAAGTCGCTAACAAAATACTTGCACCAGTTCAGCAGGCCACAACAGAAACAGACAGGAACATCAACCCTCCAACTGCAACGCCTCAGACTCCATAACAGGAACCGCATCACCTCTCGACGATCTTCCAGCAACCAAGCTCGTCGCCAACCTTTTCAGCTGCGACGCACCCTCCACGATCGCCTCCTTGTCGCCTTCTGGATACAAACCTGCCCAGTGAATCAAAAACGAACAAACCGTAAAGACCACTACAATCGGATCCCGAAGCACATACTTATCAAAGGTTATCTTATTTCTCAACGTCCAAATAGACCAACACCGCCGAAATCATCAAGTTATAATACTTCTTTCCTTTTGGCCAAAATGCATAACACCAAGCCAAACATTGCCAAAAAGAAGCAGGACACGTTTGAGTCCCCAAGATCGTACCCAGCACACCCCAGACAGTTCTAGCTGTGGTACAGGTAAAATAGATGATTCCTAGTTTCCACATTATCACAAAAGGAACAGCTAGGATTTCCAGGCCACTTCCTCTTTCATATTCTCTCTAGTTAAGACAGCATCCTGTAACAATTGCCAAAGGAAAATCTTAATCTTCAAGGGTATTTTTGTTTTCCAAACCCATAAAAGTTAGGTCCTGCCACTGTCTTCTCCAGAAGATGATAAACAGATTTCGTCGACAATCTACCATTCTTGTTAAATTTCCACACAACCTGATCACTAACATCATCCAGAAGAGGTATATTACCAGCCCTCTCCTGTAATAAAACCCCACTGCTCTCTCATAACAGGATAAAGAC
The DNA here is from genome assembly GCA_028641055.1 of Alopecurus myosuroides. NCBI lineage: Eukaryota > Viridiplantae > Streptophyta > Magnoliopsida > Poales > Poaceae > Alopecurus > Alopecurus myosuroides. The sequence continues at coordinate 621,787,371 of CM054057.1, read as the reverse complement.
GTCTCCTGAAAGTTAGCTCAAAATGTTTCCCCGCACACTCAGCAAAGGAAATATCTTGCTGCTGGCAAATATCGAATAACAAAGGATAGGTCTGAACCAAAGGAATATTGTCTAACCAAGGATCATGCCAAAATCTCACCAAATTCCCTTTTTTCAAAACAACTTTCCTCCCAGTCATATAAATATCTTTCACTTTTTAGAATATTTTTTCCAAGCAGGTGAGTCATTGAACCTCACTTTCACAGAAGCCACAGAATGCTTTTTAAGATATTTTGCTCTCACAATATCCTGCCACAAACCCTCTCTAGTATCAAGTTTCCACCACCATTTGGTAAGGAGACTTATATTTTGTTTTCTTAAGTCCTTAACACCCAGGCCCCCTTTTTTTCTTGATCTACAAATTCTTTTCCATTTCACCATATGATATTTTCTTTTTTTATGAATCCCTTGCCAGAAAAATCTCCTCATATGCTTATTCAATTTCTCAATCATGGTTTTATTCAACAGGAACATAGACATATAATAAGATGGTAACCCAGATAAGCAAGCCTTTAAAAGAGTCAACCTAGCTCCAGAGGAGGCAGACCCACAAATCCATGCATCCAACTTTAATAAACTTTTTATCTAAAAAATCCCAATCAGCATTTTTCAGAGTAGCAAAAGTAACAGGCATGCCCAAATATTTCATAGGTAATACTCCAATCTGACAATTAAACATCTCAGCATAAGACTTAGAAATGTCATCATCACCCCCACATTGAACACCTCACTTTTTAGGAAATTTATTTTAAGTCCAGACATAATCTCAAATAAGTAAAGGAGCATTTTAACATTCACAGCTTTCCCCAAATCATGAGACATGCAAATAATAGTGTCATCGGCATATTGTAAAATAGCTACAATCAAATCAGGAGCAAGACCCACTACCAAACCTTTTTTTGAGCTTGAAGCATCATCTTAGTCAGACTTTCCCCCACCAGGTTAAACAGAGTAGGTGATAACGGATCTCCTTGTCTAACACCTTTTGCACTTTTAAAATAAGGCCCAATTTCATCATTTATTTTCACAGCAACAGAGCCATCATGAAGGATTTGTTCTATCCAAGCACACCAAGTATTACTAAAACCCTTTTTTCTATGACAATCAATAAGAAAGTCCCAATTCACTTTATCGTACGCCTTTTCGAAATCAAGTTTCAAAATTATACCTACTTGTTTTTTGACATGAGTATGATGTAAAAGCTCATGCAAAGACATTATTCCATCCATTATATTACGATTCTTAATAAAAGCATTCTGTTGCACACTGAATAACTTGTTACTGTACGGTTCCAATCTCAAGCAAAGGGTTTTAGTTATCAGTTTATACACACATCTCAGCAAGCAAATGGGCCTGAAATTCTGGATTTTAAATGCAGAATTTAAAATCTCAAGATAATAATAAATTGAAAAGGATATGCATATTATCTCAAGATAATAATAATTTAACTTAAAGTCACAAATTTTCCTTTACAGACCATGAGCTACAAAACTTTTCCACATACAACGGATCAACGACAACTTGACTGAAAAGCTACCAGAGGATAAAAAAGAGAAGAAAAATGAAGAACAAGAATAGTCTACGGTCCAGTTAACTAATACCCGATGGTAAAATATGTAAATAGCCTAGGGACATAACTAAAGTTTGAAGACGGAGAATATAAGGTAAGGCAAGAGTGTTGTATCCCCACAAGGCCACAACTGACTGGCGCCGCCACCTCCCCCTTGTCCACCTCCGGCGCATCAGCCGACGCATCCCCCTAGTCCACCTCCAGCGCGTCAGCCGATGCCTCCCCCTATTCCACGTCCGGGACTAAAGCGGAAGAGCATTGCCACCCGTGCGACGTCTAGTAAGAGAAAGTTTACTCCAAAGCAACAGAGGATACCCAAAGAACCAAAGTATATGCTCTCTAAGTGATGAGGAAACCGCAGCGGATGTGGCTCTCCAAGTGAAGACCCATTTTGCACCGAAGAAGCCCGTGGAGAAACAGGTATATGCTGAAACAGCCGTAGAATGGGCTAAGGGATTTCTTGAGTAACCAACACAGTATAAGATGAATCAGAGATTAGACTATGACCGTCAAATTCTGAAAGCAGCTGCAAATAAACCAAAGAAGGCTGGAAAAAAATTGCCCAGCTCGGAGAGCAGGAACAACAATCGATCCCCCGCTCGTAGGGAGTTTCGATGTCGACAACAAATATAGAGCCCAAATGAATAAGGACTTCAAATTATTGGACGCCAGAGTGGCAACTACATGTAAAGAGATGGGTCTTTCTTATCGGAGGCCCAAGAACGTGCTGACGAAATTGGTATGTCTATTGGTGCCATGTTAGGATTAGGAGATGTGTCAGTGGCTGGGGTAGCACGGTAATATGTCAAAGGGGAACCTCCGGTCGATGCTAAGGAGCAACAGGAGCTAACAACACATATGTGAAATCTCCACACTTGGTATATCAGGCAAATACAGAAATAAGGCCGTGAAAGACCGATTTGCGGCTGACGTCCTTACTCCATAATGGTTGATATGTCGGAATTGTTTCAGTTATTTATTCTACGCGCCCTCGGAAAATCGATCATCGCTTGCTATATTAATGTAATTAAGTCTTTTGTCTTGCTATTCTGACTATATTTTTTTGTACGCTATTATGCACAATGAAGAAGCTCGAATGCAGAAGACAGAGTGTCTTCAAATTTGGATTCATTGACCCATATATTGTAATGACCATGTGTTAAAGCACCACCCTGGAGACGTGGAGCATGACTTGTACACATTTTTAGTTCAGCAAAGCTTCGTTTACGAAATACTATTTCCTTTCAACTTTCAGTGAGTGTTTTTGTCTTTGTATATATATACTTTTTTGCTTACTCGATGTTAAGTGAAATTGATGAGTTATTCATCACGTCTTCTTATGTAAACATTAACCTTCAGAAGTCTCATGTTGAAGTCATGGACTCATTAAATAGGTGGGACAACACTTTGTGGAAAGGAATGAAAGCAATGCTGCAGAAGTAATTTCAATCAGTATCACATTATTATATATATTTCTCGTCCATTTCCTGATATCAAGTAATTAGTAACTCCTTTGTTCGTTTTCCTTGCCAAGCAGGTATTGGTAACGGTTCATATCGGTTACACAAGGTGAATTCAAAGGTGAGCTAATTTTTAAATTGGTGAAGGGTTTGGAGCAACCATTGGGGACTAATTTATGTGGATACTACGTCTGCGAGTACATTCGGTCGTTGACCAATAAGCGGAGACCTAATACGAACACAATTCAAGTACGTAAACAATATTCACAGTTTTATTTAATATGAATTGCGTTGTGTTTCAGTCAACTTATATATCTTATTTAACTCTTTAATTATATTACAGATCATGGATGTACGGCAGAACCTCCTACCAGACGAGCGCCTACGAGGAATTCAAGAGGAACTAGTGGGATTTCTGATGATGGAGGTCATTGATTCAAAGGAGAACATTATCAGCAGGACGATGAACTCCTTTTAGGTGGAACACGACAGTGAATTACCATGTTCAACTCAATGTGATACATATATGTTCGAAGTTGTATATGTGTGTATGCTCGCAAGAGATCGAACATTATATATATATATATATATATATATATATATATATATATATATATATATATATAATATATGTGTGTGTGTGTGTGTGTGTGTGTGTGTGTGTGTGTGTGTGTGTGTGTGTATGCATGTACGTATATTTTGTGTATATCGTAGTACCGTAGAATATATGTATGGAAACATGTTTAAAATTAGAAATTAAACACAATTTAAAACAGAAATCAAATGAATAACAAAACAAAGAAACAACACAAATCATGTTGCGGCAGAGAAACCGCTGAAAACTCTGCCGCAACAGAGAACCTTTAATTTAGTCCCGGCTCATGTTACGGCCCGGGACTAAAGGTCCTCCAGCCCGCGGAGATTGGGACGGTCGCGTGGAGACACTTTAGTACCGGTTCGTGAGCCACCGGGACAAAAGGAGGGGGGCTCTAGTCCCGATTGCGTAGTAGAGCCCTTACGGCTCGGGACTAGAGACCCGTTTTCTACTAGTGACTGTAGAAAAAAAAGATTGTATAGCAGACACTATGGTAAGTGGTAGAAATAGTAACTAATAAACAACTACTGATTAGGTACCAATAATCCAGTGCGTGTGAAACGATGTAGCAACTTTAACTATTTAAACTTATGTTTACTTTTCTTGACCCCATTAAAAAAACCTATGATGGTAAACAATTTTAATGGATGTTGCGGGGGAGGGGGGAGGTTTGGGATGACCATGCAATAGCTACTCTCACTAGTATCAATCGACGCCACTAGGGAAGCGTTGTTATTGTGGATTGCTAATGTTTATCTAACGTAATCTAAGCCGATCTACAATCTATATGCAATATCCATGAACTTGATCTAAGGTTAGTGGGACTTTATTTGGGATATCCATATAACTGGTTTTGGCCACTATATATGACCAATGGTCAAAGGTGACATTGTTTCATCTGGTCTTAAATTGAGGCTATATATGCTCAAATATTGTAACACGTTTACTTATCCCATCGATCTTGCACGGCAAGAACGAGGTACATCTCTCGAATACTTTGATATCAAGTGCTCATTTCTACATAATTACATACGTGTGACGACATATTAACTGGTATACTCTTTAAAGTTTTGCCACTTTAGCCTCTAGGATCCCCCACCCCCCGGCCGTGGCAATTTATAGGTCGCTTTATCCTAGCACCCCGTTGAAAGTGCATGGTAGAAGCAGGTTAGTGACGGTATTGCATTAACCGAGTAAGTGGCAGTGTTAGTGACTAAACAAGGGCATATGCATGTATGGAGGACGAGAGACTGCCTTAGATCCTCCTTTTACTATATGCTTTTATCAAAAGCAAAGAACATAAAAAAGTTAATGTGAAGTGTGAAGGAGCTAGCTAGCTCGCTTGACGGAAAAACAAGACCACATGGAAACCGATTAAAGTATGGTGGGATATTGAGGTAATCTATATGTCACTAGTGCGGCTCACACTAGCTAGTTGTGAAGGGGAGTTGAATTGAAAGATAAAAGTACAATTCTTGTTTAACCATCCTTATTTTACTTCATAGTATGGTATATAGACTATAGTAGTAGTATCTTAATGAGAACACTTTGGCATTCAAACTTTTTCCTGACGGAACGGCCGCTAATGATCCAAAATTCTTCCGGGCTGGTCGCCCTTTTCGGTGTAAGCCGATTAGTAAGTAAGATGGAGAGGAACATGCATGCATGGTCTTTTTTGCGCATTTTAAAATACTACTTGTAGTCTCCTTGATGGATGATAGAGACATGGTGGGTGATTAAGCTAACAAAAGTATATCCTCTCGTGGAAAGCAGCATGTAGTATATCAACTTCAATCCTTTGGCAGTCCGAACGCGGCATGTTCCATCGTGACATGCATGCCGCACGAGTACTAGTACTACTATTTAGGGTAAAAATTACCGTAAAGAATGCTTCCTAAACAAAGAGTTCATACAGTTAAAGCTACTATTTAGAATAAATATTTGTAATGACCCTCAGCTGCACATGCATGCACCACACTACGGATAGGCGCCCAACCCATAAAGGGCATCTATCAGTCCCCGACGCTCAACACATGCACCACACTATGCATAGTTGTTGCTGGAAATTTCAATCACCAGATGAGATATTCTTTGAAAAAAGGTGAATCTTTGAGATGAGATGGTACACATAAAGGCCATCTTTCCGACGCGGATAAAGTGCAGATATTTAGAGGGGAGATGTAGTGTATGTATATCTATCTCCTGATGATCTTATCCCCAACAGTAGCTTAGCTGGCCAGACACCTTTGTCGGAAAGTTCGCCATTTTCCCACATTCATGTTCATAATCGCGTTGTTCATCTAGTACATAGACATGTCAAATCGGGGTAGCACCTGGTTTTTGTGTTCTTTCCCATGGAATAGCCGACATAGGGTTTCTGGTTTTTCGTTTCCTGCATGTTCTGGGTACTTGGGTTGGAGCCATGCTGATCTGGTAATAGAGCTTTCCAAGGTGGCCACAGGGACCAACATGCCAACCTTTCAGGTTTGGAACGAAATTCTCCATTGTTACATTTCTTTGTTCTGCAACATCTCGATGCTGAACATGTTGTTGGATTGGGAGAAAGTCTCGCTACTTTGTATAGCGCTCATGGCCCGCCTGCCACCCTATACTTTTGTATGTTTCTTCCTGCACACGTGGCAATAAGTGTGTACTCCTGTTCAGTTTGTTACTAGACTATGTGGAAAGCAAGCTGTAGAGTATTGTGGCGATGTACTTGTACTAGTGCCGATTTACTTGTCTAGAATGCCAGTAGTACTAGCAATGTAGTAAAATAGAAACAGTATAATGAACCTTAGTGTATGGTAGAATTAGTGTCTAAACGCCTATGAACTAGGGACCAACCAGCCAGTGTGCTTTAAAAGATGATACATGCTTTAGCTTTCAACTTTGTTCTTTACTCATCCCAAAGAGAAAACTTAGTGATTCTATATCCTTTTTCTCTAATTATACGCAATCGACCGAATCAATTGATCGCCATCGGTCTAGATTGTTGATGATGCGACATCGTCCCACTTTTAATCCAAATCATCCTGGGACTGGTATCCATCAGACGACTAGCTATCATGTTGACGGCAAATCGGTTCTAATGCAGGGAAACTAAACTTAACAAACCAGCTCCATGTGGCTACATAGTACAACGGAGCACCCAAAATAAATCGAAAACAATATGTAGATTCCCTAGTGATAATAAATAATTCACCTTAAAATCACAACTTTTGCTTTACAGGCCACGAGCTACAAAATTTGTCCACATATCAATATATCATGGATGGATGGCGACTTGATTGAAAAGCTAGCAGATGGTAGAAGAAAATAAAGAACAAAAACAGTACAACAAACCTAATTAACTAATTGCTATAAAACTTAACAAAACTTCGAAGATGAAAAAATAGAAATTAAGGCAAGAACGTTGTTTTCCCCATCACTGGTTGGTGCTGCCACCTCGCCGCACCACCTACACCTGCTACAACCGCTCGCTACCACGACGACCACCATTAGCGGCGCTAGCGCTAGTACAGGCTTGGTGGATTCCACATCGACGATGGCGGCGCGACAAGAAGGGCAGGAGGCGCATGTTCGGAGCCAGGCATCAACGTAGGCGCCATGAAAGCCATGCCCGCACTGCGGGAGCACGCGGATGCGCTCCCCGTCCGCAAACTCCCCAAGACATATCGCGTACTCTAACGATGAGGACCATGTCACAAGTGATGATGGAGAACCGGCGGCCACGAAAGAGGCGGTGGGGAGTGCATTGATGGCCTTCTTCTTGAGGCCCTTGGGTGGAGGAGAGGGATCTGAGGAGCTAGATGTGCGGCGTCGGCGACAAGCGCTACGGGAGACGAGGGCAAGGCCAAGGACGCAGACGAGCGCGCAGAGTAGCGATGTGAGGATGACCACCATCTTCGAGTCGACTGCCATCGCCGGTGTTGTTTGCTGCCCCTGTTGTTGCTGCTTTGGAATAGAAAGCGGTGCCATTGAGGAGGAGGACTCGCCGACGGCCGTTCCTGGCACGAGGCCGACCGGAGCGCGCATGGTGGTGGATGTGCGGACTTGGACTTTGTACCTAGTTTTTGTTTAGTTTTGACTATGGCCAAGGTTGTATGTGATGGGTAGCCCCAAGCTTGGGTGGCCTTTTTAGGGCATCTCCAAAAGTGTCCATGTCATCGTAAGATTGCAATGTCAACTCTGAAATATGTCGACATTACATGTAATAATGAAGTGAGAAAAGATGTGTTTTATGATATGCGACCAACAAGATTGCTCGCATGCCAAGACACTTTTCTCATTTGGTCCCACTAAAATGACTATAGGATTGGCTAGACTTCACTACTTTACCGATAACTCTACCAACAAACCATTGTAATAGTTGCATGATGAATTGTTGGTTGATTATTTGACTACTCCATCATAAGGTGTATCATGCATCCTATTGCGGATTCCCTTAGAGCACGTACAGGGGTAGCAGCATCATACGGTGGTTTCAGCTCCTCCATGTCAGCACAGGCTCGTGAGGCCATCGGCCTGTTTTCTGACCCGCAACGCAGCTGTAGCCCTGTGACGCGAGTGGAGAGTACAGGATGGCCCGCACCGGTCTCATCTACTTCCTCTGCTTTTTCCCATCCCCTCGTTGTTTTCTCCTTTCTTTACGTGAGGATCCTGCCTCCTCTGCAAGAGGTACCTGTGCTCTGCAAATCACCTTTTCTCTTCCACCATGGCATCCGAACCTACGTGGATCCTGGGGCAGTGGGTTTGGGGCATACCGTTGTGCATGCCCTTATAGCACTCATAGCGGGCAGGAGCAGTCGGCCCACTCACAGGTAGGTAGGATGGGACCCACATGGTAGTGGTAGGAGTCTATACTGTCCAGACCACTTTAGAATACTTCGTCTAGCACGCGTGGCAACTGTTTGACCAGGGATCAACCAGTGTGCATGTGTGAAAAATAAGACACACTTTAGTTCTTTAATCATTTGTGCTTTACTTTATCTCCAAAGAAAAACCTGTGATGCCGAATCTCTATGAGCCCTTGCAAATACCTTTTCATTTTATTGTCATGTAAACTTTTGAAAAAAGAAGCAGCTAGTCGCCTAGCAATAGCTAGCTTCACCGATCGGCCGCTTTTGATCCAAATTTTTCGCGGACGGTCGGCATTCTCGGCGCAAGACGATTAGGAAGTACGGTAAGATGCAGAGGAACATGCAAGACCTTTTTGACTCAATTGGACATGGTGCGTGATTAAGTTAACAAACTTATATCCTGTCTAGAAAGCAACAGTTAATATATGGTGAGCGGGTGTCGTTCCATCACGTATCATCGGTTAGGTTGTTTGTCTGTATATGCTTGATTATCCGACAATGCATAAACTTCATCTCATACCATGCATGCTGCACAATACTACTACTACTATTTATAGTGCATATTCCTAACAGTGAACAAAAGAGATTACCATGAACCCTCAACTATGCACCTCACACCACACTACGCATATATGCTAAACAGGTCATCTACGCGAAACCATACGATATTTCAATCACCAAATGACGATTCTTTGGGAAAAAAGGTGAATCTTTCATATAAGACGGTACACATATAAGCCATCAATATGTCCAAATCAACCGGAAAAGTGTGGATCTTATCACAAACGGAAAGTTCGCTCTTTGTCCATATTCATGTTCTTCCCTACACACATGCCCATCATCACACAGTTCATTGAGTACATAGACATACCAAATAGAGGGAGCACCTGGTTTGTGTAGTCTTCCACATGGGATGTCCCGATCATCAGCCGCCTGATTTTACTTTCATGGCAGGTCGGTACTTGGGTTGGAACAATAATGCGGGTTTGCCAATAGAACATCCGATGGTGGACATGTACCCACATGTCAAATTTTGGGGTTCTAATTGTAATTCTCAATCGTTAGGAAGCTACTATGTTTTGGATACACGGACCCACAGCTTCTTGTTAAGCGGATCGTCTTCCGAGCCTCTTGCCTTTTTTAAGCACGTGAATAAATGAATAAACACAGTATATGACTGAACATTACCTCGTTAGTTGCAAATTCAGTCAGCACGAGTAACATTTTCTTTACCTACCAATTTATGTGAAAAGAAAGAAGTAGAATCTTGTAGTAGTGCGAATGTACTTTTCACATTTTCTTTACCTACCAAATTACGTGAAAAGAAAGTAGTAGAATCTTGTAGTAGTGGGAATGTACTTTTCTAAGATACATGTAGTGGCAATGTACTAAAAGAGAGAGTATAGTGACAGCGTAGTGAATGGTAGAACCGGTGACTAAACGCCTACTTATTAGGGACCAACCAGCTAGTGTGTTCTAAAAGACGAGACATGCTTTAGCTTTTAACTTTGTGCTTTACTCATTCCAAAGACAAAACTTCGTGATTTCATATCCTTGTTTCTCTAATTATATGGAATATGTGAGATAATGGCACGAGGAACCAGTGACTAAACGCCTACTTATTCTACGGTACCTTTTACTACCCACTAGAAGTGACTAGTATGAATTAAAATCCAACCGTTAGTTGAGAAAGACCATTCGGACTTTTACTTAGGAAATCATTTATTGAGGCTAAAACAACCAAATATTCCATTATTTTATCCTAAAATTATGGTAACCAAATCCCCATTTTTATTTCCATTGTCTACACGGAGAGTTCTTGTACGTAGTACGCACCGAGTCTAGCTCCCTATCGAGAGCTCAGGTAGGCATGGCGGCTGGCCGGCCGGATAGCTCGTCGGCAAACTTTAGAAGGCGGAGTTTAAGCACGCAAACCGGCCAGCCCGTTGGGCAGCACAACGGCAACTTATAAGAACAACCTCGGATGACGTTATATACTCAAGACGGCCGGCCGGCTGGGTAGTACGACTGCACGACAGATTTCGACCATGCTCGACGGAATTCATGTACATGGTGAAGAAGACAAGGTCTCCGATAGTTTCAGTTCTGACCACCACTACACCGTGAAGCATGAATTACGGGACCTTTCTTTTTTTAAGGGGATTTCCGATTATATTGTAGATCAGTTTGGGATTGTTTGTAACCATGCATATGTTGCTGCTCATGTTTTAACGGACCTTCCATTTTTAACACAGACTAGTATGTTTTATATGCCTAGGGCTCACTCGAGTGAGAAATAAGTTAAGTCTCACTCAAATGGCATCAGCCAGTTGCATATGCAATTCATGAAATCTGAGTTGCAACTGAGTGACATCTATGTGCAACCGGAGAAAATATGAGTTACAACTTACAAGTCATGTATAACTATCAGCCTACACGAATCACGATGTAAATCTAATGGGATTCGACTTGAGTGAGCTCTAGCTTAATTCTCACTCGAGTGAGAAATAGCAAAACCGATGTTTTATACTAGTCAGGTTTAACGCACTAGTATGATTTAATACAACCATTGGATACACGGAAATAGACGGCCTATATCTAGTTGGGGGTACCACAGAAGGCCTCATCATCGTTCCACTTTCAGTCAAATCATTTTTGGATCAAACTCCATCCATCGTGAAGCTATCATGTTGAGCAGAGAATCGATTCTGACGTAGAATGAAGCTAAGGTTAATCCATCCGCTGCACACGGCTACATAGTATAACGAAGCACCCAAAATAAAGTGATATGCAGATTCTCTTAAGATAAAAAGAATTTCACTTAAAGCCACAGCTTTTCCTTTACTACAAAACTTGTCCAAATAGAACGGATCGACGTCGACTTGACTGGAAAGCTAGCATATGCAGGAAAAAGAAAACTGGAGAACAAGAACAGTCTACAAACCCGATTAACTAATTACCGGATGGTAAAAAATGTACATAGCCTAGCGATGTAACTATAGTTTGAAGATGAAGAGCATAAACTAAGGCAAAAGCGTTGAATCTCCACCACTGACCGGCCCCGCCACCTCTCCGCAGCTTTGGCACCTACTTCCTCCATCGTCGACGATAACAACCACAGTTGGCATCACCGGCGCTAGTGCAGGTTTGGTGGATTCAACGTCGACAATCGGGGCGCGACATGAGGGGCAAGTGGCATGGGTCCTGAGCCAGGCATCTATACATGGGACATGGAATCCATGTCCGCACCGCGGTAGCATGTGCATGCGCTCTCCGTCCGCGAACTCCGCAAGGCATATTGCGCATTCCAAAGACGTCGACCATGGCACCGATGCCACCGGTGATGATGACCCTGGTGGAGAAGCAGTTGCGGCGAAGGAGATGGTGGGGAGTGTGTCGATAGCCTTCTTCTTGAGGCCCTTTGGTGGAGGAGAGTGGTCTGAGGAGCTAGATGTGCGGCGTCGATGGCAGGTGCAGCGGGACACAAGGACAAGTCCGAGGACGCAGACAAGAGCGCACAACAGCGATGCAAGAATGATCACCATGTTCGAGTCCACCGCCATGGCCGACGCCTTCTGCTGCCCCTGTTGCAGCTTCGGAGTAGAAAGCGGTGCTGGCGAAGAGGACGACTCGCTGACGGCCATGCGGTGCAGGAGGCTCGCCGGAGCGCGCATGGTGGTGGTGCTGTTGCTACGATTTGTGAACTCTGTGTAGCTAGTTTGCTTATAGCATGTCTAACAGACCCCCTATGTTTTCACCCCCTAAGACGCGTGTAGAGGGCCCTGTATGCACATTTCGCCGGCCAAAAACTCGTGCGAGCTAGCAGACCCCCTACCTCCACCCCGTAAAACAGAATATTCTGTTTTACGGGGTGGAGGTAGGGGGTCTGCTAGCTCGCACGAGCTTTTGGCCCCTCACAAAACAGGGTTTTGGACATTTTGCATATTCAACATCTCACATTGCATAAAATTTTCGAAGCACACAATAATCATCATAATTATTACATTCAATGTTTCAAACAATAAAATTATCAAAGCACACAATAATAATCCTAATTATTACAATCAATGTTTCACACAATAAAATGTTTTCTGAACTGTCAATCAATGTTTCACACATAGAAGAAGAGGAAATGAATCATTGGCCATGCAACTGCCAGTGGTGATCGATCAGATCTTGGGTGAGCTGGTGATGAGTCTCAGCACATTCAATGTCGCGATGCCCTGCAAGAAAAGCTTCAAGCCGATCAGGGTTTCTCTCGGGCACCACTCGGGTGCCAACATTATCATAGAAACATGGCAATCTTAACCCCCTCTCATCTTCGATGATCATGTTGTGAAGAATCACACAACATGTCATGATGTCGACAAGAGTCTCCTTGTCCCAAAACCGTGCAGGACCCCGAACAATGGCAAACCTTGCTTGCAAAACACCAAAAGCTCTCTCAATATCTTTGCGAGCAGACTCTTGTTCTCTGGTGAACTTTGCTTCTTTTCTTGTCAAAGGCCTATCCTTTCTCTCTTTAATTTCCTTCACAAGAGTTGCATAGTCAGGGTAAATACCATCTGTGAGGTAGTACCCCATGGTGTACTCATTGTTCATAACTTTGTAGTTGCAAGGTGGAGCATTACCCCTAATTATTCTTTTAAATAAAAGGGATTTATTCAAGACATTAATGTCATTGAGTGTCCCCGGTAGTCCAAAGTATGCATGCCAAATCCACAAATCTTGGGATGCCACAGCTTCAAGCACAATGGTAGCATCAGTGCTTTTTCCACAATACATTCCATGCCATGCTTTTGGACAATTTTTCCATGTCCAATGCATGCAATCCAGACTACCAAGCATCCCCGACCACCCTCTCTTTTCATTCATCTCCATGAGTCTCTTTGTATCATCCTCATTTGGAGCTCGGAGATACGTCTCGCCATACAACTTGATCACCATCTTGGCAAACATACGCACACAATCAGTGGTTGTTTGTACCCCAATGAGAAGGTACTCGTCAGTATAGTCCGCAGGGATACCATATGCAATCACCCTCATGGCAGCTGATATTTTCTGATATGGGCTAAATCCCATGACTTGGGCGGCATTCCTCCGTTGCTTGAAATAATCGGAATTTGCTTCACAATCTTTCACGATTTTGGTGAACAAACTCCTACGCATGCGATATCTCCTACGGAAGAGACGGGGGGGGATAGGTAGGTACCTCGGCAAAATAATCTTGCCACAGCTGTTCGTGGCCGAGCGCGCGGTTCCGCGGGATACATATGCGGCCCATCGTGGAACCTCTTCTCTGATCTAGCAGCTTCGCGCGGTCTTCGAGCTCCTTGATGCGGAAGAGGTGGTGCATCATCTCCATGTCGTCGTCGTTCAGCAGCTCGTCGAGGTCCGAATCCCCCGATGACCAGCTCGACGAATCATCGGAATACTCCAAATCATCCATGGTGGCGTCCGCAGACATCTACGACGGTGAAGCAAAGATCAGACCCAAGCGAAATCGAAGATGAACGCGGCACGGCGAGTACTCACCGTGGGGCGGCGGCGGAGATGCACGCGGCGCGGCGAGTCGAGGGGCGCCGAGGTCCGGCGAGGGTCCGGCGGGGGTGCGGCGGGGTCCGGCGGACGTGCGGCGGCTCGGAGGCGACCGGATCTATGCGGCGGCGGCTGGCGGCGGGGCGGAGAAAAACGGGGTTCCCAGCTGAAACTTCAGCGCGCCCTAGCTCGCACAAGGTAGAGGGTTCACCCTCTACATCCCCTCCCGACCCCCACAGGTAGGGGTCGACGGGCCGCCCCTTACCGAAACTTGTAAAAATTCGTCCGGGATGCTCGATTTAGGGGGTCTACTAGATGGCCGGGTAGAGCCCAAACCCGTATATCAGCGGTTATTATACGGGTTTGGGCCATTTAGGGGGTCTGTTAGACATGCTCTTAGCTTTGACTATGACCGTGCTTGTATGTTCTGGGAAACCCCGAGCGTGGATGGCCTTTTTATAGCACTCGTGGATGCAAATCATTGTGGTGGAAGGAGCAGTGGGTCCACTGACAGGTAGGATGGGACCCACCAAGCGGTAGTGAAAGCAGTCTGTATATGATCTAGGCCGCTTTAGGATATTTCGTCCCAAGACGAATGGCAACTTTTTTGACTGATAGAAAAATGCGTGGCACCATGTTACTAAACGTCTATTACTGATCAGGGATCAACCAGTGTGCATGTGTGAAAAGATGAGACACGCTTTGGTTCTTTGATCATTTGTGCTTTACCTTAGTTCCAAACAAAAACTTGTGATGCCAACTCTCTACACTACAGGAAACGCTCCAATGCCGACGGCCATAAGCCGTCGGCACAGGCTAAAAAGCCGTCGGCACAGGCTGTGCCGACGGCCGCCGTCGGCACCTTGCCGTCGGCCTATCCGGCGTCGGCACATGGTCAAATGGCCGTCGGCACATAAAAAACCGTCGGCGTAGGCTATGTCGACGGCAAAGCCGTCGGCACACTAAGCTCTATGCCGACGGCAAAGCCGTCGGCACAATATTTCCAAAATTCGAATTTTGGAAAAAAAAAAAAAAAAAAATTTTGAACTCTTTTGAATTTTTATTCCAGAATTTTTCACTTAGCCACATATTTAATCTCTAATCTTTAATTACACAATTAATCTAGTCAACATACTTAACTTAGTCAAACTTCCCGTTCGGTCACCCATCCTGAAATTGCTCCAGCCCAAACACGCTTAACCTTTGAGTTCCTTCCAAACTAGATTCCATATGAGATGTTAGAACTTACTGATATTACTATCATATCAATCATATTAACCTGTGGGGAATAATGTTAAATTTTTCTATTGTATAAATTTAAAACTGTATTTGAACAAATAACAATGATTTTATAATTCTTCGGGACAATGTTCCCGAAGAAAGTTTTCCTTTTTATTGAATAAAAAAATCATTTTTCATCCTCCGAGTGTGAAAAATGGCTTTTTTTGTGAAGCATCAACCAAAATATGTTGCAAAACCTAGGAGCTGCATTTTTTGAATATACTAGACCATGTTATATTCACAAATAACCAATTATTTTCCTCTTAAAAGGTTCTCATCCACCTCTTTTGAAGAACACAAGTTTCTGCCGATTCAGCTGGAAACGAGTCAAATTTGAACTACAGGTGCCTCCTAGTTTGCTCATGATTTTTGGAAAAAATCATTTTTAGGTACATAACTACCTATTTCATCAGAGATACACCAAGAGTTTCTCAATATTCAAGCCCTAGATACGAACGGTCATGCCCGCCTTTTTGACTTTTTCACGAAACCGACTTAGAAAATTCCAGAAAATTTAAAAAACCCCAAAATGATGCAAGACCTTCGCGTGGTGTCATTATATATGTCCTAGTATCCACCAAAAATAATAAACTTGGAATACGACGGTTGTGTTGAAAATATGTTCACATAAATGAGCTATCTCCTACGAACATTCTAGGGTTTCGGGCCAAATGACGGGTGTAATGGCCAAATCCATGGCATAGTTTGTTTAAATATGCCCATATTCCACACAAACATGCATATTGGAAGCACGGACAATGTTCCCGAAGAAAGTTTTCCTTTTCATTGAATAAAAAAACATTTTCCATCCTCCGAGTGTGAAAAATGGCTTTTTTTGTGAAGCATCAACCACAAATATGTTGCAAAACCTAGGAGCTGCATTTTTTGAATATACTAGATCATGTTATATTCACAAATAACCAATTATTTTCCTCTGAAAAGGTTTTCATCCACCTCTTTTGAAGAACACAAGTTTCTGCCGATTCAGCTGGAAACGGGTCAAATTTGAACAGGTGCCTCCTAGTTTGCTCATGATTTTTGGAAAAAATCATTTTTAAGGTACACAACTACCTATTTCATCAGAGATACACCAAGAGTTTCTCAATATTCAAGCCCTAGATACGAACGGTCATGCCCGCCTTTTTGACTTTTTCACGAAACCGACTTAGAAAATTCCAGAAAATTTAAAAAACCCAAAATGATGCAAGACCTTCGCGTGGTGTCATTATATATGTCCTAGTATCCACCAAAAATAATAAACTTGGAATACGACGGTTGTGTTGAAAATATGTTCACATAAATGAGCTATCTCCTACGAACATTCTAGGGTTTCGGGCCAAATGACGGGTGTAATGGCCAAATCCATGGCATAGTTTGTTTAAATATGCCCATATTCCACACAAACATGCATATTGGAAGCACGGACAATGTTCCCGAAGAAAGTTTTCCTTTTCATTGAATAAAAAAACCATTTTCTATCCTCCGAGTGTGAAAAATGGCTTTTTTTGTGAAGCATCAACCACAAACATGTTGCAAAACCTAGGAGCTGCATTTTTTGAATATACTAGACCATGTTATATTCACAAATAACCAATTATTTTCCTCTGAAAAGGTTTTCATCCACCTCTTTTGAAGAACACAAGTTTCTGCCGATTCAGCTGGAAACAGGGCAAATTTGAACTACAGGTGCCTCCTAGTTTGCTCATGATTTTTGGAAAAAAATCATTTTTAGGTACACAACTACTTATTTCTCATGATTTTTAGGTCAACCTAGATTTTGTTTGGATTCAGACGCCCCACAACCCTCTCAGACGAAACTGTTAACCCATTATTGTTAGTTGCGTTATTTCTCATGATTTTTGTCTAATTATTTAGTTTTAACAATATGCATGATAATTTAGATATGTTTCTCCTCTTCGAAACGAGCTAAAGAACGTCAAAATCCGAGTTGGAATGCAAAAGTTATGATCAAAACGGTGATTAAGTCAAAAAAAAAATTGAGCTTGGCTATGCCTACGGCTTTGCCGTCGGCATAGCTCATTTTTTTTTTCGCAATCCAGGATTCCCTCTTAGGGTCTATGCCGACGACAGCCGTCGGCGTATCTCAGAAAAAAAAACAAAAAACAATAGGCCGACGGCATTGCCGACGGCATAGAATTTTTTTTTTTCGCGGTTTGAGATTTTATCACTCGACCTATGCCGACGGCCCCGACAAATTGCCGTCGGCATATAGGCCGATTCCTGCAGTGCTATGCTATAAAAATACCTTTTCATTTTATTGTCATGTGAGTTTGCGAAAAAAGCAGCGGCTAGTCCGCTAGCTTCACTGCTCGATGCCACTTCCCACAAGAAAAATATTATCATTGAGGATATGTTTATCCAATCCAATCTAACCCTATCTGCAATGGATGATCTACCGTTAGTGGGACACTACATTAATTTTGACCAAAATTATAGAATAATATATCAACGTCTAGAACACAAATTGTGTTTTATTTGATTCATAATACGTTATATTTTCATGTTCTATAGATTTGGAGTTGCATATATATATATATATCAGCACATTTTTCTCTTTCAATCCGACAAACCTTGGTTGGCTTAGGACAAATAGAGACGGTCAATTATTTTACAACTTTGGGTGTGGGTCCATTTCCAAAGACGGTCAATTATTTTACAACTTTGGGTATGGTAGAAATATAACATTGTGCCGTTTCCTAGCTCTTGGAATTATGGGTGGGTCCATTTACACGTAAAACAGGACCCATAGGGTAGTAGCAGCCGCCAGTGAGGTCTCCACTTTAGCATAATTTTCTTGCACTCGTGGCAAGGTAGGTTGCTTTAGTTCGGTTCCTCTGTGTTTAAAGTGCACAGTAGATTTTTTTTTTTTTTCATTTCAAAAAAAAAAAGTGCACAGTAGAATTTAGCTTAATTAGTGGCAGTACTGTAAGAGGACTAAACAAGTGCATGCGCGGGGACACTCTAAACCAACTTTTTTGAATATTTGCTTTCTTTTCTCAAAGGTTCACTACGGGAGACGTCGCGATCGCCGACGGCCACCGGAGAGGCCGACGGTGAAAGATCGGGCCCCGTCGGCGTATGGCAACGAACGGAAATGACGAGCGTGCGGCCGTCGGCGTCCTTCCGCCCGTCGGCGTCCTTCCACTAACGCGACGGTCACCGTCGGCGATTAGCACCCCGTCGGCATCTCGCCGGAACGGCAATGCCGTTGACCTGGCCGGTCCACAGCCCCGCGTCCAATCCCCTCACCCCCCGCATCCATTCCCCTCTCAGCCCCCGCGTCCCCTCCACTCCGCCGCCGCGTGTTTCCGCCGCCGTCGTCGGCCCCTCCCCTGCCCGACCCTCCCGTGCCCGTCCCTCCCCGGCAGCTCGCCTCCCCAGTCGCTACCTCCCCGGACGCTGCCCCTCCGCACATCCGGCCGTGCGTTTCCGGCCGCCGCCGCCGCGCCCTCGCCTCCTCTGTGCCGCCGCGCCGTCACCTCCTCCCCTGCGCCGCCGCGCCACTCGTGCGCCCGGTCACCCCGCCTCCCCATGCGCCCGGTCACCCCGCGCCGACCGTCGGCCCTCCTCCCTCTCCCTCGCGCCGGCGCCCAGACCTGCGGCCGTCGACCTCGCCGCCCCCAGCCCTCCTCCCTCTCCCTCGCGCCCACTGGCCGTGGCCACTGCCACCCTCACTCCCCTCGATCCACCGGAGGGAGAAGAAGAATAAGGTATTTTTTTTCTTATTTAGGTATTGTTTTAGTTAAATTAGGGATAATTAGGGTTATGTTAGCATTAGTGTTATTATTAGGGTTAGGTTAGTACTATTATTAGGTTTAGTTTAGAATTATTATTAGGTTTAGTCTTATTATTAGTGTTAGAATTAGGGTTATATTAATATTAGTGTTAGGTTAGGTTAATATTAGTGTTAGCATTATTATGAATGTTAGATTTTTTTTGACACGCTTGTTATTTGTTATAGGAGATTGTACCCGCCACGACGTCGACCACCTACACCGCCACGCTATCGACCCCGCCGGCATTGTCTGGAGCCTCCACGCCACTCTCTCGACCCCGCCGTCGTTGCCTGGAGCCGCCACGCCACGCCACGCCCCCGACTCGGTCGTCACGCCGTCGTTCGACTACTTCCTCTACCGCCGAGGGTGAGCTAGAACTCCGTCTTCTCCCTCGCATTTATTTATGTCGCATCACCTAGGTGTCATTTCCCGTCCGCGAGCGTTACGCGGATAAATATGCATTAGAGGTAGGCATATTTTGAACCGTAACGCTTGCGGCATTTACGGGACAGTCGGCGGATGCGTAGTTGGGTACGTTCTCCATGTTCTGCTCCGGTTTGGGTCAGGTTTTCGGTAGCGCCTCCTCGTTGTTCTCCTTATGCACATCCTCTCGTCTTTTTGCGGAGATGTGTATCGGGAGAGCAGCGGGGAGGTGCTGCCGAAATTCTATCTCGGATCGGGGTAGAGCATGGAGAACGTACTCAATCTACGGATCCGGCGGCTGCTAGGACCCTAACCTATTAGAGATGTAGGTTGATGCTTCATTTTGCACGGTAGAAGAAAAAAATTACTATGATGCAATTAATTTCATGCTATGTATGTTGTTTGGCTCCGAAATAAAACAGAGGATGGCTGATAATGGGTGGATATACAGTGGCCGAATTAGTGCGGTTGAAAGGTCCGATGAGTGGGTATGGAAGACGGATTTCTTAGTGAAGGAGTTAGCGCGTGGTTCAAAGGTAGGCCTTCGTCCATTTTGCCCTTGCAGTCATTGTAGGAAACGTCATCGTAAGGGAAAAAAGGATATGATAAAACACCTTTGGTCTTATGGGTATATGCCGGGCTTCGTCACGACGGTCGACTTTGCTGAATACGAACGTGAGAGTGGCAGGGTGATGCGGCAACAGATCAATGGCAAGGAGGACGATGGGATTTGAAACTTTCTGAATGATCTTCGTGATTCCTACATGCCAGATTCGCCACCTTCACACGAGGAACCGGAGGAACCATGCGAACAAGAGGAACCGTGTGAACCCGAGGAACCGGAGCCTACCGCGAAGGCCTACTTTCATATGATGGAAACGGCTGAGAAACCTCTGTACGAGGCCTACTTTCATATGATGTTTGGATCTTCTTTGTTTCATTTCAATCTTGTTTTTAATTTTCCTGCAATTTAATTCGTATGAAAACGTGCCCTAAACAAAATAAAACAGCAAAAAAGGAAAAAAAAAACAGCACTGCACTGCCAAAACTTGGCCCATAGCCCGACGGGGTTACCGTCGGCGTCGTCGCGCGGCCCAGCAGCTGGCGGCCCATAGCCCGACGGCGTTACCGTCGGCGTCGTCGCGCGGCCTACCAGCTGGCAGCCCATAGCCCGACGGGGTTACCGTCGGCGTACTCGTGCGGGGCGTAGCCCAGGCAGGCCACATGGCCCATAGGCCGACGCCCTGGCCGTCGGCGTCTACCGCGCGTAACGGCCCGCGTCCCGTTCTGTTGCGTGGGGCCCACAGCCAGGTATACGGCGACGGCGTCGCGATACGCCGATGGGGACACGTTTTCGCCGACGAGGCAAGAGGCTGACGGGGCATCGCCGACGGCCACCGTCGGGCACTCCAGACGCCGACGGGGAAGGGGGTTTCGCCGATGGTGGCCCCCCGTCGGCGTATACGTCGCGTCCTGTAGTGGTTACAGGTGAAGTGCGAAGGATATAGCTAGCCGTTGGAAATTGGAGATGTATATTATGTGTGTTGAGGTAATCTCCATATATCACTAATTAAGATATATACACCACCAATCCATTGCATTAGGACTTACTGCGGCTCACACACTACAGGAATGGCCTACTGCGCCGACGACCAAATTCTATGCCGACGGCAATTTGTCGGGGCCGTCGGCATAGACCCGAAGAGGGAAACCCAAACTGCGAAAAAAAAATTGAGCTATGCCGACGATATTAATGCCGTCGGCCTATATATTTTTCTGAGCTATGCCGACGGCAATGCCGTCGGCCTAGCCAAGCTCAATTTTTGCTTTTTACTTAATCACCGTTTTGAACATAACTTTTGCATTCGAATTCGGATTTCGACGTTCTTTAACTCGTTTCGAAAAGGACAAACATATCTAAATTATCGTGCATATTTCACTATGTATGTTATGCGTTTCATCGTCATCATTTTTTTGAATTTGTTTGAATTTTCTATACCTATTTCAACAAAAAAAGTCAAGACGGCGGGCATGCCGTTCCTAGTTAGGGGTTGAATATTGAGAAAATCTTGGTGTATCTCTGATGAAATAGGTAGTTATGTAGTTAAAAATTATTTTAACAAAAATCATGAGCAAACTACGAGGCACCTGGAGTTCAAATTTGACCCGTTTCCAGCTGAATCGGCGGAAACTTGTGTTTTTCAAAAGAGATGGATGGAAACCTTTTAAGAGGCAACAATTTTATTATTGCTGCATATAACATGGTCTAGTATTTTCGAAAAATGCAGCTCACAAGTTTTGCAACATATTTGTGGTCAGTTCATCGACCGAATACAGATAATTCGGATTCGCCAGCATACATCTGACGGTGCTCTTCTTCAGCTTCGTATTCTATATATAACAAACAATTATACAAGTAATAGTTATTTATTTAAATCATACAACTAAGTTTTTTAAAAACAAAAGATAAAAATGGAGAGCAGTGCCTCTTTTGTACCAGTTCATGATACGAATCGGTACTAAAGGTTCCAGCCCCAGCCCCAATCTCCGTCGCACCCCTGCCGCGGACCTTTAGTACTAGTTCGTGTCAAGAACCGGTATTAAAGATCCCACTCCAACCGGGACTGGTGTTTGCCGGCTCCCTAAACCCTAGAACCGGGACTAATTCCCCCTTTAGTCTCGGTTCCTAACAGGACCGGGACTAAAGGTAAAATCTTTTAGGTGTTTTTCTACTAGTGGTAGGAGCAAATGGCCCCACTCGGCAGGGGCTACGGTCCCTAGATCTTTCTTCCAGCATGCATCGCAAGTTTTGCTCTCTCTTTTATGGGACACGCATACCTCATTTGGTTTTACACTGTAGAAAATTAGACTGTACACTTGACACTGTGGTGAGGGGTAGAAATAGTAACAAAACGTCTACTGATTAGAGACCAACAACCCGGTGCATGTGAAAGGATGTAGCAGCTTTAATTATTTAAAGTTATTTTACTTAAGCTCATTGATTTTTCTTAGTATGGTAACCATTTTTTTCTGGATGCTGCCTAAAAAATCATTATTTCATTGTGTTGTGAATTTGTGTGTGTCGATCGACACCACTAGGGGGGGGGGGGGGGGGGGGGGGGGAGGGGGGGGTTGACCATGCAAGAGCTACTCTCACTAGTATCGATCGACACCACTAGGGAAACGTGATTATTGCAGATCGTTATATGTTTATCTAACCCTATCTGCAATCCAAATGCAATATCCATGAACTTGATCTAAGGTTAGTGGGACTTTATTGGGGATATCCATATAACTGCTTTCGGCCACTATATATATGTGACCAATGGTCAAAGGTGACATTGTTCATCAGCTCTTAAATAGGGGCTATATATGTTAATATCTTGTAACACGTTTACTAATCCCATCGATACGTGCTCTCGAGTATTTCGCTCAAGTGTGTATTTCTATATAATTACATATATGTAATGGGATATTAACTGGTATACCTTTTAAAGTTTTGCCACTTCGTCCTCTAGGATATTTTCCCCCATGACCGTGTCAATTTATAGGCCGCTTTATCCTAGCGCTACGTGGAATTTTCATGGTAGAAGCAGGCTAGTGACGGTATTGTACAAGCATTAAAACCGAGTAAGTGGCAGTTTTAGTGACCAAACAAAGTGCATATGCATATATGGAGGACGAGAGACTACTTTAGACCCTCCTTTTACTATGTGTGCTTTTATAAAAAGTGAAAGTGAAGTGTGAAGGTGCTAGCTAGCCCGCTTCAAGGAAAAAACAAGGAAAACGATTACAGTGTGGCTCGATATTATGGGTGTTGAGGTAATCTATATGTAACTAGTGCGGCTCACACTGGCTAGTTGTGAAAGGGAGTTGAATTGAAAGATAAGTACGAGTCTTGTTTAAGCATACTTATCGTACTTCATAGTATGGTATATTAAACATTTAGACTATAGTCGTAGTAGTATCTTAATTAATGAGAACACTTTGGCATTCAAACTTTTTCCCAACGGATCGGCCGCTATTGATCCAAACTTTTTCTCAGCTGGTCGCACTTTTCGGCCTAAGCCGATTAGTAAGTAAGATGGAGAGGAACATGCATGATCTTTTTGACTTAGTTGGACATCCATCTTTTTTGCGCATTTGAAAACTACTTGTAGTCTCCTTGATGGACTATATATGGAGACATGGTAGTTGATTAAGCTAACAAAAGTAGTATATCATCTCGTGGAAAGCAGCCTGTAATATATCAACTTCAATCCTTTAGCAGAGTCCGAACGCAGCATGTTCCATCGTGACATGCATGCCGCACGAGTACTAGTACTACTATTTAAGGTAAAAATTACCATAAAGAATGCTTCCTAAAGAACGAGTTCATAAAGTTACAGCTACTATATTTAGAATCAATATTCGTAATGACCCTCAGCTGCACATGCACCACACTACGCATAGGCGACCAACCCATAAAGGGCGTCTATCAGTCCCCAACGCCCAACACATGCACCACACTATGCAAAGATGCTCAGCTGGAAATTTCAATCACCAGATGAGATATTCTTTGAAAAAAAGGTGAATCTTTGAGATGAGAAGGTACACATAAAGGCCATCTATCCGATGCGGATAAAGTGCAGATATTTAGAGAGGAGATGCAGTGTAAGTATATCTATCTCCTGATGATCTTATCCCCAACAGTAGCTTAGCTGGCCAGACACCTTTGTTGGAAAGTTCTCCATTTGCCCACATTCATGTTCTTCCACACATATGCCCATCATCGCATAGTTCATCTAATACATAGACATGTCAAACCGGGGTAGCACCTGGTTTCTGTGATCTTTCCCATGAAATAGCCGACTTGGGCTATCCGGTTGGAGCCATGCTGGTCTGGTTTGGAACCAACATGCCAACCTTTCAGGTTTGGAACGAAATTCTCCATCGTTACATTTCTTTGTTCTGCAACATCTCGATGCTGAACATGTTGTCGGATTCGGAGAAAGTCTCGCTACTTTGTATAGCGCTCGTGGCCCGCGTGCCACCCTATACTTTTGTATGTTTCTTCCTGCACACGTGGCAATAAGTGTGTACTCCTTTTCAGTTTGTTACTAGACTATGTGGAAAGCGTATACTGCGATGTACTTGTACTAGTGGAGATTTACTTGTCTAGAATGCCACTAGTAGCAATGTACTAAAATAGAAAGAGTATAACCAACCCTAGTGTATGGTAGAATTAGTGTCTAAACGCTTATGAACTAGGGACCAACCAGCCAGTGTGCTTTAAAAGATTATACATGCTTTAGCTTTCAACTTTGTTCTTTACTCATCCCAAAGAGAAAACTTAGTGATTCCATATCATTTTTCTCTAATTATCCGCAGTATGCGCGATAATAACACGACCGAATCAATTGATCACCATCGGTCTAGATTGATGATGATGCGTCGTCGTCCCACTTTTAATCCAAATCATCCTGGGACTGATATCCATCGGACGACTAGCTATCATGTTGACACCAAATCGGTTCTAATGCAGAGGGAAACTAAACTTAACAAATCAGCTCCATGCGGCTACATAGTACAGCGGAGCACCCAAAATAAATCGAAAACAATATGTAGATTCCCTAGTGATAATAAATAATTCACCTTAAAATCACAACTTTTGCTCTACAGACCACGAGCTACAAAATGTGTCCACATATCAATATATATATCATGGTTGGATGGCGTCTTGATTGAAAAGCTAGCAGATGATAGAAGAAAATAAAGAACAAAAATAGTAGAACAAACCTAATTAACTAATTACTATAAAACTTAACAAAATTTCGAAGATGAAAAATAGAAAATAAGTCCAGAACGTTGTTTCCCCATCACTGGTTGGTGCTGCCACCTCGCCGCACCTCCCACACCTGATGCAACCGCTCGCTACTTCGACGACCACCGTTAGCGGTGCCGGCGCTAGTATAGGCTTGGCGGATTCCACATCGATGACGGCGGCGCGACAAGAGGGACAGGAGGCGCATGTTCGGAGCCAGGCATCAACGCAGGCGCCATGAAAGCCATGCCCGCACTGCGGGAGCATGCGGATGCGCTCCCCGTATGCAAACTCCACAAGGCATATCGTGCACTCTAACGATGACCACCATGTCACAAGTGATGATGGAGAACCGGCTGCCACGAAGGAGGCGGTGGGGAGTGCATTGATAGCCTTCTTCTCGAGGCCCTTGGGTGGAGGAGAGTGATATGAGGAGCTAGATGTGCAGCGTCGGCGACAAGTGCTGCGGGAGACGAGGGCAAGGCCGAGGACACAGACGAGCGCGCAGAGCAGCGATGTGAGGATGACCACCATGTTCGAGTCGACTGCCATCGCCGGCGCTATATGCTGCCCCTGTTGTTTCTGCTTTGGAATAGAAAGCGATGCCAGTGAGGAGGACGACTCGCCGACGGCCGTTCCTGCCACGAGGCTCACCGGAGCGCGCATGGTGGTGGATGTGCAGACTTGGACTTTGTACCTAGTTTTTGTTTAGTTTTGACTATGGCCAAGGTTGTATGTGCTGGGAAGCCCCAAGCTTGGGTGGCCTTTTTAGGGCATCTCCAACAGTGTACATGTCATCGTAAGATAGCAATGTCACCTTTGAAATATGTCTACATGACATGTAATAATGAAGTGAGAGAAGATGAGTTGTATGAAATGCACCAACAAGATAGCTCCCATGCCAAGACACTTTTCTCCTTTGGTCCCACTAAAATGACTATAGGATTGGCTAGACTTCATTACTTTACCAACAACTCTACAAACAAACCATTGTAATAGTTGAATGGTGCATTGTTGGCAGATGAGTTGGCTACTCCATCATAGGGTGTATATGCATCATGTTGCGGATGACCTTAGGGTGTGTTTGGTTGTTGTAACCAAGTGGAATATAATGGGACAGTTCCACTCTTAGAGCCCATTCCTATGTTTGGTTGAAAAGTGGAACGGAACCAACTAGTTCCTCGGAAGGGAATATATACCTCTAATATGCGGAACGGAGTGGTTCTTCCAAATTGGTGGAACGACATGGAATTTGCGGGCCCTCTCATAGGATTTGTAGTTTGATTGCTAATCTGTACTGGTTAACAACAAATTTAGACGTTGATTTGTATCTTAGGGTGATGTTAATTACTAATATGTACTAATTAATGACATAGTTAATGACGTGTGCTAAAAAAATTGCCGTGCTAGTTTGGTGCTGAATTTAGAGGCTAATTCGCAAAAAACAAACTTGTTTGTTTAAATACTTTTTTAAATTTTGGAGGCTAATTTTGGCAAGCTGAACCAAATTATAGCCATTCCATTCCGATTTTTTGTCCCAACCAAACACAAGATGAAACCATTCCATTCTATCGTTTTGGTCCCAACCAAACACAAGAACAGAACCGACCCATTCTACTGGAATGAAACCATGATATTAGATTCCACTTCGTTTCAAAACCAAACACACCATTGTAGCACTCATAGCAGGCAGGAGCAATCAGCCCACTCACAGGTAGGTAGGATGGGACCCACATGGTAGTGGTAGGAGTCTGTATTGTCCAGACCACTTTAGGATACTTCGTCCAGCACGCGTGGCAAGTGTTTGACCAGGGATCAACCAGTGTGCATGTGTGAAAAATAAGACACACTTTAGTTCTTTAATCATTTGTGCTTTACTTTATCTACAAAGAAAAACCTGTGATGCCAACTCTCTATGAGCGCTTGCAAATACCTTTTCATTTTATTGTCAAGTAAATCTATTTATATACTAAAAGCAATATACGGATGTCGAATAGAGACACCAGGTTAAGCCACATCACCTGAATTATTTTGACCGTTAGATCTATAATTGACAGCTAGGATGACCTGATCGTATAATTGTGTAACGCTGCACGTTGCTTGAGCTGACACGTCCTGGACATATATATAAATGTGGAACTGTCCCGCAATCCCCAACCGGCCTCCACTTCCCCGACCGCGTCCACTGGCCCACGTCTTTAATTAAGCCCACTGGCCACATTTTGGTCAAAGGGCCGACTGGCCCGCGTCTTTTATTATAAACCCACTGGCCACGTTTTGGTCAAAGGGGCCACCGGCCACGCGGGGTCAAAGGGGCCACTGGCCAGCGTCCTAGTGGCTGGCCCGTCCAGTCCCTTAAATTAAGACCACAGGAACGCGCGGTAAAAGGGCCCACTTCCGCCTCGTCTTCCCGCGCCTCCACTTTCCCACGTGCGCGTGGCCACGAACGGCACGCCTCGGCTCCCCCCCCCCCGCATTCATGGCCGCCTGCAACCGCCGCCACGTTCTGGCCGCCGGTTGGCATGCCAGCCTCCCCCGGGTCCTTTTTAAAGGGCCCCCGCCGCCCGTACATCCCATTCACCCCGGCCGCGTCCCAGCGAAAGCAACCCTAGCCGCCATGTCGCGCTGGTTCAAGCGCCCCAGGAACGACCACGAGGCCGGGTCCTCGAGCGGCGCGCGCTCCGGCGTTCCACCGCCGCCGGCGGAGGCCTTCGGCTTCGGCCCGGGAGGCGTCCGCATCGGCAGGCAGCCGCGCGTCCCCGCTCCGCCTCCGGCGTCACGCGCGCCGCCCCGCGCCGCGCCCAAGGGCAAGCTCTTCCGCCGGTACGTCCGGAAGGAGGAGGCCGAGTGGCACTGGGAACGCGCCACGCCGGTGTTCTGGCCGGACGTCCACCTTCCGGACGGCTGGCACCTGAACCCGCAGCGCATCCCCGTGCCGCCGGCCCCGTCCAGCAGCGAGGCCCTGCGCGAGGAGATCGACCGCCGGCGCGCGCTCCTGCCGGCCCACCTCCTCAGGGACCGCGCGTACGCGCGCAGCTCCCCGAACTGGGCCGTCTGGCTCCAGCAGGAGCACGACCAGCGCCGCCGCTCCTTCATTCCCACAGCCCAGGAGGTAAGCACCGCCGACTACCCCGCGCCGCCGCCGGGCAGGGAGCCGGAGCTTTGGCTCCTGGAGGACATCGCCGACAACGTCGTCGAGGACGACGACCCCGAGCTCCAGGCCGGCTTGGAGGAAGCCTACGAGGCCTCCCGCCGCTCCCTCGTCGAGGACGAGGTCAAGCGGTGGGAGCAGGTCCTGGCCGCCGCTGCCGCCGACGGCGCAGCCATGCCGCCCCCTGCGGCGCCTGCCCCTTGGTGGCAGGTAATGAACGCCGACCTGGAGGCCTCCGAGGACCAACCGCCGCCACAGCCGCTGCCCCCCGGTCTGGAGTACGGGATGACCTGGGCCTGGACCGGCGGCGTATGGTCGCCGGAGGAGCTACCGCCACCGCCGCCGCGGCAGGAGGAGCTGCCCCCGCCACCGCCGCACGCGCCCCCGATGCCTCCGCAGCCACCGGCGGGCCCGCCCCAGCTGCCTGCCCACCTGTGGCAGTCACCACCCTACCACTGCATCTCCTCCGACGAGGAGGAGTAGGCCGGCGCCGGTGCGCCCACCCCCTAGGCTAAGCTACCCACCCCCCCAAGAAACGGCCGGCCGCCTGTGGCCGCGCCGCCGCCCCCTATATGTAAGCACGGCCGGCCGCCTGTGGCCGTGCCGCCCCCCCTATGTAAGCACGGCCCCCGGGCCTTTTTTAATATATATTTGTGTCCCTAGTCCAACGTGTCCCTAGTCCAACCCCGCCGGCGGAACCAGCGCCGGCGGGATCTTCCTACTCGTTCCCGCCGCCGGCAGGGCTTCGCCTAGCCATGTTCGCTGTCCTGGGTGGTCGCTCGGCCTGGAGAGAGGGTCGAGATATTTATACAGCTGTGCCTCTAGTCCCGGCCCGTGCCACCAACCGGGACTAGAGCCCCTTTGGTCCCGGTTGGTACTACGGGCCGGGACCAAAAACTTATTTCGAATTTTGGTGGCACCCTGCGCGCCCAAAAATTTTTAGCGCCAAAATTTGAAAATTGTTAAGTTTGCACATTAACAACCTCTATATACTTTCGAATTTGACAAAAATTTCAACATGAAAAATGCTAGAATTTGCATAACTAATTCAAATCCATTTTTCGTTCAACTAAATAATTATTCTAACTATTGAAACTAAACTATTATTTTATTTTACCATTTGTATATAATTTGAATATAAATATCTTACAATTTTTGTTTTCTCTCGTGATCTTCCGAGTTAGTCTAGAGCATACAGGGCATTCCGGGTGATTTATATAAAGTTCGACAAAAAGAGTTGTACCTTATTGACACGGTGAATTTGAGATCATCGTCTACAACAGAAAAACCATAGTTTTCCTTCGAAGATTTACTCTGAGCATTCTTTCGCCATCTTTTCAAAACATAGTGTGGTGGAATTTCTTTGATATTTCTGATCTCAGAACCTTCAGTACCTGGCAACACGGAAGACCTACATTTTCAAACTTCTTGCAGCTACAAATGTATTCTGATGAGTCGAATCTAACAAAATGACCCCGACGCCTGTTTTTGACAGTTATCTCATACTCGGATATGGTCCAATTTCGCCACAGTTATAGACCACGCAATCCAAGATCAGTTCAAATTCTGAAAATCTAAAATCTTAACAGTGCAGTAGTGTATGCATTAGCAGCTTGCCAAAGTAACCGCAGAGGTGCAACCCTTTGCTTCATTTGAACTCCAAGTAGTACCGAAGATCTATTTCTATTTTAAGGATATCTGTCAGGATGGTATCCGTACTCACTTCGAAGTGTGCCTGCAATATCTGCCTACAGTTATCTCATACTCGGGTGGGTGTGCCGCTGGTTGGAATAATAATGAAGTCAGACTGGTCATAGTTGTCAGCTTTTTACCTGTCAATACAAAATACTGATCAAACAGAACTATATGATCATGTATTCCACGCTTATTATTACACATCACCAACAGACGGAGGAGAGAGAAACAGAAAAGTGGGTGGGTGTGCCACTGGTTGGAATAATAATGAAGTCAGGCTGGTCATAGTTGTCAAGCACTCAATGCTTGCCAGCTTTTGACCGATCAATACAAATTATTGGTCAAACTTGCACCTACTCCATTCATAATCACAGAATATGATAAATATCATTTTGGCTAACAAAATCTCGTTCATACTACGTTATAAGAACTATGATCATGTATTCCACGTTTATTATTACAATCACCAACAACATCCCTATCTAGTCTTCTGAATTTTCTTCATGTCCCTTGCTTATGATCGCTTCGGCCGTAACCATGGAGCATCTTCATTATTTAACGGGATGGTGGGGTCAGCTTTCACTTTGAAGGGTGGAATTTCAACAAACTTATTATAATCTTCTGACATGTCTGTCGTGTCCTCGATTCCCACGATGTTTCTTTTCCCTGAGAGAACTATGTGACGCTTCGGCTCATCGTATGATGAATTTGTTTCCTTATTTTTTCTTTTCTTCGGTCTGGAAGACATGTCCTTCACATAGAGACCTGAGCCACATCATTGGCTAGGACGAATGGTTCGTCATTGTAACCAATATTGTTGAGATCCACTGTTGTCATTCCATAAAGCGGGTCTACCTTTACCCCTTCTCCATTCAGGTTGACCCATTTGCACTTGAAGAAAGGGACCTTAAAAGAAGGTCCATAGTCAAGTTCCCATATCTCCTCTATGTAACCATAGTATGTGTCATTTTTTCCATTCTCGTTTGTTGTATCAAAGCGGACACCACTGTTTGGTTGGTTCTCTTCTTATCTTGGGAGCTCGTGTAAAATGTATTCTCATTTATCTCGTACCCTTGAAAACTCCCAATAGTCGAAGATGGTGACCCTGCCAACATGTACAGCTGATCTTCAACAGTGGTGTCATTTATAAGATGTGTTGCAACCAACTTCCGAAAGTCTCCATGTGTTCGCGTTTAATCCATGAGTCATCCTTCCCCGGGTTTGCAGACCGTACAATATTCTTGTGTTCCTCGAGATACGTAGCCATGAACATAGAATTTTGTAGAACTGTGTAGTGTGCTTTGGTCAAAGAATGCCTGTCCCTAGGTATCATTGTTTTTCTTTCCCAGCGTTCCTTTCCCCTCAGTCTCCCCTCATGCCGCGATTCAGGAACACTAATTGCTTAAGGTCAGGAATAAAGTCAACACAGAACCCAATGACCTCCTCTGTTCCATAGCCCTTCGAGATGCTTCCTTCTGGCCTAGCACGGTTAATGAACATATTTCTTCAAGACTCCCATGAACCTCTCAAAGGGGAACATATTGTGTAGAAATACCGGACCAATAATATGAATCTCTTCACATAGGTGAACCAGGAGATGAGTCATAATGTTGAAGAAGGATGGTGGGAACACCAACTCCAAAACTAACAAGACACTGGACCACATCCCTCTGTAATCTTGTCAGAATTTCTGGATCGATTACCTTCTGAGATATTGCGTTCATGAATGCACATAGCTTCACAATGGGTACTCGAACATTTTCCGGTAGAAGCCCCCTCAATGCAATCGGAAGCAACTGCGTCATAATCATGTGGCAGTCATGAGACTTCAGGTTTGGAATTTTTTCTCTGCCATGTTTATATCCCCTTTATATTCGACGAGAAGCCAGACGGAACCTGATACTGTAAAGGACTTCAAAGAATATTTTCTTCTCTGCTTTAGTAAGAGCGTAGCTGCTAAGTAATGCGCCATGTATCTGTGTGCTTGTTGCTTGGGTTTTCATACGTTGCTGGTCCTCCCGTGCTTCTGGCGTATCTTTGGACTTCCCATACACGCCCAGGAAGCATAGCAGATTGACACAGAGATTCTTTGTCACGTGCATCACGTCGATCGAAGACCGACCTCTAAAACTTTCCAATAGGGTAGCTCCCAAAATATAGATTTCTTCTTCCACATGGTGCGCGCATTATCAGGGCCGTACGGAAACTGATTGGCTGCCAGCAGCCATACCAAAATTACTTCTAGGTCCTTGACCATATCGAATATCATTACCACTACGCAGCTCAGGCTTCTTCCGGTTATCTGCCTCACCTCAGAAATGCTTCCCTCCTTTCTTTCTTACGGGATGCTTGATCGGAAGAAATCTAAGATGCCCCAGGTATACAACCTTTTACATTTATCCAA
Organism: Alopecurus myosuroides; assembly: GCA_028641055.1. NCBI lineage: Eukaryota > Viridiplantae > Streptophyta > Magnoliopsida > Poales > Poaceae > Alopecurus > Alopecurus myosuroides. Next base: position 621,754,756 of record CM054057.1, on the reverse strand, counting down.
AAAAACACTGTCAGTATTATCTAAACAGTGTGTGCATGCATTGTATCCCTTATTTGTATGTCCGGAAATGTTACTAAGAGCAGGCCAATCATTGATGGTTACGAAAAGCAACGCCCGTAGGTCAAATGGCTTTTGTTCGTTCTCATCCCACACACGTACACCTGGTTTGCCCCACAATTGTAAGAGTTCTTCCACTAATGGCCTTAGATACACATCAATGTCGTTGCCAGGTTGCCTCGGGCCTTGGATGAGAACTGGCATCATAATGAACTTGCGCTTCATGCACAACCAAGGAGGAAGGTTGTACATACATAGAGTTACAGGCCAAGTGCTATGACTGGAGCTCTGCTCCCCAAAAGGATTAAAGCCATCTGTACTTAGACCAAACCATAAGTTTCTCGCCTCTCCTGCAAAGTCTGGGAAGTCTCTCTCGATCTTTCTCCACTGCGATCCATTGGCGGGGTGCCTCAACTTTCCGTCTTTCTTACGGTCTTCTTTGTGCCATCGCAACAACCTAGCATGCTCTTTGTTTCTAAACAGACGTTTCAGCCGTGGTATTATAGGAGCATACCACATCACCTTAGCAGGAACCCTCTTACGCGGGGGCTCGCCGTCAACATCACCAGGGTCATCTGCTCTGATCTTATACCGCAGTGCAGTGCATATCGGACATTCATCCAAATTCTCGTACTTCTCACCGCGGAAGAGGATGCAGTCATTAATGCATGCATGTATCTTCTGCACATCTAATCCTAGAGGACAGAGAGCTTTCTTTGCTTCGTACGTACTCTCAGGCAATTCGTTATCCTTTGGAAGTTTTGGCTTCATTAGTTGAAGTAAACTCTCAAATGACTTGTCAGTCACACCGTTCTGTGCCTTCCATTTCAACAACTCCAGTGTAGTACCGAGCTTTGTGCTACCATCTTCGCAATTTGGGTACAACATTTTTTTGTGATCAACCTCTCTCACACCTCCAAGCAAAAAAAAAGATGGAAAGGGGGGGCTGGGGCAGTATATATAGGGGAAGGGGCATTGGTCCCGGTTCGTGGCCTGGACCGGGACAAATTCTCATGCGCGTGCCACGTGGCATGTGGCTAGGCATTGGTCCCGGTCAGTGGCACGAGCCGGGACCAATATGTCCCCCACGAACCGGGACCAATGCCCCCAGGTGGTTTCTGTTGCACTGGTCACACAAACCGGGACCGATGCGTGGCATAGGTCCCGGATCTGGTTGCAACCGGGACAGGTGCCCCCTGGCCCCCTAGACGAGAGGGGTTGTTTCCACTAGTGTAATCTCTCCGTGCCATCAGGAAACAAATCTCTCTATGGGTTCTTCCAATCTTTGGGATTTGATGCTCCTGGACGAGAGGGGTTGTTTCCACTAGTGTAATCTCTCCGTGCCATCAGGAAACAAATCTCTTTATGGGTTCTTCCAATCTTCCAATCTTTGGGTTCTTCTACCGCCGCCATGGCCACAAAAGACAATAAGCGGCCCACAGCCATCGAACTGACGGGGGAATTCGTTAGCGAGGAAGTATGATGTCTGGCTGTGGGCATGATTTCCTCCGGGTAGCTGATCAAATTGGAGATTTATGTGCAAATAATCTCCGGTCGCCATGCAAATCCAAGCACTGCACTATTCCTATGCCCATGTGTAGATCAGGGGTCGTGTGGGAAGAAGACGCGGAACAGAACCATTCGGAAGGTACATGCGCACTTCAATTACTCTATACTAGCACCACATGCTCCTCTAGCTAGCAGCATCGTTGTCCCCTGACAGCGGCGAAACTGCTCCAGAAAGTCAAGGGGAGAGGTCCTCCAGATTCATCGGAACTACGGTTATTGAAGATGTAATTTGTGAGTTTTATTACAGAGCCTTTATGCTTTGATTAAGTTCACAAAAGATTATACCGGAGTGTCTCTAATCGGGTATGTTTACAGTGATCACTTATGAGGGATATATTTCCTTTATTTACATGTTATTACATTTCATGAGAACTATTTCTTTAGGTGTAAACATAGCTTATACGTATAAACTGTAGCCCGCAAGTTACATGTAAAGAGTCATTTTCTTTTGTGAAATTTAGATACAATTCTGTCATTCCAAAAATCGAGCAGGTAGAACTATTCACCGTCTGCAAGTTTGCGCTACACACAAAATATTATATGTACTTCAAAAACATATAAGTTGGTGAAACTGAAGCTTTACATGTATAACCAATTATTGTTAGGATTCAATATATATGCTTCGGATATTATAGTTTGAGATGTTTAGTGAGCCAAACATCGATGGGAAACGAATCACACAATAGTGGAAGGAACTTATTATCTTTTACCAAATAGATTGTAGTTTTCCTACTTGGCTCAAAAATCCAGTGGAAACTTTTCCCAAGGGAACTCATGATGCAAGATAACATGCATACTTACCACCCACCTCCAATGTTGAGATAGAGAGAATTCATCTTTATCTTTGTCATATTCTCCTCAGTATGTATTCCTTTTGTAGCATACTCCCTCGAGTCATAATAAATGATACTTTTGATAAATTGTCGCATTTAAACTTCCATGTACCCTCAACTACTTGTATCTTCTTAGATATGATCCACAAATTTATTCTGAGTTTTTTTTTCACTATATTACATTTGTGATTCTTTTATAACCATATTTAATATCATATTATCCAAAGGTTGTTTAAACCATGTCGTCCAAGATATTACGCTTTGTAAACAAGAAATTCTATGATACTAGAAAATAAAACTAAATTAAATGGGTGCAAAAATCTTGCGAAAAAGAAATGCATCTTATCCTCTTTTTTGTTTTTCAATAACAATTTTCAAATATTTTCAACTAAAATTTGACACAGACAATGCAACACTATTGTAAGTGTATAGAAATTGTCAGCCACTGATTTCACATGACCTTATTAAATGGACCGTGATATAGAAATCATGATAATGTTACCTTTTTGACAATCATGATAATCTTATCTAATATAACAAACGGTTGGTTTTTTTCCTAACGCTACTACTACATGTAGCTGAATTACTACCAACAAATATTATTGAATGCACATTGTTCTATTGAAATCAAGTACCAGTATCTAATTGACCCAAAAGTTGTTGATGGAACTCACATTATGGTCAAAGATTAATGGAAACCATGTTAGGAGTACTCAAAAATATACGAAAAGATAATCCATGATACGAGGGTGATGAAAAACATTAGAAATTGCAGGTTAACTCATATACATTGCGTCGATATATAATAAAATACAATGAGCAGCAATAGTCATCGTGTCGTATTATTCATCGCTCAGTTTCTATTTTAAATTTAAGTTTACTATTTTTGTGAATACCATAATGACACATTTGAACTTCATGTTATTATTTCCAATTACTTTTTTGCTACAATTTTCCGGTGATCATCTACCGGATATTTCATTCCTATATCTTTTGTTAAAATTATTTTGTAGAGCGATCAGTATTTATACAATTTTTGTAGATTATAACTGTTTCTTTCAATTATCCTGTTGTTTCTCCAAACTTTCTCTTAACATAACATGTTCTCTTTTTATGTTTTGCACCCTACCGTTTAAATAAAAATCTTGTGTATTATTCATCATTGGTTGCGTGCTATGAATCAACATTAAATTCCTCGGTTGTACCAAGGAGGAGTAATAGTATATATGCTTTAATATTTGCCATGAATTGCATGCGGATAATAGTATGCTTTAATATTTGCAATGAATTGCATGCGGATAATAGTAGGAATCATTTCTTTAGCCTATAATTTTTATTGTGAGATAGTTCTAATAATTTTGTATCGATAAAGTATTAGCACCTGAATGACTGAAATAATCGTGCTTTGTATAAATATATTAGTATGTCAATAATACAAGTTCTACTTCACATGTAATGTTCAGAAAAAGTGCCTAGAGGTAGCAATATGGCCAGTGGCATCACCAGAAATAATATTTCATGATGCATGTATTTTGCAGTGCATGGTTTACGAACATGGGTTAGGTAACAATATGGCCAGTGGCATCATGAGAAATAAAATTTCATGATGCATGTATTTAGCAGCACATTGTTTACCAACACGGGTTAGATTTGTGAAAGAGCATTACCTATGGTGAAACTATTATAACCATGGATATATGCAACATTCAAAAATCTATAATTGCCACCTTTCTATACACATGAAATTATTTGCTTCCCCTCTAATTATCTGTTATGACAAGTTTCTTACAAAACAAGGGTTTTAAGTGCGCTCAAGCCATAGAATGTCCGTGAAGACATTTACCATAGGGGTGGTAAGGCTAAGTTTACTTGCAATGGTGATAGGAAGTAGACAAATTGCTTTTTATAATTGTATAGCCATGCAGAAAACAAGAGATATAAGTAACGCTATAGAGCTAAGCCAGCGAGTGCATGACAATTTACCTAACTCTATTAAAAAATGTTTATAATTATTCCATATATTTCTTTGTAATATAAATAAATAAAATTCTCAAAATTCCATATTTACTCCTTGCATGTTTTAATTAAGAATGTAACAGGAGCACAAGTTGTATGCATAAATAAGAAACATACACAGAAAATATGACGCCCTCGCATTTGCGAGGGCCACTGTGCTAGTTTGTGAAAGAAGCAGCAGCTAGTCGGCTAGCAATAGCTAGCTTCACCGATCGGCCGCTTTTGATCCAAATTTTTCGCGGACAGTCTCCATTTTTTGCGCAAGACGATTAGGAAGTACGGTAAGATGGAGAGGAACATGCAAGACTTTTTTGACTCAATTGGACATGGTGCGTGATTAAGTTAACAAACTTATATCCTGTCTAGAAAGCAACAGTTAATATATGGTGAGCGGGTCTCGTTCCATCACATATCATCGGTTAGGTTGTTTGTCCGTATGTGCTTGATTATCCGACAATGTATAAACTTCATCTCATACCATGTGTGCTGCACCAGTACTACTACTACTATTTAGAGTGCATATTCCTAACAATGATCAGAAGAGATTACCATGACCCCTCAACTATGCACCTCACACCACACTACGCATATATGCTAAATAGGTCATCTACGCGAAACCATACGACGTTTCAATCACCAAATGACGATTCTTTGGAAAAAAGGTGAATCTTTCATAAAAGACGGTACACATATAAGCCATCAATATGTCCAAATCAACCGGAAAAGTGCGGATCTTATCACAAACGGAAAGTTCGCTCTTTGTCCATATTCATGTTCTTCCACACACACATGCCCATCATCACACAGTTCATTGAGTACATAGACATACCAAATAGAGGGAGCACCTGGTTTGTGTAGTCTTCCACATGGGATGTCCCGATCATCAGCCGCCTGATTTTACTTTCATGGCAGGTCGGTACTTGGGTTGGAACAATAATGCGGGTTTGCCAATAGAACATCAAATGGTGGACATGTACCCACATGTCAAATTTTGGGGTTCTAATTGTAATTCTCAATCGTTAGGAAGCTACTATGTTTTGGATACACGGACCCACAACTTCTTGTTAAGTGGATCGTCTTCCGAGCCTCTTGCCTTTTTTAAGCACGTGAATAAATGAATAAACACAGTATATGACTGAAAATTACCTCGTTAGTTGCAAATTCAGTCAGCACGAGTAACATTTTCTTTACCTACCAATTTATGTGAAAAGAAAGAAGTAGAATCTTGTAGTAGTGGGAATGTACTTTTCACATTTTCTTTACCTACCAAATTACGTGAAAAGAAAGTAGTAGAATCTTGTAGTAGTGGGAATGCACTTTTCTAAGATACATGTAGTGGCAATGTACTAAAAGAGAGAGTATAGTGACAGCGTAGTGAATGGTAGAACCGGTGACTAAACGCCTACTTATTAGGGACCAACCAGCTAGTGTGTTCTAAAAGACGAGACATGCTTTAGCTTTTAACTTTGTGCTTTGCTCATTCCAAAGACAAAACTTTGTGATTTCATATCCTTGTTTCTCTAATTATACGGAATATGGGAGATAATGGCACGAGGAACCAGTGACTAAACGCCTACTTATTCTACGGTACCTTTTACTAACCACTAGAAGTGACTAGTATGAATTAAAATCCAACCGTTAGTTGAGAAAGACCATTCGGACTTTTACTTAGGAAATCATTTATTGAGGCTAAAACAACCAAATATTCCATTATTTTATCCTAAAATTATGGTAACCAAATCCCCATTTTTTATTTCCATTGTCTACACGGTTTGCATGGCGGCCTGTAGAGAGTTCTTGTACGTAGTACGCACCGAGTCTAGCTCCCTATCGAGAGCTCTGGTAGGCATGGCGGCTGGCCGGCCAACGCACCGAGTCTAGCTCCCTATCGAGAGCTCTGGTAGGCATGGCGGCTGGCCGGCCGGACAGCTCGTCGGCAAACTTTAGAAAGCGGAGTTTAAGCACGCAAACCGGCCAGCCTGTCGGGCAGCACAACGGCAACTTATAAGAACAACCTCGGATGACGTTATATACTTAAGGCGGCCGGCCGGCTGGGTAGCACGACTGCACGACAGATTTCGACCATGCTCGACGGAATTCATGTACATGGTGAAGTAGACAAGGTCTCCGATAGTTTCAGTTCTGACCACCACTACACCGTGAAGCATGAATTACGGGACCTTTCTTTTTTTAATGGGGATTTCCGATTATATTGTAGATCAGTTTGGGATTGTTTGTAACCATGCATATGTTGCTGCTCCTTTTTTAACGGACCTTCCATTTTTAACACAGAGTAGTATGTTTTATATGCCTAGGGCTCACTCAGCGAGAAATAAGTTAAGTCTCACTCAAATGGCATCAGCCAGTTAGTGACATCTATGTGCAACCGGAGAAAATATGAGTTACAAGTCATGTATAACTATCAGCCCACACGAATCACGATGTAAATCTAATGAGATTCGACTTGAGTGAGTTCTAGCTTAATTCTCACTCGAGTGAGAAATAGCAAAACCGATGTTTTATACTAGTCAGGTTTAACGCACTAGTATGATTTAATACAACCATTGGATACACGGAAATAGATGGCCTATATCTAGTTGGGGGTACCACAGAAGGCCTCGCCATCGTTCCACTTTCAGTCAAATCATTTTTGGATCAAACTCCATCCATCGTGAAGCTATCATGTTGAGCAGAGAATCGATTCTGATGTAGAATGAAGCTAAGGTTAATCCATCCGCTGCACACGGCTACATAGTATAAGGAAGCACCCAAAATAAAGTGATATGCAGATTCTCTTAAGATAAAAAGAATTTCACTTAAAGCCACAGCTTTTCCTTTACTACAAACTTGTCCAAATAGAACGGATCGACGTCGACTTGACTGAAAAGCTAGCATCTGCAGGAAAAAGAAAACTGGAGAACGAGAACAGTCTACAAACCCGATTAACTAATTACCGGATGGTAAAAAATGTACATAGCCTAGCGATGTAACTATAGTTTGAAGATGAAGAGCATAAACTAAGGCAAAAGCGTTGTATCTCCACCACTGACCGGCCCCGCCACCTCTCCGCATCTTTGGCACCTACTTCCTCCATCGTCGACGATAACAACCACAGTTGGCATCACCGGCGCTAGTGCAGGTTTGGTGGACTCAACGTCGACGATCGGGGCGCGACATGAGGGGCAAGTGGCATGGGTCCTGAGCCAGGCATCTATACATGGGACATGGAATCCATGTCCGCACCGCGGTAGCATGCGCATGCGCTCTCCGTCCGCGAACTCCGCAAGGCATATTGCGCATTCCAAAGACGTCGACCATGGCACCGATGCCACCGGTGATGATGACCCTGGTGGAGAAGCAGTTGCGGCGAAGGAGATGGTGGGGAGTGCGTCGATAGCCTTCTTCTTGAGGCCCTTTGGTGGAGGAGAGTGGTCTGAGGAGCTAGATGTGCGGCGTCGACGGCAGGTGCAGCGGGACACAAGGACAAGTCCAAGGATGCAGACGAGAGCGCACAACAGCGATGCAAGAATGATCACCATGTTCGAGTCCACCGCCATGGCCGACGCCTTCTGCTGCCCCTGCTGCAGCTTCGGAGTAGAAAGCGGTGCTGGCGAGGAGGCCGACTCGCTGACGGCCATGTGGTGAAGGAGGCTCGCCGGAGCGCGCATGGTGGTGGGACTGCTGCTACGATTTGTGGACTCTGTGTAGCTAGTTTGCTTAGCTTTGACTATGACCGTGCTTATATGTTCTGGGAAACCCCGAGCATGGATGGCCTTTTTATAGAACTCGTGGCTGGAAGTCATTGTGGTGGAAGGAGCAGTGGGTCCACTGACAGGTAGGATGGGACCCACCTAATAGTAGTGAAAGGAGTCCGTATGATCTAGGCCACTTTAGGATATTTCCTCCAACACGCATGGCCACTTTTTTGACGGATAGAAAAACGCGTGTGGCAACATGTTACTAAACGTCTACTACTCATCAGGGATCAACCAGTGTGCATGTGTGAAAAGATGAGACACGCTTTGGTTCTTTGATCATTTGTGCTTTACCTTACTTCCAAACAAAAACCTGTGATGCCAACTCTCTATCTATAAAAATACATTTTCATTTTATTGTCATGTGAATTTGTGAAAAAAGCAGCGGCTAGTCGACTAGCAGTAGCTAGCTTCACTGCTCGATGCCACTTCCCACTAGAAAAATATTATCATTGTGGATATGTTTATCCAATCCAATCTAACCCTATATGCAATGGATGATCTACGGTTAGTGGGACACTGCATTAATTTTTTCCAAAATTATTGAATAATATATCAACATCTAGAACACCAATTGTGTTCTATTTCATTCATAATACGCTGTATTTTCATATTCTATATATAGATTTGGAGTTTTATATATATATATATGTCAGCACATTTTTTCTTTCAATCCGATAAACCTTGGTTGACTTTGTAAAAATATAGAGGCTCAATTATTTTAGAACTTTGGGAGGGTATGGTAGAAATATAATATTGTGCCGTTTCATAGCTTGGAATTATGGGTGGGTCCATTTACACGTAAAACATGACCCACAGGGTAGTGGCAGCCGCCAGCGAGGTCTCCGCTTTAGCCGCCGTGGCAAGGTACTCCATCCGTCCATTTTTATAAGGCACACTTCTTAGCATTTCAATAGTAATAAGTGAGGCTTATAAAAGTGGACGGAGGGAGCAGATTGCTTTAGTTCGGTTCCTCGTGTTTAAAGTGCACAGTAGAATCTAGCTTAATTAGTGGCAGTACTATAAGCTAGACAAGTGCATGCGCGCGGACGCGCTCTTTGGATCAAAGGAATTTCATAGAAATTCTGGAGGATTTCAAACCATAGCAATTTTTCCTATGAAATGCCTTTGGATTGTAGGATTGACACCACCAAATTCCTAAGGAATCTATTCCTTTGCCCTCCATTCCATAGGAATCTCAACATGAGGTCCAACCTCTTTATATTTTTTTCCTTTGAGAAGTCCAATGCACTCATACTCTATCTCTCTACTCTCTCTCCCCATTCTTGCAAAATTCCTGTGTTTTTTCCTGCGCGCCATCCAAACACATCTCTTACAAAATTCCTATGTTTTAAAATCCTATAGGAATTGAAGTGCATGCCATTGCAATCCTTTGTTTTTCCTATTCCTATGTTTTGAAAATACTTTGAACCAAAGAGGCCCAACTTTTTTGAATATTTTTGCTTTCTTTTCTCAAAGGTTACAGGTGAAGTGCGAAGGAGATAGCTAACCGTTGGAAATTGGAGATGTATATTATGCATGTTGAGGTAATCTCCATACATCACTAATTAAGATATATACACCACCAATCCATTCCATTAGAATTTGGTAGAATGTATAAAGAATTGCAGTGGCGTTTTTCTAAAGATGAAAATTGTAGTGGTATCTCTCAAATAGCTAGAAATTGCAATGGCATATATCTAACTAACCCTTAGAATTTAGTGCGGCTCACACTACCATTTGTTAAGATGGATCAACAGGAACGTGCAAGACATTTGACTCGATTGACGGTACTCATATAGGTAGTGCTCATCTGGGATTTTGTGATGATGCCGTATTAGCTTTACATGGTTAGGCTTGCGATTTGTCTTTGTACGTGCTCCAAGATTTAGTCAACACATTCAGTCAATGCTACCGCTCAAGCCGGCCGGCTACCCCCACTATCGATCTCCCATGCATCAACTTTTCAACAGTGTGACTCGATGTCGTCCACCATTATATTTTCATATGTATGAATGCATCGACCATACCACTCACCTTGCTGGCCCTAATGCAGTCTAGTATATATCATTCATCCAATGTCCAAATCCTATGGACCATATGATAATCTTGACCGGTTAACATCCATCGGACGGAGGAGAGCGGTCAAGCTTTGAAACCTAGAACCGATCTCAACTTGTCATGCCTTAGGGCATCTCCAGCCGTCCCCCCAGCGCCCCCAGGACGCGAATTAGCGTCGTTTTCGTCCAAAAGCGCCGTTTTTCTACCAGCCGCCTCTCCCCCTCCCCAGAACCCCAAATAGCGCCGTTTCGGCGGAAATTAGCGCCGTCGCACCCAGGCGGAACCCAGCCCGTTGGGTTCGGCTTGGGGGGCGCGGCGGAAGGAAAAACGCGCGTGGGGCCAGCACTGTCGGCGAGGCAACACCATTTCCCACCACTTTCCCCACCCCGACTCGCCTTTTCCTCTCGCTCGCCTCGCCGTCGCCACCCCGTCGGCCATCCCCCACGCCGCCACCGTCGGCCACCACCACACACGAGCGACGAGCCGAATCGCCACCGCCTAGCTCCACCACGCCGCCGGCGCCGTTTACTCGCCCCTCCGCCATGCGGGAGGTTGTGCCCGGCGAAACGCGTCCACCTCCCGCAAGGTGTTCGACGTTCTGTCCGGGCCATGGACTCCGTGAAGGGAATATGCCCGAGAGGCAATAATAAAATGGTTATTATCTTATTCCTTGTTTATGATGAATGTTTATTTCTCATGCTAGAATTGTATTAACCGGAAACGTTGATACATGTGTGCTTAATAAACAAACAATGGTTCCTAGTAAAGCCTCTCTTTTAACTAGCTCGTTGATTAATAGATGATCAAGGTTTCCTGATCATGAACATTGGATGTTATTAATAACGGGGTCATGTCATTAGAAGAATGATGTGATGAACATGTACCCAAAGAGAATATAGCAATGCGATCAAGTCATTTAGTTTACATTGTTATATCAAACACACGAAGTAACTTATTCCTTATACCATGAGATCATGTCAATCACTGATACCGGAAGAGTGCTTTGATGGCATCAAACGTCACACCGTAACAGGGTGACTATAAAGGTGTCGTTGAGTATTCGGAAAGTATAGTTGAGGATCATGGATCAAGAGTGGGATTTGTCCATCCAAATGACGGAGAGATATACTCTGGGCCCTCTCGGTGATATCACATCGAAACCGCTTGCAAGCACGTGATATGATCACAAGGATGTTATATCACGGGAACGAGAAAAGAGTACTTGTCGGTAACGAGATTGAACAAGGTATGGTTGATACCAATGATCGAATCTCGGACAAGTAAAAATATCGCGAGACAAAGGGAATAGTTCACGGCGTTGTTGGTTCACACGATCACGAGAGTCATCGTTGAATATATAGGAGTCATCACGGATCTCCAGATCCCGCTGTTGATTATTGATCGGAGAGGAGTCTCGATCATGTCTATCTTATTCGCGAACCGTAGGTGACACACTTAAGGTTCGATGACGCATTTGAGAGGATACGGAATATCGAAGAATATTTTGGACAGCACCGAAATTGTTTCGGGAAAATTGAAATAGTTCAAGGGGTTTTTCGTCGAATGGTTGTTAATAGAATTAACAAATGATTCGAGGTGCTATATGCAAAAGTTTGTTAATAGAATTAACAAATGCTGAAATAAAGAAATAAAAAGGTTTTATTTATTTATTAAAAGAAAACCTTTGGATTTTCCAAGTGGGAAATTATGGAGCATGAGTGGGTGTGAGTGGAGCTTCCACTCACATGATGAGGGAAGAGGTGGGCACCCCATGGGCTGGCCGCACCCCCCTTGGGCTGCCTCCCCCCTCTCCTATAAAAGGAGGGTGAGAGCTCTCCCTCCTCCACACTTGGCCACTTCCCTTTCCCTCCACCCGCTGCTCCATTTCATGGTCTCCGGCTTGGCGAAGCCCTGACCGTGGGATTCTTCACCACCCACGTCGTCGTGCTGCTGGAGTTCCGAGGGATCCTCTACTTCCGCGCCCCGCTGGAACGAGGGAACGGAGGTCGTCATCAACCGTACGTGTGACCGATCACGGATGCACCGCCGGATTGCGGTGCCATCTTCTCGCTATCGGGATCGGTGTGAGTACGACTACGCCAACAACGAGATTTGATCTCGTACCACTTTGAGTCTTCGAGGTATGTGTTCTCCTTAACCCTCTTGTTGCCCGTTGCACTTCGTCTCCTAGATTAGATCTTGGCCTTTCGGGTATCTCTCGCGTAGGAAATTTTTTGTTTTCTATGCTACGTTCCCCTTCAGTGGTATCAGAGCCGGATCTATGCGTAGATGTTTTGTACGGTAGAACACATAGGTGTATGTGGGCGTTGATGATCATGTTATTACCTCCTTGACTATTTTATGATCTTAGTGGCATAGTGGGATGAAGCGGCCCGGACTAACCTTACATGTCCACGTACATGAGACTTGTTCCACAACTGACATGCAACTTGTATTGCATAAGTGGCTTGCGGGTGTCTGTTTCTCCTACTATAGTTAAGATCTAATCTATGAAGGGTTGTTAAAAATGTGTTTATCAACGTTGTGGTTGATGTTCGTAGGTATGAACGGTTCTATCATCGAAAGCCCTAAGCCACGTAAAATATGCAAAAAATAAATTAGAGGCGTCTAACTAGTTTTTTGCTGGGCATGTGATGTGACATGGTCAATATTACAAATTTGATTATGAGATGATCTATTTTGTAAATTATTGATATACCGGAAGGTATCCATATGATTGTCTTCTTATTGATGGACAATCAAGATTGGGGTGCCATGGTACTTGGTACCACGCCGGTGGAATGATTGAGATCATACCATAATGCACATGATGGAGATCAAGTGCAAGGAGGACCATATCATATCACGTAATCCTCACATGTGATGTTTGTGATGTTAATCCTTTTATGCATCTTGTTTTGCTTAGATAACGATGGTACCATTATAAGATGATCCCTCTCACTTAATATCAAGATAATAATGTGTTCTTCCTTAAAGTATGCACCGTTAAGAAAGTTCGTCGTTTCGAGACACCACGTGATGATCGGGTGTGACAGACTCAACGTTCGCATACAACGGGTGTTTTCAAGCCTAGCATGTACAGACATGGCCTTGAAACACACGCAATACTACGGTTCTACTTGGCGAGCCTAGCATGTACAGACATGGCCTCGGAACACGTAACCGAAAGGTAAAGCATGAGTCATATGCTGATATGATGAACATGTCGATGTTCGCCTTTGAAGCTACATCATCTCACGTGATGATCGGTTTTGGTGTAGTGAATTTGGTTCGTGTAATCACTAAAGACGACTAAGAGGGATGTTGTTTTTGAGTGGGAGTTCATGGTTTAATTTTTGAATTAACTTGAACTTATTTATCATGAACAACAAATCAAAGTGAATTTGCACAACTTGTAGTAGTCATTGCATCCTCATAACTACCTTACACTTAGATTGTTAATTGAGATATAACTGTTATGATCTGGTAAATACCATTTAAGATTGGTACCGTATTAGTGAAATTTAAAATTGAGTCCTATTGTAGATTTTTGGTATTTCCTACCTAGCTCCATGTGGTTAATGATTGATTAATCTAGAGAGCAAATAATTCCTACTTAGAATCCAGAGTCATGGTTGCTTCCGTATTACTTATCTTCAAAAGAATGTTTGTTGATCAAGGTGATTTAGGAACTGAAAAGAGTTGTTTTCAGAAACAATCAAGTGAAAGATATATTGATATCTAGAAACTTATTTGTGGCAACATGACTGAGTATAATTTAGCGTGACAATGTTTGCTTATATTATCTGAATATATGCAATGATTGAAGACGCTAGGCGTTTGAATATTCCAAGAAATTGGATGCTAAAAATTATCCTCTAAACTCCTTCCTTCGAGCTATAGTAGCTTAATCATAAAATTGTTATGATGGGAGGGATTACAAGTATGGGTAAAAGTTTACCTTACTTGGAAATTGCTAAGAGTGGAATCTAGAAGAATGCTATTAATATATGGTGATATTAGTAGAACAATCAAACTCAAAGTATGACTCAAGGGGTGATAGTATATGACTAACACGCCAAATAAAATGAGCTAGTAAGACTAGCATTGTTTGATGTTGAATGATTCTTCTATAAAGGAAAGGGAATATTGAAAATAGAATTACAAATAGATATATGGCAGAAAAGAAGATAACTGGAAAAGTCCAGCTCAGGAGTATATACTTGATATACAAGTTATAGATGTATTACTAGTTAACAAAGTATTTTTGGTATTTTGATACCACATTGGTTGGTATGAGTTGTCATACAAAGCAACGCAATGCAAGAAATACAAGGGCCTAAAAGGAACTAGTAATAGATGTGGAATCGATTATGACAAGAACATAAGTAAAGTGTTATTGTGTTCATTGTCGTATCGAACCAAACAGTCAAGATTTAATTGAAGAACTTAATAATTTGTTATTTTGTTCTTGTCTTTTGTGAGAACAAATGAGATTGTTCAAACGATGACCATATTCCATAATTGATGGATATGTTAATATAAATCATGTTGGTAAAGTAAACATCTATAAGACCGAATGCTAAACGTTGCAAGACGTTGAAGAGTTTCACTTAAATTGTGACACCACCATTTTAGTTCATATCGGAAAGGAAAACATGAAGGAACTCCATATTGATGGACTTCCGGAGTCATTTTATTGACGCTTGTGAGACCTCTTCCAAAAGATGACTAGAATTCCGTTCTTAGGCCAAAGTAGAATGGACGACTAATTTAGTGGAGATTATACATATTGATGTATAGTCCATTATGTGTAGTCATGTATGGTGGATTAATTTTTCCTTCATAAAATTCTGTCGATGATTTAAGTAGATATGTGAGTATATCTATTTAAAGGGAACAGAGTTTGACATTTTGAATTGGTTCAAAAGGTTGTTAATATGAAGTTAAAATCAATGTAACAAGATAATCAAGTATTTATGATTGGATCATAAAGGATAAAGTTTGAGTTACAAGTTTAGCAAAACATCTGAGAAGTTGCAGAATTGTTCTACAACTTATTCTTCTCGAATACCCCACATTAGATTGGAGTATTCAAAAGAAAAAATCAAACCCTGTTTGACATGGTAAGATTAATAAAATTGCCATTATAATTTTTAGTTTTTACATTAAGGACAACCGCTTTTACACTAAAAAGAGCACCATCATGATCCGCTGAAATTGACAACATATAAGATATGGTTTGGGTAGTGACCCGAATTGTCACTTTCTTAAGTTTTGGTATGCATAGCATGTGTAAAATGTTTACAACCAAAATAGGATATATATGTTTATAAGGTTATCCCAAATAAAACATTGGGTATTTTCCTATCACCGAAACAAATGACAAATGTTGTTTGTCAGAAAGGGTTGATTTCTCGAGAAAGTAGTTCTTGCGAAACAAGTGAGTGGGAGCACAGTACTAACTCAACGAGATTAGAGAATCTTCGTTATCATGTCAAGAGTAGCGCAGCACTGGAAGTTGTTCCGGGGTTTACTATTTTGACTAAGTAGAAGACACTACAAATGTTGTAGATACTTCAAATGAGTTTGTGAACTGTACCATAAAGTCCAAAAACTTTGTACTTAGAACAACTTGTGGTTTAAGTGTAAAGTGTTGTTTTGACAACAAAAGGACCTGGACCTTATAAAGGAAGCAAATGATGGGCCCTGGCTTCGTAAAATTGACTATGAGTCATTATATCCGCCATAGTATCCTTGTATGAATATCAAGTATGTGACTTGGTAGTCCTTTCGATAGGCATGATGCCTAGCGATAGCAAAAGGGTCTATATAGCGACAAAGACATGGATTTTACATCTTATTAAAATTGTACTTATCGAAAAGTTGTTTTCGACGAAGTTCAAAGAGTTAACTACTACAAGATTTTGATCTTCCGAGTGATGCTTTAGTCTTTGCGGATAGTTCTAGCAAAAGGTTACATATTATGATATGACAGTTGAATAACAAAACCAACTCTTCTCTCAAGGAAGTTTTATGAAGGATGTGTACCTGACACAGTCTGAGAGTTTTGTAAAATTCAAAAAGGTTGCTAGAAAGGTATGCACACTTCAATGGTTGAAGTGAGCATAACGAAGTTGAAATCTTTACCTTAATGAAGTTATCAAAAGAGTTTGATTCCATCATGAACGATAAAGATACTTGTAAAGTTACAAGAAATTAAGTGGGAGCGCTATGACATATTTCCAATACTTTATGTAGATGACATATGGTTGATTGGAAAATATGTATTTTAAATTAACACGGTTAAGATTTTCATATTGATGAAAGGCTTAGAAGATATTGGGCATCGATATCTATAAAAGATGGATTGAAGCGCCTGATATGATTGAAGCCAAATTACATAGATGAAATATTGAAGTAAGTCAATATAAAATTGATAAGAAGGAGTTCTTGTCACATGGAAAATAATTGAGCAAGATTCATGTGTTTTGACACATGATGAGCATCATTGAAATTGAGATTTCTAAGTCATGTTTCCATGCTATGTACACAACCAGATGAGTCCTATGCTATAAAATGTTATAGTAGGATAATTCATATGATGATTAGATGACAGTGGGAGAGATCCTTGTGTCATTTTAGAAATGCTAAGGATATATGTTTTCCTATAGTAATGACAAAATATTAGTTGTAATATGTTACACTAATAGTCTTGTCATTTATTCAAGTAATTTTATCTCAAATAAAATATGTGATGAAGGGTAGCACAATAGGATGGAAGAAAGTTCCATGCTGGATTTGAAAGAGTTTCAAAATTAAATATTGTGACAGATACTACAACAAAGGCTAAAGTATATCGTTGTGTTGACAACTGATAATAAGCGTATTTTGTGTCAAGGAGTTCTTTATTGAACTTGGTGAATTTCCAAGAATGCTGAAACTATGAAGCTACATTTTCACAATGTTAGTAACATCAGTTTAAGCTGAGGAATTAAGGTATCACCGGAACTTGGTGAGTTTCCAAGAATGCTAACACTATGAAGCTACATTTTCACAATGTTAGTGACATCAGTTTAAGCTGAGGAATTAAGTTTTCACCAATTGACCATATATATACAAAGCCATCTCATTAGAGAATGAGTGATGCGTGTAGACGCAAAGAACATGCAAATACAATAGGACCTGAACAGTTCAGATCTTTTTGATAATGTTTACCACATGCGAAGCATGGTAATAACACTGGTACGCCATATGTGTTAAGTGCTTACAGACTAGATTATTGACTCTAGTGCAAGTGGGAGACTGAAGGGAATATGCCCGAGAGGCAATAATAAAATGGTTATTATCTTATTCCTTGTTTATGATGAATGTTTATTTCTCATGCTAGAATTGTATTAACCGAAACGTTGATACATGTGTGCTTAATAAACAAACAATGGTTCCTAGTAAAGCCTCTCTTTTAACTAGCTCGTTGATTAATAGATGATCAAGGTTTCCTGATCATGAACATTGGATGTTATTAATAACGGGGTCATGTCATTAGAAGAATGATGTGATGAACATGTACCCAAAGAGAATAGCAATGCGATCAAGTCATTTAGTTTACATTGTTATATCAAACACACGAAGTAACTTATTCCTTATACCATGAGATCATGTCAATCACTGATACCGAAGAGTGCTTTGATGGCATCAAACGTCACACCGTAACAGGGTGACTATAAAGGTGTCGTTGAGTATTCGGAAAGTATTAGTTGAGGATCATGGATCAAGAGTGGGATTTGTCCATCCAAATGACGAGAGAGATATACTCTGGGCCCTCTCGTGATATCACATCGAAACCGCTTGCAAGCACGTGATATGATCACAAGGATGTTATATCACGGGAACGAGAAAAGAGTACTTGTCGGTAACGAGATTGAACAAGGTATGGTTGATACCAATGATCGAATCTCGGACAAGTAAAATATCGCGAGACAAAGGGAATAGTTCACGGCGTTGTTGGTTCAAACGATCACGAGAGTCATCGTTGAATATATAGGAGTCATCACGGATCTCCAGATCCCGCTGTTGATTATTGATCGGAGAGGAGTCTCGATCATGTCTATCTATTCGCGAACCGTAGGGTGACACACTTAAGGTTCGATGACGCATTTGAGAGGATACGGAATATCGAAGAATATTTTGGACAGCACCGAAATTGTTTCGGGAAAATTGAAATAGTTCAAGGGGTTTTTTCGTCGAATGGTTGTTAATAGAATTAACAAATGATTCGAGGTGCTATATGCAAAAGTTTGTTAATAGAATTAACAAATGCTGAAATAAAGAAATAAAAAGGTTTTATTTATTTATTAAAAGAAAACCTTTGGATTTTCCAAGTGGGAAATTAGGGAGCATGAGTGGTGTGAGTGGAGCTTCCACTCACATGATGAGGAAGAGGTGGGGGCACCCCATGGGCTGGCCGCACCCCCCTTGGGCTGCCTCCCCCCTCTCCTATAAAAGGAGGGTGAGAGCTCTCCTCCTCCACACACTTGGCCACTTCCCTTTCCCTCCACCCGCTGCTCCATTTCATGGTCTCCGGCTTGGCGAAGCCCTGACCGTGGGATTCTTCACCACCACCACGTCGTCGTGCTGCTGGAGTTCCGAGGGATCCTCTACTTCCGCGCCCCGCTGGAACGAGGGAACGGAGGTCGTCATCAACCGTACGTGTGACCGATCACGATGCACCGCCGGATTGCGGTGCCATCTTCTCGCTATCGGGATCGGTGTGAGTACGACTACGCCAACAACGAGATTTGATCTCGTACCACTTTGAGTCTTCGAGGGTATGTGTTCTCCTTAACCCTCTTGTTGCCCGTTGCACTTCGTCTCCTAGATTAGATCTTGGCCTTTCGGGTATCTCTCGCGTAGGAAATTTTTTGTTTTCTATGCTACGTTCCCCTTCACTCCACGACGAGGACATGCTCGAGAGACATGCCCGCCACATGCTGGTCTTCGCCTGGGCCGGCTTGCACTGGCCGGCTTGCAGGCCCAGGCCGCCCAGCCGCGGCATGCTGGATCGAAGCCCGGTCGCTGCAAGAGCAAGCCGAGCCAGCGGTACGAGGGCTACTGCATCCTCTACTCCGACTACTTCGTCGAGAATCCCACCAATGGCGAGAAGGTGTTCCGGCGTCGTTTCAGGATGAAACGCAATCTCTTCCTCAAGATCATGCATGCCATCCGGGAGTTCGACACCTACTTCAAGTTGAAGAAGGACTGCACCGTCACGGTAGGCTTTACCTCTATTCAGAAGTGCACGATGGCCATGAGGTTTCTTGCATACGGTGCTCCCGCAGATGCACAAGATGACTACCTGCGCATGAGCGAGTCCACGGCCCTTGAGTGCTTGAACAAGTTCTGCCTTGAAGTGGTTGCAGTTTTTGGCCCAACATACATGCGATCACCCAATGCGCAAGACACTGCTCGTCTCCTCGCAGAGAATGAAGCAAGAGGTTTTCCTTGGATGCTTGGCAGTATTGACTGTATGCATTGGGCATGTAAGAACTGTCCATTTGACTGGCAGGGGATGTACAAGGGAAAGGAGGGAGAGTGCTCGGTGGTTCTCGAGGCCGTGGCTTCGTACGATCTATGGATTTGGCATTCATTCTTTGGTATGCCTGGAAGTCACAACGACACCAATGTCTTGCAGTGCTCGAATGTCTTTGCCGAGCTTGTCGAAGGTCATGATCCCCCCCCCCCCCCCCCCCCGTGAACTAAGAGATCAATGGATACCAGTATACAAAGGGGTATTATCTTGCAGATGGCATCTACCCGAAGTGGGCAACATTTGTGAAGAGCATCTGCAACCCTATCCCAGGAAGCGCAAAAGCTTGGTTTTCCAAATGCCAGAAGGCTTGCAGGAAGGATGTTGAGCGGGCATTTGGTGTGCTGCAATCTCGATTCGCTGTTGTCCGGTACCCAGCTATGACTTGGTCGAAGTCCAACATGTGAGAGGTGATGCAGTGTTGTGTGATCTTGCACAACATGATCATTGAGAGTGAGCAGGATGACCCGGTGCCTGACAGTGAGGCAAATACACCATACTACCGGCAGGGCCCTCTTGCAACTGTTGATCACCAGGTGCCAGCATCATGGACAGACTTCCTCCAAGCGGCAGGAGATTCGACACGCTGGAACACACCATGCTCTACAGAATGACCTGGTGCAGCATTTGTGGGCGCGAAAGGGGAATGGCAATGTTGAGGACGATGATAATGAGTAGTGCAATTTATTTTATTTGTGTGGCAAAACTCTATTTATTTGTGTGGCAAAACTCTATTTATTTGTGTGGCAAAACTCCATTTATTTGCGTGCCAAAACTCTACATGCCCAAATATGGGCGAATCGCCGGCTGGGGGCCGGCCTGGTTTTCACGGCTGGGAAACGCCCCCCCCCCCCCCAGTTTCCTGTTTTGCGCCGTTTCGCGCCGCGGCGGAAAAAAAAGGGGGGGTTCGCGTCCTTGGGGGGCCGAACGGCTGGAGATGCCCTTAGCTGATTCTTTGACAATGACATCACCCTTGGCGCACCACATATGCATGCATGCTCCGACGGATAGCAGCTCCATAGCATCGACAGTCTACGGATAGCAGCTCCATAGCATCGACAGTCTACGTCCTTTGGATTTGTTTAGACTTGTTGTAATTTCTTTTCAGTTTCGGATTTCGGTTGTGTGCATTATAATGATGTAGAGACCGGGTGTAATGCTTAATTTTAAGTAAATAAAATCTCTTTATCAATAAAAAAAATGCATGCATGCTCCGACGCCAACCCTGGACAATTTCAATAACCAATTGATGAATCTTTGAGAAAAAAAGGTGGATCGCCCGCAATGAGACGGTACACGGCAAGGTCATGCATGGATATTTATATATGAGGTGGAGAGTATATGCGTCTAACTTCCTATATATAATTATCTTATACTCCCTCCGTCTCAAAATAATTGTCTCAGAGTTGGACAAAAGTGAGATGTGTGCATACAAGGGATCAACCAGTGTGCATGTGTGAAAAGATGAGACACGCTTTTGTTCTTTCATCATTTGTGCTTTACCTTACTTCCAAAGAAAAAACTTGTGATGCCAACTCTCTAAGCTTTAAAAATACCTTTTCATTTTTATTGTCATGTGAATTTGTGAAAAAAGCAGCGGCTAGTCGGCTAGCGGTAGCTAGCTTCACTGCTTGATGTCACCTACCACTGGAAAAATATTATCATTGTGGACATGTTTATCCAATCCAATCTAACCCTATATGTAATGGATGATCTACGGTTAGTGGGACACTGCAATTTTTCTCCAAATTATAGAATATATCAACATCTAGAACACCAATTGTGTTCTATTTGATTCATAATACGTTATACTTTTCATATTCTATAGATTTGGAGTTGTATATATCAGCACATTTTTCTCTTTCAATCCGACAAACCTTGGTTGGCTTAGGGCATCTCCAGCCGTTGCGCCCCCCAGGGCCCAAAACGACGCCGTTTTGGGGCCGCCGCGGCGCCAAACGGCGCTAATCTGGAACCTGGGGGGGGGGGGGGCAGGCTTCCCAGTCGCTCCCCGAGCCCAAGTTTCGGCCAAAAAAAAACTCGATTTGAAAAATGGGCGTATTTTATTGAATTCAGCAAAGTTCGTACAAGTTCGACGCAAATTTAAATTAAAACGCAAATTTAAACTAAATTTAACCTAAACTATTGAAGGCCTAGGCGCGCAGCGATGGCCTGGCTGTAGTCGACGTCGTCGTCACCGTCGTCGTCGTCGTCTCAGAGTTGGACAAAAGTGAGATGTGTGCATACAAGGGATCAACCAGTGTGCATGTGTGAAAAGATGAGACACGCTTTTGTTCTTTCATCATTTGTGCTTTACCTTACTTCCAAAGAAAAAACTTGTGATGCCAACTCTCTAAGCTTTAAAAATACCTTTTCATTTTTATTGTCATGTGAATTTGTGAAAAAAGCAGCGGCTAGTCGGCTAGCGGTAGCTAGCTTCACTGCTTGATGTCACCTACCACTGGAAAAATATTATCATTGTGGACATGTTTATCTAATCCAATCTAACCCTATATGTAATGGATGATCTACGGTTAGTGGGACACTGCATTAATTTTCTCCAAAATTATAGAATAATATATCAACATCTAGAACACCAATTGTGTTCTATTTGATTCATAATACGTTATACTTTCATATTCTATAGATTTGGAGTTATATATATCAGCACATTTTTCTCTTTCAATCCGACAAACCTTGGTTGGCTTAGGGCATCTCCAGCCGTTGCGCCCCCCAGGGCCCAAAACGACGCCGTTTTGGGGCCGCCGCGGCGCCAAACGGCGCTAATCTGGAACCTGGGGGGGGGGGGGGCAGGCTTCCCAGTCGCTCCCCGAGCCCAAGTTTCGGCCCAAAAAAACTCGATTTGAAAACTGGGCGTATTTTATTGAATTCAGCAAAGTTCGTACAATTTCGACGCAAATTTAAATTAAAACGCAAATTTAAACTAAATTTAACCTAAACTATTGAAGGCCTAGGCGCGCAGCGATGGCCTGGCTGTAGTCGACGTCGTCGTCGCCGTCGTCGTCGTCGTCGGGGCCGTCGCCGGGGCGCCTGCTCCCCCCTGTCCGGCGTCGCCGCAGCCGGAGTTGCCCCACCTGCTCGCCGCGAGGGCTCGCTGGATCTCGTTCTCCTCGTCGGAGTAGGGGTCGAGCACGACGTAGACTGGGTCCTTTGTCGGCGGCGGGGGAGGGACGCGGCGGCGGGCCGCGTTGGCGGCAGCCTCCTGGTCGCGTGCCGCCTTGCGCTGCTCGGCCTCAGCGAGCAAGCGGCGCTGGAGCTCGAGCTCCTCGGCGGTGCTCTCCCGCAGGCTCCAGTCCGCGGCGAGGTCGTCGGCGAGGGGCTGGACCGTGTTGAGGGAGAGCTCCTCGGCGGCCTTCAGGTCTGGCCACTCGTCGTCCTCGCCCTCGGTCGGCTCCGTCTTCGGGCGGACCGCGCACTCGAAGCGTGGCTCGCCAATGCGCAGGGCGCGTCCGCTGCGCCTGCGGGCAGGCGCGCCAGAGTTCAGAAAGGGGGGTGACAGAGAGAGAATGTGCGCGGGAGAAGCTCGAGGTGGCCGACGAGGAGCCGGCGCCCGTCCGCCGCGCATCCCACGTGGGGTTCTGCCGGAGTGGCATCTCCAGGCGCGGCGTGTTGCCGGCGTGGATGTAGTCTACAACCCACTCGAGCGTGCGGTTGTGGCCTCCCCACCAGCGGCGGCGCCCTTGGCCATTGGCGCGGCCATCGACGGGGTCGTTGTCGCCCAAGGAGGCGAGCTCCCTGTCGCGGCGCCGCGTGATCTCCTGCCACCAGAACTCGTCGTAGCCGTCCGCCGGTAGGTGTTCGGCCACCTCCATGGCGTCGCGCACCTCGCGGATAGCCCGCCGGAACTCCACGTCCGTTGACGGGAGCGGAGGCACGGGCACCCCACCCGCGCTGAGGGCCCAGCGCGGCTGCCCGGTGCCAGAGCTCGGGAGGCGGCTGTCCGGCGGGCACGGGTAGCCCGCGCGGTACAGCGCCATCGCCTCGTCCCGGCGGAGGTGGCGGCGGATCCAGCCGTTGGCTGTGGCGTCTAGGGGTGTGGCCCTCCTAGTGCCCCCCTCGGACTACCCTTTCGACTACAAGTAGCCTCCAACCCTAAAACCCGAGGGGGTTCGTCATATTCGACAAAAACACAACAGAGCGCCGCCGCCGTCCCGAACCTCGATTCGGGATCAGAAGTTCCTATTCTGGCACCCTGCCGGGACGGGGAATTGGAGGAGATCATCGCCATCGTCATCACCAACGCCTCTCCATCAACCATCCATGTTTCCCCCATCCATGTGTGAGTAATTCCCCGATGTAGGCTGAAGGGGATGGTAGGGATTGGATGAGATCGTTCATGTAATAATGTCGTGATTGTTAGGGCATAGTGCCTAGTATCCTCTATTAGTGCTATTGACATTGTTGCAACTTATTATGCTTAATGCTTGCCACTTTGGGCCCGAGTGCCATGATCTCAGATCTGAACATGTTATTGAATCACGATGATAATTATTGTTTCTTGATCATACCTGCAAGTTTTTTACACATATCGTTGTCCGGAACCCGAGACCCCGAAGTGACAGAAATTGGGACAACCGGAGGGGATGGCTGCGATGTGAGGATCGCATGTGTTTACGGTACTCATGCATATGGTTACTTAGTGCTTGGATGTTTTATCTTATTTATCTGCAATGCCCCTGACATGATCATTATTAGAACTTTCTTATCCATGCAACGCCCGTTCATCCATCCCTATGCCTACAGTATTTAATCTGTTGTTTACTTCAAACACTACTACTGTTGCTGTTTTCATTCCACTGCTGCTATTATTTCACTACTGCTGCTGCTATAAAACTGTTACTACTGATAAACCACTGCGGACAAAAGTACTTTCAGGTGCAAGTGAATTGACAACTCACTTGTTAAGGCTCACAAATATGCTTTGGCTCTCCTTGTGTCGAATCAGTAAATTTGGCTTTTACTTCCCTCGAAGACTGTTGCGATCCCCTATACTTGTGGGTCATCAAGCATCAGAAATTAGGGATACGTTTATGACGTATCAAGCTTCCCCAAGCTTAGTTCCTACTCGTCCTCGAGTACGTAAACGATAAAACAATAATTTCTGAGGTGACATGCTACTAACATAAACTTGATACTTCTAATATAAAAGCATATGCACGCTGAGATCATAAAACTTTAAACACATGCATGATAAATAAAACTTTAATAATAAAGCATAGTAATTACTTTGCATCACGAAGAGTAGCTCAAATAAAGGATCATGAATAATAATGCAAAGAAAGGTAGACGTTTGTTTCAGGTATAGAGAAAGTATGAAAAAGTGATATTTCGATAGTCCTTAAGAGTGGGACAAAACATAAATGCCATGACACTTTCAAAGTTGAAGAGGAAGACTAGAACAAATAATTTAAGAACAAATGATATCACATCATGAAGTAATTATTGATGTTTATGGGACAAATGCACATAGAACTCAGAATGGCAAAAATGCTCTCTCAACTGTGCATAAAGTTAGAAGATGGAGGCTCAACATAAAAGTAAAAGAAAGTCCCTTCGCAGAGAGAAGCATTGATCAACTCATGTGCTAGAGCTTTTTATTTTATAAATCAGAGGTATTAAAAGTTTGACACTCCTTCCATCCATCTTTCACAAACCATGGCTAACCGAATCTTTGGGTGCCTACCAACAATCACATACCGTGGAGGAGTGTCTATTTTTTGGAGAGGTGTATGCTAGTGTCAACGAATGGTAAACAGACAATACAGTACGTCACAAGCAACTGGATTCACAAGAGTGGCTCCCATAGTGAAGGACGCAACTGGTATAGAAGGTCATCCCTCTTTCTCTTTTGTTTACACAATTATGCTTTGACTGATAAATCAGGGGCAAAAATAGTGAAGAGAATTTGTTTGTATTAATTTGGGGCTGGGCACCCCGCTGACAGCTCTTCTATCATTTGGATAAGCGGATGAAGCAACTAGTCCAGGGTGTGAAATACAATCAACAAGTGAGATAAAGATTCTCTATTGACGTCCTCTTGCGCAAAATCAAGAACACAAAACAGGAATAATTTTGAAGGTTTTAAAGGTAACACATGAGAAATTTACGTGGAATGGCAGTTAAATACCACATGTAGGTAGGTACGGTGGACACAATGGGAAAAAATTTGGTTTAAGGGATTTTGGATCCACGAGTAGAGCTCATACTCAGTACAGGTGGAGGCTAGCAAAAGACTGGGAGCGACAAATCAAGAGAGCATAAGAGCCATAATCATGCATAGCAACATAAAGCATCAATTAAAACATAAGTATACAAGTTCAAAACTAAGTGGTCATGGAGGCTATTAGTGACTGGTTTATAGTCATAAACATGGTGTGAGCATGCGCCAAGTCAACCAAATAAAACATTCGAAAGAGAATATCATATATTGATGCTTTACTATGACAAGAACAACTCATGAATCTTTCAATACATATTAAACACTCTCATAAATTTGAGGCTAATCATGCTACTCAATAACCACAAGGCTTTAAAACTAAAATAACATTTAGCATGGCATGAAAAAGTTCTAGCCACAGTCTATACAAGCTTCTGCTAGTACTGTTATAAATTCTACATCAAGCAACAGTTTTCTTTCTCCCAACAAGCACCATACAAAACATGCTTTAACAAAAATACTCTTTATGATACAGAAAACAAACATGAGAGTACTCAAATAATACTACTAAAACTAACAGCTCTGATGAGAGATGCATGCAAAACAGGAGCTAAATAAATGCAGGAGCCAAACAGAGACTAAGAATACAACGTATTCTCATGAAAAAGCGGAGCGTGTCACTCTCAAATAAAAGAATGCTGGGGTCCAACCAAGCTTACTATGAAAGTAAAAACAAACTTAAAGCAAAAGCAAAATCAAACTGAAAACAAAATTAAAATACGCTCCAAGTAAAGCACACAATATGTGACCGAATAAAAATATAGTTTCACTAGAAGTGACCTGATAATTTGTTGATGAAGAAGGGGATGCCTTGGGCATCCCCAAGATTAGACGCTTGAGTCTTCTTGGAATTTTCTGGGATGTACCACCGGGGCATCCCCAAGCTTAAACTTTTCACTCTTCTTGATCACATCATATCATCCTCTTCTCTTGACCCTTGAAAACTTCCTTCACATCAAAATTCTCACGATCTTCATTAGCAACGTTAGTGCAATCGAAATAATAAACTCACATGGTTCAGTTTAAACACAAGAATAGCAATCAAAAACACATTATCTACTGTCACAACTTGTTTTAAAACTCTTTTTCTCAAAAGAACACCAAATGAAAGAGATTAAGATGCAAATGCAATAATTGGCAGAAATATGTCAAAACAAAACAGCAGGCAGAGATCGATTTTTTCGAAAATCTTCTGTTGCTCAAATCAAAAAGTGGTCAACTAATAAAAGTTGAGTATATAACTCAGTTTTAAGCACAAAAAAATCTCAGGTAATTTTGAATTTTCTGTGATTTTTAACGGAATTAACAGTGGACAGCAGAAATCTGTTTTCTGCGCAGAAATCTGAAATATAGTGTCAACTTTCCACTAGAGGTTTTACTTGGCTCATCAAAAACAAAAAATAAAAGATACAACGGGGTTGCTAAGGAAATAGACAACACCCAGGTGCAAAGCACACCAAATAAAACGAAAGAAAACGGATTGAAAAAGGCGAAATAAAACGGGTTGTCTCCCGGTAGCGCTTTTCTTTAACGCCTTTCAGCTAGGCATAAAAGGGAAACTCAAGTAGATGCTCACACAAGACATATGAATTAAGTAAAAGTGAGCATCAAGAAGTACAAAACAAATTTAAGTCTAACCCAGTTCTTATGCATAGGGATATTGTAAAGAAATAAATTAAAGAAACTCAAACTATAAATCATGGGAAGGTGGAACAAAAGCAACTTCAACACTTTCAACAAAAAGAGAGGTGTTTTAGTAACATGAAAATTCCTACAACCATATTTTCCTCTCTCATAATAATTTTCAATAGCATCATGAACAAACTCAACAACATAATTATCACATAAAGCATGTTTATCATGGTCTAAAAGCACAGAATTTATATCAAGCTCAAAAACAGTGGGATCAAAATTTAAAATCAGCTCCTCTTCTTTCTCACTTTTAGCAATAGCAAAACAAGATAACTGATCACTCATAAAAGGTATAGGACACATTATAGCAATCCTATTTTCAGTAGCATTATGATTTATAACATCAAGTAACATAGGACCATCATCAAGAGCATTATCATAAGATTTATCCAAGTAGCATGGATTATCATAAATAAAAGTAGCAATATCATTCTCACAAGTTTCATTCATAGTAGTATCAAGGTCACAAGTATAGCAAGTATCAATTTCATCAAATAATGTATGAATTAAAGAGTTACTATCATTGGAAGGTGGACATGGGTTCCATTCTTCCTCCTCTTGATCATCACTCTCCTCCTCTTTTTCATCCAATGAGCTTCCAGATTCAGCAATTTCTTCTTCCACAGGTTCCTGCAAGGCATTAGTTTCTTCCTTAGGTTGAGAGCATTTATTAAGATATCCCATTATGTAGTAATTACAATATTTGTAATTATCAAATAAATATTCAAGTATAGCATAAATCTCGTATTTATAAGGTGCATCATCAATACTTTCAAGCAAATAGGCAATTTCGAATGCACCCTTCCAAACAATAAATTCTTCAATTTGTTCCACATCATATAATTAATAATTTCCCTTAACATAAGAAGATATGGTAACATTATCATTATACTCACATTGAAAAGGGAGGTGTTTATACCTCCTACAGCAACAGGATTTATCAAAGCAATAAGTAACATTATAAGTAGAGCACAAGTTTTTAGCATAGTCATGCAATTTATAATTTGCTCCCATAAGTGTATTCCTTTTTGTGACAAGCGGTATCCCTTATAACATTTTTGTTGTTCATCCGTGAACCCACCTTGCCAATAAGATTTAGTTTCAAAGACATCAACCATTGGTATCAAGCATGATAAAGTAAAAAATTACAACTAGAATAAGAACTAATTTTTGTGTGGTTTTAATAAAGAGAAGCAAAACAAGACAAAAATAAAAACAAGACAATAAACAAAATAAAGAGGTTGAGAGTGAGAGACTCCCCTTGCCACAAGACTTCCTTCTCCCCGGCAACGGCGCCAGAGAAATCCTTGCTATGTGTTGTTGGGAACCCCAAGAGGAGGGTGTGATGAGCACAGCAGTAGGAGTTTTCCCCTTAGTTAATAACCAGGGTTATCAATCCAGTAGGAGAAAGAGAATCTTCGGAAGGTTGATGCCACTGACGGTGGTGTTGGCGCTTCACCGGTGTCAGCAACAACGTGGAACATGCACACAACACAACCAAAATACTTTGCCCCAACGGTACAGTGAGGTTGTCAATCTCACCAGTCTTGCTGAAAACAAAGATTAGACGTATAGTGTGGAAAACAGTGTATTCTTGCAGTAAGTAAAGTAAGCAGGAAATGTTGTGGTTTGTTTAACAGTGTGGAAAATGGACCGGGGTTCATAGTTTCACTAGTGGTGTCTCTCCATAAAAGATAGCATGTTGGGTGAACAAATTACAGCTGGGCAATTGACAAATAGAGGTTGCACCGTAGTGGACAATATAACATGAAGATTACTATGGTATTTAGTGCGGGCATTACAACAAGATACATAGACCGACATCCATCTGCATCTATGACTAATAATCCACCCTCAGGTTATCATCTGAACCCCCTTAGGTATTAAGTTGCAAGCAATAGATAATTGCATTAAACAAAGTGTGTAATGTAAGCAATGATTATGCACGCGGACACTCTCACCGCTGTTTTCTCCCTAATGGAAACATCACATCCTCCCCCTTCACGTTTCTATCACTCGAGCAAGGCAACAAGGAGGAATGAACCCACTATCAAGCATAAATACTCCCTCTTGGAGTCACTAGCAACTACTTGGCTAGAGCAACCACTAGCAACGGAAAACATGCAAGATCACAAATATCATATGCAATAAAGACTATAATCAACTTGGCATAAGGTCAGTGTTCATCGGATCCCAGCAAACACATCATATTGAATTACATAAGATCAATCTCGATCATGATAGGCAGCTCACGAGATCTAAACATGGAGGAATATGAGGAGGAGACAACCATCTAGCTACAGCTATGAACCCGTAGTCCTGGGATGAACTACTCACGCATCACTCCGGAGGCATGCATGGTGATGTAGAAGCCTCCGATGATGATTTCTTCTCCGGCAGGGTGCCGGAAAACAGCTCCAGAACCCTCCTGATCTAGGGTTGACGGTGACGGCGGTTGCGGAAATTTTTCGGGGATTTTGATCAGGTGCTTAGGGTTTTCCATCCGGGAGGCTTAAATAGGCGAAAGGGCAAAGGCGGTGGAGCTTCAGGGGCCCCACACCCATAGGTGGCGCGGCCAGGGGACCCACGCCACTCTATGGGATGGCCCCCCTGTTGCCCCTCTTCGACTCCTCTTCGTTCTTCTGGATGCTTCCGGGGAAAATAGGACTTCTGGGCTTCGAACTTTCCTATTTCGAGAATATTTCCAGAACAATTTTTCTGAAACTAAAAACAGCAGAAAACAGGGAACTGGCTCTGTGGCATCTTGTCAACAGGTTAGTCCGGAAAATCGATAAAAATGACATAAAGAAGGGAGAAAACATGTAGAAATTGGCATAATATCATCATGGAGCATCAGAAATTAGAGATACGTTTATGACGTATTAGTTGTTCACCTTGAAATCTTCGTGAATCTTTATGTTGTCATCAAACTCCAAAAAGGGGGAGATTGAAAGAGCATTTCCTAATCCCTTGATTTTTGTGTGTTTGTTAACAACATAAATGATATCTAAGTGTGTGTTGAATGTTTAAAGGTACATATATTACCAACACAAAGCAGTGTCGAAGTTATGGTGAAGGAGAAAAAGATCGAGGGATGTCTTTCCCTGCTAAGGAGAGGTTTCTGTTGGCATCCGGAATTTATCATTCCGACTTTGCCGCGAAAGCCTTTGTCACAATCCGGATTAATTCCGGGCAATTCCGGGCAGTCGGATTCATTCCGGAGTCATTCCGACATGAACGTGAAATCCTCTATTAGCATCCGGATTGCCCCGGAATGTTCCTATAGGCTGGATTCATTCCGGATTGCATGTCGACAACAGGAAAATGGCTAGTTTTTTAGTAGACCTATAAATAGAAGACCCTTTCTTCTCCAAAGGGTTAGCTCGTCCAGAATTTATTTCTCCAGTGATTGAGCTCGCCCACCAATCTAGATCTCCCATTCCTCCACCCAAACTTATTGAATCTTGGAGTATTTGAAGGAGAAGGCCCGGATCTACATCTTCACCAACCCCTTTTTCATTTCCCTCTCATTCACTCGAGGGAACCAAGTGTAGGGTTTCCTTGTGTGGAGAACCTAGAGCTCATAGCTACTCTTGGTGATTCTTGGGAGCCCCCAATTCAGTTGTGGGTGTGTGCCCCAAGCTTGTTCTAAAGGAATCGATCCCCGCCTAAAAGGGGATCAATTGTGAAAGGTGAACTAGGCCTTTGTGGTGAGATCCGTCGAAGAATAGGGTGAGGCCTTTGTGCCGTTGAGTAGGCCTTTGTGGCGAGCTCACAACCCTCCAACGAGACATACTCCCCTCAAAGGGAGGAACTCGGGATTACATTCTTGTCTCCGCGTGTTTCCGTTATCGGTTACCCTGTTCCCTCTTGTTTACTTTGTGTTTGTATCTTGTAGCTTGTTGTTGTTGTCATGTAGGTAAATTCATCTTAGTTTCTTATCTAGAGAATTTACCTTTCTGTCAAGACTTAATTTGAAGAAAAATTAAAATTGGTCGTAGCACCTATTCACCCCCCTCGAGGTGACTATACTATCCTTTCATATGTTCTTAGAGGCAACGCCTCGATGGTGAAGTGGTTGTCGGATTATGAGAAAGCCTCGCGACTTTTATAGTGCTTGTGGCCCTAGTTGCACTTTAGGATGTCTCTTCCTGCACACGTGGCAAGTGTTGGCTCATTTTTGTAGTTTTTTTCTATAAAAAATTAGTTCATCCCAATGTAAATAGTACTAGTTGAATGAAATTCGCCTCTCGGTTTCAGTTTAGTTAATTGATGGACTATTCCCCAATTTATGAATTGCAATGAATTCCGGCCTTGATGACAAATTTAAATTGAGTTCAGTGTGTATTGTCAGTTGATCGGTGTGAGATATATGGTTTAAAAAAAGCTTGGCAACAATTTTTCCACCAACTATAGATTAGAGACGACAGACTCTAATCAGAAATATTTAGAGACGGTGAGGAATCTTGGGCGTCTAAAATCCACCGCGTGACGGCCAAATATCGCCAGGAATTTTCTTCCTCTGTTGTGCATTTTGCATTTTCACCCATCAAGTTGAGAAAGTCAAACCGCAGTCCTAGGGAAAAAAGATGGACGCTCGCTGGTCGCTGCCCACCCCTCGATCCAAAACAGATCTCCTGATCGAGTCCCCCGTGCCTCAGCCCTAGGGCGCCGCCACCGGTAAAAGCCGCCGCCCATCCTTTTCCTCCGGAGAGGACCTCCTGTGGAGAGGCACGGATAGCCGCCCTCCACCTGAACCTCATGCGTCCCTCTCATCGCTCTCTTCTCCGACACGAAGCCGCCACGTAAGGGCATCTCCAGCCGTCCCCCCCCCCCGCCCCAGAGCCCCCCAAGCGGCGTTTTTCGCGCCGTTTCGCGTCGTTTCGCACCAGTCGCCCCCCCCCCCCCCCAGGAACCGATTTAGCGCCGCTTTCCGCCGTTTTTCGCGCCGTTTGGCGCCGCCGAACCCAGCGCGCGGCTTGGGGGGCGAAATGCGTGCGTGGGCCACGCCTGTCGGCGACGGAAGACGATTTCCCTCCCTTTTTTCGGCGCTTCCCCCCACTTCCCCCCACATGTACCCCTCCCCCCCCCCCGGTCCATTCCCGCCATTTACCCCCCCCCCCCCCCCCCCCGAGATCTAGACGCCATGGCTCCCGCCCGATTTACAGGACCCCGCGCCGCCGCCACCGCCGTATCCGTTCCCGCGGCCTCCGAACCGGCCAAGAAACCGCGCAAGCCGAGAGCGCCAAAGGAGCGGCCGCCCGGCATGTCGAACAAGGAGTGGATCGCCGAGAGGTCGCGCCTGGAAACGGCCAACATCAAGCGCCGGGGGAGGGAGGCGGCGCAGCGGCAGAGGCAGCTGATGGCGCAGCTGCAGGCGGAGGAGCAGGCCGCCGCCGAGGAAGCCGAGCTGGAGGACGAGGAGGAGGAGGCCGCGCCGGACGAACCACCTACGCTGGTCGCAGCCACGGCGCCGCTCGCCAAGAAGAAGAGCCCTTTCGGCCCCATGTTCGCCGGCTGGAAGCAGTCGTCGTCGCTGTCACCACGCATGTCACCGCACCCGCGGCCTGCGTGGTTCGTCGAAGGCGATTTCCTGGGAGGCTTCAACCCCAACCTCACCTTCCCCTACCACCCGCCGATGATGTATGGCGCCGCGCCGGGCTACGCAGCTTCCCCGTCCCACCGCCGTGCGATTCTCGCCGGGCTTCAGCCCCAGGACAACTACATGGAGGAGATCATCGCGTCCGGCTCGATGGCGGCGGCGGCGAGCCCGGGCTTCCTCGAGCACAGCGGGGAGCTCTTCGCGCAGGGCGGTGGCGACTACGTCGAAGGTGGCTCAGGCACGCAGGCGACGGAGGAACAGGGCGAAGACGACGAGGGGGACGAGACGCCGGTGGTGCCAGAGGGGACAGATCAGGCCGGCGATGGCCGAAAGCGCCGGGGTACTGGCCGTCCCCGCAAGGAACCCAAGGTGCCCCTCCCCCCGCCGAGCCTCGCATCAAGTGGCTGAACAGGGAGGACGCCCTCCTCACCGAGGCGTGGAAGACGATCAGCTTGGACCCGATCGTCGGCGCGAACCAGCACGTCGACAACTACTGGAAGCGGGTGAAAACGGCGTACGACGAGCGCCGCATGATCGACCCATACTACGCATGTTGCATCACCGACCACGGCCAGAAGGCCATGGCGAACCATTGGGCGAACATCCAGGCGTCCTGCAACAAATGGCACGGCATCCAGGAGGAGATCTCGATGAGGCCGCAAAGCGGCGCCAACCGCGAGATGGAGATCGTCCGGATGCTGGAGGCGTACAAGAACGACGAGGGCTCTGACTTCAAGTTCCTCCACGTCTTCGTCCTCATCGAGAAGTGCGAGAAGTGGGCGGAGGTGCGGCGGTCGATCGGCAAGGGCAAGGAGTACGTTCCCGACGCGGTGGTTGCAGGTGCGTCCGAAGGGCGTCCGCCGATGGGCCACAAGAAAGCCAAGTTGGCAAGGGACAGCGCGCCGGCAGCGGCAATGCTCCAGGCTTCGATCGAGACCTGCATCGCCGACGCCCAGGCCCAGGCCGTCAAGAGGGAGGAGGTCTCCAAACAACGATGGGCGGCGCTCATGGAAAACTCGCAGGTCAAGATCGACCTCCTCAGGACTGGCACCGCGGCGAAGAAGAGGAACAATGACCTCGCCTTCCTCACGGGCGGCGACCCGGCCGCGATGACCCCCGAGGTGAGAGCTTGGTTCCTGGCGCAGTGCAACCTCATCCTGACTGACATCAGCACGCCCCCGGCCCCGACATCGTCTGGTGGCGCCAGCTACACCACCGCGCCGACAAGCCCGCACGCCGACCTGCAGGATGCCGCGACCATCGTCGACAAGGATGCTGAGACCATCGTCGACCTGGAGAATGACGCGCCCGTCGTCGACAAGGATGCCGCGCCCGCCGTCCACTCCGACGCCGTCATCGACCTGGAGTATGCTGGGCCGAGCTCGCCGCCTGCTCCGACGCCGGCCGACGCTTCTGCCTGATCGCCTACGTTTGCCCACGCCGCGTGCGCCCGTCTGTGTGATTCGATGTGGACTATATTTGATCGCCCACCTGTGGCGTTTTTCGTAATATGATCGCCCGAAACCATGGCTGCTGATCACCGAACTAGGGCTCTATTTTTTGGGGGCGGGAAGATGAACTTTCAAATGATATCGCCGGTTTCTTTTCTGGGCCGCCGAACGGCTGGTGAAATCGCCCCCCCCCCCAGGTTTTGGTGCGGCCCGGCGCTATCGCTAAAAAGCGCCGATCTGAAACCTGGGGGTCCGAACGACTGGAGATGCCCTAATTGGGACCATGCCGCCCTCCAACACCGCACCACCTCCACTTCGGGACTACGACATCTCCCATCTAGGTCGCCAGTGCCGTCCCGCAGCACCAGGACCGCCCTCCATGATCCAGGACCGGTGTAAGGAGGGACCGCCGCTCCGCCACATCCAGGACCTCTGTAAGGAGGGAGGTCGGCGACGACATCAAATGGTCGCGACTCCAAGCTCCTCTTCAACAGAAAAGTATGAGGTCTCTTCCCCTTTCTTCGGTCTTGGATTATTTGATTCCTTGGTTCGCTTTTCCCCTTCAAACAGTCTATGATCTGTGTTGTGACAGGTGATTACTACAACGCAATTAGTGGACAAGCCCTAGCCTCTATACATGTAAACACCAAAATCTGCAACTATTTAACTTTCTACCTACATTCATTGTTTAACTTATCCACGATTCATTTGTGATGTTATTAAATTTTCCACTATACTTACTGCCATGCAGTTGGAGAGGAGCTTCTACATTAGGAAAAAATAGTATATGACAGTCAGGATGGTAATTTACTTGGCAGTCCCAGGATATAAGTAGGTCTCTTATATTCTTATGCCTTCAGTAACATGATCTAAGCTAATTTCAGCAAACGCAAAGTATGAGGTCTCTTCCCCCTTCCTATTTTTCAACGATGTTACTAATGCTATTTTAGTACACACAACACTCGAACACTTAATTTTCTTAAGCAGCTCATGAGTATCGACCTCTTTGTTGTTTTCATTATGCACCGTACAAAAAAGGTACAGTGGAAGAAGCTGAAAGGGACACGAGATACAAGCATCTATATATGGAATTTATGTCTTAGGAAGAAATTGTTTTAGGATTGGAAAGAAACTTGAAAATTTTGTAGCAAAAATTAATCAACCTTTTCTCCCACAGATTCATTGTTTTGCATATAGCCATTGTCATGTATGTGGTTGTTTCATGTATTCTTTTTTCCTAGAGAAGGGCCTTGTCGATGGCCTTGAAGTATTGTCTGCCAAAATGTCGATCTCTTGATTCTCTAATTGCATGTAAAACCGATTTGGATGTTGGTTTATCTTTCATAATTTATTCTATCTTAGCCCAACCATTAATATCCCTCTCTGAACTCCTAAAGTCTAAACATATCCCTTATTGAGATTTTGATGTCTAAACATTGTTATTATTTCTTCAGAATGCTGTTTGTATTTGACTCGATGAATGCATTACTGTATGTGAGGTATTATATTTTTTTATAAAGTAGTCCAGTCTATCAGATTAGAGCATGGGTGGTTACAAATTGGGCGAATTCAGTTCTAGACATTTTGGGTGGGTGTGGGGTGAAGAGGTACTATGGTCCATTGTAAATTTTTATATGTTCAATTGTATTATAGGGCAAATACAAAAGAATTGGGTTTATAACGAGTTCTGCTGTCCTAAAGGTACAAGGTTTTTGTTTCATTATCATTTCATTTGTCAATTTCAATGGATCACAGGGTAAAAATAAACTATTTCTTAGTGGGGTGGGGCATGGGTTACTTGACTGTATTTACATAAGATTTGTAACAAATGAACTTGACACTCTGGATTATGGATGCAATTCTAGCCTTAGCTAGCTCATTTTGTTCGGCCTTCTCAGTTATAAGCCAGAGGTTGGAGATATCAAAGTTGGCCATGTCATTGAGGTATGTGCACTTTGTGTTACTCCTTCGACGTTCGTCTCATTTTTATAGCTTGGATTCTGCTGGGAATGCGCCACGAGGATGCTCTACATTTTGGTTAAAAACTGGAGCTTAAACTGCAAGCATTGTTGGACGTAGATAAAATGTGTTGAAATGAAAATGTGGTTGGCTAGATTCTTATAACATATACATGGATTGGCCAATTGGTTTTCCCTGTCTGATATCTAGGTTAGTAGATGCAAGTATTTTGTATGGGTTTAATGGTTCATGATATTTACTTCTGAATACATGCCCATGTGACAATTGAATGAGACAATTAACCACCAACCAGAACATAGTATCAGAAGGACAAATTACAGTTTTCACTCCATTTTGTTTTCTTTTAGTTTTACAATGAACTATTTGTTAGTCACAGTAGCATGTAATATTTCGCGCAGACCTCCAAAATGGCGCCGACACCGGAGCTGTTTGCATCGCACTGCAGCAAGGCGGCTCGACTCGCCTGTGCGAGCCACGAGCAGGGGTCCTACGGCGTCAAGTCCGTGGTCGGTGTCAGGAGAGCCGGCAATCCGACGACGCTTAGAGCGATAGCTGCAACAGGTAAAAGGCGGTGCAACAGGTATAAGGATGCTCTACATTTTAGTTAATAACTGGAGCTTAAACTGCAAGCATTGTTGGACGTAGATAAAATGTGTTGAAATGAAAATGTGTTTGGCTAGATTCTTATAACATATACATTGATTGGCCAATTGGTTTTCCCTGTCTGATATCTAGGTTAGTAAATGCAAGTATTTTGTATGGGTTTACTGGTTCATGATATTTACTTCTGAATACATGCCCATGTGACAATTGAATGAGACAATTAACCACCAACCAGAACATAGTATCAGAAGGACAAATTACAGTTTCACTCTGTTTTGTTTTCTTTTAGTTTTACCATGAACTATTTCTTAGTCACAGTAGCATGTAATATTTCGCGCAGACCTCCAAAATGGCGCCGACACCAGAGCTGTTTGCATCGCACTGCAACAAGGCGGCTCGACTCGCCTGTGCGAGCCACGAGCAGGGGTCCTACGGCGTAAGTCCGTGGTCAATGTCAGGAGAGCCGGCAATCTGACGACGCTTAGAGCGATAGCTGCAACAGGTAAAAGGCGGTGCTATATAACATTTTGCCGTACGATGTTTCATGCGAGAATTAGTAACCTGAGATTGTCGTGTGTGTCTGATCAGCGCTCCAAGGAGCGGCGACAATGAATCAGGGAGAGCAACACAATGGTTCTTCCTTACGAGAATGGCCATTCGTTGATCCCTGATGTCTGGTGCAAGGATTGCGAGCTACTCAAATGAACATGCAAAGGTACAGACTTCAATGTAGTCTTCAAGGTATTAGTTTGTTCATCCATGAAACTCTCCTGTGCTCCATAGATTTTTTGTTTGCATTGCATTCAAGCGATGTAATCTTTTCTCCAGTACCTCTTCTGATCAAATTCAAGCGATGGAAGAAGAGCTTGAAGTGCAAGAAAACTTCCAGGGTCGTCGTTTTAATGGTGTTGGCAAGTGCAAAGACATCTATCGGTGCAGTACCAAGATGTCCAAGAGGGCGGACTCAATGTCTGTTTCACCCTCTTTAGGGTGTTGAACTGAGCGGAATGCATTAGTCCGGTAGTGACATGCCTACACATATATCTAAGATCTTTCTGTATATAAAGGTTGCCACGACTGGAAGGTCGGCTCTAAATGTTTCTTTTTTGTTGTCGACCGATGTGTCAATGGCTATACCCTTTTTTGTCATCCAGGATGGACTAAAGAAAAAAAAATGAAGGGTGGTATTGGTTCTTTTGTGGCAAAATTATGGCGATACGAGAATTTACTTTACTAGACCAAGGATATGGTGGAATGAGATATGAATTTATTATAGATACATGTGTGTTTTTGGTCCAAAATCATATATTTCAGTTTAAAGTACTTTACAAGGATAACTTGAAGTCAGACATAGTATAGAAATAAGGAGATATGTAACAAAAGAAGATATCTTTTGTACAATAAAGTATAATCTTTATGTGATGCACATGAATCACAAATAATTTGATCAATGTATCTAGGTTTAAATTTGTTGACCGTGGCAACGCACGGGCATTCAACTAGTATTAGGTAAAGATAGGACTATAGGAGTGTTGATACGTACAGTACAATAGTAATTTTTACATTAGTGGGTAGGTGCATTTGCACGACTACGGCTCTCTCCTAGTCGAGTGAAAAAAAAAATGTGAGGTGAAGCCTATCGAGAGCAAAATTCCCCATCCCCTCTCAACCTGGCTTTCTAGGGTTCATCGGCGCGCTCGATTAAATCTCGCTCGTGGGCGAGAAGCAGTGCTGCTCGGTGGCGTAGTTCTGCCCGGGGGTGCGCGCGGATGCGCTGCGCGTGGAGGCACGGCGGGGTCAGAGAGGGGCGGCGGCACTCGTCCGATTGAGGAACACAGTGAGGTGAGATCCCACCAAATCCATCAAATTTGGTGGAAACCAAGAGAGAGGACGAGGGCTAGTAGTCAGCCTGTCAGGGATCCCAGCAAATTTGGCTTTGTTTTTCTGTGTTCCCGAATGCTTGAGGTGTCTGGTTGGACCTGACGCCGCCGCCTGCAGCAGCAGTGTATCGGAGTCAGCGGCCGGCTGCATGTGCCTGCGGCAGCGACGCACCGGCCTCCTCGAGGATAGCAGTCAGCCTGTCCATCATAGGATTCAGTAGGTTTACCCACCCGAGCAAAATTGGCTCTGTTTTTCTGGGTTCCGGAATGGCTGAGGTGTTGTGTTGGACAAGTCCATCCACCTTCCCCTACCACCCGCCGTCGATGATGTATGGTGCCGCGCCGGGCTACGCTGCTTCCCCGTCCCACCGCCGTGCGATTCTCGCCGGGCTCGATGGCGGCGGTTACGTGGAGGAGATCATCGCGTCCGGCTCGATGGCGGCGGCGGCGAGCCCGGGCTTCCTCGAGCACAGCGGGGAGTTCTTCGCGCAGGGCGGTGGCGACTACGGTGAAGGCTCCGGCACGCAGGCGACGGAGGAGCAGGGTGAAGACGATGAGGTGGACGAGACGCCGGTGGTGCCAGAGGGGACAGATCAGACCGGCGATGGCCGAAAGCGCCGGGGTCCTGGCCGTCCCCGCAAGGAACCCAAGGTGCCCCTGCCCCCCGCCGAGCCTCGCATCAAGTGGCTGAACAGGGAGGACGCACTCCTCGCCGTGGCGTGGAAGACGATCAGCTTGGACCCGATCGTCGGCGCGAACCAGCACGTCGACAACTACTGGAAGCGGGTGAAAACGACGTACGACGAGCGCCGCATGATTGACCCCAACTACGCCTGCTGCATCACCGACCGCGGCCAGAAGGCCATGACGAACCATTGGGCGAACATCCAGGCGTCCTGCAACAAATGGCACGGCATCCAGGAGGAGATCTCGATGAGGCCGCAGAGCAGCGCCAACCGTGAGATGGAGATCGTCCGGATGCTGGAGGCGTACAAGAACGACGAGGGCTCCGACTTCAAGTTCCTCCACGTCTTCGTCCTCATCGAGAAGTGCGAGAAGTGGACGGAGATGCGGCGGTCGATCGGCAAGGGCAAGGAGTACGTTCCCGACGCTGTGGTTGCAGGTGCGTCCGAAGGGCGTCCGCCGATGGGCCACAAGAAAGCCAAGTTGGCGAGGGACGGCGCGTCGGCAGCGGCAAAGCTCCAGGCGTCGATCGAGACCTGCATCGCCGACGCCCAGGCCCAGGCCGTCAAGAGGGACGAGGTCTCCAAACAGCGGTGGGCGGCTCTCATGGCCAACTCGCAGGTCAAGATCGACCTCCTCAGGACTGGCACCACGGCGAAGAAGAGGAACAATGACCTCGCCTTCCTCACGGGCGGCGACCCGGCCGCGATGACCCCCGAGGTGAGAGCTTGGTTCCTGGCGCAGTGCAACCTCATCCTGACCGACATCAGCACGCCCCCGGCCCCGACTACGTCGTCTGGTGGCACCAGCTACACCACCGCGCCGACAAGCCCGCACGCCGACCTGCAGGACGCCGCCACCGTCGTCGACAAGGATGCCGAGCCCGTCGTCGACCTGGAGAATGACGCACCCGTCGTCGACAAGGATGCCGCGCCCGCCGTCCACTCCGACGCCGTCATCGACCTGGAGGATGCTGGGCCGATCTCGCCGCCTGCTCCGACGCCGGCCGACGCTTCTGCCTGATTCGATCTGGACTATATTTGATCGCCCACCTGTGGCGTTTTTTGTAATATGATCGCCCGAAACTATGGCTGCTGATCGCCGAACTAGGGCTCTATTTTTTGGGGCGGGAAGATGAACTTTCAAATGATATCGGCGGTTTCTTTTCTGGGCGGCCGAACGGCTGGTGAAATCGCCCCCCCCCCCCCAGGTTTTGGTGCGGCCCGGCGCTATCGCTAAAAAGCGCCGATCTGAAACCAGGGGGGCCGAACGACTGGAGACGCCCTTACATGCAGGTTTCTATCCCCTCCCCTCAACGTTTGCTCGACATCTCCAACGCCAGCCATGTCCACTCTCACGGATCACTCTTTTCCAGTGGAGGGGAGCCGCCCTTCAGCACTTGTCAGGTATGCGAAGCACACATCACCACCCCCACCCTTTTTCTTCCTTCCTTCATTGTGAAAGTATAGTATGGGCACCTAGAGGGGGGGTGAATAGGTGCTACGGCAAATTTTAATTTTTCTCAAATTTAGGCTTGACAAGAAAGGTAAATTCTCTAAAAGTGCGACTAGTGATGAATTTACCTATATGACAAGACAAGCAATCAATGCAACAAGTACAAGTAAGTAAAGAGAGGGAGGAACGAGGTAACCGATGGAAGCACACGGAGACACGATGTATTTCCGAGTTCCTCCTTTTTAGGGGAGTACGTCTCGTTGGAGAGGTGTGAGCTCGCCACAAAGGCCTACTCAACGCCACTAAGGCTTCACCTTAATCTCCGATGAACTTCGCCACAAAGGCCTAGTTCACCTTCCACTATAGAACCCCTTTGAGGCGGGGATCAAATCCTTTACAAACCACTTGGGGCACACACCCACAACTTAATTGGGGGCTCC
The DNA here is from genome assembly GCA_028641055.1 of Alopecurus myosuroides. Lineage (NCBI taxonomy): Eukaryota > Viridiplantae > Streptophyta > Magnoliopsida > Poales > Poaceae > Alopecurus > Alopecurus myosuroides. Next base: position 621,712,854 of record CM054057.1, on the reverse strand, counting down.
CAAACCTTCTTGAATCACCAACAAGAAACAAGAAGCCTAGGTTCTCCACAAGAGGAAACCCTAGGCAAGATCCCTCGAGCTAGAGAGGGGGAAATGAAGAACGGGTTGGTGAAGATGTAGATCCGGTGGTCCTCCTTCAATCCTCAAGGAATCAACGAGTTTGGGTGGAGGAGGAGAGAGATCTTGCTAGTGGGTGAGCTCCATTAATGGTGTCTTCAATGCTGGGAAGAGCTGACCCTGGAGAGAGAAGTGAAGCTCTATTTATAGCCTCCAAGAAAACTAGCCGTTTTTTGGGCCAGATTTCGACCAGCCCGGAATGGTCCGGAATTTTCCGGAACCCCGGAATATTCCGGAGCAATCCGGATGCCACCCGAACAATTCGCGTTGTGGCCGGAATGGCTCCCGGAATATTCCGGATGCCAACAGAACAATTTCCCGTTGTGGCCGGAATGGACCCGGAAAATTCCGGCTGCCGGAAAGTTCCGGAATATTCCGGATTGCAACAGAACAATTTCCTATAGTGGCCCGGAATAATCCGGAACCATTCCGGATGCCCGGAATTTTCCGGCCTTTCCTTTGAAACTCTGTAGAAGGCCAGAAAAGTTCCATTGATCTTCGAATTCTTCACCATTTCTTTGACACCGTATACGTGCTGATATATGACCAACCTTTTAACAAGAAAAACGTATACGGTTAGCAACTTCTTTATGTTGTTAACAAACACACAAAACCGTGAGATATCAAGAATGCACTTTCAATCTCCCCTTTTTGGTGTTTGATGACAACATAAAGATTTCACGGGATGAACAATATGAACTAAAGAAATGGTGTCCAAAAAATAGACGGAGTTCTACCTCGATGTGTGTCGTGAGACACACACTTCATAGGTTTTGCTCCCCCTGCGTTTTAAACACCAAGCCGGGAAAACAAGTTCATACAATCATGCATAGATAATCATAGACAATAAGGTACGCAAGATAAAAGTAACATAACCACGGGAGGGGTGACACGAATACGTCACGAGGTTCCACACACATAGAACGAAGTTTTAAAACTAGGAAACGAAATAAAGATACCGGAGCACAAGCCTATAAGATCGAAATCAAAAGCAAAAGACTTGTGCCCCAACCCCTTGCAAATCCCGTGGAAACCTAATATGGGGGACTCCTTCTCCCCTTTGGCATCAAGACGCCAAAAAGGGACAAAGAGCCCACTAGCGCCCCAAGAGATCACTCCATGAAGTCATCTTCTCCATGCTCTTCCTCATCATCGCCTTCTTCCTCATCACCGCGTCCTCCAAGCCCAGCAGCATCAAAGTCATCATCATCATTGGACAGCTCCTCCTCATCATCAACATCTGCCGGTGGGACCCCAAAATAGAAGTCATCATCATGGATCTCGGGCATCTCAATGGGGACCAAAACAGCAGGAGCAAGTGACACGGGATCAGCAGGTACATCAATCCCAGCAAGCCTACGGTCAGCGTTCTGAATACGCCGAGTCTCCTTGGCCAACTCATGCGCCTCATGGGCAATGGCCCTAGTGTCCTTGCACATGTTGAACATAGCCTTGAAAAACTTTGCAATTCCACCAGAGGGACGCTCAGGAATGCCACTTGAGGAAGCAGAAGGAGTGGCCGAGGGGGACTTGGACTTGGACTTGGCAAACTCCGAATCTCATCTCCATTGATCAACCGGGGTGCCATCTTCTTGCACTTGATCACATCAAAGTTTTCCATGATTTCAACCCCCACCTTGAAATTGATGAACTTCTGAATGAGTGGGCCATAGGCGGGCTTCCTCTTCTCCATGACCCCTAGACAAATCTCCCGGTAGATGAAGTCCATCACGTCAATCTTCCTTTGGTTTTAGGCCTTGTGAGGAACATGAGGTTCACCATGAAGGCCCTCATAGCTGAGAAGTCACCGGCCTTTATCACAATGGAGGCACGGAAGATCTTGGAGAGCAAGTTGTAGTAGGGGTACATGTTGGAGTTGAAGGGCTTAGTCTTGCCCTTGGCATTGGGGGGATAGCAGAAATCCAGGCTGGAGATATCATACTCAGGGGCATCATGAATCCTGTAACCGTGATCAGCATAGGTGGCAGTCCAGGTGTATCCCAAGGCCTCAGCAAACTCAGTCAAATTGCTTGAGATCTTCTGTTCACCACACATCCAAGTCATGGAACGTGTGGCATCACCCTTAGCATGGAGAGTGCAATAGAACTGAGCAACCAACTCTGGGCAGTACTCACCCTCAGTGTTGTCAAACAGTGGCATCATGCCAAACTTCTCCAAACAGGCATGCACATGGCGAAGCTCAGAGTTCTTGTACCTATTGTAGACATCCATGTCCATTTGAGCTTGCACACAAGTAAGAGGCTGCTGAGTAGAATAGAATTCCTCCCAACACTTGAGCTGCAGATTAGTCCAGAACCGAGGATCCTCACAGGTGGACTCGGGGAAGCGGTAAGGATTCTTCCGCTTGATATACTTCCACTGAGGGACGGAGCAGGTTTTCAGATCAATATCAGGAACTGACTCAGTGTTGGCATCCTCACGAGTCTCATGGAAGGAGGAGGAACGACCAGCCCGTCCTCTGACCGGACGAGCACCCCTTGAAACAGATTGCTTTCTTTTCAGACCGGTACGAGCTCCAGGACCTGCGAATGGAGGATACAGGAGTAGCAAGATAAGTGCATATGCCATATGGGTCAAAAGGAACTCCAAAAGGTTAGGTGTAGTGCAAAAGCTCGAATTCCTGGCAGCATCCGGAAAATTCCGGAGTGATCCGGAATATTCCGGCTGGGCCGGAATGGTCCGGAATATTCCGGCTGAGCCGGAAATTTCCGGAGCAATTCCGGGCTCCTCGATCTGATTCGAGGAACTGCCTAAGACTTCGAATTTTTGTCTCACAACTACACCAAACATCTAGGAAACCAAAGAGGATGCGCCTAGTATAGATCTACGTGCTGGAAAACATGGGAAGGCCACAAACTAAGATTGGGATCTAAGTCTAGATGTAGATTGGTTAGACTAGATCGAAGGGAAGCATGGCATCTAGGTAGTGAATGGCAAGATAAACACATTGATAGAACTTGGAACTAGATCAAACCCTAGTGAGATTGCATCTAGAGCCAAAATCAACCAATCAAAACGAAGAAAAAGAGATGCCAATCAACAAACCTTCCATGGGGATGTCCTTGTCCACGGGAGGGATCCAACAATCCTCCCTAGGGGCAACGGGGACGAAATCGACGAAAGGAGGCGGCTAGGGCACGGGAGGGGTGAAAGAAGTGGAGGAAAACTTCCTCCCGTGCGTGCGGGGGTATTTAGACGAAAAACTGCCCATCCGGAATGGCCCGGAAAATTCCGGAGGTCCGGAATATTCCGGGGCAATCCGGCAATCCGGAATGATCCGGAAAATTCCGGATGGTCGGAATTTTCCCGGCAGGAGCAACAGTCAGCTCCAAAATTTCGGAGTAGGCAAGTTTTGAAAGGCAAGGAATGATGTGTGATGTGTGGAGTATGGCATATGCAAAGATGAACATGGGAGAGGATACAAAGAGCAAAACAAGGGTTAGGTTTCCTAGTCTTACTTCTCGGAAAAGAACCAAATAAGATCGAAATAGCAACGAGAAGTAGTATTCGGAAAGAAACACAATAACCATAAGATATGCAACTAAGAACCAACTCTTCACGTGGGGAGAGGTTGGTGGCCTAAGCCACCATGTAAGAGTTCATGGTATGCAACCGCGAAGATATATCTTGGGGGCATTGCCAAAACTCAACATTGAAGCTCACAATTCAACATTAGAAAAGAGAGATCACAATGAATTTTTGCTATGGGCATAATGGGGGGAGGGAGAACCCAATGTGTTAGGATAGCACTCCCCCTATGTCCATGCCTACATCTAAGCTCGACCACGTTTCATCTATAGGGGTGTGCGCATGATAGTCAAGCCAAGCTCCTCGAATCAATCACATTTAGCTCATTCCTCAAGAATGTGAACCTTGCATCATCAAGTGGCTTCGTGAAAATATCCGCAAGATTGTCCTTGGTGGGCACATAACCGAGTGCAATGTCTCCTTGCCACGTGATCACGGATGAAGTGGTGGCGAATCTCAATGTGCTTCGTCCTTGTGTGTTGCACCGGATTGTATGCAATCTTGATAGCACTTTCATTGTCGCATAGAAGAGGCACTTTGTCCAAATGAATTCCATATTCCTTGAGAGTTTGCCTCATCCATAGCAATTGGGTGCATGCACTCGCGGCGGCAACATATTCCGCTTCGGCGGTGGAGAGAGAGATGCAATTTTGTTTCTTCGAGGACCAACTTACAAGGGACCTACCAAGGAATTGGCAAGCCCCCGAAGTTGACTTCCTATCATCTTGATCACCCGCCCAATCGGAATCCGTATATCCATTGAGAGTAAATTGTGTCCCCTTTGGGTACCACAAACCAAATCTTGAGGTATGAACCAAATAACGAAGATTCTATGAACCGCCATTAGATGGCAATCCTTAGGAGCCGCTTGATACCTTGCACACACCTACACTCAAAACGATATCGGGCCTAGATGCACAAAGATAGAGCAAAGAACCAATCATAGAACGGTAGAGCTTTTGGTCCACATCCTTACTCCCTTTTGGATTACGTGATAGATGACACTTGACTTGCATAGGAGTGGTGGTTTTGATCTTTGCCTCTTGGAAGTTAAACCTCTTGAGCATGTCTTGAGTATACTTGGCTTGAGAAATGAAGGTACCAAAGGCCAATTGCTTGATCTCAAAGCCAAGGAAGAATTTAAGCTCACCCATCATAGACATCTCGAACCTGTCAGTCATAAGCTTAGAGAACTCATTATTGAAAGCTTGGTTAGTTGAGCCAAAGATGATATCATCCACATAGAGTTGGCATATGAAAAGCTCTCCTTTACTCTCTTTGTGAAGAGAGTGGGGTCAATCTTCCCAACTTCGAAACCACGATCATCTAACAACTCTCTAAGGTGCTCATACCAAGCACGGGGTGCTTGTTTGAGACCATAGAGGGCCTTGTCAAGTTTGTAAACGTGGTTGGGAAAGTTGAGATTCTCGAACCCGGAGGTTGCTTAACATATACCTCCTCTTTTAGTGGACCATTCAAGAAAGCACTTTTCACATCCATTTGTTGCAACTTGAAATTATGTGAGGAAGCATAAGCAAGGAGGATACGGATGGACTCAAGGCGAGCCACGGGCGCATAGGTTTCATCAAAGTCAATGCCTTCAACTTGGGTGTAACCTTGAGCGACCAATCTTGCCTTGTTCCTAATGACAATGCCATTCTCATCTTGCTTGTTCTTGAATATCCACTTGGTGCCAATAACATTGTGGCAATCCTTGGGTTTCTCAACTAATCTCCAAACCTTGTTGCGCTCAAAGTTATTGAGCTCATCATGCATAGCTTCAACCCAATCGGAGTCCTCAAGAGCTTCATACACTTTCTTAGGCTCCACCATAGAGATATGAGCTTGATGCTCACAAAAATGAGCCAATTGCCTTCTAGTGGATCTTCTAGCTTGAACATCCTCCAAGACCTTGTCATCTTGGGCATCAATTAGCTTCAAAGCTCTTCTTATCCTTTTGATGCGACGGGCCTCGATCTCCTCATTATTGCGAGGAGGAGATACTTGATCATCTTGATCATTTGGGTCCCCATCTTGACCATGATGGCCTTGATCATCAACATCATCATCAACACTATCTTCACAATTAGCTTCAACTTGAGAAGAGGATGACGAGGACGATTGATCTTGGCCTTGATCTTGACTCGCATTAGTGTGAGAGGAGTGGGTACGACTTGCGGAGTCACTTGATCAACGAGAGGAGGGTCTTGAATATGTTCTCGGTTAGGTGTAGAAGGTGGCTCCTTGGCTTTATCTTCAAATGTAGAGGAGGGCTCCACTTGGGTAGAGCATAGTCCTTCTCGAGTCGCCACAAGGTGTCCCTCGATGGGGCGGAAGAATCCCACGCCCATCCTTCCTATGGCTTCTTGAGGCATTTCAACATCTACATTTGAAACATGAAATTGCGCCACTTGGGAGCCGTCATTTTCCTCGAAAACCACACTACAAGATTCTATGACTATCCGTGAGGCTTTGTCATAGACTCTATAAGTGTGGGATTCGGCACCGTAACCAACAAAGATACCCTCAATAGTTTTGGATTGAAATTTCGACAACCTAATACCCTTGATCAAATAGAAGCACTTACAACCGAATACACGGAAGTAGGATACGTTGGGCTTGTTGCCGGTGAGGATCTCATATGGGGTCTCACAAGCCTTTGCGGATGTAGAGGCGGTTGGAGGAGTGGCATGCGGTGGATACGGCCTCGGCCCATAGATATTGGGGAGAAGAGTACTCCGCCAACATGGTCCTTGCCATATCCAAGAGAGTGCGATTCTTCCTTTCGGCAACACCATTTTGTTGAGGAGTGTAAGTGGCGGAGTATTGGTGACGAATGCCTTCTTCACTAAGAAATTCATTCAATGTATAGTTCTTGAACTCCGACCCATTATCACTCCTAATAGCCATGATTTGCACATTGTGTTGACGTTGCACTTCGTTGGAGAAGTCGATGATGGTTTGTTGAGTCTCACTCTTGCACTTGAAGAAATAAACCCAAGTGTATCTTGAATAATCATCGACAATCACCAAGCAATACTTCTTGCCGCCAAGACTTGCCTCGGGCACGGCACCAAAGAGATCAACATGGAGAAGCTCCAAGATCCTCTTTGATGAGATAATAGTCTTGGCCTTGTGCACAATATCATGCATCTTCCCTTCAACACACGACCTACAAACGCGATCCTTTGCAAAGGAAACATTTTCTTTTAGTCCGACAATAAGGCCACTTTTGTGAAGACTTTGCAAAGTTCTCATGTTGACATGGGATAGGCGGCGATGCCACAACCATCCCAAGTCCGCCTTCCCGAAAAGACACATTGCTTGAGTGTTGGTTGACTTCGAAAAATCCACCACATACAACTCATTTTCAACATGTCCCACGTGAACGACGTCAAGAGTCTTGCTCCTCAAAAGGACCACAATATCACCATCAAAGAAGACGGAAAGACCCATCTTACTAAGAGAACGGACGGAAAGTAAATTGTAACCAAGGGATTCGACAAGCATGACGTTCACGATAGTGATATCGGGAGCCACCACAACCTTGCCAAATCCGGATACCTTAGACTTGGACGAGTCCCCATAGGTGACGGTTGCTTGGATATCATTTGGTTGCAACTCCGTCACAAGCTCTTTGCTTCCGGTCTATGATTAGTGCATCCACTATCAAGAATCCATTTAGCCCCACCGGAAGCATAGTCCTGCAAGAGATCATTGACTAGAGTTAGGACCCGAGTTGGGTCCCTTCATGTTAGCAACAAGGGTCTTTGGAACCCATATAGTGTAGTCAATAAAACCCTCAATAGGACCAACATATTTAGCTTGCACAACACCATAATAATCAACATATAAGAAATGGTGTGGGTTGTTAGTTCCCGCGGAGGAGCTACGGGTAGTGTTGTCCTCATGACAATACCACCCGAAGCACCATGTTTGTTCTTCTTCTTGTTCTTCTTCTTCTTGTTCCTTTTCTTGGCTACATAGCCAAGACCTTGCTTGCCCACTTGTTGCCTTGGAGCACTCACTTGTGGTCTAGAATTGACCGCATTAGTGCTTGAGGCAACCACTTGTGGGGTGGCAAGCACCACCTTTTCAACTTGAGTGCTTTTACCCTTGAGCCTTGCAAGTTCATCCTTCAACCTAGCATTTCTTCAATAACATTTGCATGATCACAAGAGGAAGTAGAAGTGCTAGGATGGTTAGCTTGAGTAAGTTGAGTTTGAAGTTGTTCATGCAAACTCTTTGAGGGATGAGTGTTGGCTTTCCAAAGCTTTGTGAGCAATGGTTACCTTTTCAAGCTCCTCGGTTAGTTTACCATGACCAACCCAAACTCTACTTTATCCTTTTTAGCCTTTTTTATTTAGCAATAGCAAGATCACGTTCCTTAATGATTTTAGAGACAAGTTCATTGTGAGTGGTTTCAATAGTTTCAAGTTCATCCTCTAGAGAAACTCTACCATCATGCTCTTCTTCAAGAGTCATTGAGAGAGATGCAATTTCATCCGCATCCCTTCTCTCAATCTCACCTTTTCTCAAGGGCCTCTTGGGCCTCTCCCAATTGCCTCATGAGATGCTCAAAGTACTTCTTGGTCTCCCCTTTCATGTTAGACATAAAACGATCCAAGGAGGCTCTTTCCTCTTCCTCTCTAAGACAAGCAATATGTTCTAGTTCACTAGGGGTCTTAGAGTTGGGAGAAGATGTACCTCCGTGGCCTTAGCCATGAAGCACTTGGCATGTTGAGGAAGATTTTCATTGGGAGATTCAAAGAGGGATGACGAAGATGGAGTGGAAGCAATAGCTAGAGCGGCTACTTCACTTGTTGTTTCTTCTTCTTCATCACTCCCGGAATCATACTCCTCTTGAGTCAAGAGCACAAACTTGGTAGGAGTCTTCTTGTTGAAAGGTTTCTTCTTGAAATGAGGTTTCTTGTATTCAACCTTGGACTTGTCCTTGCGGATGAGCTTGCCACTATGGTTTTCTCTATTCTCATATGGGCATTCCGCGATGAAGTGGTACTTGTCTTGGCAATTGAAGCAAGATCTCACTCTTTGAGCCCCATCATTACCATAACGAGACTTGGTCTTCTCCTCAACAAACTTCTTGCCTTTAGGGGGATTGTTCCAAAACTTTTGCACGGTGAGAGCTATTAGATCCTTTAGAACGGGATCATATTCTTGTTCCTTCAATGGAGGCAATGCTTCTTCACCATCTTCATCATTCTCAACTTCTCTTGTCAACACCTTTGCCTTCAAAGCAACGGAAGCTCCTTGATGCATTCCAATGGCCCTAGCCCGGTTGTCAAGAGCATTCTTGGTTTTCACTTTGTAGGAGCTCAACTCTTGCATGACTTGGGTAGAGGTCATGGTGGAGAAATCATGTCTCCCTTGAATGCTCTTCATATCCGTGCCCTCGAAAGGCATCACGGCAATTATGAACTTCCTCTTGATCCAAGCATCATCAATATGTGTTGCACCCGCATTAGAGAAGGCGGTGGCAAGAGACTTGAGCCTCCGATACATGTCAACGTGATCTTCTCCATCACGCATGAAGAATCCTTCGGCCTCATTGGTCAAGGTGTCATATCGATTTCTTTGCATGCTTTCATTCCCAACAAACATGATGACAAGGGCATCCCATGTCTCTTTGGCGGTGGAGAAGTGTTGAAGATGCGGCATGTGATTGGGGCCCACGGCTTGATGAAGGATGGACAAAGCGGTGTAATTGAGTTGGCAATCTACAACCTCTCTTCTTGTGAGATTCTTGGGATCATATGGCTTGTATCCATCACGAGTGATTCTCCAAAGATCTATACAAGAAGAGTTCAAGTGAGTCTCCATGTAGTATTGCCATTCACGAAAAGAATATGCATCAATTTTAGGTGGATCACCCCTAGGAATTATTGAGGAAAAGGGATGGGAGGATCGGGAGAATATGAGCCTTCTACGGCATTATATCCTTCCTTTCCACTCGCACCCTTCTTAGAGGATTGTTCGGCGGAAGCAGTTTTAGGTAGTTCACCATTAACCCCAATCTTGGCACCCTCCGTTTCCGGAGGGGATGAGTCGACCACCTCCGGTTCCTTGGTTTTGAGGAGTGTTGCCATGAGTAGACGCAACTCCTCAAATTTAGTGTCTATGGATGAGGTCAATGATTCTCTCAAAGCATTGAGATCATTCATGGACACATTTACTTCGGACGGAGCGTCATCCTCATCACCCATACTTAAACTCTTAGGCGGTTAAGCCCGATAGAAGAGCCGAGGCTCTGATACCAATTGAAAGTATAGTATGGGCACCTAGAGGGGGGGGTGAATAGGTGCTACGGCAAATTTTAATTTTTCTCAAATTTAGGCTTGACAAGAAAGGTAAATTCTCTAAAAGTGCGACTAGTGATGAATTTACCTATATGACAAGACAAGCAATCAATGCAACAAGTACAAGTAAGTAAAGAGAGGGAGGAACGAGGTAACCGATGGAAGCACACGGAGACACGATGTATTTCCGAGTTCCTCCTTTTTAGGGGAGTACGTCTCGTTGGAGAGGTGTGAGCTCGCCACAAAGGCCTACTCAACGCCACTAAGGCTTCACCTTAATCTCCGATGAACTTCGCCACAAAGGCCTAGTTCACCTTCCACTATAGAACCCCTTTGAGGCGGGGATCAAATCCTTTACAAACCACTTGGGGCACACACCCACAACTTAATTGGGGGCTCCCAAACCTTCTTGAATCACCAACAAGAAACAAGAAGCCTAGGTTCTCCACAAGAGGAAACCTAGGCAAGATCCCTCGAGCTAGAGAGGGGGAAATGAAGAACGGGTTGGTGAAGATGTAGATCCGGTGGTCCTCCTTCAATCCTCAAGGAATCAACGAGTTTGGGTGGAGGAGGAGAGAGATCTTGCTAGTGGGTGAGCTCCATTAATGGTGTCTTCAATGCTGGGAAGAGCTGACCCTTGGAGAGAGAAGTGAAGCTCTATTTATAGCCTCCAAGAAAACTAGCCGTTTTTGGGCCAGATTTCGACCAGCCCGGAATGGTCCGGAATTTTCCGGAACCCCGGAATATTCCGGAGCAATCCGGATGCCACCCGAACAATTCGCCGTTGTGGCCGGAATGGCTCCCGGAATATTCCGGATGCCAACAGAACAATTTCCCGTTGTGGCCGGAATGGACCCGGAAAATTCCGGCTGCCGGAAAGTTCCGGAATATTCCGGATTGCAACAGAACAATTTCCTATAGTGGCCGGAATAATCCGGAACCATTCCGGATGCCCGGAATTTTCCGGCCTTTCCTTTGAAACTCTGTAGAAGGCCAGAAAAGTTCCATTGATCTTCGAATTCTTCACCATTTCTTTGACACCGTATACGTGCTGATATATGACCAACCTTTTAACAAGAAAAACGTATACGGTTAGCAACTTCTTTATGTTGTTAACAAACACACAAAACCGTGAGATATCAAGAATGCACTTTCACATTGACCCACGCTGACCTCTCAACAACCTCTGTACGTGCAGGTGTTCCTCTCCTCCCCACGACGGTGGGATCCTCGTTGACGAGCTCCTGCTCGAGCTCATCTCCCGCGTCCCAGCCAGGGCGCGGTGGCGCTGCAAGCAAGTGTGCAAGCGCTGGCTACGTCTCACTAAGACATTGCCCCAGTCCCTCGCAGGCTTCTTCTACACCACCTTCTGCTTGGAACGCTTACCCAACTCCGCCCTACACTTCTTCGACATCTCGGGTAATATCGGAGCCCCCCGATCGTTCTGCTTCGACTTTCACTTCCTTCCAGTCCATCACCGAATTGACCTCCTTGATTGCCGCAATGGCCTCCTCCTCTGCTGCTTGTGTTGCGCCTCCGACCAGGCCGCCGACATGTTCTTCTACGTTGTGTGCAACCCTGCCACGCAGGAGTGGGTTGTGCTGCCGAACAGAAGCCAGACGGCTAGCAAGGTGAACATTGCCCGTTTGGGTTTTGATCCGGCTGCGTCTTCCCACTTCCATGTCTTCCTGTTGCTAGAGGATGATGTCCACTGCATCTGCGGAGTTGATTTGTACTCGTCGAAAACCGGGAAATGGGTTCGTAGGGAGCAGGGATGGGGCCAAGATGTCTGCACCGCTGATGCTCGGGAGGAAACTGTCTTTCTCAACGGCTTTCTGCATTTTCACTACTATGTTGCCGGGCATGACATTGGTTCCGTCCCTTGTCTAGCTACCGTGGACACGAATGGAGAAACATGGACAACCATTAGTGTTCCTACTACAAATCGCGATGGTTTTATTCAGGTGTCATAGGGCCAATTGCATTATGCTCGTTTTGAAAGAGACGAAGATGATGTTGATGACGAAGATGGTGTTGAGGACGAAGATGGTGAAGCTGATTTCAAACTAGCAATTTATGTGCTCGAGGACTATGATAGCAAACGGTGGAAACTGAAACATAAAGTTCAAGCTACAAATATGTTTGGAGGGTTGGTGGATCCTGGTTACCTCGGCGGTGATTTTGATTGGATTGCGATTCATCCAGAATGTAACGTGGTCTTCTTTGCTGCGGGGGACCCTAAACAATTTATGTGTTATAACATGGATCTTCAGAAAGCGAAAGTGATGCGCCCTCTTAGAGATGGCCAGTCACCGTATCTGCCATATGTGCCTCTATACACAGAGTTACAATCTCTGCGCATGTGACATCTACACAACACAGCTGGTGCCTTTGTATGAGATTGATCTTCGCTAGGAGTTAAATCGTTTGTTCTATGGAGCAGCATGTTTGGTCTGTCTTTTTCAGTTTAGTTCGCCCCTTTGTTTCAATGTTTGGAACAATAGTGGTTTGGTATGGAGGCAACTTGGCTTATCTCTCTTAGATTGGATATTTTAATTTCCAGAGAAATTTCTGTTGTATGTGCTTGTTATTGCATATGTTATGGTTAATTTCGTCCGTGCAATGTTTGAGCGAAGGTGCTGCGACCATTTAGTAGAAGACATGATCAATGACATGAAGCTTAAACTTGTATCTTTGATTTTTAGTTTGAGGAAGTATAATCATCTTATTTGACAATTGAGAGATATCTACTAGTGAACTATCCTTCATTTGTTGATGATACAAAGCCTAAACTTAATTCACTTTACAGCTACATATGTGTTTTTTTATGGTAAAACCTCAGTATCAGGAAAATAATTATATGAGACCTGGTCTACATATTTAGCCCGTGGACCAACTTCAACAATTGACACGTGGCCAGAAAGCGGTTTAGATCTGAAAATAGATAACCGAATTTTGTTTTTTCTCTATTTTCTGGCCACGTGTCAATTGCTGGAGTTGGTCCACGGGTCTAAATTTGTAGACCAGGTCTCATATAATTATTTTCCCAGTATCACCTCCTTTCCTGCTTATTTAGTCAGTGGGATGTTTCAGATAGGTAATGTTGTTAGCAGAGCAGCATCAATCATGTTCTGATCATTATATTCCATTTTTTGTCAGAATTTTTTCATCCAAACACAACGTTCCTAAAGATAAGTTCAAATAGTGATATAAGCCATGTAGGGCATTCTTCATGGTAGTAATACTTCTAGTTATATGGTATACCTGTTATGTAGTACTCCGTAGTTGGTTAACGGACCTTTGCACAGTTGAACTGCACATCCTTCGTGGCTTCGTGTAGTGCAGTGCACTCCACTAGTGCCTATATCTTCAATGACGTTTCAGTTTCATCCGCTTCGCCGCCGTGTCGTTTGGCTTCCCGTTGATGATGCGCCTCCATTTGGCACTTTGTGGGGTCCAAGTTCTGGATGGACGATGGAATGATCCTTCATAGAGGGAAGCAGAAAGAAGCAAATATGGTAAGCCTTGATCAACGCAAAAACGACTTTCTACAGTAAGTTGGCCTTCTGCATTTTCAAGGATGAGATGCATTGGCAAAAATGCAGTACTTCGGTGATCATTGGTAGCTTTCTCATTGATCAAATCGTGACATGGTTTAGTATGTTCATGTACTGAAGAAGTTTATGATAAGAGTGGTTGTTATTGTACATGGTGTAGGCAACAGACTTTTGCTCCATTATAGGTAGTTTATATCAAGAAGGTTTTCTTAGCCGTCCGCGGAAAACCTGAATGCCAAAACCTGTTTCATGCAACACTGGAGAAGGTTGTTTATCTGTTCATGTTGGAGTATGAGTTAGTATCCTAGCAGTCTCTAGAGTGTTCCAGGGAAGTGGAGCCTATCCTAGTATAGTACTATTATCCTACAAGAGTCTAGATTGTTCTAGTGTATAAGTGAATATGTATGCCTATATATAGGAGGGTGGTGGAGGTCCAAGGGACAAGTCCATCCAGAGAAGTTCCCCAAAGAACAACATGGTATGAGAGCTATGGCGGTGACCATCAGGCCTAGCTCCAGCAGACAGTGACTCAGCTCTGGACGACGACAAGTGGAGGAGGAAGCAAAGGTACTGCTGCAGGAAGTAATAGGAGCAAGCGGCTGGAGGCAAGAGCGTGGTCAACTGTAGCTGCGGAAGGTGTCAAGGTGTCAGTGCTGAGGTGTGCGTAAGCTGCAGCAGGGAGAGAGAGGCGGAAATCCAGTGAAGTGTGTCAGAGCTCCTAGGCAGGCAAGACTGCAGGAGGGAATAAGCTCTACACAGGGGTTGCAGAAGGTGCAGAGACGGCAGCTGGTCAGCAGCGTTGAGTCGCTTGTGAGAGAGCAGCTGGGTGAGGTGTGGCTGCTCGTGACCGTAGAGAGGAAGCAAGAGAGCTGCGGTTGGAGGTGAGCCCCAGGAGAAGGGAGCACTGCTGGTGGTTGACTGGAGCGCAAGTTGAGCTGGGCCTGGAGGTGTGTGGCGGACGTGCGTCTACGTGGAATCCAAGGAGTGAGAGTTGCAGGCCTTGAGGGCACTGGTGGCTGCAGGAACGGTGCTGGTGGAATTGGTGGATGTGCAGCTGAACACGGTGGTGGAGAGCTAGGAAAGGAGCATTGTCGTTGCTGTTGGTGGCCTAGAGCAGAGGAGGAAGCTACTGCTGTGACAAAGAGCAATAGTGTTGTTGCTTGCTCTCAGAATTGGGTAAAAGAGACGTGTTGTTGGTGGTAAGTGTGATTCTTGCAATGGCGGAGAATCAAGGCGTTGAGCAATTGCTCGACAAATTGGCGGAACTGCTCAAAGATTTAAAAAAAATGAGACAATCATAGAGGAGTGCAGAAAGGGCCATACAGAGTGACAAAACGACAATTCTTCGAAATTCTGTCAATCTTGCTCAAACTGAAAGTGGTACCACGAATCATGCTTCTGGCTCAAATGAAACTTCTCGCTCAAATTGGATACTAGATTCGGGAGCGTCGGCACATGTCACGGGAAGGTGGAGTGAGTTTGCATCATATACTCCACACCCACCCATGCATAAAGAGACCATCCAAACAGCCGATGGGACCATGCATAAAGAGACCATCCTTCGTGGCTTCGTGTAGTGCAGTGCACTCCACTAGTGCCTATATCTTCAATGACGTTTCAGTTTCATCCGCTTCGCCGCCGTGTCGTTTGGCTTCCCGTTGATGATGCGCCTCCATTTGGCACTTTGTGGGGTCCAAGTTCTGGATGGACGATGGAATGATCCTTCATAGAGGGAAGCAGAAAGAAGCAAATATGGTAAGCCTTGATCAACGCAAAAACGACTTTCTACAGTAAGTTGGCCTTCTGCATTTTCAAGGATGAGATGCATTGGCAAAAATGCAGTACTTCGGTGATCATTGGTAGCTTTCTCATTGATCAAATCGTGACATGGTTTAGTATGTTCATGTACTGAAGAAGTTTATGATAAGAGTGGTTGTTATTGTACATGGTGTAGGCAACAGACTTTTGCTCCATTATAGGTAGTTTTATATCAAGAAGGTTTTCTTAGCCGTCCGCGGAAAACCTGAATGCCAAAACCTGTTTCATGCAACACTGGAGAAGGTTGTTTATCTGTTCATGTTGGAGTATGAGTTAGTATCCTAGCAGTCTCTAGAGTGTTCCAGGGAAGTGGAGCCTATCCTAGTATAGTACTATTATCCTACAAGAGTCTAGATTGTTCTAGTGTATAAGTGAATATGTATGCCTATATATAGGAGGGTGGTGGAGGTCCAAGGGACAAGTCCATCCAGAGAAGTTCCCCAAAGAACAACATGGTATGAGAGCTATGGCGGTGACCATCAGGCCTAGCTCCAGCAGACAGTGACTCAGCTCTGGACGACGACAAGTGGAGGAGGAAGCAAAGGTACTGCTGCAGGAAGTAATAGGAGCAAGCGGCTGGAGGCAAGAGCGTGGTCAACTGTAGCTGCGGAAGGTGTCAAGGTGTCAGTGCTGAGGTGTGCGTAAGCTGCAGCAGGGAGAGAGAGGCGGAAATCCAGTGAAGTGTGTCAGAGCTCCTAGGCAGGCAAGACTGCAGGAGGGAATAAGCTCTACACAGGGGTTGCAGAAGGTGCAGAGACGGCAGCTGGTCAGCAGCGTTGAGTCGCGCTTGTGAGAGAGCAGCTGGGTGAGGTGTGGCTGCTCGTGACCGTAGAGAGGAAGCAAGAGAGCTGCGGTTGGAGGTGAGCCCCAGGAGAAGGGAGCACTGCTGGTGGTTGACTGGAGCGCAAGTTGAGCTGGGCCTGGAGGTGTGTGGCGGACGTGCGTCTACGTGGAATCCAAGGAGTGAGAGTTGCAGGCCTTGAGGGCACTGGTGGCTGCAGGAACGGTGCTGGTGGAATTGGTGGATGTGCAGCTGAACACGGTGGTGGAGAGCTAGGAAAGGAGCATTGTCGTTGCTGTTGGTGGCCTAGAGCAGAGGAGGAAGCTACTGCTGTGACAAAGAGCAATAGTGTTGTTGCTTGCTCTCAGAATTGGGTAAAAGAGACGTGTTGTTGGTGGTAAGTGTGATTCTTGCAATGGCGGAGAATCAAGGCGTTGAGCAATTGCTCGACAAATTGGCGGAACTGCTCAAAGATTTAAAAAAAATGAGACAATCATAGAGGAGTGCAGAAAGGGCCATACAGAGTGACAAAACGACAATTCTTCGAAATTCTGTCAATCTTGCTCAAACTGAAAGTGGTACCACGAATCATGCTTCTGGCTCAAATGAAACTTCTCGCTCAAATTGGATACTAGATTCGGGAGCGTCGGCACATGTCACGGGAAGGTGGAGTGAGTTTGCATCATATACTCCACACCCACCCATGCATAAAGAGACCATCCAAACAGCCGATGGGACTTATCAACCTATTAAAGGGGTTGGCACGGTGAAATGCACTCCGTCAATTACATTGTCTCCGGTCTTATATGCTCCATCATTTCCGGTTAGTTTGGTGTCTATGAGCTCCTTGGTTGATGATATTGATTGTCGAATCATCGTGGATCGATACAATTGCATAATTGAGGAGAGGTCAACTGGAAAGAGGATTGGGGTCGGTGTCAGACATAAGGGACTTTGGTACTTGGATAGACAGGAAACAGATGATGCATTATGCACTGCTCTGATGGCTGCTTCGGGAGACAATGAAGCAAAGGTGATGCTCCAACATTGTCGATTGGGCCACATATCTTTTGATGCTATGTCTAAGATTTATCCCGAAGAAATGAAAAAGGTAGATAAAGACAAACTTGTGTGTGATGCATGTGAGTATGGAAAACACACAAGGACTTCATATGTGAGCCGTGGACTCCGGAGTACATCGCCTTCGTGTTGATCCATTCGGATGTCTGGACTTCTCCCGTGGTTTCTATCAGTGGGATGAAGTATTTTGTCACCTTCATTGACTGTCACTCTCGAATGACTTGGATATCTCATGAAACAAAAGAGTGAGGTGCTTAGTTGTTTCAAGGACTTCTATGCATATATCCAAAATCGTTTCAACATCGGCATTCAAACTATTAGGACAGATAATGGGACAGAGTATGTGAACAATGAATTTGGCAATTTTCTATCAGAAAAAGGAATACTTCATCAAACTTCGTGTCCTAATACTTCGCCGCAGAATGGAGTGGCTGAAAGAAAGAATCGTCATCTACTGGAGGTAGCTCGATCACTCATGTTTACGATGAATGTGCCTAAATTCTTATGGAGTGAAGCGGTTATGACAGCTACTTATCTCATCAACCGGATGCCATCAAGAGTGCTTGGAATGAAGACTCCATATGAAATGGTCTACGGAAAAAATGAGTTCATTGTTCCGCCAAAGGTGTTTGGATGCACGTGCTTTGTTAGAGACCACAGACCTTCAGTGGGAAAATTGGATCCACGTGCTGTAAAGTGCATCTTTATCGGATACTCACCTGGACAAAAGGGCTACAAATGTTGGAGTCCTAGCGAACGGAGAACATTTGTGAGCATGGATATGTCATTTAGAGAGTCTGAGCCGTTCTATGGAGAGAAGACGGATCTCAGCTCGTTGTTTGACTTTGACTCTCCTAGCACAAGTGATGCTAGTCGAGAGGGGGAGAGTGAATCATTGAGAACAAAGGAGGATGAACCATTGAGAATTGCGATTGGTTCAATTTCATGTCCAAGGAGTGAAGAGAGATGGAGAATGCCAAATGAGGAACAAAATCTGAGGGTATATACGAGGAAACAACCTACAAGTGAAGAGAGATGGACAAAGCCAAACGAGGAACAAAATTTGAGGGTATACACAAGGAGACAACTTACGGGTGAAGAGAGATGGAAAAACCAAATGAGGAAGAAAATTTAAGGGTGTATACGAGGAGGCAATCACAACATCAACAACAAGCTCGAATAAATGGTGAGGTCCAATTGCAGGGGGAGCAAAATCAACAACAGCAGACTCAGACTCCAGCGGTCGATGAAGTTGACTCATATGAGAGTGAGCCACGTGTCATTGGTGATTCACTAAATTTGCCTATTGCCTTGAGCTAGAACCACGAGCTAGAGCAGGAAAGCCTCCTGAAAGGTACGGTTTTGAGCATGATATTGCAAATTATGTGTCATATGAATCTCTATCACCCGGGTACAGAGCCTTCATTTCTTCATTACAATCTGTGGCAATCCCAAGAGATTGGAAGGAAGCAAAACAAGACCCAAAGCGGTATGAGGCCATGTTGGAGGAAATGAAAGCTCTTGAGAAGAACAAGACATGGGATCTTGTTTCTCTTCCTATGGGAAAAAGTCCAGTTACTTGCAAATGGGTGTATACTGTGAAGCAATCCCCAGAAGGGAAAATATAACGATATAAGGCGAGGTTGGTGGCAAGGGGTTACAGCCAAACTTATGGGATTGACTATGACGAGACATTTGCACCGGTTGCAAAGATGAGTACAGTGAGAACTCTTATTTATTGTGCTGCTAACTTTGGTTGGCCATTGCACCAGCTGGATGTCAAAAATGCATTCTTGCATGGTGATCTTCAGGAGGAAGTGTACATGGAAATTCCACCTGGCTTTGGTACATCTCAGACTCGTGGGAAGGTCCTTAGGTTGAGAAAGTCATTATATGGGCTTAAACAATCTCCACGAGCATGGTTTGATCGATTTCGCCGTGCTATGTGTAGTATGGGATACTCACAGTGCAACGGGGACCACACTTTGTTCTATCCACTCAGCGGCACATCACGATTCTTGCAGTGTGTGTGGATGACATCATTATTACTGGCGATGATGCTATTGAGATCGCACAATTGAAGCAGAAGTTGAGTAAAGAATTTGAGGTTAAGGACCTTGGCCAACTAAGGTACTTTCTAGGCATTGAGATTGCAAGGTCCCCTAAAGGGTAGTTCTCTCGCAGGAAGTATGTCTTGGACCTTCTTAGTGATACAGGAATGCTTGGTTGTCGAGCGGCTTCTTCCCTATTGAGCAAAATCATCAATTATGTGCGCAATCTGGAGATCCAGTTGATAGAGAGAGCTACCAACGACTTGTAGGTCGACTCATCTATTTATGCCATACGAGACCTGACATATCCTATGCAGTGAGTGTGGTCAGTCGCTACATGCATGACCCAAGAAGTGGCCATTTAGAGGCGGCACACAAAATTTTACGATATCTAAAAGGCAGTCCAGGAAGAGGTCTATTGTTCAAGGCCAATAGGCACTTGAATGTAGAAGGCTATTGTGACGCTGATTGGGCTAGTTGCCTTGATGACAGAAGGTCAACATCAGGATTTTGTGTCTTTGTTGGAGGTAACTTGGTATCTTGGAGGAGCAAGAAGCAGCCGGTGGTCTCCCGATCAACAGCGGAGGCAGAATATAGAGCAATGTCTGTGTGTTTGAGTGAGATGCTATGGATGAAAGGGCTCTTATCAGAATTGAAACTATTACGGAAAGGGCCATTGAACCTTTGGTGTGACAACAAGTCTGCAATCAACATAGCTAACAATCCAGTTCAGCATGACCGAACAAAGTATGTGGAAATAGATCGATTCTTCATCAAAGAGCGGCTCGACGAAGGCACCTTGAAGTTAAGACATGTAACCTCGAGAGAACAAATAGCAGATTGCTTGACAAAGGGGTTTGGTAGTAAGGAATGTTTATTGGCATGTAACAAGATGGGAATAATAGATATCTATCACCCATCTTGAGGGGGAGTGTTGGAGTATGAGTTAGTATCCTAGCAGTCTCTAGAGTGTTCCAGGGAAGTGGAGCCTATCCTAGTATAGTACTATTATCCTACAAGAGTCTAGATTGTTCTAGTGCATAAGTGAATATGTATGCCTATATATAGGAGGGTGGTGGAGGTCCAAGGGACAAGTCCATCCAGAAAAGTTCCCCAAAGAACAACAGTTCATACCATCCATGATACCACCAACTGCCAACATCTTGGGCTGATTTTGGAGATTGCTTTGGTGGTGATGTTTCAGGTCCATCCTTCAGAGTTTCAGTTCCAGCTTAGCGAGATCATCTGTAGACCAACTCAAGGTAATGTACTGAGCATCTATATTCATGAGTTCCGTTTACCTTTGTCACTTCTCTTACCTTAGAACCATTACTCGATTTTGCGGAACAATCGCAGCCACCAGTGAATTTAGAAGTTGGCATTCAGAACCTGGCTGTTGTAGCAGTAACGGAAAGCATCCGGTCCTGATGTCTCGACAGAGCTGCGCAGCTCTGTTCAGAGGTGATTAAATCCAGTGGTGGATTAATGTGTTTAAATAATTTACATTACATGTGCCCAGTGTGGCATCATCTATGATTTTTAGGTTTCTTGTTGCTGATTTGTTTCATGATTGTGGTGGCATCATCGTGCAGGTGTTGTTCCCGTCCCTTTCGACCTTGAGGAGGAAGTTTTGATTCAGAAGCACTACATGTGAAACTGTAGGCGTTGGGGGAGAGCCACCTCTGCTACCACCATATCCTTTCAGCATTTTTCCTCTGCCAGATTTGGCCTGGAGGAGACCACCGTCGTCCATCATCACTTCGATCAGGGAGACCGCCGGAGCACACATTCCGTCTTGCGTGCACCCTCGGATGTCACTTCAGCAGCATCCCTCTTGATGTCTTCAAGGGTATGTGGTGGTTCTGCATCTAGCATCTCAGATGTCAGTTAGCTCTTCACGCGTTCTCCCAAAACGGGACGTCAAGATCTCTTGTTTTCTGGACGAAGCTCGAACGGATGGAAGCTTTCAAGATGTCATGCTGCTGAGGGACGATGATGACGATGGCGGTGTTGTCCTGCTAGAATAAATTCTTCGCGCATTGTAAACTTGTAGCTAGCGCTGGGATTTTAGTTGTCAGTTCCAGCAAGAATTGGAGCATATTTATATTCAGATATAGTTAGGCATCATCACGCTGTAATTTCCATCGCATGAACTCCAGGATAACACAAATTCATGCTGTCATGTACAGGATGCATCAGTATTTATGGTGTTGGCATCTTATGTCTGCAGTAATGGTTCTCCCTCGCGATTCAACTTCCAGAGTACAGCTCTGGGAGCTCTAGGTCCTCGTGTCTTGATCAGTACAAATTGCCATGGAGTTCAACCTGCTAGTTCATATATAAGGAAGCAATCACAGGTTGTCTGTTCTTACCTTGTACAAATACTAGCAGATTAGATCTTCCTCGGCTCATGAGCTCCAGGACCCATGTATATCATGTTACAGCAGTGGTTTACATCGCTGTGTGTACATCAGTTATCGAAAGATAAAGGTTCTACCTGGCAATCTTCAGTGCAACGTGTTCATGTCCAGGTCAGTGTAGCGAGAAAATGGCAAAATAAGATTATAATAACATATGTCAGGATCTACCCCGAGTCAAGCATGGAGCTTGAATTCTCACAGCCCAGCCGGCAAGACCAGCGGTAGGCGCCGAGACTCGATCGAACAAGATCGATCAAAGCAAACATTCTCAAGAAACCGTTCATGAAACCTAACCCAGATGCTACGACTTCCAGGCTCCAGCATCAACATTATTACATAAGGTTTGGTTGCAAAGCTTTACATACAGAGAGGGCTCAAGGTTCACCTTCAGACATCTACCAGTAAGCTCCAGCAAAAAATCAAGAATAATTCTTCAGTTTTACTTTGTCAGGCTTGAATTTGTTCTCGTGGACATGATCAGTGTAACATAACAATAACGCATGAAAAATCTACATCTTAGTACAAATTTGAACCATCGTCAGGCTTGACGATGTCTGCCTTGCAGTTCTGTCCTGCAATCCACCACAAGGGCACCATTTACACTAAGCAGCAGCAAACACGGACAGCTGCCACCCGCCACATTTGTATTTACCCTAAAAATGACAATGACATGAACGCACCACAAAAATGAATGAGAGCATAGTACAAGTTCACCCTCGCCGATTGGACATACATACAGTAGAAACCTCTAAATGTGTCTTGGCCATGTATCAGCAATTCAGTTTCACTTTGCCACTGAACTTGTTCATGACCATGCAAATTTAAACTATTGCCAGACTTAAAGGTGTCTGCTTGCAGTTCAATCCTGCAATCCACCACTTACACTAAGCAGCTGCCACCCGCCATGTTGGACTTACCCTAACATGTTTACCCCAAAAAATGACAATTACTAAATGGCGCATAAATCTCACACCGAGGACAAGTAATTAAACTCCTTTCAACGGCCTGGCGTGGCGAGAGAAACCAAGAATTCGCCAACTGGTAGTTATCAGCACAAGCTTGGATTATGGTAGAGAAAAAAGGTTGATGGAAGAAGAATCCTCCATGGAGAAAAGAGCCTCTGATTCGAATTGACTCTTGGCTCGACAGCAAGCTGCACCGAGGAGAGGAAAGCATTATCAGTGAAGTGCATTCTCAGAAGAAAAAAAAAAGAGACTACATGGCTAGTTAATCATGCATTTTTTGGATAATGAATTATTAATCATTCATGCCCCCAACTAATTAAGAGTTTTGAACCCAACGTCAATTGCAAATCGGCAGCGCCCTCCGGTCCTAGATATCATATGTGCAATGATATATCATACTAAATCTGCAATGATGAACGCTATTCCATATTCCAGCCGTTAGCTTAAGCATGTACCCACAGCTACTGTATATAAAGATAAGTTCTTTACCATCAGGGGCCTACTGTTTGTAAAGCCGTTAGCTTAAGCATGTGCCCACTAGCTTTCATTCTTTTCCTTTCCTAAACTAACAGAAAAACAGAGAAGTTCGTTAGCATCAGGGGCCTTTTCCAGTAATATGTGCGGCGCAAAGGACTATGTAAGTATGCAAGCATTACATCAAGTTCCTGGACATAGCAGCAAGGGGTCCTCTCCAAGATCAAGGCAAGATGTGTGGTGCAAAGAAATATGGATAACTACACCTAGTTCCTGAATATAACAAATAAGGTAGGCTACACATTTGACACATTGTAGTGGAGGGAAAAAAACAAATGCTCCTGGTGATCCAAAACATCCTGTGCCATCCTGTGCTCTGCTAGAATAACTTCTTCAATTAACTAGTCTACTTGACAAGTCATCCATCCTAACTTTTGGCTACAGGTACAGAAGAATAAGTTATCCCCCCTATCATCCCAAAAGTACAAAGACAACTTGTCAAAAACAGAGAAGAACAGACAGTTAGGCCCAAATACAATCAGTATCGTGTGACAGCAGAAAGCTAAATGCAATCTCAGAGCTAATTTTCCAATGAAGAAAAATGAAATACTATCATATACTATTCAGGTACTGTCATGAGGTATGACAGAGTGAGTGCAGAACATTGATCACTGCTCCCCTGAACTGAATTCAACTAGCTGAACTTTCTGTAACTGGCAAAACTACATGACTTGACCTGGACTGCAGGGAATGGAACAAGCCAATACTCACAAAAACAGATAGCTCAAAAATTAAGCTCATCTCCTCATTGGTTCAAGACAGAAAAGATGCTTTTTTTTGTGAACTAAGATGGCTATCTACAGTGAACTGTCTAAAGTAGTGAAAAGGAAATAAGTGTTGGAAAGGAAAAGCATGCGCGACCATAACCATAAGACTGCCAGACATCATGAAATGCCACTGTGCAAATACTACTTCAACTACAATAAGAAAATGGACTATAAATTCAGAAACTCCACAGCCCTGGTGCTTATGTTTCTAATATGCACTTGCACATCAACAAAATTGCTCACAGGTTGCATATGGCGGGGCAAGATAGGAAACAAATCAAGGGCATTACAATGAGATCGAGGGAGACAGACCACAACACCAAGGAGAATAGTTACCATGTGATAGATGAAAACCTAAAGGAGAAGCTAACTAAAAAATTGATTTGCAGAGAAGTAACATTCACAGTTGGAACTATTCAATAATCCAAAACATTACCATTCATGTAGCGAGATATGGCGCTACATCCTTCTCATGAATTGCTTCACTTGTGCCAGTATCTCGGAACAGTGGCAGAATTGGCTAGGCTGCTCGAGGCTTCCACCAACAATTAGATCAAAACCATCATATCTTGTAACCAAGGTGTCAAGATAATCGCCTTTGATTTTTTGGACTGCGTCAATCTGAATCAACTCTCCAGTTTGTTTCGTCTGCTCCCACCAGGTCCTGACGATGTTTTGGTTCATTTCAGAGAGCTCAACAGAAACCACAACCTTCAACTGGATGCCTAGGCGGTCTAAAGCCAATTCGACTCCACCTATCCCAGAAAAAAGGGACAAAACCCTGATGCCTGAAGGAAACAAGTCCTTTAGGACTGACAGATGGTATGCTATTGTGTCCACCTGGACGGAATTACCAAGAGACTTGTACCTATCTGTCATACAAAAGCCTCTGGTATGATCCTTAGGTAAACCCAACACCGTCTCCACTTCCCCGGGCTCAAGCGCGGCAATAGCTTGTGGGCCAACCCAAATGAGATTCCAATCCGTGCACTCATCAACGATTTTCTTGCGGCTGACTCCATTTGGGTCGTTACGACACTCTGTAAGCATCGACCTCAGTTTCTTAAGTACTGCTGCAGGAGCATTCGTCTTCCGAATACAATTCAGCTGTGTCCTACTATCCCATGATGGCCACCACTTTCTTGTTTGTGGAAAAACCTTCTCTATCGTTCTTGATTGTATCGGGTAGATATGAAATCTTCCAACTGTAGGCAGATTATGTATGTACCTTCTCTTTCGTGCCGCCACACAGAAGTATTTCGAGTCGACAGACTCAGGCTCTATATCACGGAGAAATAGAGACTCGTCTCGAACTGCTTGTAGTGCACATGCCACGCTCTCAAAGTAGAAGTACGGTGGGCCTGCAGTAATATCAGATACTTCTCTGTTAGATATGAGCGTACATCCTTTTCGGGGAGGCATTAGTTAGGAATGGTTACCATCCAAGGAGCTTCGACTTTCTTCTGGTCCACCTCCATAACGCTTCATCTTTTTTTTGCTCTCTTCCATCAGCCTTGCCTTTTTTCTCCCTCCAAAGGAATCAAAGCCTCTATCAGTAACCTGACAAATTATACATGAATTTATAGTGACTTTACATCAAATTATAAGAGGAAATAGTTTTGTTACTCAAATGTACAGTCAAACCAACAGTTACCTCATATTCAGATAAATTCATAAGGTTGCCATTTCCTACAGTTTGGGATGCATAGATCGAATCAATCAGTACACAGGGAGCGGCACCCACACCTAGGAAGGTAAAAAATATACAACATAAGGTATCTTTTCCATGAGAGCATGATCATCAGGTAACAATAAATAAAAGGAGGCATACCACATCTGACAATAGACTTGGTTACTTCATCTTTAGGAAATCCCATGTTTACTAAGAACTTTATCTTTTTGTCCTTCTCTGACATTTCTCTTAAAAAATTCTGCGCAAAAGCAAAACAAAACAGAGATTAGAAGGGACTTGGGTATGCATCCAGCCATCGATGCCTATGGATGCATAGCAGTGATGAAACACACCTATGTGGTCTCAGCATGTTGTTTTCATCACATAAACTAATGGCTGGTACACAAAGTGCATGTGATCTGTAACTTACATCCAAAATGCATGCGAACTGTAAATTACATCCAAATGCATGGATTTTCGAGATGTTTAAATGTTCAATATTGCAATGCTTGGCAAGCAAGGTTGGCGGCTTATTACCAACACAAACTCTCTATATAATAAAAGTCCTAAAGGGAAAATATTTCCCAAATGCGGATCTTCACACACCTAGAGAGCAATCCTTAAGGGCTGACAGCTCTGAAGTTAGGAGAACTGGGGATAGAGGATTAACTAATGCTTGGTAAGGCAGATGTATCCCTGATGTTGCCTGTGGCAAACCTCTTTGCAAACCAGCTGGGCCATAAGTAACTCGAGTGGCTAAGTAAATCCCTCATGATGGTTCCAAATGGGATGTTGAAGCCCTCAATGCTAATTTTATACGCCCTGATGTACTTGCTATCAAAAATAAAAACCCCATGGGAAAACTGGACAATGATCTCTAGAGAGCAAAGGGAGGACATAAAATATCTGTAAAGGCCAAATGGAGACCTCCTGTACAAGCAAGTTGCCAGTGCCGCTTTTCTATGTTGGAAGAACATGGGGTGACGGGTGTGGTGTTCCAGGATGACCAGGGCTTTGTCAGAGGGGTTCAAGCAAAGGTATATGTGGCTGTGCAGAATGTGCTAACAGCTGAAGCTTTAGCTTGCAGAGATGAACTGAACCTTGCCAGTAGCCTCAAGCTGAATCATGTTATCATTGAAAATGATTCCCAGATTATTGTGTCCCTGTGTAGATCTAAAGAAGAAAACAGAGCAACTATTACTCCAATTTTAAACCAGATTTTTGAGCTTGGTAGGATTTTTCTTGCTTTCACTATTAATCATGTAAAGAGAGATGCAAATATGGCAGATCATATAACTGCGAAATCTGCATCCTTACTAATCGAGTGTATTCAGCATGACTGTAACTTTGCCAACAATATAATATAAGCTGCATGTTCTGAAAAAAAGTATGCATGGCAAAGATGCCACACATATCAGCATATATATGTAAAAAATAAAATCTCAGTTACCAAACTAATGATAAGGGATCATGTACCTTAGCATCAGAACCATCCGGGTTGGGTTCTCTCCCATTAGCACCATCGTCTCGATCCCAGTTTGCAGAATCAAGATCGTCATCATTTGCAACACTCGGGGGGGTGAGACGAGAAGAAGAGCAATTAGCCGCAGCCTCATCGCCTAGTGTCTGTATTTCACATAACCGGTTGTAACATGCAATCATTGCCACCATGCAGCAAAAGCCTTATAGGATAAATTAAGTAGCAAAAGCACATAAACAACTACCTTAGATGTGAGCAGTAGCTCGATCAGTCCATCACCGTGCCCTGAAAGAAATACGCTCAGTTGAAACAGAAGGTGCAAACAAGTATGAAAAACAAATGAAATTTATTACTTTCAGTATTACCAATCTCTTTAATTGCCTTCACGACCATCTCTTTCGGAAACCCCATTTCCACGTATCCCTTGACGAGCGAAGTAGACGGTGCTTCCCCATTAGAATCCTTTGGACACTCACATGAACAAATATCAAAATAAAATCATAATAATAACAAGGTAATAACAAGTCATGGCCAGCCCTTGTGCTGAAAGACACAATTTCCTGACGTACCAACATTGACAGGCCAGCAGCACCCAAGATCCTCAAGGCTGGAGCCGATGAAGGTTCAGCCTCGCCATCACTTTCCCACTCAAAACTATCACTGTCGTCGCCCTGTGACAAGAGTTCAGCGCAAATTGATCAATACTGAAAGCAAACCACCAGCAAAGAAATTGTAAAGAAAAGCAACAGAAAAATTTATCGTGCCCATAAGACAAAAGCAATCACAAGACATCACAACTGAAATCTGTTGCGCGAAAGCACCACAACCAGATTCAGTTCTACAGTCCATCTATGACGCATCAAAAGAAAGAAGAAAAGTCCATCTCTTTTTATCGAACAAAACCCCCTCCATCCCGGTCCCAACAAAACAGTATATTAATCCCCAAAAAATATATATTGGTACAGTTAAAACAGTTTAAGTTTCGGTTAAGTGGATGACAAACTAATGAAGTGTGCTAGCTTTCAGAAGTAAGGAGGAATAGTTCACTGGAATAGGAGAACACATTATGTGCATAACAGATATTTTTTATCGGAGGAAAGTGATCAAGTGTGTAAAATCTAATAAGATGACCAGATTAACCATATCCCACATTGTGTCAGCTGGAATAAGATTAACCAAAAAAGACACTAGTGCAGTACGGCTTGGAGATGCTTGTATTAAATGGATAAAAAAGATACTTTGTGGCCAGAACTAACTCAAATTAATGAGCTGAAGTGTCAGAGAAGTAAGAGTTGAGGATCATATAGGAGGACCACCGTAACATAAACTAAAACCATAGAATTCCTCATTAAAGAGTCCCGAACTGTTAAATGCTCAGTCGTCATGAACAACATACGAAAAAACAAAAGAAGATGGTGTGATGGTCGAAAGCCCAAAGGGAAAATCAGCAGAACGTCAGTTAATTCTAGGGTCTAGCGTGCACCAAATAAGTTTCTGAAACACATATCAGATCGAACAGACCACCAGAAAAGGTACAAGCGAGAGTGTCCTAAGAAAGAGGATGTTCAGTCTATGCTTGATTTCAAATATATATACAGGTCGATATTTCAACAGACTACCGAAGACGTATTCGGTGTTACATGACCCTCCGTGTTTGAGAATGCATACAAGGATTTCCAAGGTAATAACAAGTCATGGGTAGCTCCTGTGCTGAAAGACACAATTTCCTGACGTACCAACGTTGACGGGTCAGCAGCATCCAAGATCCTCAAGGCTGTAGCCGATGAGGGTTCAGCCTCACCTTCACTTTCCCATTCAAAACTATCACTATCATATCCCTGCAACGAGAGTCAAGCACACCTTGATCAATATTGAAAGCAAACCACCACCAGCAATTGTGGAGAAGAAAATTACGCAACAAGAAAATTTTATTGCGCCATAAGACCAAAACAATCACAAGATATCACAACTGAAATATAAATATCTAGCGAGAAAGCAGCAAAGCCAGATTCAGTTATAGAGTATCGAAAGAAAGAAGAACAAACCCCAAAACAAGACAGTATGAAATATAAATAAGTCCATCTTTTGTATCAAACAAACCGCCTCCATTCCCTTCACTACAGTACAGTATGTTAATCCCCCAAAAATATACATCCGTGCAATTAGAAACAACTTATGTTTCAAGGTTAAGTGGGGGGCAAACTAACTGAAGTCTGCTAGCTTTCAGAGGTAAGGAAGAACAGTTTACTGGAATAGGAGAACACATTATGCATAACAGATGTTTTTTATGGGAGGAAATTGCTCAAGTTGGTAAAATCTAAAAAGATGATCAGATTAACTAGTACTCCCACGTTGTGTCACCTAGAATAAGATAAACAAAAAAAGACACTAACTAGTGCAGTGCGGCTTGAAGATGCTTGCATCAAAGGGATAACTTTGTGGCCAGAACTAACTGCTGAAATGCATGAGCTGATGTGCATTGGTCCACTAACATAAACCAAAACCATAGAATTCCTCATTGAAGAGTCCCGAACTATTAAATGCTTTTATGTGACAGAAGATCATGCAACAGCAGTGTCAATGTGTCGTCGTGAACAACATACGAAACAACAGAAGAAGATGGTGCGACACTCAAGAAAGCCCAAAGGAAAAATCAGCACAGCCTCACTCAATTCAAGGGTCCAGAGTGCACCAAATAAGTTTGTGAAAACACATATCAGATTGAACAGACCACTAGAGAAGATACAAGTGAGAGTGTCCTATGAAGAGGATGTTGAGTTTGTACTTGATTTCATTTTCACATATATACAGAGGTCGATATTTCGACATACTACCAAAGACTTATATGGTGTGACATGACCTTGGTGTTTGAGAATGCAGACAAGGAATTCCAAGGCAATAACGAGTCATGGGTAGCTCTTGCTTTTAAAGACACAAGTTCCTGACGTACCAACATTGAAGGGCCAGCAGCATCCAAGATCCTCAAGGCCGCAGCCGATGAGGGTTCAGCCTCACCATCACTTTCCCACTCAAAACTATCGCTATCGTCTCCCTGCGACAAGAGTTAAGCACGGCTTGATCAATTTTCAAAGCAAACCACCAGCAAAGCAATCGTAAAGAAAAATATGCAACAAGAAAAGTTACTGCGCCATAAGACCAAAACAATCAAAAGACATCACAACTGAAGCGCAAAAGCAGCACAGCCAGAACTAAGGGCATCTCCAGCCGTGTCGCCCCACAGGGCCCAAAACGCCGCCGTTTTGGGGCCGCCGCGGCGCCAAACGGCGGCGCTAATCTGGAACCTGGGGGCAGGGTTCCCAGTCGCCCCCCAGCCCAACATTCGGCCCAAAATAACTCGAGAAATAAAATTCGACGCACTTTATTGATTCGACGCAAATTTCATACAGTTCGACTGAAATTTAAACTAAACATTGCGAAAAACTTATAAACTACGATCGCCCCGGCCTGGCGGCGACTACTCTAGGCGTCGTCTTCTTCCTCGTCGTCCTCCTCGCAGTCGTCGTAGACCGACCGGTTGGAGGGGCCAGCTTCGTGGTCGTGCTCGGCGAAGGGCGGCGGGGCGCTCGTCGACGGGTTCGCCACCGTGGCGAGCCAGCGCCGCTCCGCCCTGCCTTGCATCCGCAGCCGGTGCAGCTGCGCCTGCTCGGAGGGCTGGCGGTTGCGCCGCTCGCTCTGCAGCATCACCTGCACCGGTCGCTCTCGTACTGCGCGACGAGCGCCTGGTGCTCGGCCGACGCCGCGTTTGCGGTGAGCTGCCGGTAGGCCTCGCGCTCCGCCTCCTCCCTCCGGTGTGTCTCCAGGGATGCCCGAACGGCGGCAGCCTCGGCCGCCGCCGCCGCATGCTCGAGGCCACCGCGAACCCGGCGGAACGCCTCCTCGTTCCGGCGGGTCTCGAAGGAGTAGTACGCCGCGTGCTACTCGGGCCAGATCGGCTGCCTCCTCCGGTCCCTCCTCCAGCGCCGTGCTTCCTGCGCCGCCTGCTGCTCGGGCGCCACCTCTTCCTGCGCCGCCTGCTGCTCGGGCGCCGCCTCCTGGGCCGGCTGCTGTTCCGGCGCCGCCTCTTCTAGTGCCGGCTGCTGCTCGGGCGCCGCCTCCTGCGCCGGTTGTTCCTCGTAGTGGAACTCGCCGTCGCTGTGGCCACGCGTCGCGGCTGCGGGCCAGCAGTACAGCGGTGAGTGGCGCCAGGCACGGAACCGGCGAGGCATCGTGGCTAGGTGGGTGCGGCGAGGGTGGCGAGAGCGAGCGCGGCGAGGACGAGGAGGTGGGCGCCGAGAATGGGAGAACGACGAGCGGCGAGGGCCCTTTTTATAGCCTGGCGGGCCAGTCACTGCGCCGCGCGTGTCTCCGCTGCCGCCACGCCATTACTCCGGCAGCCTTTGACTGGGGCGCATGCACTGGCCGACCGCCACGCCATTACTCCGGCAGCCTTTGACCGGCGCGGGCGCCGAGAAGAAGATCACAGGCGGGGGTTTCGGTTCCCGCGTTTTTTCGACACCTCACTGACAGAGCTGGCCCGCGTGGGATGCACCGCATTTTCGCCCCCCCCCCCCCCCTCCAAGCCGAACCCAGCAGGCTGGGTGCCGCGGCGCGAATTAGCGCCGAAACGGCGCTATTTGGGCTTCTGGGGGGCGGCTGGTGCGAGAACGGCGCTATTCGCCGCTTCCGGCGCTAAAAAGGCCGCCTGGGGGCGGCGGGGGGACGACTGGAGATGCCCTAACTGCTCAAATGCGGAAATGAGGAATTCTATGGTTCCAGTTCTAGAATAAGATTAGCTAAAAAGAGATACTCCCTCCTTTTTTATGGATCGGAGGAGGAACTTTGTGGCCAAAACCAACTGCTCAAATGCATGAGCTGAAGTGCGATATAAGATCATATAGGTGGACCACTGCAACATAAACTAAAACTACATGATTCCTCAACAAAGAGTCCCAAACGACTAAATGCTTATGTGTATGTGACAGCAGTATGTGTCGTCAGGAAAAACATATGAAACAGTCGAAAGCTCAAAGGCGAAATCAGCACAGCCTCACACAATTCTAGGGTCCAGAGTGCCACCAAATAAGATTTTGAAAACACACACTGGATTGAACAGACCATCACAGAAAACACGAATGAGAGTGTCCTATGAAGAGCGTGTTCAGTTGGTGCTGTGATTTCACGCATATATACAGAGTCGACATTTCTACAGAGTAACGCCAACATACGTATTTGGTGTTATCCTGATACATGACCTTCGGTGTTTGAGAACGCAGAAAAGGAATTCCAAGGTGATAGCAAGGTCATTAGGAGGTGTTAACAAATCTATTCAGGAGATTGCCCTGTTCTGGCATTAATGTGTTACACTTAATTTACAATCAGTCTGATTCCTTATGCAACTAAGGCATCTGACCCACATATGAGATGTTAACACTTCATTTAACAAACACAACGTATGTCTGCCCTGAAAAAATGTAGCAAATATTTACAGATATAAAGAAAAGTAGTATGTTTGTCAAAAAAAAAACTAGGAGGTGTTGACAAATCTATTCAGGAGATTGCCCTGTTCTGGCATTAATGTGCATATGCAGATGAGCAATGAGATCCTCGATATCTTCACAGCCTATAGCTAAATTTCTACTCCCTCCGTCTCATATTAAGTGTCGCAAAAGTGGGTAAAAATGGATGTATCTAGACATGTTTTAGTCTAGATACATCCATTTTTGGGTAAAAATGGATGTATCTAGACATGATACATCCATTTTTGTCCAAATTTGTGACACTTAATTTGAGACGGAGGGAGTACTTGGGTTTCAAAGGAAATGTTTCCAAAAGTCTTACTCTGTTTCAGCTTTCCCAATTTAAACTATAAGCATAATAATTTTCTAATGTGGCATGCACACTGAACTGACTGATAATAGAACATAAACAGTACAAACTCCACATTGTTAACTTCTGTAGATGTGTGAGAGTTTTAAAGGCCATGTGTTCTGGAAGTGCAACTTTGTTTCAGTACTTCCCAGTTTAAAACTGTAACACCACATTCCCATCAGAATTACAGCGTCAACATTAATAAGATTAAAATGACGGCAAAACGTTTGTTGAAATAGCCTGTCCCTACTGAAAAAAGTACTCCTAACAAAAACCATACAGAGTATAGATGTTTTCCCATGTTCTGACCAAACAGTTGCAGCCACATCTCGTTGAATTAGTTTCCTAGTAATGGTGGGGAGCCAACCAGTGCTATCTAAGAAGGCGATGTTGCCCTGTATTTACGCATCAGGAGGAGGCAATAAGATACGAACCCTAGTGGACATAGGGTTTCTTGCTGTATGCTCTGTTGCGTACAGCCACTGGTCAAAGACACACAAAACAATCATCTTTTTCGACCAACCAAACCACCAAAACCTACATCTTTTTTCCTGCTGTTGCGCACAGCCACTGCTGGTCCAGGACACAACACATCGAGGAAGGGGGGAAAGCATACATATTTTTTTCCGATCAAACAAAACATTGACCGATTGCGCTGTGAGGTAAGGGAAAAAACGAATCTTTCGGACCATTCGGAGGCGATGGAACTGGGCGCGGTGCCTGAAATTGTTGAGCGCCTCCGATTCTCTGTCCTGAGGGAAGATTCTGAACCGGGGGGGCAGGAGAGAAGAAGGGTAGGACCGTAGGAGAAGCTTACCGCCATTGTTGATGTACGAAGCTACGCCCCCTCTGGCCGTCTCTCTGTCAGTCTGCACTGAAGCGGGGGAGCAGAGGGTCCAGGCGGCGGCGGACCGCGACGGAAGGAGGAAGAGCGGAGTTGGGGGAGAGCGTGGGCGACGGCGACGGCGGCGGCGGAGGGGGCGAGGAGGAGCGAGAGGAGCGGGCGACGGCGACGGCGTGGTCGGTCTCCCCCGCACTGTGTGCTTTACACCAGGAGGAGCAGGCGATCGATCACCCAGCGCAAAGAGTGTGCTGTTTCTGCTACGGCTCGCCCGCGTACACGTCTGTTTTACGACTCGGGGTCCAACGGGACAAGAGGAAATTGGTGGATGTGCGGCTGCGCACACGGCTGGCCACACAGTCCTGTGCACACCGCACATCTCAGTGGGTTTGAGTGGAGGAGAGAGAAATAAAAAGTGCATGGATGCATACCGTCTTTATTGACCGGTCAAAAGTTTTGGTTGACCACCAAGTCCCAATCAAGACCCGCTGTCCGTTTGATTGACTGACTGGTGTAGTTGCAGGTGCGCGAAGATTAAATCATTCTGCGTCAGACCCAAGAGGAATGTTCAAGTCGGCCTTTCTTCAGAGTTACTCTCCCGACAAGCAAAATGGGCAATCGCGGAGACGAGCTCGTGCGACCTTGTAGACAGCGGTCGGTCGCGCGCACGCGAATGGTGCCGGGAGAAATTTCGCTCATCGCCCTCACTTTTCGCTCCCCCCCCCCTCCCTCCCCTATTTCACCCCTCTCGGCTCACCGCGCACACTCCTGCCATCATCCCCCTCCCTTCCCCCTCTTTGAGCTCAGCTACGTCCGTAGCGAAGGATCTTCATTGATCCTCGGGTAAGCGGCGGCATCTGCTACTACGGCTGACGGTGGTGGACGGTGTGCGGCTGAGTGCTTCGTCAACCTCCTATCCAGGTAGAGAGGGGTCATCTCCGCTACGACTAAGTACTCTCGAGCTCAAACCCTAGGTCTTATAGATTAGATATGTGCGTATGGATTAGATCTTTAGGTCATTTACAAGTATGAGATTTACTCTAGCATGGCGTAGATAACGAATGTCGCGGGGTTATGCCAAACAAGGGGATAACCCGACAATGGCTAAAAGTAGGCCTGCCATGGTGGCCCATCAGTGGAGAAGTAGGAGGCTTATCCGGCCAGCCAAGCAGGCCGCCGCGCAGAAGAGACGGATTCTAAAAGATCTGAAAGGCGGCCCAATCCGCCATCCGACTTCGATAAGAAGCTGGATGTTTAACTTCCAAAATTAGAGATAGATTCCTGATACGAAATAGTTTTCTCTTCTGTAAGCCCTAATCCGGCTATCTATATAAAGCCGTACGGGAGCCGCATTAGGGAAAGAAAGCAAGGAGACACATCATACTCACGTTGTACTTTGTATACTTCGGGATTTATATATGATTTAGTGAGATTGCGAGAGTAGGACGTCGCCAGCGCCGCGTAGTACCGAACCTGTGTAAAACGAGATTTCCGCCAGCGGCAACTTTCCTACGTTCTACCCCATCTTTCTACTTTCAGCTTATGGCACCCCCTGCCATAATCCATACTACGAACACATGATGGTTGGCGCCCACCGTGGGGCCAGCAGCGTCCAGGGTTACGTTTCGAGCAGGAATACTCCGCGGAATTGGTGACACGATCACGATCGGGAGCCTCGATTTCGACGAATACGGCGCATGCATCGTCAACAACAGCTCCTACATGCCGGCACAAAATCACGTGGTGAGTGCCTACGTTATTCCTATTTGCTCTACTAACATATTCATAGGTTTAACGGACGGAAACGTTGGGATCCGTGGTGGAAGCAAATTTATCACACCCGCCCTATGCCCAATTGAGGACTGCTTTGACACCGGACTCGAAAACAATTTATCCTGCTCTTACGTAGGAGCATATCAGGAACTTTTAACTGCATATCGCCAAAGTATGATTGGATCCTTTGCCTCTTAGGCGATATCGTCATCCAGATCGCACTTTCTAGGCATGGTGCAAGTACAACCCGCTGAAGAAGTGGAAGATACATAACATGCCAAAAAGGTGGAGGAAAAAGAACCCGCTGAAAAGGTGGAAGAATCAGACGCCGCTAAGGGCATGTACAATGGTTATATCTTAGGCTTATCATGCTGAGGTGGAGGAGAGAGAAATGAAAAAAAGAGCATTGCCTTATCTTAGCTAAGAGATCATCTCTTAGCACAATTTCTCTCACCACAAATTTAGGGATATCTGATAATAAAGATAAGACTAAGATAAAACCCATTGTACATCATGTTTTCTTGTCATATCTTAATTACGTGGCTGGTGCAAGATAAGACTGCCTTATCAACCATTGTACATGCCCTAATAAGGAAGAAGATCCAATGCCTATTATCCTGGCAGACAATTCAGACAAAGCCAAATCTATTCTCGCATCAATCGAAGCCGGATTGGATTCGGAAGAAACCGAATCTAAAACAGATTTCAATGATGATGGATCAGTCTTTGAGCTCAGAGTGAAAACTATTCAGGGTCGTCTTCATGAAGTTTTGATGGTTAAACCCACTCAAAAGGAGGATTTCGATGAAAACACGAAAAAAGAGCTTAAAACCCGTCAGAAACCCCTAATGGATTCTTGGAGGAAGATAAGAACCTCGGATTCCCGGGAGTTCAAGAACTAACGGGAGACGAAGTCCCAAAGAAAATTCCATCATCAAATAAGAAGAAAAAGTCTGCAAAAAAGAATTTCAAGGCCCAAAGCTAAAGCAGGAA
Source organism: Alopecurus myosuroides (assembly GCA_028641055.1). Taxonomy (NCBI): domain Eukaryota; kingdom Viridiplantae; phylum Streptophyta; class Magnoliopsida; order Poales; family Poaceae; genus Alopecurus; species Alopecurus myosuroides. Next base: position 621,676,271 of record CM054057.1, on the reverse strand, counting down.
AGATTAGCCGAACTTGCAAGCAAGAACTTCGAGCTTGGGGCAGTAGTGGTAAAAAGACGGACAAAAAGAGGAAGCAGAAAGTCAAGGGAGTTTTAGCCCCAGAGCCGCCAGAACAATACGAAGTGGATCTGCTCTAAACCCACTTTCAAAGCATGAACCACTCTAAATCCTAGAAGTAAGAAGGCATGCATTGATGTGTTCGACAAAATCCTAGAAGCAAGAAGGCAAGCATTAAAAAATATTAACAACGCATTATATTAATTTTCGTTGGTGTAGGAAATATTAAATCGGACCGTAGCTCATGTACCCTAGCGTTAAGGTCAGTCATGTGTTCGACGAAATGCTTGAGTCAAAATTCTTCTTAGATGTCTATTTACGAGTTATTTAATTCTTCAATTTGTTTTCTGCATACCATGGAAACTGATTACTCAAGATTATAGTGATGTGAAAATGGTTCCTTATTAGGGGAATAACAAAGGAGTTTTTATAGGAGGGTCATGGTGAGTCTATACTGTTGCAGGACGTGTTGTCTGCCATGCTGAGGTTACACTGTTGCTGATTCATATTACCTATAATGATGCAAGTCATGCTATATGCACTAACAATGTGGTTACATCCGTCAGCGGCGCCTAACTGACATGGTACCACAACATCGCCATTCTCCACTTTATTTTTCTCCTTTTCCTACATTAAAGTCCCCTTATGTCTAGGTTGCATCTTCCCATTATGCAATGTTTTGTGCCCATTTGCAAACGTAGGACGGTAAGTATCCCCAATCTTCTCACTGCCCGGTCATCCACATCCAGTAACTAATTTGTTGCTGCATCAGTAGTTTCAGTTCACTAACAATATATTTCTTCACCTTTGTTCTTCCTACACGTGCCGCTGATTCAACTTTCTTTAACCAAGTACTATGATCAGGTTTGTTTCTAACAAAAAATCTTAGCTATATGAGCTTTGTTTTTTTTTCTATGGAAGTCGTTTGCTTCCACGTCCCGCTTATATTACTCACTATATGGAAAGTAGATATGATAATATAGCTCCATGAATAAATTCAAGGATGCTACCGTGGATATTCCTTTTGACATAGGGAAAACTTGAGTGTAATGTTGAGTTTCCTTTTTTGACCTTGCTGCATTGATAAAAATCCGATAACCTCTATGCTTTGTACTTGCATCCTTTATACTGTAAGCTGTAGCAAAGTAGGTGATATGATTTTTAAGATCATTGTAGTCTTAGCTTAAAGCGAAAAGGAGTAATTATGTGTATATCTCCTTTTTAGGCTTCCTTATTCCTCATTCAAAGCTGAGGCTTCATTACTTATCAGCGGTTCAAACTTGCAAAGGATATTCTTTGATGGGTATTGACGTATGCATGTTGCTTGATGACTTGATGAGAATGAGGCCCATTCTGTTTTAAACATTCTAGTCTCTGATTTTCCTTCATAAACTTGCAACTGACACCCATCGGTTTCAACGCTGGTGTTTCATTGTTTTCATCTTAATTTGGCTACGGAAAACAGGTGTGGCTTGTGTCATTCAGTAGGAGTATGTTAGTTCATTTTCGAGTTTGTGGTTATGCCATCTATTGTATATCAACATGTTCTTGTACCAACAAGGATCTCGTTAGCTTGTGTTTTTTAATCAATGGAGGAGGACTTTCACATATGAATATTTTCTTGCATTATTGTCCTCTTGCATATCCGATATAAATCTTTCTCTTTTCGACATTCTTTTCTAAACTAGATAGTTCATTCTTTTTGTCCATAACATGATATAACATGTTAATTATTGCCTTTTCAAATAGTCTGCATGTGAACCAACATGTGGTTAGATGGTTAGGAGGGTGGTTCACTAGTAGAGAACGGACCTCTAGTCTCAGGTCGGAACTGGATTTACTCCGAATTTTCTTCTGGGGCTAGCCAGTCAGGACTAGAGGCCCCCACCTTTAGTTCCGGTTTGCCACAAACCGGAACTAAAAACTCTCCACATGGTCGCGCCCATCGCTGCGGGCTGGAAGACCTTTAGTCTCGGGGTGGTAACACGAGTTGGGACTAATGATTTTCCATTCTTTCTCATTTTGGATTTTTTTTCATTTTGGGATTTAGGGTTTATGTTTCCCATTTTGGGGTTTAGCTTTATGTTTTCCTTTAGTCTCCATTATTTTTAACTATAATCACTCCTATAGTCTCCATTATTTCTAACTCTATTCATTCTTCTAGTGACACTTCTTGGTCGGTCAACCATCCTTCATCCTTAGACTACTCCACTCCCAACACGCTTAACTTCTTAGTTTCTTCCCTCTCGGCTTCCAAGAATCGAAGACTGTTTTCGTGACAATAGTATTATATCAATCATATTAACCCTTGGACCATGATGTTGCACATCTTTATTTCGTTAGTCCAAACAATTATTTAGTAAACAAAAATAAGTAAGTAGTAATAATCCTGAATCAAAACAATCTTGAATTTAAATAATGATTAACTTTTTTGCCTTTTCCATTTAATATTGAATAATTCATATCTACAAATCTTTAAATCAAAATTTGACAAATAATATGCATAAATCGATTAGAAAAAAATGAGAGAAATTCAAATGTGACTTCCATATCATCATGCTTCCCATAAAAACATGATAAACATGCAATCATGGCAATAACACAAACTAACATAATATCAGGGAGTTAGCATGAGGTTATCTATCTATTTATAAGGAGTGAGTATCGTCGAAGACGGTCACACCCCGGGGTTATGGTATTTTTATGTTTGAAAAGTGATAAATATTTTTCCCTCGTGTTTTTCAATGTTTTCTCCATGTTTTTATTTGCTTGCACTTTGTTTTCCACTGTTTTCATCATGCTTCATCATGTTTTCACATTCTTACAAACACTACATATAAGGGAAACAAGTGAAAATATTGATCACTTGAGGAGGAGGAGGAAGAGTACTAGAGTCCCCGGGACTAGAGGCATGTTCTCTACTAAAAATATGAGGTTCTCTATCTATTTATAAGGAGCGAAAATCGCCAAAGCCGGTCACACCCCGGGGTTATGACATTTTCATTTTTGAAAAGTTATCAATATTTTCCACTGTTTTCACACCTAAAATAACACAAGCTTGATGGACCACTCAAAACCATAATAGAATTACATGACAACTTTTTGAAACAAATTCAGCACATACATCACAATGCTCCAGAAATAAAGTTCAGATATCCATTAAACTGAGACATAATAGAAATAAAGTTCAGATATCCATTACATAAATTAAGTACTCAAAATCGTCCACTGGAGAGACCCCCAAACAATATCCATCTCGTGTTTGAAAGACCCACGAGGCACTGGTCGTGGTACTAGAGGTACGATGTGACGCCGACCATGAATGAAGGCACAAAGCTTGTTGTACAACTCATTCGAGCTGTCAATGCTGCCATCTCCTCTTCTACATCGACCACCGTCGCTGCCGTCGCCATTTGACCCGTCCTCGTGACCACCATGATCCTAAGATAATCACCAAAATAACGTTAGGAGTTAGCAACGTATGTATTTTGAGGAAATATAGTGCGAGGTAGATCTATCTGCAAGGAAGAATATCAAGCATGGCTGTCGCAGGAAGCAAATTATAAAGGGATAAATGCAATAGAGAAGATCACAAGTGGTAGAACAGAAACGTCTTCCACGATAACAGGAAAGCAAAGAAACGGGAGGGCAGTGGCGGTGCACCTTCTATTGCCATTAATTGCATGAATCAATGTTGGGGCATTGCGGTGACTACATCGGAGGTGAAGGTACAGTTTCTCCGTGGATGGTGGAGGCAGAGCACAACCCACCGCTAAAAGCCCACGGAACAACGAAGCAGCCTAATCGATGTCTTAGAGCCCGATTCATGAGAAAGCCTCTAGCTCATTGTGCGGAGTAGCGGGCTGGTTACTTTGACTGACTGGATCGTGCGGGTGGCGCCGTGAAAAACGCCCAGACTCTGCTGCGGGTTGACGAAAAGATCTGGAACGTCCAGTATCAAAATCGAACGGCCGACGAACTGAAAACGCCGAGGATGGGCGTAGGTTGCTCAATTTTACAGTTACTTAATATCCAACGATATCCAACGTACTCATCTCTTGCCTCATACTCAATGTTGATGCTGTCAAGTGGAACCTTCTCCCAGAATTTGTGTCCTTTGTTGGGGAAGTTTTCCTTCATCATTCGGTACTCTGAAAGTGAATTTCATAATCCTTTGTGTTTTGCGTGTTTGATAACAACATAAATGATATCTAATCGTGTGCTAAGTGTTTAAGGTACAAATATTACAAGCAAAGCAGTACCAAAGTTATGGCGAAGAAGAAAAAGATCTCGGGATGTTTTTCAGCCAAAGTAGAGGATTTCTGTGACCATCCGGAATGATTCCGGAAGTTCCGGATTCATTCTGGATTGGCCGCAAAAACCTCTGTTAGTATCCGGACCCATTCCGGGTGATTCCGGGGGTTGGGTCCATTCTAGAGTCATTCTGACTTTTCCGCGAAAACCTCTGTTGCAATACGGAATCATTCCGGGCTATTTCGTTTTCATTCCGACATGAACGCGAAAACCTCTGTTAGCATCCGGATTGCTCCGGAATATTCCGGGAGTCCGGATTCATTCCGTATTGCACGTCGACGGCAGGAAAACGGCTAGTTTTTTAGTGGACCTATAAATAGAAGACCCCTTCTTCTCCAAAGAGCTAGCTCGTCCATAATTCATTGCTCCGTGATTAGCCCACCCACCAAGCTAGATCTCCATTTACTCCACCCAAACTTGTTGAAACTTGGAGGACTGAAGGAGAAGGCCTCGATCTACATCTTCACCAACCGGATTTTCATTTCCCCCTCATTCACTTGAGGGAACCAAGTCTAGGGTTTCCTTGTGTGGAAAACCTAGACCTCCTAGCTACTCCTGGTGATTCTTGGGAGCCCTCAATTTGGTTGTGGGTGTGTGCCCCCAAGCTTGTTGTAAAGGCCTCGATTCCCGCCTAAAAGGGGATCAATAGTGGAAGGTGAACTAGCCCTTTGTGGCGAGGTTCATCAGAGAATAGGGTGAGGCCTTTGTGGCGAGCTCACACCCCTACAACGATACATATGATGACCCACAAGTATAGGGGTGTATCGTAGTACTTTTGATAAATAAGAGTGTCGAACCTAACGAGGAGCAGAAGGTATTGACAAGCAGGTTGGATAGAGATTTCACTGTAAACACTAGTAAACGGGTTTTTGGTTGTTTTGAATATAGCAGATAAATAAAGTGCGAGTAAATAGAAGACGGTAAATAATATTGCAGCGAGTGCCCCAATCCTTTTGAGAGCGAACGACAAGCCGGTTGAGTTACTTATGACTACCAAACGTTCTCGAGGACACATTGGAATTTCGTCAAGTGCTTTTGCTTTGTTGGGATTGATTAATATACATTGGTTCGTGAAGTGTGTGTGGGTGAACCTATGATAATGCACCGCCCAACTAGGACTAATACATACTTGTGATTATACCCCTCGCAAGCATCTGCAAATACAAGAAAGTAATTAAGACAAATCTAACCACAACCTAAACTCCGAGATTCTACGCTCCCTCGTGCATTGGTTTCCTAACGGGGGTTTAGGTTTCTGTCACTCTGGAAACCCCACAGTTAGTAGACAAATACACAATGCATCCTCCTAGGCGGCTAGGCCCATAAAGGTGAAGTATCATGTAGTCGACGTTCACATAACAGCACCAGATGAATAGCTCCACAACTTAAATACCGAACCACGAGATATTACTTCAATATAACTTCACTACTAACATCATGACTTCTCCCATGTCCTCAAGAACTAAATGAACTACTCACAAGACATCATGGATCATAATTAGAACTGATATAATGGATAATAAAAATCTGGTCATAAAGTGCTAACACCGATAAATCTCACAAGCATCAACTACTAACAAGTAATCCACACCAAGAGAGAGATCTAATGTAAAACAACGATAGAAGCCCCTAATTATTACAGTGGGATGATGGTGGATGATGAGGGTGATGGTGATGGTGGTGATGATGATGATGATGATGATGATGATGATGATGATGATGATGATGATGATGATGATGATGATGACGATCTTGATGATGCCCGGAGTGATGATGGTGACGATGGCGATGATTTCCCCTCTCCGGAGAGGAATTTGAACCGGCAGATTTCTCCCTGCGGAGAGCTTTTCTCTCTCGGGTGTTTTTCGCCCCGAGGCGGCGGAATAATTCTTCGATGATGGTATGGGGATTAGGGTTCCCTGGGGGTCAAGTACGCGAAAGATCTCGACCAGAGGTGGGCCAGGGTGGCCACACCACCAGGGGCGTGCCACCTCATGGTGTGGGCCCCTGGTGGCCCCCCTCTGGCTCCCCTTCTGGCTGGAGTCCTCCTCTGAACTTCTAAGACACCTCTGATGTCCCCCTCTTCTTCCAATCTTCTGAAATATGGTATCTCGACGGTGCTTTTTCCATTAGATTTCTGGTCCCGGTGTTTATTCTACAAAAAATATGAAACATGCAAAATAAGATAAAATAACATAAGTAATGCATCATAACATGAAATATATCGATGAATAACAGAAAATAACAATATAAAATAGTGATGCAAAATGGACGTATCAACTCCCCCCAAACTTAGACCTCGCTTGTCCCCAAGCGAAACTCAACTCAGTAAACATGACCACAAGTTTATGGAGTGAGGTGTCGTTAAATGAAATACGAAAAAGAGGCATCACATCTAACAAAGAACAAATCATTTTAGACAACAACTTCCTCTCATATAATTAAACTTAAAACAAGCAGAGGAACAATAATGGTGCAAAAAGTAAATCAAAATCGGCAAAGGCAAACTTCGTTCTTGGTCAAAGAATAATTAACAGTGTACTCATCTTTCGATTAGAGTCTTTATACTAGAGCTATATCGTAGAGTTTATCATGCTCATTTATAACAGTCTCTTTGCAAACATTGGTAACTTTCTAAGTGGTATTCAAACAAATAAAAGCATTTGTAGAAACAAGGAAGAATAATAAACACGATTTAGTAAATCAACATGGAGTCGGATGAATCACAACAATTCAATTGCTTGCTTAAGACAGAAGGAAATGGGTTTACTGACTCAACATGAATGTAAAAGATAGGCCCTTCGCAGAGGGAAGCATGGATCACTCATGTGCTAGAGCTTTTATTTTAATAAACAGAGGTATAAAATGCATGACACTCCTCCCATCCATCTTACACAAACCATGGCTAACCGAATCCTCGGGTGCCTGCCAACAATCACAAACCATGGAAGAGTGTCTAATTTTGAGAGGTGTATGCTAGTGTCAACGAATGGTAAACAGAAAATAGAGTGCGTCACAAGCCAACTAGACTTCACAAGAGCGGCTCCCATATGAAGGACGCAACTGGAGTAGAAGGTCATCCCTCATTCTCTTTTGTTTACACGATTATGCTTTGACTGATAAATCAGGGGCAAAAATAGTGAAGAGAATTTATGTATTAGTTTGGGGTTGGGCACCCTGCTGCCAGCTCTTCTAGCATTTGGATAAGCGGATGAATCCACTAGTCCAGGTGTGTGAAGTCCAATCAACAAGTGGGATAAAGATTCTCTATTTACGTCCTCATGAGCAAAAACAGGAACACAAAACATGAGTAATTTAGAAAGTTTTAAAGGTAGCGCATGAGCAATTTACTTGGAGTGGCGGTTAATTACCACATATAGGTAGATATGGTGGACACAAATGACAAGGTTTTGGGGTTCAAGGTTTGGATTGCACGAGAAGCATTCCCTCTCAGTACAGGTCTTTGGCTAGCAAGGTTGGGTAGCAAGCATAAGAATTGAAGTAAAACAAACAAAAACATATATGATAAAGCCAATCATGCAATCTTCCTTTAAGGTGCAAACAAACTTATTTGAGAATACTAAGCTTATGAGCGAACAAAGAAGAAAGATCATGGAATAATATATCTACATGCAACTCCCTCTTTTCTACTTAAGTCTCAATGTATTGTTGCCAATGACCAATGCTAAGTTTGCCAAAACCAACTAGATTATCTTGAAGCTCCAACATTGATACCAATACTAATAACAAGATCAATCACATAACAAAAACTGCATACTAAAATAAAGTAGAACAAGTAGATGATGAAACTTCTCGTTAATATTTCATTACGGCAACTCAAACCAAGGGATACAACGATAACCAACTAAGGAGTGACACTTCCATACTGCAAACCATACTATATGATATTTTCTCCACTCATGATACGACTCTACTAAAGGGTAAAAAGGAGTGAAAGATAAAGGTGATATCGCGGCACTCCCCTAAGCTTGGACAAGCCAAGGGGATGCCAATACCAATGACGAATCAATTCTTCGGTGGTGGTGGTGAATCCTTCTAGATGAGCTTGTTAATTGATTCCTTCAAATCTTCCAATGCATACATAAGCCTACGCATCACATCTGTATTGAGCTCAGTTTGAGTTGCGTGCTTGTCAGATGGTGAATCCCGGCTACACAGGTCTTCCTTCCTTGCTTCCTTGGATCGAGAGCTTCCTTCTCCTGTGTCTGGTGTCCTTGAGGCTAAATAGTGACGTGGGGCCTTTCCTCCAGTACTCATCCTCGCCGTTTGCTTGCGGGGTTTTGAAACCACTCCAATGATTGCGATGGTGACGCGTGGACGTACTCGTAAGTCTTTGTCTACATCTCCTTCGGCTCCACTATCGATCTCCTTCTTTGGCTCCCGGTCTTGGAGATCTTCTTCCTTCGGTCCCTTCCCCTTGTTGTTGTTGGCGGAGACCATGGTTCTTCTAAAACTGAAAACAAACCCTGGCAGAAACAGCTCGAAACAGAAACACGACAAGAAAACGATATACGAACATTGGGGGATCTGAGGGATTATATAGCAAAAATATATGTAACGAAAGGAAAGTCCAAGTCGAAAACGAGTCGGAGAGGGGCTCTAGGGCTCCCACACCATAGGCTGGCGCGGCCAGGGGTGGACCCGCGCCGCCACATGGTGTGGTGCCTCCGGGCACCATCTCCAACTCCTCTTTGGCTCGGTATTCTTCATATTTTCCAAAAATAAATACTACCTCTGTTCCAAAATGTAAGCCTTTTTAGAAAGCTAAACTAGTTTGCTAAAAAGGCTTACATTTTGGAACGGAGGGAGTAATTAATAACTGAAAAGGCAATCCGCGAACTTTTTCTTAACAGAATTTTTACCTATTCTAAAACGGACTCTGCAGATTCTGGAATCTTCCCTCCGATGAATTTCTTCGGGGTCATTACTTGAATAACATCAACATCTTCATCATAGGAATCCCCAAAAATATAATTTTTGAGTCTTTGCCCACTTACCACTTGTGCAGTGTTATCCTTGAGGGAAGCAATTTTGATTGCCCCTGAACAATACACTTCTTCAATAACATAAGGTCATTCCCATCGGGAGAGTAATTTTCCTGTAAAAAATCTAAGACGAGACCGATACAATAGAACTTTCTCACCAACATGAAACTCTATTTTAAGGATTATTTTATCATGCCGTTGTTTAGCTTTTTCTTTAAAGAGCTTCACATTTTCATAAGCTTCACATCTCCATTCATCTAAATGATTCAAATCAAGCATTCTTTTCTTACCAGCAAGTTTAAAATCTTTATTTAATTCTTTCACTGCCCAATAAGCTTTGTGTTTAAATTCTAAAGGAAAGTGACAAGCTTTACCATAAACCATTTTATATGGAAACATACCCATAGGGTTTTTATAAGCAGTTCGATAAGCCCATAAAGCATCATTCAACTTATCAGACCAATTCTTCCTAGATTTATTAACAGTCTTTTGCAAGATAGATTTAATTTCTCTATTTGATAATTCTACTTACCCACTGGTTTGAGGATGATAAGCTGAGGCAATTCTATGATTAACATCATATTTAGCAAGGGTTTTTCTAAAACCACCATGAATAAAATGAGAACCTCCATCAGTCATAAGATATCTAGGCACACCAAACCTAGGAAAAATAACATGTTAAGCATTTTTAACGAGGTTTCTCCATCAGCACTTTTAGTAGGTATAGCTTCTACCCATTTAGTAACATAATCAACAACAACAAGTATATGTGTATAGCAATTTGAAGTAGGAAAAGGGCCCATAAAGTCAAATCCCCAACAATCAAAAGGTTCAATAGCAAGAGAACAACTCATACGCATTTCATTACGTCTAGAAATATTTCCTACTCTTTGACATTCACCACAAGATAAAATAAATTTACGTGCATCTTTAAAGAGAGTAGGCCAATAGAAACCTGATTGTAGAACCTTCTGTGCGGTTCTATCTCCAGTGTGATGTCCTCCATAAGCACTACTATGGCACTTCTTCAATATTTCACGTTGTTCATGATTTGGAACACATCTTCTCATAATACCAACTACTCCTTTATATAAATGTGGGTCATCCCAAAAATAATGTCTCAAATCATAGAAGAATTTTCTTCTTTGCTGAGATGTAAATGTTGGAGGAAAATACTTTGATACAATAAAGTTAGCGTAATCAGCATACCATGGACTATCTTGGGGTTTTACCTTTATTGCAGCCAATTGTTCATTTGGAAAACTATCATTAACATTTGAATAGGATCAAAAGTACTGTTTTCCAATCTAGAGAAGTTATCAGCAACAGGATTTTCAACACCCTTCCTATCCATAATATGAAAATCAAACTCTAGTAAAAGCAATACCCATCTAATAAGCATCTTTCTTTTCCATAAGGTATCTAATAGCAGCATGATCAGTATGAATAGTAACCTTTGAGTCAACAATATAAGGCCTAAACTTATCGCATGCAAAAACTACAGCTAATAACTCTTTTTCAGCAGTAGCATAATTCTTTTGAGAAGTATCAAGAGTCTTACTAGCATAATGAATAACATTCAATTTCTTATCTATGCGTTGTCCAAGAACAACACCTACAGCAAAATCACTAGCATCACACATAATTTCAAAAGGTAAATTCCAATCAGGCGGTTGCACAATAGGAGCAGTAGTTAAAGCCTTATTTAAAGTTTCAAAAGCTTCCTTACAATCATCATAAAAAACAAATGGTACATCTTTTTGAAGAACATTCGTAAGAGGCTCTGATATTTTAGATGAAATCTTTAATTAACCTCCTATAAAAACCAACATGACCAAGAACACTACGAATACCTTTAACATCCCTAGGACAGGTCATTTTCTCTATGGCTTCCACTTTAGCTCTGTCAACTTCAATACCTCTTTCAGGAATTTTATGTCCAAGAACAATTCCTTCATTAACCATAAAGTGGCATTTCTCCCAATTAAGAAAAAGATTAGTTTCCTCACATCTCTGCAAAACTTTGTCAAGGTTGTGCAAACAATTATCAAAAGAAGTCCCATAGACGGAGAAATCGTCCATGAATACCTCCACAATTTCTTCACAAAAAACCATGAAAAATAGCAGGCATGCATCTTTGAAAAGTAGCAGGAGCATTACACAAACCAAAAGGCATAGATCTATAAGCATAGGTACCATAAGGACAAGTAAAGGTTTTTTTCTCTTGATCTTGTTTCCTAACAGCAATTTGAGAAAACCCATAATAGCCATCAAGAAAGCAAAAATGAGTTTTCTTAGACAACCTCTCTAACATTTGATCAATATAGGGTAAAGGATAATGATCTTTCTTAGTAACTTTATTAACCTTTCTAAAATCAATGCACATTCTATAACCAACTACTACTCTTTGTGGAATAAGCTCATTGTTTTCATTAGGTACAATAGTCATTCCTCCTTTCTTAGGGACACAGTGCACAGGGCTCACCCATCTTCTATCAGCAATAGGAAAAATAATACTAGCATCAAGAAGTTTTAGTACCTCATTTCTTACCACTTCCTTCATCTTAGAAATTAAAAGGCGTTGATGTTCAACTACTGGCTTTGCATCAGGTTCAATATTAATAGCATGCTAGCATATAGTAGGAGAAATCCCCTTCAAATCATCAAGAGTATATCCAATATCTTCACGGTGTTTTTTTAGAACTCCCAATAATCTTTCCTCTTCTTCACCTGAAAGTTTAGCACTAATAATAATAGGATATGTTTTCTTATCATCAATATAAGAATATTTAAGATCATCAGTTAAAGGTTTTAAATCAAAGACAAGATCCTCCTTGGGTGGTAATGTGGTACCCAAGTCTTCCATTGGTAAATTATGTTTCAGTATCACTGGTTGACGAAGAAGAATATCATCAATCTCAATTCTCTCTTCCATAAATACCTCACTCTCATGGTCCTCCATATATTGCTGCAAAGCATTGTTAGGAGCAAGAGCAATAGAAGAAAGTTGTTCAACTTTAAAATTCTCATCAGGAAATTTAGATTCATAAGGTGCTCTAGCAAATTTGGAGAAATTGAACTCATAAGATTTTCCATCTAATTTAGTCAAAATATTCTCTCTTTTACAATCTATAATAGCACCACAAGTGTTCAAGAAAGGTCTACCAAAAATAATAGGACAAGTTTTACTAGCAGCCTTACCAAGTATTAGAAAATCAGTGGGATGTTTAAGTTTACCACATATAACTTCCACGTCTCTAACAATACCAATAGGAAAAATAGTTTCTCTATTAGCAAGCTGAATAACCACATCAATATCTTCAAGCTCACAAGAACCAATGTCATGCATAAATCCTCTATAAAGCTCATAAGCTATAGCACTACAACTAGCACCAATATCACACAAACCATAATAGCAATGATCACCAATCTTAACAGAAAGCACAAGAACACTAGTTTTCTTAGGTCTACGAGGATGTGACATAATGTTAGAAGCATCCTCACAGAAGACAATGTGTTCATCCTCCACATTTCCACAAACAAGATCTTTTACTATTGCTACTGCAGGTTCAATAGTTATTTGTTCATCAGGTTCAATAGCTTTTTTATTACTCTTATTAACCACCCTAGCCACCATAGAATGTTCTTTCACTTTAGCAGGGAAAGGCATTTTTTAAACATAAGGCTCAGGAACAGCATGATTAATAGCATGCACTTCTATATTACTAGCAGGAACAATATCTTTATAAGGTGCATGGTACTTGTGATAATTCTTTTTAGGAATATCAAGATAGGAGGCAAAATATTTAAGACTGTTTGCAAAAATTTGAAAATCAAGACCACAAACAACACTAACATCATAGAAATCATTGGTACCCATAAAAGATTTAATGCATTCATAATCATAATTTATACCTGACTTTGTACCTTTGTCGTTCTCCCACCCTTTCAGTGTTTTCTTGAATATGGTCAAGAAGATCCCATTTAGCTTCTTCCTTCTTACGTGTAAATGATCCAGAACAAGAAGCATCCAATAAATCCTTATCGTGAAGAGAAAGCCTTGCATAAAAATTATTGACAACAATATTACGCGGGAGTTCATGAACGAGACATTTGAGCATTAATAACTTCATTCCCCCCCACGCTTGGGCGATACTCTCTCCATCATGAGGCTGGAGATTATAGATTTGATTCTGGTCTTTATGAATCTCACAAGGAGGATAAAATTTAGAATAAAAGAGAGGAAAATTTTCCTCCCATCCAATAGATTCACCATTCCTCAGTAATTTGAACCATTCAGCGGCTCTTCCTTTCAGCGATAAAGAAAATAATTTTCTTTTAACTTGATCCATAGTAATGCCTACACACTTGAATAATTCGCATAATTCATGTATAAAGAGAAAATATATCGCCCAAGCTTGTTGTAAAGGCCTCGATTCCCGCCTAAAAGGGGATCAATAGTGGAAGGTGAACTATGCCTTTGTGGCGAGATTCATCGGAGAATAGGGTGAGGCCTTTGTGGCGTTGAGTAGGCTTTTGTGGCGAGCTCACACCCCTCCAACAAGACATATGATGAACCACAAGTATAGGGGGTGAATCATAGTACTTTCAATAAATAAGAGTGTCAAACCCAACAAGGAGCAGAAGGTATTGACAAGCAGGTTGGATAGAGATTTCACTGTAAACACTAGTAAACGGGTTTTTGGTTGTTTTGAATATAGCAGATAAATAAAGTGCGAGTAAATAAAAGACGGTAAATAATATTGCAGCGACTGGCCCAATCCTTTTGAGATCAAAGGACAAACCGATTGAGTTACTTATGAGTACCAAACGTTCTCGAGGACACATGGGAATTTCGTCAAGTGCTTTCGCTTCGTTATATCCATTGGTTCGTGAAGTGTTGTGTGGGTGAACCTATTCTAATGCACCGCCCAACTAGGAGTAATACATACTTGTGATTATACCCCTCGCAAGCATCTGCAAATACAAGAAAGTAATTAAGATAAATCTAACCACTGCCTTAAACTCCAGGATTCTACGCTCCCTCGTGCATTGGTTTCCTAACGGGGGTTTAGGATTCTATCACTCTGGCAACCCCACAATTAGTAGCAAAATACACAATACATCCTCCTAGGCCCATAAAGGTGAAGTATCATGTAGTCGAAGTTCACATGACACCACTAGAAGAATAGCACCACAACTTAAATACCAAACCACGAGATATTACTTCAATATAACTTCACTACTAACATCATGAATTCTCCCATGTCCTCAAGAACTAAACGAACTACTCACAAGACATCATATGGATCATAATCAGTGGTGATATAATGAATAATAACAATCTGTTCATAAAGTGCTAACACCGATAAATCTCACAAGCATCAACTACTAACAAGTAATCCACACCGGGAGAGAGATCTAATGTAAAACAACGATAGAAGCCCCTAATTGTTACAGCGGGATGACGGTGAATGATGCGGGTGCTGGTGGTGATGATGATGATCTTGATGATGCCCGGAGTGATGACGGTGATGATGGCGAAGATTTCCCCTCTCCGGAGAGGAATTTCCCCCGGCGGATTTCTCCCTGCCAGAGAGCTTTTCTCTCTTGGGTGTTTTTCGCCCCGAGGCGGCGGAATAATTCTTCGATGATGGTATGGTGCTTAGTGTTCCCTGGGGGTCAAGTACGCAAAAGATCTTGACCAGAGGTGGGCCAGGGTGGCCACACCACCAGGCGGCGCGGCCAGGGGGCGCGCCACCTCATGGTGTGCGCCCCTGGTGCCCCCTCTGGCTCCCCTTCTGGCTGGAGTCCTCCTCTAAACTTCTAAGACACCTTCGTTGTCCCCCCCTCTTCTTCCAATCTTCTAAAATATGGTATCTCGACGGTGCTTTTTCCATCATATTTCTGGTCCCGGTGTTTGTTCTCCAAAAAATATGAAACATGCAAAATAAGATAAAATAATATAAGTAATGCATCATAACATGAAATATATCGATGAATAACAGAAAATAACAATATAAAACAGTGATGCAAAATGGACGTATCAACATACTCCCCTCAAAAGGAGGAATTCGGGATTACATCCTTGTCCCCGCGTGCTTCCGTTATCGGTTACCTCATTACCTTATCCTTTACTTTGAGTTTGTATCTTGTATATTGTTGTTGTTGCCATATAGGTAAATTCACCATAGTTGCATGTCTAGATAATTTACCTTTGTGTCAAGCCTTGATTTGTAGAAAAACTTAAAATTGGTCGTAGCACCTTTTCACCCTCCCCTCTAGGTGCCCATACTTTACATTCAATTGGTATCAGAGCCTCGGCTCTTTTATTGGGCTTAACCGCCTAAGAGTTTTAGTATGGCCAACGAAGGGGAAGCCGCCATGCCCGCGGTTAGTGTCACTATGGATGGTCTCAAGGAATTTAAATATTCCTTGACCTCATCCGTGGATGTCAAAATGACGGAATTGCGAGAAATGTTATCGTAATTCATGAAAGCCAAGGTCCTGGACTCCTCATCATCTATACCTCCGGAAGAAATTCCGTAGAATAAGGAAGATGAGGAGGAGGATGGTGGATAATCTAAAAATGAATCCCACTCTAATAACAAAACTTCTAAGGGATCGGATGATAAGGGCGAGTACCACAATGTCAAAGGACGGTACTCCCTCGATCCTCTCGTCCCACATCCTCATATTAACCCTACAGTCGAGCCTACGAAAATTGATGCATGTCCTTTTGATCATTGGCAATATCTTATGAAAACTCACTTGAACTCTTCTTGTATTGAGATTTGGAGGGTCACTCAAGATGGATACAAGCCTCATTTTCGTGGTGGTATCACGGCAGATGCCATGGGATGGCTAATGTTTGGGGCCGATGGACGCCGGAGGTGCTCGGGGAGGGATCACACAGCGAGTAGCCGCGTGTGGGATGTCTCAAGCACTTCAAACAACAAGATCTTACCCAGGTTCAGGGCCCTCGTGTGGAGGTAACACCCCTACTCCCGCCTTTCTCTCTATTTGTATGTTACCGAGTAGCCACAGTACAATTCAGGCCTTCAGCCGAGTAGCCACTCTAGCTCTCAAGTTCTATCTGGTGTTGCCTCTAGTGTTACCTCTGGAATGTGCAGCGACTGCGGCGAGTGCGGCGAACCTCTCACAGGAGGAGGCAGGGCACCTTATATACTGGTGCCCAGCCGAATAGAATAAGACTAAAAGGTACAGCTGATAGGACAGGAGCACTGCAGAACCGAGCACGCTTCCGGCTTCTCGCTGACGCGGGCGCCGTAAGTCGTCGCGCCGTTCGGAGATGGGACCTGTCCACCCTTGTCAGTGAGATAGGGTACGCCCCTAGCCCTGTCCTGTCCCCTCTGTCAGTGACAGGACTTGACAGGCGCCTACCACACTGTAGCCACGCCGTAGCGCGGATAATCACGCGCTTCGTAAGTTGAACCGCACGCCGGTACGGACGCAAGATATGCGGGATCCCTTGTCAGAACGGCTCCATTGACTTCTGGCCCGAGTAGGAACTCACTCCCTCTACTCGGACCAACTTCTTTACTCGGATGAACATAACTTGCTTGATTTCTCCTCTGGGCCGTTGGTGGGTACGGCCGGATAGAAACCTACCGGGTAGCGAGTACTGGGTAGCTATCTACTCGGTCAAACAGCACCTTTGACCTTGCCTTTAGCACTTGCCTTACCCCAACTCGGGGGTAACCCCCCGACATTAGTCCCCGAAGCTGGTAGAGTCCTGCGAACTCGTTCACTGGGCCCTGCCAGCTTAAAACAACCCTTCTCTTCATAACTGAAAGGTGCCGAGTAGCACCTCCACGCGGCCCTTTAATTCTTGCTTGCATCTCTGCTTCTTCAAATAGCCATATTTCTCCTCTATGATGCCGAGTAAAATGACTTAGCAAAATCTCGAAACACAATCCCGCTCAAACGGTGCGAATCCACCTCTGTGTGTCGCTACGGGGCACGTGTCACACCCCTGTGCCCCCGACGCCTCGGTGCCTGGAGTACAGCAGGCCACGCGCCAATAACTGCACCCCCGGTCCACTAGCCTGTTCAGTCACTTCAACCGCACTAAAGTTCCCACGATCTCGACGTGGGATTAAGTGCGCCCGTTACGCGCGCGATATGCGATGTGAACGTTTCTAACCGGTGCGCAGCCCACGCCGCACGATCTCTGTGCACGATCAATCCGCGAATAATCCGCTGGTAACGGCAACTCGAGGGGAGAGATAAATACCCCCTCGATGCCCTCTTCTCCTCTTTCCAGCCATTTCCAATCTCGCGCCCCCTCGCCTCTCCGCCGCCGTCGAGCACGCCGCCACCGCAAATCCTTGCTGCGCCGCTGCTCCACACGCCGCCGGAAAGACAGAGAGCAACTCCTCCACTCAATCCGCCACTCCAATCTCCCACACACCTCTTTCCGCCTCCATGGCTCGCGGAGAAGACGATGCCGCCGCCCGCGCCGGATGGGAAGGATCGGAGGTCACGGCGGAGGACTGCCAGTGGCTAGTCAACACCCTCCGCGTCCCTCCCGGCGTGAGGTGTAGGCAGCCAGGCAGCGAGATCATCCCCACGCTAGAGAAGGATGAGTTTGTCGTCTTCCTCGTGCACTTCAAGCGTGGATTTGGCCTCCCAATCTCCGACTTTTTCTCCGAGTTCCTCAACAACTTCGGCCTCCAACCACATCACCTTCCCCCTAACGCCATGGTCATGCTCTCCATCCATGCCGTGGTCTGTGAAGCTTTTCTCGACGTCTACCCATCCATTCACTCCTGGGCTCGCTACTTCTTCTTCCGCAAGCACAGCATCCCCAACCCAGGACACACGGAGAGTGCCCGCGCGATGACGCAGACGGGATGCGACATGATGCTGCAATGCACCACTGGCCATCACCCGCGCGTCAAGGGACTGGAGACTGTGCGCAAGTGGAGGCGCAGCTTCCTCTACGTCAAGAATGTTGCCACCGAAGAGGGGAAGCCAATCCAGGACCGGATAGGGCTCCCGAAGTGGAAGAACGCGAGGACAACCCAGCAGAACTGGGGCTACAACCCCAAGAACAACATCGAGGATGTTGTCCAGATCGAGCAGCGCCTCGCCGAGTTGCAGGAAGAGGGATTCCGCCGCGATGATCCCATCGCGTGCTGGATCTCACGCCGAGTGCTCCCGCTCCAGCGTCGCTCCCACAAGATGTGCTATATGGAGGAAGCCGGGACTGCACAAGGACCACCACCTTCGAGCTCAGCACTGCCAATGTGGCCATCTGGACGAGATCCATCATGCAGAAAACGCTCTCCGACACCTGGCAGTATGGCTTTGTGCCGTACAGTCGCCTCAAGCGAATCGAACAGGTTAGCCTTCTGTGCTTTGTTTCTGCACTCTGATCCCGAGTAGATGGCTTCTCAGCTTCATATGCTTAGTCTTTGCATGCTGCACCGAGTAGAACATCATTAATAACTTGCTGGCTTTATATGCTTTGCGTTTGCACGCCATGCCGAATAGAAATCCTTAGCTGCCTATGCTTTGTGTTTGCATGTTATTCCGAGTAGGACCCCTTAGCTTAATATGCTTTGTGTTTGCATGCTATTCCGAGTAGAACCCCTTAGCTTAATATGCTTTGTGTTTGCATGCTATTCCGAGTAGAACCCCTTAGCTTAATATGCTTTGTGTTTGCATGCTATTCCGAGTAGGACCCCTTAGCTGTTTGCCTCTACAACACATCGATCGCCAGGGAGAGGAAGATGTCGAGGTCTTCGAGGGAATTGGTCAGATGACCGAGAAGAAGATGACGAGACCGCCTACGACACCCAGGACACCCTCTGCATCCCCCACGCCCACTAGCCTGGTAAGCACCAAGTTGACGCGTCTATCCGGGACTGGTCCGAGGATGACGAAGGTGACCAAGTTCACCTCTCTGACTGCGAGTAGCGCACTTTGATTTCCTTTTCCGTTTCTCAATTCCTTTTCCCTTCCATTCTGCAGAAGATCCTGAGCTGATCGATGATGACGAAGAGCCCATCGATGCCTAGCCTCTATCTGTGGCTGCTCCCACCACCCGGAAGAGGACGGGCAGTGGTGCCCAAGAGCCTGTTGCCAAGAAGACCGAGAAGAAGAAAGCCACCAATGCCAGAAGGAAACCCCCCACCACTAAAGGGTAAGTTACTCCATCCGAATACCACTCTGTTGCTGATTCTCAAATATTCTTTTCTCCTTCCTCTTTTCTGAACCATTCCCTCTTCCAGCGCCCCTCTGGACGCTGATGCTGCAGCAGCTTCCACTCGCTCCAAGAGGAAAGCTATCATGGACCTCGAGAAGCTCGTCGAACTCTCCGAGGATGAGGATGAGCCAGTCCAGCGGGACGGGACGCGTGCGTCCTCTCCTGTCAAGCTAGAAGAAGATGCTGGCGCCGAGAACACAGGCGCCGGTGATGAAGATCTAACCACCGAGCAGCAGGAGCCTGACGCGCAGCAGACCGCGCAGGATACTGCTCGTGACGAGATGCCCCCCTCTCCCCCAGCTGCAACAGCTGGGGAACACAATGAAGAAGACCTCCAGCAACACGATAGTGCCGCCTTGGAGCGGCAAGACAACACCACCGAGCAGCAGGACGAACAAGCTGCAGCTCAAGATGACCCCGCGGCCAGGCCGCGGGTAAAAGAAACTGTAGACACAACACCTGATCCCGCTTCCGAGCAGCGGGTAGAGAAGACAGTGGTGGAGCCAATACTCCAGAGCCAAGTGCAGCCAGATGCTGCGCAGGGTAGCCGGCCCCCTGTGTCGCCTACCCAGCAGGCGACTCCACCGACTGCGCCAAGCCCTCCACCAAAACAGAGTACCTCCAAGACAACTTCTCAGCAACAGCCTCCATCCGCTTCACGCCAAGTGCCCCCGTCCGCTTCTCGGACGGACCTTGTGCCCAGCCCCAAGAAGATCAACAAGCCTGAAGCAGCGCCTACCCGGAAGAATCCAGTGCGCAAGGCTGCACAGGGTGGAGATCTGATGCCACCACCCAAGCCACCGCTTGTGCCAGCCGGGAAGCCGGCAGCAAAGAGCAAACAGCTAACCCTCAGCGGGCCCACCTCTAGCAGCAAGATGGCTGCTCCTGGATCTGCTGGCCCTGGTGAAGGGTCGAGTGCCGGAGATGCCGTCCGCGCACAAGCCAGCTGGCCGCAATACCTGCTTGAGGCGTCCAAGCAGTATGAGATTTCACTGTCCAAAGGCGAGAAGAAGCTTTCTGCCTTGAAGGGAGGCCAAGCCAAGGCTGTGGACGTCAAGTCCAGAGGCAAGGAACCAAAACCAGCCCTTGAGTTCCACTCGCGCGAGGCCGACGAGGACGAGATCCAGTCAGAAGGCCTAACCGCGGTCCTGGACCGGGTAGCCTTCGTGGACAAGGTTTGGGAGAGCGACGCCCATGGCGTCCCTCAATGGAATGGCTTCACGCTGGGTCCAGTCGATAATTAACGGGTTGACTGGAACAAGGCCGACATCGGCGCCGTGCCAATGACTATCGCTTCCCCAACCTGCACATTGGCCGGGAAGCTGTTCTGTCTCCGCAAAGCCGCTGAGGAAGTTAAGCAAACCTATGTTGTAAGTATTCTTTCTTTTCTTGCTTTTTCCGAGTTGCGTTTTCTCTTTTCTTCTTCTCTTCTTTTCCTCTTAGTCACTCCCCAGTCCCCGAGATTCGGGCCGAGTAGATGGTTACTCAACCGAGTTGCCGTCTTCTCGGGCCAAATCTTCCAAAATTCTCTAACTCCTTTTCTTCTCTTCCACAGAATAGCCTTCTCAAGAGGACAAAGGTGTTCCGCCGGCTGCTCTAGAACCATCGCATGGCCAAGGACCGCATCGCGGCTCTTGAAGCCGAACGAAAAGATGATGCCGCGATGGAGCAGGTGGCGCTGGACCGCGCTCTCCAACTCTCCGAGATAGAAGGTAAGCTTTTAGCTATTCGGTTTGTGTGTTTTGTGTTTACGCCCGTGTTTGCTTTTTTGCTATAACCCTGTTTACTCTGCAGGAAAATTCAACGAACTGAAGGAGCAGCATGAACATTGCCACGTCTTCTATTCCTCTACCGAAAGCAAAATCAAGCATCTGGAAGGTGAGTTGCTGGCCACTCTGCACTTGTGCTTCTTCCTTTACTTGGTTACTCTGCTAATACTGTTGTTCTCTTTGCAGAAGAATACAAGAAATTTCGGGAGCAACATCTTAACTGCCTGATGCATGCCGAGGTGCAGCAGCAGCTGGCCACCCGAGACGCGGAGCTCCAGAAGGAACGCGACGCAGGGCGCGCCGAGTTCAAAGAAATGCAGGTGAAGCTGAAATCTGCTCTTCAGGATGCTCTCGAACAGGCTGCCGAGAAGGACAGGGTCAAGACAGCTGCCAAGGCCAAAGAGAAGGCGCTTGAGATGGAGATCTCGGTGTTGAAGAAACACAATGAGCAGCTCATCCTCCAAATCTCCGACGCACGCCGCATCGAAGATAGACATATTGCCGACGAGGAGGACTGGAAGATAAAGCTGGATGCGCTGCTGGTTGATCTCAAACGTAAGTCTTCTCTTCTCTGCACCTGGCTGTTTCTCTTCTCTGCCATTTTACCTGGTTTCATCTCTTTTCTGCCTCCCTTTCCAACTCTTATTGGTATCTCTTTCAGATATCTTCCCTGATCTCCGCGCCGCTAGCACGCCTGCTCTGGAGAAGGCCCAGCAACTCCGTGCTGCATGTGGGATGCCCATTGACACCAAGTCCAGCGTCAACGACAATCTTCTGCATCAAGACCCAACTTCGCCAACTCAAGGGCTTGGGCACCACCATGGTGTCCACCGCGTACAAACTCCATGATCTGTTCTGGCCAGATCAATCTGCGCCAGACAGCTTCAACGCGCTTGCCGAGAAGCTGGACGGCGTGAAGGCCGAGTTGAAGAAGTGGCGCGCCTCTGCAGCTCGGGCAGGAGCTGACGAGCTGCTCCATTTCATCACCAGCTGGTACGAGAACCTCAACCTTGACAGGATTCTCGAGAGGCGCGAAGACTCCAGGTGGACCAAGGATCCCGACTGCGTCGCACGCCGGAAGGAAGTGGCCTACGAGATTGCGTCTTACGCCGACACCGCCAACTACATCGACGGCCTCCCCGAACCAGACACCGAGCCTGAGGACGAGGACGAAGATGAAGGGGACGATGACGAAGGTGACGCCGAGTCGGAGGGCTTGAGTGTGTTTGAGGAAGAAGGCACCGATGGATCCGCCGAGAAGGGGAAGGCCAAGGTTGACGATGAAGCCGAGAAGCCGCAACCCAGCGCCAAGGAGGCCACCATCACCACCGAGATGGTGATCAACCAGGCGGCTCCCGAGCTGGGCGCAACCGGCGTCTTCCCGATGCCCAGCTTCCAATCTGCTGCGTCCACCTCGGCCACGGATCCCATCTCGGTTGCCACTGCAACCTCAGAGCCAGCTACCAACGCCAACACTGAAGCTGATGCTGACAGCGCCAAGGCAGATGTTGATGCCGAGAAGGCTGAAGCTTATGAGAATGTTGCGGACAACACCGATGCTACCTACAAGTGACTCCTGAAAAAACTTATCCTCTAGAACTTTTATCAGATCCCCGGGATGCCGGGTGCAAATGTATCAAACTATTAAGTCTTTGTTGCTACTCAGTTTTATCTTAGTTGAAGTTCTTAGCAACTCTGGCTCAATGCCGGGTTGCGTTAATATGCAAGTCCCCGAGTTGCATTTTTTATCCACTCTTCCTTTTTATCTCAGCTCTTACCTGCAACTTGTTGCTTTTTTGGTAGTCGAGTCACAAGAGTTCAAAGTTGGAGTTTCAAATACTTAGCCACTTAGAAAAATCATAGTAACTCTGCCCACCACTTAGCCGAAAAGAAAAAACAGTAAAAAACACTCTATTCGGTTGCCACACGCTTCCTTTCCTTCGCAATTTTTCATGTGTTCATTGACCCGTTGGCGTGTTCTCTGGCTTGCCATGAAGCCGGGTTGCGGACAGCAGCAGAGTCGCAGAGTGTCCGGTGGGTTTAAACACACTACTTTGTATGCTTTTGAAATTCTAAGTGGTTCAACCGAATAGGCAAAGTAAGACAAAGTAAACACAAGGAACAATTTGGACGAGGGCAGTCCCCGAGTTCAATTTCAGATTGCCGAATAGGAGTTTAACTCGGATAAGAAGATACATACACAGTTTGCTCATGAGTGAAAACGTCGGAGTAGAGCTACATTCCAAGGGCGATTGGATTCCTCTCCAGCCCTATCCGGCATGTTCTTCTGGGGTGGTTGTGCGTCAATTAGATAGTATGCATCATTGTGCAAGGCCTTGCTCACAATGAACGGCCCTTCCCACGGAGGGGAAATCTTGTGCATCACGGCCGTGCGTTGCACGAGCCTAAGCACCATGTCTCCTTCTTAGAAAACCCTTGGGTTCACTTTCCGGTTGTGATAACGCCTCAAGTTTTGCTGGTAGACAGCTGAACACAGAGTTAGCTCTCTTGCTTCTTCTAGCAGGTCAACGTCATTTTCTCGAGCTTCTCTAGCCTCTGCCTCAGTGTAGAGCGTTACACGGGGCGAGTCATGCTCTAGGTCAGTGGGCAACACGGCCTCAGCTCCATAAACCAGGAAGAATGGTGTGTAGCCGGTTGACCGGTTAGGGGTAGTCCTTAGACTCCACAACACCGCTGGCAACTCGTCTAGCCAACACCCAGGTGTTTTCAGCAGTGGCTCAATCAGCCTTGGCTTTATGCCGGATAGCACTATGCCATTTGCTCTTTCCACTTGCCCATTGGAGGCGGCATGCGCAACAGATGCAACATCTAGCCGAATGCGCTTATCTCTGCAGAACCTTGCAAAAGCACCCTCAGCAAAGTTTGTGCCATTGTCAGTGATAATGCTGTGCGGGTAGCCATATCTCAGGATCACATCCTTCAGGAAACTCACAGCAGTGGCTCGATCACACTTTCGAATAGGCTTCACCTCAATCCACTTTGTGAACTTGTCAACCATGACCAAGATGTGAGTCATGTTGCCTCTAGCTGGCTTGAAAGGACCTACCATATCCAAGCACCAAACAACAAATGGCCAAGTAATGGGAATGGTCTTCAACTCGGAAGCTGGCATATGAATCTTACTTGCAAATCTTTGGCACCCGTTGCACTTTCTCACAATATCTTCAGCTTGCTTCAAGGCAGTGAGACAAAAGAAGCCATGACGAAAAGCCTTGTTGACCAGAGCCCGAGAAGAGGCGTGATGCCCGCATTCTCCTTGATGTATCTCCACCAGAATTTCTTCTCCTTCTTATGGCTCTACACAGCGCTGCAGCACACCAGTAGGACTTCTTTTATGCAGCACATCTCTAAAGATTGTATAGCCCTTGGATCTTCTCTGAATTTGCCTCGAGGTAACCTCATCACTCGGCAAGGTGCCGTCCTTTAGAAAGGATAATATGGGCAGAGCCCAACTCGGTGTCTCCCAGATGGGAAACACTGGTTCGTCCAGTTCCATTGGATCAGTCACCACCTGTTCTTCTGAGTTGGAGACGAGTCCCCGAGTCCCCGAGCACTCGGCAAGGACCCCCTCAATGAATGCGACAGTCCCCGAGTTAGGAGGGGCAGTCCCCGAGTAAGAAGGGATAGTCCCCGGGTTGCAGGTGCCAGTCCCCGGGATGGAGACGGCAGTCCCCGGGTTCTCTTTTGCAACCTCCCAGTCGATCTCCATGGGAACAACTTCCTCACCAGGCAGAGAAGGAACGAATATGAATTCCGAGTTGGGGGATGGCTTGATAGATGGCTTTCTCAAATGCTCCAAGGCAACCCCAGCTGGGATTTACTGCCGAGAAGACCCCAACTTGGATAGCTCATCAGCTGCCTCATTCTCTGCTCGGTGTATGTGCTTGAACTCGCACCCTTCAAAGAAACCAGTCATGGTTTGCACCAGAAACCGATATGACGCCATGTTGGCATCCAGAGCATCCCAGGTGCCTGATACTTGCTGCACCACCAGATCCGAGTCGCCATAGCATATGATGCGCTGCACGCCAACCTCCTTGGCCACCTTCAAGCCGTGTACCACGGCCTCGTACTCTCCTACATTGTTGGATGCCTTGAAATGGATTTGCAGCACATATTTGAGTTGATCTCTCTTGGGTGACGTGAGCACTACGCCAACACCCAGGCCTTCCTTCACCTTGGAGTCATCAAAATGCATCTTCCAGTAGTTGGCTACCGGAGAAGGAGGCTCATACTGCACCTCAGCCCAATCCACCAGAAAATCTGCTAGGATCTGTGACTTGATGGCTTCTCTTCTTGCATACGCAGGAGCGTACGCGGCCAGCTCAATCGCCCACTTGGCTACTCTGCCACTTGCCTCCTTGTTGCCCATGATATCCGAGATGGGAGCAGAACTCACCACAGTGATGGGATGCTCTTGGAAATAGTGCTTCAACTTCTTGGCACCCAGGTACACGCCGTAAGTCATCTTCTGGTAATGCGGGTAGTTCTGCTTGGAACTGGACAGCACCTCACTGAGATAGTATACCGGCCGCTGCACAGTCTTGCTTTCCTCATCTCTCTCCACCACAATCACAACACTGACCACTCAGTTAGTCGCAGCAATGTACAGCAGCATTGGCTCTTTGGGTAGCGGGCTAGCCAAGATGGGAGCGCTACCCAGCATGGCCTTCAACTCCTTGAATGCTACATCAGCTTGCGGTGTCCAGACAAACTTGTCGCTCTTCTTCATCAATTGATATAGAGGCAAGGCCTTCTCGCCCATTCTGCCCAGAAAGCGGCTCAGAGAAGCCAAGCAACCAGTGAACTTTTGCACATCCTTCAGTGGTCTCGGCAAAGACATGCTCTCTATATCTTTTATCTTTGAAGGATTGGCCTCAATGCCCCGACTGGATACCAAGAAGCCGAGTAGCTTGCCAGCCGGGACGCCAAAGGTGCATTTAGTCGGATTCAACTTCATCTTGTACTTGCGCAAGTTGGCAAATGTTTCCTCAATGTCACTAAGTAGAGTATGTGTTTTATTCGTTTGGATGACAATGTCATCTACGTACACCTGCACATTTTTGCCAATTTGATCATGCAAGCATTTCTGCATGCATCTCTGATAGGTAGCCCCAACATTCCGCAACCCAAAGCACATGACACGATAGCAATAAGCCCCGTACGGGTTAATAAAGGCAGTCTTTATTTGATCAGCAGGGTTGAGAGCTATCTGATGAAAACCAGAGTAGGCATCTATGAAAGACAAAAGCTCACAACCAGCAGTGGAATCGATCACCTGATCTATGCGGGGTAGCGGAAAGGGATCCTTGGGGCAGGCCTTGTTCAGGTCGGTGTAGTCCACGCACATACGCCATGCGGTATCCGCCTTGGGGTCCTCCTTCTTCTTCTCAACCATAACCGGGTTGGCTAGCCAGTCCGGATGCAATACCTCCATGATAAAGTTGCTTATCAGCAACTTGGTGATCTAATCATCGATAGCTTTCCTCCTCTCATCACCAAAGCGGCGCATAGCCTGCTTCACTGGCTTGGCATCATGCCGCACATGTAGCGAGTGCTCAACCAACTCCCTCGGGACACCCGGCAAATCCTCATTGGACCGGGCAAAGACGTCCCGATTCTCACGGAGGAAGTGGATGAGCTCGCTTTCCTATTTCTCTCCCAACCCGGCGCCAATGATGGCAACATGGTCTGGGAACTCAGGATCAACCTGGACCTTCTTTGTCTCCTGGGACGCCTGGAACGCAGTCCCGTACTGGGAACTCGGCATACCAGGCGCACCACCTTGCGCTGCTTGCGCCATAGCCACCACCTCATACATCTTCTTCTTCTCGGCAGCAATGACCATGGATTCCGCCAGCTGGGAACCAGCAGAGGCACACTCCAAAGACCTCTTGTAATCACCAGAGATGGTGATGACTCCATTGGGACCAGGGATCTTCATCTTCAAGTATGCAGCATGCGTTGAAGCCATGAACTTGCTGAGAGCAGGCCTACCGAGTAGGGCATGGTAGGGGCTCTGGTGGTCAACTACCTCGAACGCCAAGCTCTCAGTGCGGCAGTTCTCCCTGGTACCGAATAGGACGTCTATCCAGACGCGGACGATTGGAGAGCAAGACACTCCCGGCACAATGCCATGGAAAGTGGTTTTGCTGGGTAGCAGCATGTTCTCGGCCATCCCGAGCTTCTCGAGTGTGTCTCTGTACACAATGTTGATGCTGCTGCCGTTGTCGATCAGGACCTTGCTGAACCTGACATTCTTCTGAGTACCCAAGAAGGTGGGATCCACCACCAAAGCGTAGCTACCCGGGTTGGGCATCACCCTAGGATGATCAGCTCTGGACCATGTGATCTCTTGGTTGCACCAGTGCAGGTAGTGAGGCACAGCAGGAATCACAGCATTGACCTCCATCGCCCGCCTGTGCAGAGACTGCTTGTCGGCGGGCTCGGAGGTGAAGATCATGTAGCTCTCATGGTGCTCTTGGTACTGGTTGCGGTCTCCACCACCATTGTTTCCGTTGTTGTTGTTGCCTTGGTTGTTGTTGTTGTTGTTGTTCCTGTTGTTGTTGCGGGTGTAGAAGTTGCGGTTGCGGTCGTTGTTGTTGTAGTTGCGGTAACCGTCGTTGTTGAAGTAGCGGTTGGCTCCTAAAGCCGCCTGGTTCACATTCTCTCTTCTTGGGAACACTGCAGGCCTGGGAGCAGGTGCCCGAGTAGGCTGCACATTGGCATTCGCAGCTGGCAGAGGAGGAGGAGGGGGAAGGCCCTCATTCTTGATCTGTTCCCACCAGCTGCATTGCCGAGTAGTGTGGTTGGCTGGCCTAGCCGGATGCCGAGTGTGGAAGCTGCATGGCCCATCCCTCATGCTCCCAAAGACAAAGTTCGGAGCGGGATCCGAGTTGCCGCTACCCTGCTGGGGAGCATTGTACGGCTTCTTGATGCCTTGGACCTGATTCTGGTTTTGCCCATACTGGGCTCCAGCAATTTTTTACCTTTGGCTACTCCCAGCAGCCGTAGTCACAGCATTCACCTCCTCGGGATCATACCGAGTATCAATCCGGTCACCTCTGCGCTTGTTGCGGAAATCATTGCGCTTGTTGCTGTTGTAGTTCCTTCTCGGCTCAGGAGAGTCCATCAGAGTTTGAGTTGGGTCGCCGAGTGCATACATATCCACGATCTTGATGGTCTCAGCAAGAGTACTCGGCATCTCGCGCTGCAGCTTCTGCCACAATATGCTGACATGCCTGCAGCCCTGAGCAAACCAAGTAATGGCCTGGGCCTCATTCACACCTTCACAGGTGTTCCTCAAGGTGCTCCACCGAGTAAGATTCTCGCGGTCGGTCTCATCTTCCCGCTGCTTGCAAGCGGACAATTGCTGCGGCCTATTCGGCCTCTTGTAGGTGCTGGTGAAGTTGCTGATGAAGGCCTCCGAGAAGTCCAGCCAGCAATTGATACTGTCCTTGGGCAGGTTGTTGAGCCAAGTCTGAGTTGGACCCTCAAGCATTTGCAGAACATACCGCACAGCCCATCTCCGGTTGCCGCCTGCAATGTGCACGGCTGTGACATAGTCACTCAACCAATCCTCTGGCTTGGTGCTGCCGTTGTAGCACTTGGTTCCCCTGGCCAACTGAAAGTGGTTCACGGATGGCTCATTCATGATACGAGGGCCAAAGCACTCTGGGCCAGGCGGCCCCTTGTTCTCGAGTTGCGCGGACAGATTAATTCGGTCCAGCTTGTACCTTGCATCACTGGGCTCCAACATGCGGTCACCCAGACGATCAGCAACATTCCTTGGGTCAGCATAGCCGGATAGCCCCATCGCCGAGTAGCCATCATCATATCTGTTCTCCTGCACAACAGCGGGTTGCACCACCGGGTTGGCTGCTGGCGCAGCCGCACGCGGCTGTGCTGTAGCTGGCTGCTGCGTCCTTTGCCGAGTAGGCTGAGCAGCAGGACGCCGAGAAGGTCCCTCGTTGCCTCCATCTTGCCTCTTACTGTGAGCTTTATGGGCTTGATAGCCTGCTCCTGCAGAGTTGTGTTTCTGACCGGACTCTCGTGGCACAGCGTTCTGTTTTGCGGCGAGAGCCGTGTCGTACACCTGCATATGTCTACTCTTCCCAGAGTGCACACTCTGGTCCCTCTCGCGGTTGGGAAGCGGTGATGATGCCTGGTCATGAGAACCCGCTGCACGCGAGTGCACAATCTGAGAAGCACCAGCACCCAGATTGGCTTTCCGGAACTCCTCATTCTGCCTAGCAGCTTCTAGCACCAACTCATTGAGCCTCTCCTGCTGCCTAGCGCGCGCGTCGCCGGCAAGGTTTGGCAACTCAGCAGCTACAGCCTCTGCAGCTCTAAGTGTTTTGGCGGGGGTACTGTATCTGGGCCTAGTAGCAGTGTTTACAGTGGCAGACTGGCTAGGAGCCTCACCAACTACCGCCATCTCGGCGCCTAAGTTGCGACGAGTAGCCCCTACCTTGCTAGGCTTCCTAACAACGGGAGTAAAGCCATGGGCCTTGTTGTACTCGTTCTGGTCTAGGCTAAGCTCAAGCCTAACCTTCTCCAACTCCAGGTGCTCAGCGAGCAACGCCTGACGCTGCTGGTCGAGCTGCGCCCTCATGGTCATGAGCTCAAGCTCGGTGGGAGGCGGCATGCCCATCCGCACGGCGGATGCCGGTATCGTCGATGTTGTGGAAAGAGGGATGTTCGAGTCCTGCTCGTAGGGCTTGTGGACCCTCTGGCCAGCACTCGGGCCAGCAGGTTCCTCGATGACTCCCGCGGCAGCAGCCGCGCCCTTCCCGGCCTCGATAGCCAGACCGGTCACCATCACCTCCACGCTGTCCACAGAGCAGCCAGTTGGCCTTCCGCGGGCAGGGAGCACAGCAGGAGGATCTTCCGCGACCAGCACCTCCTCTAGGAACTCGCGGATGACGGTGGTGGTGACGTAGACAAGGTGCGAGCCGAAGGAGAGCACCGAGCCGCCTGCCGGCATGGGCCTACCGCCGAAATCTCCGGCGTTGTCGGTGACGAAGTCGAAGGAGCCGAATCTGTGGACAAGGCCACAGACCACGCGCTCCCCAGTAGCAGAAATGAGTCCCGTCCGAACATGGACTCGAGCCAGCACCGCTGTCTGCCCCACGGTGGGCGCCAACTGTCGTGGTGGTATCACGGCAGATGCCATGGGATGGCTAATGTTTGGGGCCGATGGACGCTGGAGGTGCTCGGGGAGGGATCACACGACGAGTAGCCGCGTGTGGGATGTCTCAAGCACTGCAAACAACAAGATCTTACCCAGGTTCAGGGCCCTCGTGTGGAGGTAACACCCCTACTCCTACCTTTCTCTCTATTTGTGTGTTACGGAGTAGCCACAGTACAATTCAGGCCTTCAGCCGAGTAGCCACTCTAGCTCTCAAGTTCTATCTCGTGTTGCCTCTAGTGTTACCTTTGGAATGTGCAGCGACTGCGGCGAGTGCGGCGAACCTCTCACAGGAGGAGGCAGGGCACCTTATATACTCGTGCCCAGCCGAATAGAATAAGACTAAAAGGTACAGCTGATAGGACAGGAGCACTGCAGAACACAGCACGCTTCTGGCTTCTCGCTGACGCGGGCGCCGTAAGTCGTCGCGCCGTTCGGAGATGGGACCTGTCCACCCTTGTCAGTGAGATAGGGTAGGCCCCTAGCCTTGTCATGTCCCCTTTGTCAGTGATAGGACTTGACAGGCGCCTACCGCACTGTAGCCACGCCGTAGCGCGGATAATCACGCGCTCCGTAAGTTGAACCGCACGCCGGTACGGACGCAGGATACGCGGGATCCCTTGTCAGAACGGCTCCATTGACTTCTGGCCCGAGTAGGAACTCACTCCCTCTACTCGGACCAACTTCTTTACTCGGATAAACATAACTTGCTTGATTTCTCCTCTGGGCCATTGGTGGGTACGGCCGGATAGAAACCTACCGGGTAGCGAGTACCGGGTAGCCATCTACCCGGTCAAACAGCACCTTTGACCTTCCTTTAGCACTTGCCTTACCCCTACTCGGGGGTAACCCCCCGACACTCATGATCCTAAGAACTTTACAAGAAGAGAAGTGGTAGATTTCCAACTCAACTACACCACCTTGTTGATCATTCAACAAGCCGTGGGTCCAATCCACATGCCTCATCTTCAACAATATTCCACCTCCAAGGAAACTTGGGACGCTCTCGTCACCATGTTCATGGCCAATGAGAGCATGCAAAGGAATAGGTAAGATACCTTGTGCAATGAGGTCGAAGGGTTCTATATGCTCGATGGTGAGAGCCATGAGGAGATGTACCAAAGACTCAAGACCCTAGCTACTTCCTTTAGTGCTCTTGGTGCTAAATATGTTGAAAATGATTGGATCAAGAGGAAGTACATCAATGCCCTCTTGCGATTTGAGCCTGTGGATGTGAAGAGTCTTCAAGGGAAGCAAAACTTTGCTACTATGACCTCTACCGAGGTGATGCAAGAGATGGCCTCCCTCAAGGTGCAATCAAAGATAGCCCATGACACACGTGCTCGTGCTATTGGGATGCATAGAGGATTCTCCGTTGCTTTGAAGGCCAAGGTGGTGAGCAAGACGGTGGATCAACATGAAGAGGTTGCCTTGGAGGAACATTTGTCTCCGCTCAAAGATCAAGAATATGATCATGTGCTTAACGATTGCATTGATCTTGCCGTGTAAAAGTTTTGGAAGAATCCTCCCAATGCCAAGGCATATATTGAGGAGAATATCAAGTCAAGCTATGGAAAAGAAGGGATTCAGAAAGTTAGAGCTTGCTTAAATTGTCAAGACAAGTATCACTTTGTTGCCGAATGCCCCTTCGAGAATACGGAACACCGTGGGGGAAACCTAGTCCTCAAGGACAAGTCAAAGGCTCCCAGCAAGAACCCTCAATTCAAGAATAAGCCTTTCAACAAGAAGCCATCGTCTAGATATGTGCTTGTGACTCAAGAAGAGTGTGGCACTGGTGATGATGAAGAAGAAGAAGAAACCACAAGTGAAGTGGCTGCTAATGCTATTGCATATCTGTCACTATTTGAATCCCCCAATGAGAATCTACCTCAACCCTCTGCCAAGTGCTTCATGGCTAAGGCCACAAAGGTATCATCTTCTTCCACCACTAAACTTGCTAGGTCTAGTGTTGAAGATGAAATTGCCTCCTTGAACATATATATGACTAACTTGCAAGGGGAGAACAAAAAGCACTTCACAATTCTCATGATAAATTGGGAGAGGCCCAAGAGGCTCTTGAGAAAAAAATGTGAAACTGAGAGGAATGATTGCTTTGAGAAGGGTTACCTCTCTAATGCTCTTGAGGAGGAACATGAGCTTGGAGTATCTCTTGAGGAGAGACTTGATTCTATTGAAGAGTCACATAATGAGTCAATTTCTAAGCTCACTAAAGAACGTGACCATGTTATTGATAAATATAAGAGATCTAAAAAGAAGAAGGTTGAGTTTGGTGTTGGTCATGAAAAACTAACCGAGGATCTAGAGAAGCTCACTGAGGCTCACAAGGCTTTGGAGAGTGAACTCTCTACCCTCAACAAGTCTCGTGAACAATTTCAAACTCAACTAGATCTATTTAATGTGCCTAGTAGTTCTAATTATTCTTTTGATCATGCAAATATTATTGAGGAGAATGCTAGGTTGAAAGAAGATCTAGCAAGAATCAAGGGCAAGAGCCCTAGTGTTGATAAGGTTGTGGCTTATAAGCCTCAAGTGGCTCCCAAGCCACAAGTGGTTGCCCCTAGATTACAAGTTGGAAAGCAAGGGCTTGGCTATGTATCCAAGAGTAAGAAGAAGAAGAAGAAGAAGAAAGAAGAAGAACAAGAAAAAGGCCAAGCCCGCTCAAGCTAAGAAGAATATTGGTGCGAGTGGCATCGTCATTAGGGACAACACTACTCGTAGCAACTCCGCGGGAACTAACAATCCACACAATTTCCTATTTGTTAATTATTATGGTGTTGTGCAAGCTAAATATGTTGGCCCTATGGAGGGTTACATTGATTACTCTATTTGGGTTCCAAAGACCCTAGTTGCTAACATGAGAGGACCCTCCTCGGGTCCTAACTCAAGTCAATGATTCCTTGTAGGGCTATGCTTCCGGTGGTGCAAAATGGATACTTGATAGTGGGTGTACAATTCATATGATTGGAAGCAAAAAAAATTGTGACACAATTGAAGACAAATCTAAATCAAGCAACCGTCACTTATGGAGATAAGTCCAAGTCTGAGGTAACGGGGTTTGGCAAGGTGGTTGTTGCTCCTAATATCACCCTTGTAAATGTCATGCTTGTCGAATTTCTTGGTTTCAATTTGATTTCAGTTCGTGATTTAGGGAAGATGGGATTTTTCGTCTTCTTTGATCCTGACAAGGTGATCATATTGTGGAGCAAGTCTCTTGATGTTGCTTGCGTTGGGCATGTCAAAAATGAGTTGTACGTGGTGGACTTTTCGGAGTCCACCAACTCTCAAACAATGTGTCTCTTTGGTCAGGCCGACTGATGGCGTGTGACACACGTTCGTTGGGAGACCCCAAGAGGAAGGTATGAAGAGCACAGTAGCAAGTTTCGCTCAGAAAGAAACCAAGTTTGAATTGACCAGTAGGAGAAAGAAATCACTTCTGAAGGTTTTGGCAGCTCATGTTGGCAGGGCGCACTACCGGTTGAGCAGCAATGTAGAATCTACACAACACAACCAAGTTACTTTGCCACGACGAAACAGTGAGGTTGTCAATCTCTCCGGTTTTGCTGAAAACAAAGGATTAGACGTATAGTGTGGAAAAGAAGGTTTGTTTGAAGTGAATGAAAAGAGAACAATGATTGTGTTTGAAGTGGTTGTATTATCAGTGTAAAAGAAATGGATCGGGGTACACGGATCACTAGTGGTGTCTCTCAAAAACAGATAGATAACATGTTGGGTAAACAAATTACAGCTGGGCAATGGACAGATATAAAGGTTGCACCATAGTGCATATGCATGGAATGGTAATTACTATGTGATTCATGCGGGCATTACAACATAATTCATAGGCCGTTATCCAACTGCATCTACGACTAATAATCCACCCTCAGAGCGTAATCCAATCAAACCTCGGGTATTAAGTTGCAAGAAACAAATTATTGCATTAAGTAAAGTGTGTAATGTAAACTATGTTAACATCGTTGTTTTCTCCCTAATGGCAACAACACATCCCCCGTCTGTTACGTTTCTGTCACTCGGGCGTGGATAAACGGGAGGCATGAACCCACTATCTAGCATAAATACCCCCTCTTGGAGTTACAAGCATCAACTTGGACAAAGCATCTACTAGTAACGGAGAGCATGCAAGATCATAAATAACATAAACATGATAGATTGATAATCACTTGACATAACATTCAATATTCATCGGATCCCAGCAAACACAACATGTAGCATTACAATAAGATGGTCTTATCATGTTAGGCATCTCACAAGATCTAAACATGAGGCATAAAGAGGAGAAGACAACCATCTAGCTACTGCTATGGACCCGTAGTCCAAGGATGAACTACTCATGCATCACTCCGGAGGCAGGCATTGTGGTGTAGAGCGCTCCGGTGATGATTTCCCCTCCCGACAGGGTGCCGGGGAGAGCTTCAGAACCCTCCCAAACTAGGGTTGACGATTACGGCGGCTGCGGAATTTTTCATGGATGGAGGCTCTTGTATTTAGGGTTAACCCAAGGAGAGGTATAAATAGGTGAAGGGGCAACGTTGGTGAGTGGCCAGTGGGGCGCGTCGCGATAGGGTGTGTCCACCCGATGGCCCCTCTGGGTCTCCTCCGGACTCCGTGTACGTGACAGACTTCTAAGACACTAGGATTTCATTTCGTCCCATTCCGAGTATATTTCCAGAATAACTTTTCTAAAACCAAAAACAGCAGAAAACAAGAACTGGCTCTATGGCATCTTGTTAATAGGTTAGTCCGAGGAAATCCATAAAAATGATGTGAAGTGTATAGAAAACATGTAGCAATTTGCATGAAAACAACATGGAACATCAGAAATTATAGATGCGTTTGAGACGTATGAACATCCCCAAGCTTAGTTCTACTCGTCCTCAAGTAGGAAAAACGATAAAAACAAAATAATTTATGAGGTGACATTCTACCAACATAATTTTGATCATCATAATTGTAAAAGCATTTGTAAAGCTGAGATCATAGTCTAAACATAGGCATGATAGACATAATTTTAACAATGAAACTTCGCAACCATGTTGCAACATGAAAAGTAACACAAACAGAAGATCATGAATAATAATGCATTTGAAAGTTATATTTTTGTTCGAGCATAAAGAAAGCATAGCAAAGTGGTATTCCGCTTGTCCTTAAAAGTGGAGCAAAACATAAATGCCAGGACACCTTCAAAGTTCAAGTGGATGACTAGAAACAAATATCTTGAGAGCAAGTAATACATAGCATAAATCAATCAATAATAATCTTTGGGACAAATGCACATTAAACTCGGAATGGCAACTACGCTCTCTTAACTATGCATAAAGTTAAAAGATGAAGACTCAACACAAAAGTAAAAGAAAGGCCCTTCGCAGAGGGAAGCAGAGATTAACTCATGTGCTAGAGCTTTTTATTTGATTAAAAGAGAGCTATTGAAAAAAAAAATTAGAGAGGTGTATGCTTATGTCAACGAATGGTAAACAGACAATACAGTACGTCACAAGTCAACTAGACTTCACAAGAGCGGCTCCCATTGAAGGACGCAACTGAGATCAGTAGATCATCCCTCTTCTCTTTTGTTTACACAATTATGCTTTGACTGATAAATCGGGGGCAAAAAGAGTGAAGAGAATTCATATAACCACATTTTGGGGTTGGGCGCCCCGTTTCCAGCTCTTATAGCATTTACATAAGAGGATGTGCCACTATTCCATGTGTAAATCCCAATCAACAAGTGAGATAAAGATTCTCGACTCACGTCCTCATGAGCTAAAACAGGGGCACAAAACAGGTATAATTTTGAAGGTTTTAAATTTAGCACATGAGAAATTTACTTTGGAGTGGCGGTTAAATACCACATGTACGTAGGTATGGTGGACACATTTAGAAAATTTTGGTTTTGGGGAGTTGGATGCACGAGTAGAGCTCATACTTAGTACAGGTGGAGGCTAGCAAAGACTGGGAGCGACAAATTAAGAGAGCATAATGGCCATAATCATGCATAGCGACAAAAACATTATGATCAAAGCATACATGGTATTAAAAGTCAAAAACTAAATGATTATGTAGGATAGAGGTGACTGGTTTATAGTCATGACATGGTGTATGCATGCGCCAAGTCAACCAAATAAAGCATTCAAAGAGAATACCATAATATTATGCTTTGAGATGATAAAACAACGCATGATTTTTTCGATGGCACATTAAGATCTCTCAGATATTTGGTACAAGTCATGCTACATCAATAATTACTAGGCATGGAATTAAAATAAGATCCAACATGACATGATAAAGTCTAGCCATAGTCTAAACAAGCTTCTATTTGCACCGTTATAAGCATGAAATATTTTATTGCTTTCCAACACCATCACTTTATTTTAAAAAACTCTCCATATGATATATCAATGAATCAAGAGAGTAGCACTACTCTACAAGAACTAACAGCTCTGAATAAGAGATGCATGAAAACATAAGCTAAAAAGAGGAGGAATTCAGCAGCTAGAAAAAAACGAAGAATACGAGCATGATAATGAGGAGTATGAGTATTCGTATGAACAAGCGAAGCGTGTATCTCTCCCACACAAGAATGCTGGGTTCGAACTAAGTTTATTGCAATAAGGAAAATAAAAGAAAAAAAACAGACGCTCCAAGTAAAGTGCATATGATGTGACCGAAAAAAAATATAGTTTCACTAGAAGTGGCCTGATAAGTTGCTCATGAAGAAGGGGATGCCTCGGTTATCCCCAAGCTTAGATGCTTGAGTGTCGTTGGAATTTTCTAGGATAAGCCACGGGGGCATCCCCAAGATTTGTCTTTTCACTCTTCTTGATCACATTATATCACCCTCTTCTCTTGACCCTTGAAAACTTCCTTCACACCAAACTCGAAGTAATTCTCATTACATGGTTAGTTCATAATCAGAAACTCACATGTTATGCATAGACACAAGCATTATTAATACTTTTTAAACATTATGTACAACCACTAATGTTTCCTGGAGCAAAGAAATCCACTCAACATAGTAAAAGAGAGAATGCAAAGGAAAAGGAAGAATTGTCAAAACCAGAATAGTCTGTAAAGACGAATTATTTAGAGACAATTATGTTGCTCAAATTGAAAAACTTAAAATTATAAAAAGTTTCAGAAATAGCTGAGGATTGAGCACAACTATTTTCAGGTCATTTTGATCTTTCTAGAATTTTGTACGAATCTAACAATGGACAGCAAAAATATGTTTCTGCGCAAAAATCCAAATCTAACTTCAACTTTCACGAGAGACTTTACTTGGCACAACCAGTACGAGAAAATAAATATACAAAGGAGTTGCTACAGAAATAAACAACACCTTGACTCAAAGAAAACAGAAGAAAACAACGCAAAAATAAAAACATGGATTATCTCCCAAGAAGTGTTTTTCTTTAACGCCTTTCAGCTAGGCACATAAAGAGAAAATCAAGTGTTATCAACTGAAGAACCATCCAAAACATAATGTGTTCGGATAATAGAATAAAAAGGTAACTGCATTCTCTTCCTAGGAAAGTGTTCCATACCTTTCTTGAGTGGGAACTGATATTTAATATTCCCCTCTTTCATATCAATAATAGCACCAACAGTTATAAGAAAAGGTCTTCCCAAAACAGTAGGACAAGAAGCATTGCATTCAATATTCATAACAAAAAAATCAGTGAGGTTATAAAAAAAGAGAAAAGGCCAAAAAAAAGAGATAATTAAGAGAGAGGGGGTAGCATTACTATAATTTATTCCACACTTGTGCTTGGTTGGCATCATTACTTCCGTTTGGAGAGATTTTTCATATTATGACTTACATAACTATGTGGGGAACTTACATTATAGAACTTGGCTTGTATATTCCAATGATGAGCCTCCTCAAAAGATCTCTATGTCTTCGTGAGAAATAAGTTGGATGCACCCCCACTGGTTCCATTGGAGAGCTTTCATACACTTATAGCTCTGTGTGCATCCGTTGTGTGGAAATCACTACTCCTTGCATAACTTCGATTATAAGACTTCCTCTTGTCTAATGACCACTTTCAGTTGTGTGAGACTTTCTTCCATTGACCTTTCAACCCCCCCCCCCATAATGTTCTTTTAGCCATAACATCCTGGGGCTAGGAACCAATACAGAACGCTTGCTTGTTTTGAATGCACAATTATTTGAATGATTTTCCTACGTGCATATTGTTTTCACTTGACTTGATACTAACAGGGGTTGTTGTGAAATTTTGATGCCTTGGATGATTATATTGTTGTTCTTGAAGCTTAAATCATCTTTAATAAACTTTGCACATTGGATTTTTTTTAGTATTGATTCGTTGAAAGGTTTTACTTTGTTATTCCTAATGGTTTGTACATTACTCTTTGATATCAACTATAAACCACAACCTTTATTCCTTTGATCCTAGTTTACATGCTTTACATTACTATGATGATCAAGTCTATGTTAGTAGCATGTCACCTCAGAAATTATTTGTTTTGTCGTTTACCTATTCGAGGACGAGTAGGAACTAAGATTGGGGATGTTGATACGTCATAAACACATCCTTAATTTCTGATGGTCCATGTTTTTTCATGTTATTTCCTACATGTTTTCCTTACACTTTATGTCATTTTTATCGATTTCCTGGGACTAACCTATTGACAAGATGCCACAGAGCCAGTTCCTTATTTTCTGCTGTTTTTAGTTTCAGAAAAGTTGTTCTGGAAATATTCTCGGAATTGGAAAATTCAAAAGCCAGAAGTCTTAGAAGTTTCGGAGGGTCCACGGAATCCCGAAGAGACCCGGAGGGGTGCCCGAGAGCCACCACACCATAGGGGGGCGCGATTCCCCCTCTGGCCGCGCCGGGATGTGGTGTTGGCCCCCTGGCCACCCCCGGCATCGCCCTTTCGCCCATATATACCCCTCGATGCATAAACCCTAGAAGAATCGGCTTTTTCACCAAAAACATCCGTAGCTCCGCCGCCGCCACCGACAAGTTTTGGGAGACAGAAATCTCTGTTCCGGCACCTTGCCGGGACGGGGAAGTGCCCCCGGAGCCATAACCATCGACTCCACCGCCATCTTCATCATTGTTGATGTCTCCTATGATGAGGAGGGAGTAGTTCTCCCCCGGGGCTGAGGGCTCTACTAATAGCTATGTGCTTCATCTCTCTCTCCCATGGTGTGATATTTATGTGATCATGAGCTTTGTAATCTAGTTGAATATGTAGATGTACCCTTCATCTGTTATGCTACTCGAGTGGTTTTGTTATGAGATCTCCGTAAACATTTTGATCACGGTATAAAGGTGACAGTGTGTGCACCGTGTGTTTTATCATGATATTTATATCTTGTGTTGGATGACCCTATGAAATTTTGCTGTTTGTCTAGTACCTTATAGGGCGCTCATAGTGACAGCATGGGGTTAACTAGACATGGGAATGCAACTTTGAGGAGTGCTGTTACAGCCCTACGCAATGAATTGGTGTTTGTTATTCAACCGGAGAGTGGTTCGGAGTAGCGTAGTGAAGAGATGATATTTATGCATTCAATTATGTTATCATTGTTGAGAGTGTCCACTAGTGAAAGTAGGATCCCTAGGCCTTGTTTCTAAGCATTGAAACACCGTTTACATTCAGTTCTGCTACATGTTTGCTTTCTGCCATTTTTATTTCAGATTTCTATTATCACTTATACACATCCATATTACTTGTTTCTACCCTCTCTTTTCCTAACTAGGGCACCTATACAACTGAAAATTGTATTAGGTGTGTTGGGACACAAGAGACTTCTTGTACCGTGATTGCAGGGTTGCTTGAGAGGAAACCTTTGACCTCTTCCTCCCTGAGTTCGATAAACCTTGGCTAATCCACTTAAGGGAAACTTGATGTTGTTCTACAAACCTTTGCACTTGGAGGACCAACACTGTCTACAAGAATAGAAGCGTGCGTAGACATCAGTTTTTCTATTTATGGGTCCCTAAAAAAACTAGCCGTTTTCCTGTTGTCGATCTGCAATCTGGAACTTCCAGAATGGATACGGACGCCCGGAATATTCCAGAGCAATCCAGATGCTAATAGAGGTTTTCGTGTTCATGTCGGAATGAGCCTGGAATGATTCCAGATCGGCAAAGTCGGAATGAATCCGGAATGGATCTGACCCCCGGAATCACCCGGAATGGGTCCGTATCCTAATAGAGGTTTTTGTGGCCAATCCGGAACTTCCGAAATAATTTCCAGATGGTCACAGAAATCCTCTACTTTGGCAGAAAAACATCCCGAGATCTTTTTCTTCTTCACGATAACTTTGACACCACTTTGCTTGTAATATTTGTACCTTAAACACTTAACCACGGTTAGATATCATTTATGTTGTTATCAAACACTCAAAACACAAGGGATTATGAAATGCATTTTCAATCTCCCCCTTTTTGGTGTTTGATGACGACATAACGATTCACGGAGATTTCAAGGTGAGTAACAAGTAATGGTCTCCAAAAAATAGACGGGCTCCCTCTAGATATGTGCACCGGAAGCGAACAACACATAGGCTTTGCTCCCCCTATGTTTTACAAACCAAGAAATCTAAGCAAGCTCACAATAATTGCATATAATATAGAACAATAGTAAGCATGTAAGCATAGTACTAAGAATAATAATTTAAGCACGGGTAAGGGTGACACACACGAGTCACCAAGGTTCAACACAAAACATAAAGCAAATGTTTCAACGACGAAAGACAAACCGAGCACAAGCCTATAAGATCGAATCAAAAAAGAAAAATACTTGTGCCCTCACCCTTGCAAATCCCGTGATAACCTAAATAGGGATTCCTTCTCCCCTTTGGCATAAAGATGCCAAAAAGTACAAAAAGAGTCCAACTAACGTCCCTAGAAATCACTCTATATATTCATCTTGGTCGGCTTGCTCCTCATTGTACTGCTCTTCTTCTTCTTGCTCATTTCCACCACGGTCGCCAGCAGGGTCAAAGTCATCCTCATCATCAGACTCTTCTGCATATCCTTCTTCGCCGTCAGCTGGAGGCACCCCAAAGTAGAATTCATCATCACAGATCTCTGGCATCCCAATGGGAACAAGATGAGAAGCAGCAAGAGAGGGAGGATCAGCAGGAACATCAATCCCTGCACTCCTCCTGTCGGCGTTCGGAATACGCTGAGTCTCCTTGGCTAACTCCCTAGCCTCATGAGCAATACCTCTAGTGTCACTACACATGCTGAACATTGCTTTGAAGAACTTGGCAATGCCACTAGAGGGTTGATGCTGAGATCCACTAGTAGAGGAACCTGAAGGAGGAGCATATGACATCTTGGACTTGGATTTAGCATACTCTGGAATCTCAGGACCACGTATAAGCAAAGGAACAATCTTCTTAGGCTGTAGACCGGGAAATTATCCATGATCTCATTTCCAATCTTGGAGTTGATGAACCTCTGAATTTAGGGCTCATAAGCCGACTTCCTCTTCTCCATCACACCCAAGAAAATCTCACGGTAGATAAAGTCCATCACATCAATCTTCTTTTGGTTTTGGGCTTGGTGAGTACCATGAGGTTGACCATAAAATCCCTAATAGCCGAATAATCTCCAGCTTTGATCATCAGAGTGGAGCGGAAGATCTTGGACATCACATTGTAATAAGTGTACATGTGAGAGTTGAAGGGCAAGTGCTTAAGAGGATAGCAAAACTCCAAGATGGAGTTATCATACTAAGAATTATCGTGCACACGGTAACCATGGTGTCCCCAAGTGGCCTTCCAAGTATATCCCAGAGAAGTAGAAAACTCAAACAAATTGTTACTTATCTTTTGATCACCAGACATCAAATTCATGGAGCGCACCGCATCACCCTTGCAATGCACGGTGCAGTAGAACTGGGCAATCAAATCAGGACAATACTCATGCTCGATCTCCAGTAGTGGTGCAACATTCAACTTCACCAAGCAGTTGTGAACATGACGAAGTTCTCCAGTCTTGTGTTGATTATAGAAGTCCATATACACCGGAGACTGCTCACAAACAAGAGGATTCTGAGTGGAATAGAAATCTTCCCATGCCTTGAGCTGAAGATTGGTCCAGAAACGACCACCCTCACAGATAGACTCAGGAAAGTGGTAAGGATTCTTATTATTGACATGCTTCCACTGAGCCACAGAGTATTGCTTCATGTTTCCTTTTGGAACATGCTCAACCAAGCCCTCAACATGACCATGAACAGGATGGCCACCTGAACCGCAAACACGCTAAGAGCGAGAACCCCCGATGTAGTCACCACGAGAGACGGTGGACTTCCTCTTGCGAACCGGAACCCCATGAGAGCCTCCATCTGTGAATAGATGACATAGATAGGAAGCATGGGATGAGTGCATATGCCAAACAGTTGTAACACCTGGGGTGTTACCTGTTTGTTTTGCTTGCATCACATGCACCATATTGCATTGCACCATGTTTGCATCACAACAATTCAAAACAATTTAAAATTTCACAATGTCAAAATTTCCAATTTAACAATTGCAAACTACAACAACTCCTTTGTTTTCAAATAGTTTGCAGTTGTTCTAAATCAAATTGCTTGTTAATACAAATTTCCCTGTTATTAAAACCCTAATGGCAAATTAAATTTCAAATAAAATCATAGTTGATATGATCCAAATTGAGGTTTAAAAATTAAATTCTTGCAAAACAAATTTTTCAATAATGCTTGCATAATGGTTTGAACTTATTAAATGGAATTTGCCTATTTCCAAAATTTCCCAAAACAAACATTGTTTGAAATTCACCTAAAACCTTTAAACCAAATTAAATATTCAAAATTGTGAAACAATGTTAACTCTTGCTTTAATTATTGTTTTGGAAAATTAACACAAATAATTCCTAAAAGGAAACCCCCAAAATCCTATCCTTTCTCTCTCTCCCTTTTATTCTTTACAAAAAAAAATCAATCAAAAGGAGAGGTAAAAGAAAAGCATAAAAAAAATGGAGAAAAGGCAGCCCACCCCATCTTTTCTTTTCTCCCCCAGCCCACCTATTCTTTCCTGGCCCAGTACCCCCCTCTTCTCTTCTGTCGTCTTCCTCCCTCACGTCATCTTCAGTACGATCATCATCAGAGCCATCCGATCCTCTCTCCCCCTGCTGGATGCCATGCCGTACCATGGCTCCTCCCCCATATAGCATCTACCCCTCCCCCCTCTGCTTGCAGAAACCCTAGACCCCTTCCTCCTCCGCCGCCGTCCTCCTTCCTTCCCCCCGATCTCCCTCTGTTCTGAAACTCTGCAGACTGCAACCACCCATCGCCACCACTGCCTTCCCCTAGCTCCAATCGCCTTGGTCACCTCGAGGAGCACCCGAGGGTGGGAATGGAAACGCGGAGGTCCCCCGAGGCTCACCGTCCCCTCGCCAACTGCGGTGAGCCCCTGAGGTGGCCGCGCCATCGCCGGAAACTCCCTCCATTTCTTCCTCGACGTCTGAACGACGACGACTACCAGAGGGTGATCGCCCTGTCCTTTTCCCCTCTCGCTCTGTCCGCCTCCCCACACACGCCCTAGGCACACCGCAAGGCCCGCGAGCACCTGCGAGCACCAGCGCGCCCAGCGCGCCGCGGCGGCCGGCCACCGCTGCCGCGATCGACGACGACGTGCCCCTCTGTCGAACGGCCTCTGAATTTTATTCAGG
Source organism: Alopecurus myosuroides (assembly GCA_028641055.1). Taxonomy (NCBI): domain Eukaryota; kingdom Viridiplantae; phylum Streptophyta; class Magnoliopsida; order Poales; family Poaceae; genus Alopecurus; species Alopecurus myosuroides. Next base: position 621,631,965 of record CM054057.1, on the reverse strand, counting down.
TTTCGATGTCTGTTACTAGCTGAACCACAAAATCCACCACTTCAGTCTCTGAACAAAACGTTCCGATTAGCGTACTGGTTCCGTTCCGTCCGCGCTTGAGCGAGGTCCTGGGGTCGAACCCCCGCGGCCGCACCTTTTTTTCTGAATTTTGGGTTCGCTTCCTGTTAACTGAACATAACCTTCCCCGCAACCCCTTTCTGTCACCAACCGAGCACCACCCTACTGGCAGCACCCCTTTGCGCACAAGCCCAGGTGGGGGGTTCGAGTCCCCCTCCCAACCATTAACCCAAACCTTTTTTTTCCATTTGTTTGGTACAGCAGCTTCCAAGAAATCACACATAGGTCCTTGTAAATCCTTTTCTAAGTCCCTGTAAATTTCTTTCCAAGTCCCTAGTGAATTAAAATGGCAGATTTACCCCAAATCTTGCAAATTGCATAAAAAATTCATCCCAACTCCAATTTTAACTTTTCAAATATGTTTTCTGTCCCAAATTGAATGTTCTATCCAAATATAAAGTTTGTTTACTGTTTTGAATATTTAAAATTTGAAACATTTGAAAACTTGTCAAATTCACTTAAAATTTGCAAAATTCATAACTTGTTTCATAAAAATTCCAAATTCAACAAACCAAATATGTTTTCCAATCAAATTTTCATGTACTTTCCAAATATAATTTTGTTTGCTGTTTTGAATAATTTAAATTGCTGAAAACAACTGTTTCTTAATTAATGCATCTAAAATTGCCAAAATAGGCTTCTACATCACCATGCCTGCCTCCGGAGTGATGCGTGAGTAGTTCATCCCTGGACTATGGGTTTGTAGCTGTAGCTAGATGGTTGTATCCTCGTCATATGCCTCCATGTTTAGATCTTGTGAGCTTCCTATCATGATCGAGATTGATCTTATGTAATTATGTATGTTGTGTTTGCTGGGATGCGATGAATATTGAACTTATGCCAAGTTGATTATAGTATTTATTGCATATGTTATTTGTGATCTTGCATGCTTTCCGTTTCTAGTGGTTTCTCTGGCCAAGTAGTTGCTAGTGACTCCAAGAGGGAGTATTTATGCTTGATAGTGGGTTCATGCCTCCTCATTGCCTTGCTCGAGTGACAGAAACGTGAAGGGGGAGGATGTGATGTTGCCATTAGGGAGAAAACAACGGTGTGAGTGCCCGTGTGCACAAGCATTGCTTACATTACACACATTTTTTAATGCAGTTATCTGTTGCTTGCAACTTAATACCTAAGGTTGATTCTTCTCACAAGGTCTAAGTGCTCCACAAAAATTAACATGCTTATAAGAAATAGTACTTTCAGAAGTTTGAGCGTGTCCATTGCAATAATTAATAACAGTTTCATTTTTCATGCAAGGGTCTTTAAGAGGTTCATGATATATGTCCCCATTTGATTTAGGAACATTAATATAAGAAGCAAAGGATCTATACCAACCAATAATCATTTGAGGATCAAGACCATATTTAGCACTAAGCTCTTGAAAATCAGCAGTTTCAGCGAAAGACTTAATGCAATCATACTCATAGTTTATACCTGATTCTTTACCTTTGTCATTATTCCAACCTTCACTATTGGTTTCAATTGTTTCAAGAAGATCCCATTTAGCTTCAACCTTCTTACTTTAGAAAGAACCATCTTAACATGCATCTAGATAATCCCTCTAATGTCCTGAAAGCCTTGCATAAAAATTAGTAACAATTATTTCCTTAGGAAGCTCATGGTTAGAACATTTAAGTATTAATGTTTTTAGTATTCCCCAAGCTTGGGCAATGCTTTATCCATCATGAGGCAAAAAATTATAAATGTAATTCCTATCTAAATATAGTTCATGAGAAGGATAAAATTTAGAGTAAAAGAGAGATTCAAGTTCCTTCCACTCCAAATGATGAGGATCATCTAGTAGTTTATACCACTCCCTTGCTTTGTTCTTAAGAGACAAAGAGAATAGCCTCTTCTTAACTTGGTCCATTGAAATACCTGCACACTTGAACAACCCGCATAATTCATATATAAAGAGTAAATGATCACGAGGATGGACAGTTCCATCTCCAAAATAATGGTTATCCATGACAAGTTCAACAATTTTTTTGGGTATTTTAAAAGGAATGCTTTCAGTAGGAGGATTTAAAATATCACAAGCATTATTATGTTTATCACATATGGGAGATAGAGTATCATCAGAGCAAATTTTCTCCTCTAAAGCTGGGGAAATAAAAAGTTTATAGAAACTAGCTTCCCCAAGCTTAGAATTTTTCATAGTACTATAAATAATGGTATCGAAATAATTAATGCTAATAACATTTCTACTAGAATGCAAATAAAGCTCTCTCATATTTTTTTTGTTTTCTATTAAGAGTAACAAGTAAAAATAAAAAGAAGCAACAAGTAAAAATAAGCCTAACTAGTGAAAACAAGAAACAAAAAGATATAATTGCAGAATATAAAGGAAATAACTTCGAGCACTCACACCCGAGGATGTGAGTACCTTTTACCTTACCTCCCCGGCAACGGCGCCAGAAAAGAGCTTGATGTCTACACACACTTCTATTCTTGTAGACAGTGTTGGGCCTCCAAGTGCAGACGTTTGTAGATCATCAGCAAGTTTCCCTTAAGTGGATCACCAAAGGTTTATCGAACTCAGGGAGGTAGAGGTCAAAGATATCCCTCTCAAGCAACCCTGCAATTAAGATACAAGAAGTCTCTTGTGTCCCCAACACACCCAATATACTTGTCAGGTATATAGGTGCACTAGTTCGGTGAAGAGAGAGTAAAATGCAAGTAATATGGATGATAATAAGTGATAATAGCAATCTGAAATAAAAATGGCAGCAAGCAAACATGTAGCAGAACAGGCGGAAAATGGTGTTTCAATGCTTGGAAATAAGGCCTAGGGCTCCTACTTTCACTAGAGGACACTCTCAACAATGAAAACATAATTGAATGCATAAATATCATTTCTTCACTATGCTACTCCGAACCACTCTCCGGTCAAATAACGAACACTAATCATTGCGTAGGGCTTTAATATCACTCCTCAAGTCTATATTCCCTCTCTAGGGCACCCCAATGTCACTACGAGCGCCATAAATTAGTACTAAACAAACGCCACAATTTCATAGGTTCACCTTCCAACACAAGATATAAATATCATGCTAAACCACACGGAGCACATACTGTCACCTTTACCCCGTGATCAAAGTGTTTACGGAGATAACAAAACCACTTGAGTAGCATGACAGATGAAGATCAAATCTACATGTTCAACTAGATTACAAAGCTCATGATCACATAAAGATCACACCATGGGAGAGAGCGATGAACCACATAGCTACCGGTAGAGCCCTCAACCTCGGGGGAGAACTACTCCCTCCTCATCATAGGAGACAGCAACGGTGATGGAGATGGTTCTGGGGGCACTTCCCCGTCTCGGCAGGGTGCTAGAACAGGGACATGTCCCCCAAAACTTGTCGGCGGTGGCGGCGGAGCTACAGATGTATTTTGTGGAAAAGGTAGATTCCTCTAGGGTTTATGCGTCCGGGAGTATATATGGGCGAAAGGGCGATGCCGGGAGGTGTCCAGGGGGCCCACACCCCTAGGTGGCACGGCTAGGGGGAACCGCGCCACCCCATGGTGTGGCCACCCTGTGGCCCCCTCCGGGGCTCTTCAGGACTTCTGGAAGCTTCCGGGAGTTTTAGGACTTCTGGCTTTCGAATTTTCCAATTCCGAGAATATTTCCAGAACAAATTTTCTTAAACTAAAAACAACAGAAAACAGGGAACTGGCTCTGTGGCATCTTGTTAATGGGTTAGTCCCGGAAAAAGTGTAAAATGGCATAAAGTGTATAGAAAACATGTGGGAAACAATAAGACAACATGGAACGTCAGAAATTAGGGATACATTTATGACGTATCAACCATCATCATCTTCATGACTTGCATCAAGTTGAGATGAGGAAGGTTGTTCTTGACCTTGACCTTGGCTAGCTTGAGGAGTAGGAGTGGTTGGTTCTTGCATAGCAACTTCGTCAACAATAGTGAAGGGGAACGTAGCATAGAAAACAAAAAATTTCCTACGCAAGAGACACCCGAAAGGCCAAGATCTAATCTAGGAGACGAAGTGTAACGGGCAACAAGAGGGTTAAGGAGAACACATACCCTCGAAGACTCAAAGTGGTACGAGATCAAATCTCGTTGTTGGCGTAGTCGTACTCACACCGATCCCGATAGCGAGAAGATGGCACCGCAATCCGGCGGTGCATCCGTGATCGGTCACACGTACGGTTGATGACGACCTCCGTTCCCTCGTTCCAGCGGGGCGCGGAAGTAGAGGATCCCTCGGAACTCCAGCAGCACGACGACGTGGTGGTGGTGAAGAATCCCACGGTCAGGGCTTCGCCAAGCCGGAGACCATGAAATGGAGCAGCGGGTGGAGGGAAAAGGAAGTGGCCAAGTGTGTGAAGGAGGGAGAGCTCTCACCCTCCTTTTATAGGGAGAGGGAGGCAGCCCAAAGGTGGGGTGCGGCCAGCCATGGTGGTGCCCCCACCTCTTCCCTCTTCATGTGAGTGGAAGCTCCACTCACACCCACTCATGCTCCCATAATTTCCCACTTGGAAAATCCAAAGGTTTTCTTTTAATAAATAAATAAAACCTTTTTATTTCTTTATTTCAGCATTTGTTAATTCTATTAACAAACTTTTGCATATAGCACCTCGAATCATTTGTTAATTCTATTAACAACCATTCGACGAAAAACCCCTTGAACTATTTCAATTTTCCCCGAAACAATTTCGGTGCTGTCCAAAATATTCCTCGATATTCCGTATCCTCTCAAATGCGTCATCGAACCTTAAGTGTGTCACCCTACGGTTCGCGAATAAGATAGACATGATCGAGACTCCTCTCCGATCAATAATCAACAGCGGGATCTGGAGATCCGTGATGACTCCTATATATTCAACGATGACTCTCGTGATCGTGTGAACCAACAACGCCGTGAACTATTCCCTTTGTCTCGCGATATTTACTTGTCCGAGATTCGATCATTGGTATCAACCATACCTTGTTCAATCTCGTTACCGACAAGTACTCTTTTCTCGTTCCCGTGATATAACATCCTTGTGATCATATCACGTGCTTGCAAGCGGTTTCGATGTGATATCACCGAGAGGGCCCAGAGTATATCTCTCCGTCATTTGGATGGACAAATCCCACTCTTGATCCATGATCCTCAACTAATACTTTCCGAATACTCAATGACACCTTTATAGTCACCCTGTTACGGTGTGACGTTTGATGCCATCAAAGCACTCTTCCGGTATCAGTGATTGACATGATCTCATGGTATAAGGAATAAGTTACTTCGTGTGTTTGATATAACAATGTAAACTAAATGACTTGATCGCATTGCTACATTCTCTTTGGGTATATGTTCATCACATCATTCTTCTAATGACATGACCCCGTTATTAATAACATCCGATGTTCATGATCAGGAAACCTTGATCATCTATTAATCAACGAGCTAGTTAAAAGAGAGGCTTTACTAGGAACCATTGTTTGTTTATTAAGCACACATGTATCAACGTTTCCGGTTAATACAATTCTAGCATGAGAAATAAACATTCATCATAAACAAGGAATAAGATAATAACCATTTTATTATTGCCTCTCGGGCATATTCCCTTCAGTCTCCCACTTGCACTAGAGTCAATAATCTAGTTTGTAAGCACTTAACACATATGGCGTACCAGTGTTATTACCATGCTTCGCATGTGGTAAACATTATCAAAAAGATCTGAATTGTTCAGGTCCTATTGTATTTGCATGTTCTTTGCGTCTACACGCATCACTCATTCTCTAATGAGATGGCTTTGTATATATGGTCAATTGGTGAAGACTTAATTCCTCAGCTTAAACTGATGTCACTAACATTGTGAAAATGTAGCTTCATAGTGTTAACATTCTTGGAAATTCACCAAGTTCCGGTGATACCTTAATTCCTCAGCTTAAACTGATGTTACTAACATTGTGAAAATGTAGCTTCATAGTTTCAGCATTCTTGAAAATTCACCAAGTTCAATAAAGAACTCCTTGACACAAAATACGCTTATTATCAGTTGTCAACACAACGATATACTTTAGCCTTTGTTGTAGTATCTGTCACAATATTTCAATTTTGAAACTCTTTCAAATCCAGCATGGAACTTTCTTCCATCCTATTGTGCTACCCTCATCACATATTTTAATTGAGATAAAATTACTTGAATAAATGACAAGACTATTAGTGTAACATATTACAACTATTATTTTGTCATTACTATATAGGAAAACATATCCTTAGCATTTCTAAAATGACACAAGGATCTCTCCCACTGTTGTCTAATCATCATATGAATTATCCTACTATAACATTTTATAGCATAGGACTCATCTGGTTGTGTACATAGCATGGAAACATGACTTAGAAATCTCAATTTCAATGATGCTCATCATGTGTCAAAACACATGAATCTTGCTCAATTATTTTCCATGTGACAAGAACTCCTTCTTATCAATTTTATATTGACTTACTTCAATATTTCATCTATGTAATTTGGCTTCAATCATATCAGGCGCTTGAATCCATCTTTTATAGACATCGATGCCCAATATCTCCTAAGCCTTTCATCAATATGAAAATCTTAATAGTGTTAATTTAAAATACATATTTTCCAATCAACCATATGTCATCTACATAAAGTATTGGAAATATGTCATAGCGCTCCCACTTAATTTCTTGTAACTTTACAAGCATCTTTATCGTTCATGATGGAATCAAACTCTTTTGATAACTTCATTAAGGTAAAGATTTCAACTTCGTTATGCTCATTTCAACCATTGAAGTGTGCATACCTTTCTAGCAACCTTTTGAATTTTCCAAAACTCTCAGACTGTGTCAAGTACACATCCTTGATCAAACTTCCTCGAGAGGAGAGTTGGTTTTGTTATTCAACTGCCATATCATAATATGTAACTTTTTGCTAGAACTATCCGCAAAGACTAAAGCATCACTACGGAAGATCAAAATCTTGTAGTAGTTAACTCTTTGAACTTCGTCGAAAACAACTTTTCGATAAGTACAATTTTAATAAGAAGTAAAATCCATGTCTTTGTCGCTATATAGACCCTTTTGCTATCGCTAGGCATCATGCCTATCGAAAGGACTACCAAGTCACATACTTGATATTCATACAAGGATACTATGGCGGATATAATGACTCATAGTCAATTTTACGAAGTCAGGGCCCATCATTTGCTTCCTTTATAAGGTCCAGGTCCTTTTGTTGTCAAAACAACACTTTACACTTAAACCACAAGTTGTTCTAAGTACAAAGTTTTTGGACTTTTCTGGTACAGCTCGCAAACTCATTTGAAGTATCTACAACATTTGTAGTGTCTTCTACTTAGTCAAAATAGTAAACCCCGGAACAACTTCCAGTGCTGCGCTACTCTTGACATGATAACAAAGATTCTCTAATCTCGTTGAGTTTGTACTGTGCTCCCACTCACTTGTTTTGCAAGAACTACTTTCTCGAGAAATCAACCCTTTCTGACAAACAACATTTGTCTTTTGGTTCGGTGATAGGAGAAATACCCAATGTTTTATTTTGGATAACCTTATAAACATATATTTATCCTATTTTGGTTGTAAACATTTTACACATGCTATGCATACCAAAACTTAAGAAAGTGATAATTCGGGTCACTACCCAAACCATATCTTATATGTTGTCAATTTCAGCGGATCATGATGGTGCTCTTTTCAGTGGAAAAACGGTTGTCACTAATGTATAAACTACAAAATTATAATGGCAATTTTATTAATCTTACCATGTCAAACAGGGTTTGATTTTGTCTTTTGAATACTCCAATCTAATGTGGGGTATTCGAGAAGTATAAGTTGTAGAACAATTCTGCAACTTCTCATATTTTTGCTAAACTTGTAACTCAAACTTTATCCTCTATGATCCAATCATAAATACTTGATTATCTTGTTACATTGATTTTAACTTCATATTAACAACCTTTTGAACCAATTCAAAATGTCAAACTCTGTTCCCTTTAAATAGATATACTCGCATATCTACTTAAATCATCGACAGAATTTTATGAAGGAAAAATTAATCCACCATACATGACTACACATAATGGACTATATACATCAATATGTATAATCTCCACTAAATTAGTCGTCCATTCTACTTTGGCCTAAGAACGGAATTCTAGTCATCTTTTGGAAGAGGTCTCACAAGCGTCAATTTATTCAAAACAAAATGACTCCGGAAGTCCATCAATATGGAATTCCTTCATGTTTTCCTTTCCGATATGAACTAAAATGGTGGTGTCACAATTTAAGTGAAACTCTTCAACGTCTTGCAACGTTTAGCATTTAGTCTTATAGATGTTTACTTTACCAACATGATTTATATTAACATATCCATCAATTATGGAATATGGTCATCGTTTGAACAATCTCATTTGTTCTCACAAAAGACTAGAACAAAATAACAACTTATTAAGTTCTTAAAATAAATCTTGAATGTTTGGTTCGATACTACAATGAACACAATAACACTTTATTTATGTTCTTGTCATAATCGATTCCACATCTATTACTAGTTCCTTTTAGGCCCTTGTATTTCTTTCATTGTGTTGCTTTGTATGACAACTCATACCAACCAATGTGGTATCAAAATACCAAAATACTTTGTTAACTAGTAATACATCTATATCTTGTATATCAAGTATATACTCCTGAGCTGGACTTTTCCAGTTATCTTCTTTTCTGCCATATATCTATTTGTAATTCTATTTTCAATATTCCCTTTCCTTTATAGAAGAATCATTCAACATCAAACAATGCTAGTCTTACTAGCTCATTTTCTTTGGCGTGTTAGTCATATACTATCACCCATTGAGTCATACTTTGAGTTTGATTGTTCTACTAATATCACCATATTAATAATATTCTTCTAGATTTCACTCTTAGCAATTTCCAAGTAAGGTAAACTATTTTACCCATACTTCTAATCCATCCTATCATAACAATTTTATGATTAAGCTACTATAGCTCGAAGGAAGGAATTTAGAGGATAATTTTTAGCATCCAATTTCTTGGAATATTCAAACGCCTAGCGTCTTCAATCATTGCATATATTCAAATAATATAAGCATACATTGTCACGCTAAATTATACTCAGTCATGTTGCTACAAATAAGTTTCTAGATATCAATATATCTTTCACTTGATTGTTTCTGAAAACAACTCTTTTCAGTTCCAAAATCACCTTGATCAACAAAACATTCTTTTGAAGATAAAGTAATACGGAAGCAACCATGACTCTGGATTCTAAGTTGGAATTATTTGCTCTCTAGATTAATCAATCATTAACCATATGGAGCTAGGTAGGAAATACCAAAAAAATCTACAATAGGACTCAATTTTAAATATCACTAATACGGTACCAATCTTAAATGGTATTTACCAGATCGTAACAGTTATATCTCAATTAACAATCTAAGTGTAAGGTAATTATAGATGCCAATGAATACTACAATTTGTGCAAATTCACTTTGATTTGTTGTTCATGATAAATAAGTTCAAGTTAATTCAAAAAATTAAACCATGAACTCCCACTCAAAAACAACATCCCTCTTAGTCGTCTTTAGTGATTACACAAACCAAATTCACTACACCAAAACCGATCATCACGTGAGATGATGTAGCTTCAAAGGCGAACATCGACATGTTCATCATATCATCCATATGACTCATGCTTTACCTTTCGGTTACGTGTTCCGAGGCCATGTCTGTACATGCTAGGCTCGCCAAGTAGAACCGTAGTATTGCGTGTGTTTCAAGGCCATGTCTGTACATGCTAGGCTTGAAAACACCCGTTGTATGCGAACGTTGAGTCTGTCACACCGATCATCACGTGGTGTCTCGAAACGACGAACTTTCTTAACGGTGCATACTTTAAGGAAGAACACATATTTATCTTGATATTAAGTGAGAGGGATCATCTTATAATGCTACCAACGTTATCTAAGCAAAACAAGATGCATAAAAAGGATTAACATCACAGACATCACATGAAAGGATAACGTGATATGATATGGTCCTTCTTGCACTTGATCTCCATCATGTGTATCACGGTATGATCTCCATCATTCCACCGGCGTGGTACCAAGTACCATGGCACCCCAATCTTGATTGTCCATCAATAAGAAGACAATCATATGGATACCTTCCGGTATATCAATAATTTACAAAATAGATCATCTCATAATCAAATTTGTAATATTGACCATATCACATCACATGCCCAGCAAAAACTAGTTAGACGCTTCTAATTTATTTTTTGCATATTTTACGTGGCTTAGGGCTTTCGAGGATAGAACCGTTCATACCTACGAACATCAACCACAACATTGATAAACATATTTTTAGCAACCCTTCATAGATTAGATCTTAACTATAGTAGGAGAAACAGACACCCGCAAGCCACTTATGCAATACAAGTTGCATGTCAGTTGTGGAACAAGTCTCATGTACGTGGACATGTAAGGTTAGTCCAGGCCGCTTCATCCCACTATGCCACTAAGATCATAAAATAATCAAGGAGGTAATAACATGATCATCAACGCCCACATACACCTATGTGTTCTACCCGTACAAAACATCTACGCATAGATCCGGCTCTGATACCACTGAAGGGGAACGTAGCATAGAAAACAAAAAATTTCCTACGCAAGAGACACCCGAAAGGCCAAGATCTAATCTAGGAGACGAAGTGTAACGGGCAACAAGAGGGTTAAGGAGAACACATACCCTCGAAGACTCAAAGTGGTACGAGATCAAATCTCGTTGTTGGCGTAGTCGTACTCACACCGATCCCGATAGCGAGAAGATGGCACCGCAATCCGGCGGTGCATCCGTCGGTCACACGTACGGTTGATGACGACCTCCGTTCCCTCGTTCCAGCGGGGCGCGGAAGTAGAGGATCCCTCGGAACTCCAGCAGCACGACGACGTGGTGGTGGTGAAGAATCCCACGGTCAGGGCTTCGCCAAGCCGGAGACCATGAAATGGAGCAGCGGGTGGAGGGAAAAGGAAGTGGCCAAGTGTGTGAAGGAGGGAGAGCTCTCACCCTCCTTTTATAGGGAGAGGGAGGCAGCCCAAAGGTGGGGTGCGGCCAGCCATGGTGGTGCCCCCACCTCTTCCCTCTTCATGTGAGTGGAAGCTCCACTCACACCCACTCATGCTCCCATAATTTCCCACTTGGAAAATCCAAAGGTTTTCTTTTAATAAATAAATAAAACCTTTTTATTTCTTTATTTCAGCATTTGTTAATTCTATTAACAAACTTTTGCATATAGCACCTCGAATCATTTGTTAATTCTATTAACAACCATTCGAAAAACCCCTTGAACTATTTCAATTTTCCCCGAAACAATTTCGGTGCTGTCCAAAATATTCCTCGATATTCCGTATCCTCTCAAATGCGTCATCGAACCTTAAGTGTGTCACCCTACGGTTCGCGAATAAGATAGACATGATCGAGACTCCTCTCCGATCAATAATCAACAGCGGGATCTGGAGATCCGTGATGACTCCTATATATTCAACGATGACTCTCGTGATCGTGTGAACCAACAACGCCGTGAACTATTCCCTTTGTCTCGCGATATTTTACTTGTCCGAGATTCGATCATTGGTATCAACCATACCTTGTTCAATCTCGTTACCGACAAGTACTCTTTTCTCGTTCCCGTGATATAACATCCTTGTGATCATATCACGTGCTTGCAAGCGGTTCGATGTGATATCACCGAGAGGGCCCAGAGTATATCTCTCCGTCATTTGGATGGACAAATCCCACTCTTGATCCATGATCCTCAACTAATACTTTCCGAATACTCAATGACACCTTTATAGTCACCCTGTTACGGTGTGACGTTTGATGCCATCAAAGCACTCTTCCGGTATCAGTGATTGACATGATCTCATGGTATAAGGAATAAGTTACTTCGTGTGTTTGATATAACAATGTAAACTAAATGACTTGATCGCATTGCTACATTCTCTTTGGGTATATGTTCATCACATCATTCTTCTAATGACATGACCCCGTTATTAATAACATCCGATGTTCATGATCAGGAAACCTTGATCATCTATTAATCAACGAGCTAGTTAAAAGAGAGGCTTTACTAGGAACCATTGTTTGTTTATTAAGCACACATGTATCAACGTTTCCGGTTAATACAATTCTAGCATGAGAAATAAACATTCATCATAAACAAGGAATAAGATAATAACCATTTTATTATTGCCTCTCGGGCATATTCCCTTCAAATAGGAGGGTCTTGAACTTGTTCTTGGGTTGGTGCTTCACTTGCTCCTTGGGCTTGATCTTCCAATGTCGACGAGGTCTCCACTTAAGTAGAGCATAGTTCTTCTCCAGTCGCCACAAGGTGTCCCTCGATGGGGCGGAAAAATCCCACACCCATCCTTCCTATGGCTTCTTGAGGCATTTCAACATCTACATCAGAAACACGAAATTGACCAACTTGGGAGCCATCATTTTCTTTGAACACCACACTACAAGACTCAATGAAAATCCGTGAGGCCTTGTCAAAGACTCAATAAGTGTGGGATTCGACATCATAACTAACAAAAGTACCCTCAATAGTTTTAGCTTGGAATTTACACAAACGAACACCCTTGATCAAATAGAAACACTTACAACTGAATACACGGAAGTAGGAGATGTTGGGTTTGTTGCCGGTGAGAATCTCATATTGAGTCTTCACTAAGCCCTTGCGAATGTAGAGCCAGTTTGACGAATGACAAGCGGTGGAGATGGCTTAGGCCCAAAGATATTGGGGAGAGTTAAACTCCGCCAACATGATCATAGCCATGTCCAATAAAGTACGGTTCTTTCTCTCGGCTACACCATTTTGTTGAGGAGTATATGCAGCGGAATATTGATGACGAGTACCCTCTTCACTTAGGAACTCATTAAGGGTGTAGTTCTTGAACTTGGAGCCATTATCACTCCGAATGGCCAAGATAGGAAGATTGTGTTGATGTTGCACTTGATTGGAGAAGTCGATGACGGTTTGTTGGGTCTCACTCTTTGACTTGAAGAAATATACCCAAGTGTATCTTGAATAGTCATCCACTATCACCAAGCAATACTTCTTGCCTCTAAGACTTGCCTCGGGCATGGCACCACAGAGATCAACATGGAGAAGCTCCAAGATTCTCTTTCATGAAATGATTGTCTTGGCTTTATGGTCGATGTCGTGCATCTTTCCTTAAACACAAGTCCTACACACATGATCTTTGTAAAGGGAACGTTTCATTTAGTCCGAGAATGAGACCACTCCTGTGGAGACTTTGCAAAGTTGTCATGTTGACATGGGATAAGCGGCGATGCCACAACCACCCCATGTCGGTGATACGTCTCAAACGTATCTATAATTTTTGATGTTCCATATTGTTTTCATGCCAATTGCTACATGTTTTCTATACACTTCACATCATTTTTATGGATTTCCTAGTACTAACCTATTAAAAAGATGCCACGAAGCCACTTCCTGTTTTCTGTTATTTTTTGTTTCAGAAAAGTTGTTCTGGAAATATTCTCTAAATTGGATGAAATGAAATCCCAGGGTCTTAGAAGTCTGTCACGTACACGGAGTCCGGAGGAGACCCGGAGGGGTGGGGGCATAGGGTGGCCACACTCTATGGCGGCGCACCCCCTGATCGCACCACCAGGTGGTGTGGGCCCTGATGGTGCAGGTCTTGCACTCGTTGGGAAACCCCAAGAGGAAGGTATGAAGAGCACACCAGCAAATTTCCCTCAGAAAGAAACCAAGGTTGAATCGACCAGTAGGAGAAAGAAATCACTTCCGAAGGTTTATGCAGCTGATGTTGGCGGGGCGCACTACCGGTTCAGCAGCAATGTGGAACCTATACAACACAATCAAATCAGTTTGCCCCAACGAAGCAGTGAGGGTTTCTCTCACTGGTTGCTGAAAACAAAGGTTAAACGTATGGTATGGAAAACATTACTTGTTTGCAGTAGATGAAAAGAGAACAGTGATGGCAGTAGGAAAATAGTAGTAACAGTATGAAAACAGTGATTGAAGTGGTTGTATTATTAGTGTAAAGAAATGGACCGGGGTCCACGTTTCACTAGTGGTGTCTCTCCAAAACAGATAGATAGCATGTTGGGTAAACAAATTACAGCTAGGCAATTGACAGATATAAAGGATGCACCGTAGTGCATATTCATGAAATGATTATTACTATGTGATTCATGCGGGCATTACAACAAGATTCATAGACCGTTATCCAACTGCATCTATGACTAATAATCCACCCTCGGAGTGTCATCCGAGCAAACCTTGGGTATTAAGTTGCAAGCAACAGATAATCGCATTAAGAAAAGTGTGTAATGTAAATAATGTAGTCATCATTGTTTTCTCCCTAATGGCAACAACACATCCCCCACCCGTTACGTTTCTATCACTCGAGCGTGAGTAAAAGGGAGGCATGAACCCACTATCTAGCATAAATACTCCCACTTGGAGTTACAAGCATCTACTTGGCCAGAGCATCTACTAGTAACAGAGAGCATGCAAGATCATAAATAACATACACATGAATAAAAAATGATAGATTGATAATCATTGGACATAGCATTCAATATTCATCGGATCCCAGCAAACACAACATGTATCATTACAATAAGATGATCTTGATCATGTTAGGAAGCTCACAAGATCTAAACATGAGGCATAAAGAGGAGAGAACAACCATCTAGCTACTGTTATGGACCCGTAGTCCAGGGATGAACTACTCACGCATCACTCCGGAGGCAGGAATGGTGATGTAGAGCCCTCCGGCGATGAATTCCCCTCCCGGCATGGTGCTGGGGAGAGCTCCAGGACCCTCCCAAACTAGGGTTGACGATGACGGCGGTTGCGGATGTTTTTGGTGGAAAAGGCTCGGGTATCTAGGGTTAACCCGTGAATAGGTATAAATAGGCGAAAGGGAACATTGGTGGGCATCCAGGGGGCCCACACCACCAGCTCGCGTGGCCAGGGGCGCCTCCCTATGGTGTGGGGCCCCTGACGCCCCATTTGAGTCCCCTCCGGACTCCGTCTACGTGATAGATTTCTAAGACTTCTGGGCTTCGTTTCGTCCAATTCCGAGAATATTTCCAGAACAACTTTTTTGAATCTAAAAATAGCAGAAAACAGGAACTGGCTCTGTGGCATCTTGTCAATAGTTTAGTCCCAGAAAATCTATAAAAATGAGATAAAGTGTATAGGAAACATGTAGCATATAGTATGAAAAAACATGGAACATTTGAAATTATAGATACGTTTATGACGTATCAACATCCCCAAGCTTAGTTCCTACTTGTCCTCAAGTAGGTAACCGATAAAAATAAATAATTTCTGAGGTGGCATGCTACCAATATAAACTTGATCATCTAAATTATAAAAGCATTTGTAAGTTGAGATCATAGTACTTTAAACACATGCATGATAGATATAATTCTTACAATGAAACTTAGCAATCACTTTGCATCATGAAAAGTAACATGATGACCCACAAGAATATGAGGTGTATCATAGTACTTTCGATAAATAAGAGTGTCGAACCCAACGAGGAGCAAAAGGTGTTGACAAGCAGGTTGGATAGAGATTTTACTTTAAACACTAGTAAACGGGGTTTTGGTTGTTTTGAATATAGCAAATAAATAAAGTGCGAGTAAATAAAAGACAGTAAATAATATTGCAGCGAGTGGTCCAATCCTTTTAAGAGCAAAGGACAAGCCGGTTGAGTTACTTATGACTACCA
Source organism: Alopecurus myosuroides (assembly GCA_028641055.1). Lineage (NCBI taxonomy): Eukaryota > Viridiplantae > Streptophyta > Magnoliopsida > Poales > Poaceae > Alopecurus > Alopecurus myosuroides. Next base: position 621,616,027 of record CM054057.1, on the reverse strand, counting down.
AACGTTCTCGAGGACACATGGGAATTTCGTCAAGTGCTTTCGCTTTGTTACAGTTGATTAACATCCATTGGTTCGTGAAGTGTTGTGTGGGTGAACCTATGCTAATGCACCGCCCTACTAGGACTAATACATACTTGTGATTATACCCCTCGCAAGCATCCGCAAATACAAGAAAGTAATTAAGATAAATATAACCACAACCTTAAACTCCGGGATTCTACGCTCCCTCGTGTATTGGTTTCCTAACGGGGGTTTAGGTTTCTGTCGCTCCGGCAACTCCACAATTAGTAGCCATATAGACAATGCATCCTCCAAGGACCATAAAGGTGAAGTACCATATAGTCGATGTTCACATGACACCACTAGAAGAATAGCACCACAACTTAAATACCGAACCACGAGATATTACTTCAATATAACTTCACTACTAACATCATGACTTCTCCCATGTCCTCAAGAACTAAACGAACTACTCACAAGACATCATATGGATCATAATCAGAGGTGATATAATGGATAATAATAATATGGTCATAAAGTGCTAACACCGATAAATCTCACAAGCATCAAGTACTAACAAGTAATCCACACCGGGAGAGAGATCTAATGCAAAACAAGATAGAAGCCCCTAATTGTTACAGCGGGATGACGGTGGATGATGAGGGTGATTGTTCTGGTGGTGGTGATGATGATGATGACGATCTTTATGATGCCCGGAGTGATGACGGTGACGATGGCGATGATTTCCCCTCTCCATAGAGGAATTTCCTCGGCAGATTTCTCCCTGCCGGAGAGCTTTTCTCTCTCGAGTCTTTTCTGCTCCGAGTCGGCAGCGGAATAATTATTCGATGATGCCCTGGGGCTTAGGGTTCCCTGGGGGTCAAGTACGCGAAAGATCTCGACCAGCGGTGGGCCAGGGTGGCCACACCACCATGCGGCGCGGCCAGGGGCGCCACCTCATGGTGTGGGACCCTCGTGGCCCCCTATGGCTCCCCTTCTGGCTGGAGTCCTCCTCTAAACTTCTAAGACACCTCCGGTGTCCCCCTCTTCTTCTGATCTTCTGAAATATGGTATCTCGACGGATCTTTCTCCATCAGATTTCTGGTCCCGGTGTTTATTCTCCAAAATTTATGAAACATGCAAAATCAGATAAAATAACATAAGTAATGCATCATAACATGAAATATATCGGTGAATAATAGATAATAACAATATAAAACAGTGATGCAAAATGGACGTATCAACTCCCCCCAAGTTTAGACCTCGCTTGTCCCCAAGAAAAACTGAACTCAGTAAACATGACCACGGGTTAATGGAGTTAGGTGTCGATAAATGAAATACGGACAAGAGGCATCACATCTAACAATGAACAAATCATTTTAGACAACAACTTCCTCTCATATAATTAAACTTGAAACAAGCAGAGGAACAATAATGGAGCAAAAAGTAAATCAAAATTGGTAAAGGCAAACTTCGTTATTGGTCAGAGAACAATTAACAGTGTACTCATCTTTTGATCATAGTCTTTATACTAGAGCTATATTGCAGAGTTTATCATGCTAAATTATAACGGTCTCTTTGCAAACATTGGTAACTTTTTAAGTGGTATTCAAACAGATAAAAGCATTTGTATAAACAAGGAAGACTAATAAACAAGATTGAGTAAATCAACATGGAGTCGGATGAATCACAACAATTCAAAGGCTTGCTTAAGACAAAAGGAAATGGGTTTACTGACTAAACATAAATGTAAAAGATAGGCCCTTCGCAAAGGGAAGCATGGATCAATCATGTGCTAGAGCTTTTATTTTAATAAACAGAGGTATAAAATGCATAACACTCCTCCCATCCATCTTACACAAACCATGGCTAACTGAATCCTCGGGTGCCTGCCAACAATCACAAACCATGGAGGAGTATCTAATTTTGAGAGGTGTATGCTAGTGTCAACGAATGAAATAAAAAAGGATGATGAGTCTCCTCCGTTTGTTCATCTTGTCATTGTGACATGAGCTGGTTTCCATGTCATGGGGCAAGAGGGACCTCTTTGCGGTTCTCTATGATCTCATTAATATTTATTATGAGTGTACAAAGCTTATTAGGAATCTTAAGTTGAGTAATCATGGAGTAGGTTTTCACACTCACGGGGCATGATGCATTCAACCAACACCTTGTCAATCACATTACTTCAACATTCACAATTTAAGATGCTAGTGATAAAGGGGCAATGAGAGTCTTAGACCAATGGATGCCATTTCAATTAGTAATTTTTAGTTGAATAATTTAGAGGCTAAATAAGACTTGATCATGTTTTACCTCTACTCAATTTTCTCCAAAGTGTCCACCATATTTTCTATTTTCCATTATGCTATTCTTTGACCAATATAGGATTTTATTTTTCATTTTGTGTATGCATTTGGTCCATAGTGATTTTATTTCATTATACACTTTGTGAACTTTCATGAAGCATCTTTGCTTGCATATTTGATATTTCTTATAACATGAATTGTATGTTGCTACTCATCTAAATTATGAATCATTTGATTATATGTAGCATGAATAATCTTCTTTGATATTCCATGATTGTTTTAAAATGCAAAGTCCATGTTAGTTTTATCACCTTCATACTCGAGGACGAGTATGGGTTAAGCTTGGGGATGTTGATGCATGTAAAATGCATACATGAACTTTGCATGTTATTACTTGTTTTTCCTACATATTAGCAACTTATATTCATGTTTTATAATGATTTGGGGGATTTTCTGAACAATCCCCCTTCTTTTGGTTCTAACCCTGTTTTTTCAGAAAACGTACTTTTTAGTGTTTCAGACTTTCCGGGAGCTTCGGGACTCCAAAAAGGGAAAGGCCAAAGAGCACGGTTCAGAATTTTCGAGACGAAGACCATGGGCCAAAGTATAGGGCCAAAAGGCCAACCAGGTGGAAAAGAGGACCCTCCACGCGGCCAGATGCCTTGGCCGCGTGTGGGGCCCCCTTTTTGCCCCGTGGCTCCGATGTCGTCGATCTTTCTTCTCCCGAGTGTCTCGTGACCTAAAAAAGACTATATACAGGGTCCCCTGGCCTTTTCGAGAGGGGGCCGGCGCCGAGAGATGAAACCACGAAACAGAGAGACAGAAGGCTGCCGCCGGAGAAGATCGGAGGGGGGAAACGCCGCCGGGATCACCCCCGGAGGGCTCCACCCCCCTCCGGCGTGTTCATCATCAACATCTACAGCAAGATCAGCTCCATCTCTCCACTGTAATCTCTTGGCAAACATGATGTATGATGCAATACTATATTCCCTTGATGTATTGTGTCTCCCCGTCTATGTTTGAGTAGTGAATTGTTCTTGGCAATGGTGAAATAGTTCGTTGATTGGTTGCATACAAGTTTGTTATCTTCTATGATTGTCTTTATGTACAATATATGAGTGCACGCATATGTTGGGGAATGCATGTAAGGTGATCACCGGTAGCATAATGGAGTGGTGGTGACTTGGGAGTGACAGTAACCTGAGACCGAGACACAAAGTTAAGTTATTGGAGGATATATATAGGGGACCTTAGAACGTAAGGCTATGGTGGGACTTTATGTCTTAATCAATCTTGTGCAGTCATTTACTTGGCCACATGATCCATCATAAGGGGTTGTAGATCATTTACTTGATTATACCTATTCATGGCTCCTTCCTAGAAGAAACAACTAAGACTAAAACATGTGCTTCACTAATTGTGACAACCACACGAACGAAACACCTATTGCTAGAACACTTGCTCCCTTGAGATACTTGAGATATTTGTTGCTTCCTACTTGTGAAACTTGCTTAGAAACTTGCTTTAGAAACTTGCTTTCGGATTACTTGCATTTTAAACTTTCTTCACTAGTTACTAGACAAACCACACTCCACGTCACTTGCTTTTAATTAGTTAGTTCCTTTTAGTCAAACTTATTGCTTTGCATAAACAGCCATATAAGAGGGTTATAGGGCTTTAGAGAATAGATAGCTTACCTTCAGATCCTCGTGGGTTCGACACTCAAATACTTATCGAAAGGTACTACAATTGATCTCCTGCACTTGGGAGTCATCAAGCACTTTTCTGGCGCCGTTGCCGGGGAGCGTTGTGCTAAGATTTTATTCTTGTTTGCATTGCATACTAACATATAAACCTAAAACACAAAAAAAAATTATAAAATGGAAAACAACCAAACAATTTTAGAACTGTATAATATCTACCTTGAATTAGGACATGAAGTGTTTGAGGAGAAATTGAAAAATTATTTGCACAACAATCATATTTGTGGTAGTACTAATTCTTTGAACACCTTTATTGCTAAGGAAAACCTTGAGCTTGGGGAAGTTTATCTTGATGAATATGATATTTTTAGTCCCCCTACCATTGAGGATAAAAATGATATACTTGTTGATTCTATGGAAAGTTTTAAGCTTGGGGAAGTTGGTTTTGATGAGCATGATATTTCTAGTTCCCCAAGCTTGGAGGAGAAAATTCACTTTGATGATACTATGCCTCGTATATGATGATTGCAATGAAAATTATGAATGTTTAACTCCCACTATCACTAATGAGGATTTTACTTATGTGGAGAGTAGTGATTCTTTTATGCATGTGGCTCATGATAAGAATGTTTTATGTGATATTCATATTGTTGAATCTATTCATGATGCTACTGAAAATTATTATGAGAGAGGGAAACATGGTTACACATATTTCAACAATATTAAGTTTCCCCTCTTTATGCTGAAAGTATTGAAGTTGCACTTGATCTACCTTTCTATGCTTGCTATTATGTGCTTCTTTTATTTGTTTCATTACAAAATGCCAATGCATAGGAAAGGGGTTAGACTTAAAAATAAATTGTTTAATATTTTTTGGTGTGTTCCTTATGCTTTAATTTCCTATTCGGTTTGAGCACACATTTATGTCTTTTCAACATGTAAAATACCTTAACCTACTGTTATCTATCATTTAGTTTACGATTTTCATTTTATAAATTTTTTGGGAAAGTAAATGAGAAGGATGAGTAATGGAGAAGTTGGGGTCGACCTTGAACATGTGTTGTTCATGCCAATGAAACCATTGCAAAGTCTCTATCATTAAAACTTTTTCCAAAGCTAAAAACAATAAAAATATTAGTTCACTACTGTAACATCACATTTCTGTCTTATTTCTCATCATAAATGGCAAGAATGATCTTATATGAGAGATAGGATTAAACAATAGTAATTAGCTGTCCAGAAAACAGATTCATGAACTTCACTGCGAAAAATGTTTAAAATCACAGAAGTGGAATTTGGACCTGGTAATTTACGACGGCAATATTTAGTTATCACTACATATTTAATTAGTTTTAAGTTTTCTGATTTGAGCAACTTAAGTGCCTCTAAAAATTCACTCTTTACGGGCTGTTCAGCTTTTGACAGATTATGTCTTTATTTTGCATTGCTCTCATTACTTGTGTTTTGTGTGGTTCTTTTGATCAAGGAGCAATGCACAACTGTAGTAATAGTAGTTAATATTTAGAATCAACTCATGATGTATCTTTGCTGTACCTATGTGGATTTTATTTATGGAGGCACTAACCCCTCTAATCAAGTTTTATGTTGAGATTTGTGTAAGAAGAATTTTTCAGGAGGAAGAGTTGAGTGAGATGAACAAAGATCAAGAGGGAAAACCAATAAAGATTGGGGATGTACCCCTGGGCTCAACCTACATGTATCAAATAAGTACAAGAATCCAAGCTTGGGGATGCCGAGCCACCTCACTCAAACCATCATGATGTTAAGTAAGAAAAGCCTAGCTATACGGCTATCAATAAAGCGCTTTACGGGAGGCAACCCGGTTGTTCTTAGTTGGTTTTTCCTAGTGTCCTCTTGCTGTAACAAGAGACTTAGTCTTTGGTTTAGTTTCTGGAGTTTTCAATAAAGGGTCAAGTTTCACCCATTTGGATTCAAAAGTTGCTATCCTAGTGCTTGGAATTTCTGTTTCAGTACGATTCTGCTCACCGTACGATTTTTCATTTTTTATCTGTAAGTCGGATTGAGCTAATTTTTTAGTATATTCTGAAACTTTTCGTACTCTGTAAGCACAAAAATTGGATTAATTTTTTGATGAGTCTAGCTTAGGGAAAACGTTCGTTTTGCTGCTATTGCTTTTCTGGACAGATTTTGCCTTCTTTTGTTGGATGCACTCTTTGGGTTTGGGACTTGAATTTCCTTGATCTTTTCGAGCTAGAGAGTAAACATACAACATTATGAACCTTATTGTCTATCTTCTGGAGCATTTGTTTTGGAATTTTGCGCAGCATGCATACGTTTTGTTTGTCCTTGCTAATCTCACCCCACAGAAAAAGAATGGGAGAAACATGTTTTGTAAAGTTTTTTTTTCCACAGGGAATAGAGGAGCTGTGCCAAGAGAGATCCAAGAGTGGTGAAAACCACAAGCTGGGGATGTGGTGAACACCCCCCCCCTTGACCAACACTCTTTTGGTTATCACACGTCTACTTTCTGTTTTTCTAAGCAAAGCATTTATCGCACAAACTTGAAGCGTCTAGTTTTTTTTAGTTTATTTGTGAGACCACCACCACAATTATCTTTATGAGAATCAGATACTAGAATAATGGGTTGAATTAAGTTGGATGCTGTTATATTTATTGGGAAAGGGATGCTTTAGTTGATTATAAAAGCTACTTATAGTTGCATGATTTATATGCCGTTTTAGGTGTAGAAATTTGCAATAGTGTTGTCATGAGCTATCTCTTATTCATGTTTTTATGTTAATTGTTAGTTTACTTAGTTTGTCATGAAATGAGTAGTTCTATGGACACTAATTCATGCATAGTAGCTGGTCAACTATCTCCCTCTTGCTAGCCAAAAAAGTAAAAATTCCAACAAGTATAAACTTGTTTCCAACACCCTTTTAGCCAAGTATTTCCAGTGAGTCCACCATATCTACCTATTAGCTTCAGAGCTATTCCGAGTATGTTCACCATGTTATAGTGTTATTTATGTTCTAAATTAAGATATTCACTTTATTAATTGTCATGAGCTGAATTTGGGATAGGACTCTCACGAACTTTTGAATGCACACCTTTACTTTTCATTGCACTTAATAAACATGACCCAATAACAGGAGCTAAAAGTTTTGCGTTTGACAAGTGTTTGGTTGGGAGCTAGCTATAAACGTGTATCACTGGAAAGCTTTCAACATTGCACAAAAATTTACATTTGGTTGATATCATGTACTTTTGTTTTTGGACTCCTGCCATGCCGAAATGAAATAGAGGAATAGTAAGTTTTGATGAGTAAGTATATTTATGACTAGAGAAATGCATTGTGCCGCTAATCCAAGCCATGCTTGATCATGGTGGAAATTTACTTACAGCTAGAGTGGACTCTACAAACACATCCTACAATAAAATAAGAAGCTATGCATATAGTGAATGAAATAAAAAAGGATGATGAGTCTACTCCGTTTGTTCATCTTGTCATTGTGACATGAGCTGGTTTCCATGTCATGGGGCAAGAGGGACCTCTTTGCGGTTCTCTATGATGTCATTAATACTTATTATGATTGTACAAAGCTTATTAGGAATCTTAAGTTGAGTAATCATGGAGTAGGTTTTCACACTCACGGGGCATGAGGCATTCAACCAACACCTTGTCAATCACATTACTTCAACATTCACAATTTAAGATGCTAGTGATAAAGGGGCAATGAGAGTCTTAGACCAATGGATGCCACATTTCAATTAGTAATTTTAGTTGAATAATTTAGAGGCTAAATAAGACTTGATCATGTTTTACCTCTACTCAATTTTCTCCAAAGTGTCCACCATATTTTCTATTTTCCATTATTCTATTCTTTGACCAATATAGGATTTTATTTTTCATTTTGTGTATGCATTTGGTCCATAGTGCTTTTATTTCATTATACACTTTGTGAACTTTCATGAAGCATATTTGCTTGCATATTTGATATTTCTTATAACATGAATTGTATGTTGCTACTCATCTACATTATGAATCATTTGATTATATGTAGCATGAATAATCTTCTTTGATATTCCATGATTGTTTTAAAATGCAAAGTCCATGTTAGTTTTATCACCTTCATACTCGAGGACGAGTATGGGTTAAGCTTGGGGATGTTGATGCATGTAAAATGCATACATGAACTTTGCATGTTATTACTTGTTTTTCCTACATATTAGCAACTTATATTCATGTTTTATAATGATTTGGGGGATTTTCTGAACAATCCCCCTTCTTTTGGTTCTAACCCTGTTTTTCCAGAAAACGTACTTTTTAGTGTTTCAGACTTTCCGGGAGCTTCGGGACTCCAAAAAGGGCAAGGCCAAAGAGCACGGTTCAGAATTTTCGAGACGAAGACCATGAGCCAAAGTAGAGGGCCAAAAGGCCAACCAGGTGGAAAAGAGGACCCTCCACGCGGCCAGATTCCTTGGCCGCGTGTGGGGCCCCCTTTTTGCCCCCGTGGCTCTGATGCCGTCGATCTTTCTTCTCCCGAGTGTCTCGTGACCTAAAAAAGACTATATACAGGGTCCCCTAGCCTTTTCGAGAGGGGGGAGGCGCCGAGAGATTAAACCACGAAACAGAGAGACAGAAGGCTGCCGCCGGAGAAGATCGGAGGGGGGAAACACCGTCGGGATCACCCCCGGAGGGCTCCACCCCCCTCCGGCGTGTTCATCATCAACATCTACAGCAAGATCAGCTCCATCTCTCCACTGTAATCTCTTGGCAAACACGATGTATGATGCAATACTATATTCCCTTGATGTATTGTGTCTCCCCGTCTATGTTTGAGTAGTGAATTGTTCTTGGCAATGGTGAAATAGTTCGTTGATTGGTTGCATACAAGTTTGTTATCTTCTATGATTGTCTTTATGTACAATATATGAGTGCACACATATGTTGGGGAATGCATGTAAGGTGATCACCGGTAGCATAATGGAGTGGTGGTGACTTGGGAGTGACAGTAACCTGAGACCGAGCACAAAGTTAAGTTATTGGGGGATATATAGGGGACCTTAGAACGTAAGGCTATGGTGGGAGTTTATGTATTAATCAATCTTGTGCAGTCATTTACTTGGCCACATGATCCATCATAAGGGGTTGTAGATCATTTACTTGACTATACCTATTCATGGCTCCTTCCTAGAAGAACAAAGACTAAAACATGTGCTTCACTAATTGTGACAACCACACAAACGAAACACCTATTGCTAGAACACTTGCTCCCTTGAGATACTTGAGATATTTGCTGCTTCCTACTTGTGAAACTTGCTTAGAAACTTGCTTTAGAAACTTGCTTTAGGATTACTTGCATTTTAAACTTGCTTCACTAGTTACTAGACAAACCACACTCCACGTCACTTGTTTTTAATTAGTTAGTTCCTTTTAGTCAAACTTATTGCTTTGCATAAACAGCCATATAAGAGGGTTATATGGCTTTAGAGAATAGATAGCTTACCTTCAGCTCCTCGTGGGTTCGACACTCAAATACTTATCGAAAGGTACTACAATTGATCTCCTGCACTTGGGAGTCATCACTGGGCACCTCGCTGCCAGCTCTTCTAGCATTTGGAAAAGCGGATGAAGCCACTAGTCCAGGTGTGTGAAGTCCAATCAACAAGTGAGATAAAGATTCTCTATTTACGTCCTCATGAGCAAAAACAGGAACACAAAACATGAGTAATTTTGAAAGTTTTAAAGGTAGCACATGAGATATTTACTTGGAGTGGCGGTTAATTACCACATATAGGTAGATATGGTGGACACAAATGACAAGGTTTGGGGGTCAAGGTTTGGATTGCACGAGAAGCATTCCCTCTCAGTATAGGTCTTTGGCTAGCAAGGTTGGGTACCAAGCATCATAATTGAAGTAAAACAAACAAAAACATATATGATAAAGCCAATCATGCAATCTTCATTGAAGGTGCAAACAAAATTATTTGAAAGTACTAAGCTTATGAGCTAACAAAGAAGAAAGATCATGGAATAATATATCTACATGCAACTCCCTCTTTTCTACTTAAGTATCAACGTATTGTTGCTAATGACTAATGCTAAATCTGCCAAAACCAACTAGATTATCTTGAAGCTCCAACATTGATACCAATACTAGCAACAAGATCAATCACATAAAAAAACTTGTATACTAAAATAAAGTAGAACAAGTAGATGCTGAAACTTCTCATTAATATTTCATTACGGCAACTCAAACCAAGGGATACAACGATAACCAACGAAGGAGTGACACTTCCATACTGCAAATTATACTATATGATATTTTCTCTACTCATGATATGACTCTACTAAAGGGTAAAAAGGAGTGAAAGATAAAGGTGATCCCGCGGCACTCCCCCAAGCTTGGGACAAGCCAAGGGGATGCCAATACCAATGACGAATCAACTCTTCGGTGGTGGTGGTGAATCCTTCTTGATGAGCTTATTAATTGATTCCTTGAAATATTACAATGCGTACATAAGGCTACGCATCACCTCCGTATTGAGCTCGGTTTGGGTTGCGTGCTTATCAGATGATGAATTCTGGCCATGCAGGTCTTCCTTCCTTACTTCCTTGGATCGAGAGCTTCCTTCTCATGTGACTGGTGTCCTTAAGGCTAAATAGTGACGTGGGGCCTTGATACGTCCATTTTGCATCACTATTTTATACCATAGTTTGTTGTTATTCATTGATATATTTCATATTGGAGCATGATACTTATGTTATTTCACCTATTTTGCATGTTTTCTAATAATTGGAGAGTTGAACCCCGGAGTCAGAAATCTGATGGAAAAAAGCACCATCGAGATACCATATTTCAGAAGTTCAGAAGAAGAAGAGGGACACCAGAGGTATCTTTGAAGTTCAGAGGAAGACACCAGCTAGAAGGGGAGCCAGAGGGGGCCACCAGGGGCCCACACCATGGGGCGGCGCGCCCTCCCACCTGGCCGCGCCGCCAGGTGGTGTGGCCACCCTGGCCCACCTCTGGTCGAGGTCTGTCACGTACTTGACCCCCAGGGAACCCTAGGCCCCAGACCATCATCAAAGAATTATTCCAGCACCGCCTCAGGGCGGAAAACACCCGAGAGAGAAAAGCTCTCCGCCTCAATATGATGTCTTGTGAGTAGTTCGTGTTGTTCTTGAGGACATGGGAGAAGTCAAGTTGTTAGTGGTGAAGTAATGTTGAGTAATGTTTAATGGTTTGATATTTAATTTGTGGTGTTATTCTTCTAATGGTGTCATGTGAACGTCGACTACATGATACGTCACCATTTATGGGCCTACGGGAATGCATCGTGTATTTGGCTACTAATTGTGGGGTTGCCGGAGTGATGAAACCTAAACCCCCGTTAGGAAACCATTGCACGAGGGAGCGTAGGATTCCGGAGTTTAAAGCTGTGGTTAGATTTATTTCTTAATTACTTTATTGTAGTTGCGGATGCTTGCAAGGGGTATAATCACAAGTATGTATTATTCTTGGATGGGACGGTACATTAGCATAGGTTCACCCACACAACACTTATCAAAACACTAAAGATTATTCAGCGGCATGAAACAAAAGCACTTGACAGAAACCTCCCGTGTGTCCTCGAGAACGTTTGTTAATCATAAGTAAACCAACCGGCTTGTCCTTTGCTGAAGAAAGGATTGGGCCACTTGCTGCAACAATTATTACTACATTTTGTTTACTCGCACTTTATTTATCTGCAATATAAAAATCCCTACAAATTTATCTTTCAGTATTTACAATTATGCCTTCATCGAAACTGCTTGTCAACACCTTCTGCTCCTCGTTGGGTTCGACACTCTTATTTATCAAAAGTACTAAGATACACCCCCTATACTTGTGGGTCATCAAGACTATTTTCTGGCGCCGTTTCCGGGGAGTGAAGCGCTATTGGGAAGTGGAATTGATAAAGGAAGCTTCTGCTGTAAGTGTTGTTTTTATTACTGCCTGCTGCTTTATTACACTATGTTTGGATCTCCTTTTGAGTCCTTATTTGCGGGCACTGCAACCACTGCTAGGGTAGTAAGTGACCCACCGCCTGATGATTTGGATCCTTATAAAATACCTATAAAGATTGTTAAACATGTTATGAATAACTCATATTCAGGTGATGGAACTGTCCATCCTGGTGATCATTTGCTCTTTTTACATGAATTATGCGAGTTGTTCAAGTGTGCAGGTATTACAATGGGCCAAGTGAAGAGGAAATTATTCTCTATATCATTGAGAGGCCGAGCCACTGAATGGTTCAAACTACGGAAAAATAGTCAGACTATTGGATGGGAGGAAATTGTGCCTCTCTTTTATTCTAATTTCTATCCTCCCAGTGAAATTCATAGAGATCGGAATTATATATATAATTGTTGGCCTCATGACAGAGAGAGTATTGCCCAAGCATGGGGGATAATGAAGTTACTAATGCTCAAATTCCCCATTCATAAGCTCCCCAGTAATATTGTTATTAATAATTTCTATGTGAGGCTTTCTCTTCATGATAAGGATTTATTGGATGCTTCTTGTTCTGGATCATTTACACGTATGAAGGATGAAGCTAAATGGGATATTCTTGACCGTATTCAAGAAAACACTTAAGCATGGGAGAATGACAAAGGTAGAAAGTCAGGTATAAATTATGATTATGAATGCATTAAAACTTTTATGTCATCCGATGATTTTCATAATGTTAGTATTGTTTATGGTCTTGATTCTCAAGTTGTTGCAAACTTATATAAGGCTTTTGCTTCTTATATTGATATTCCTAAAGAGGAATGGAATAAGTACCATGCACCTTATAAAGATATTGTTAATTGTGTTCCTGCTAGAGATATAGAAGTTCATACTGTTGATTCTATTGTGCCTGAACCTTATATTGAGAAAATGCTTTTCCCTGCTAAGGTAAAAGAACATTCTATGTTAGCTAGTGTGGTTAATAAAAGTGCAAGGAAACCTGTAGAACACGAGGAACAAATAACTGTAGAACCTACAGTAGCAATAGTAAAGGACCTTGTTTCTGAAAATGTAGAAGAGGGACACATTATATTTTGTGAAGATGCTTCTAATATTGTCTCTCATCCTAGTAAATCTAGGAAACCTAGTGTTCCCGTGCTATCTGTTAGGATAGGTGATCATTGCTATTATGGTTTGTGTGATATTGGTGCTAGTTCTAGTGCTATTCCTTATGACCTTTATAAAGAAATCATGCATGAAATTGGTTCTTGTGAACTGAAGACATTGATGCGATTATTCAACTTGCTAATAGGGAAACTATTTCTCCGATTGGTATTGTTAGAGATGTGGAGGTCTTATGTGGTAAAACTAAATATCCTGCTGATTATCTAGTACTAGGCACTTCTTCTAGTGATACTTGTCCTATTATATTTGGTAGACCTTTCTTAAACACTTGTGGTGCTGTTATAGATTGTAAAAAGGAGAAAATCCTTACAAAGTTTGATGGAGAATCTTATGAATTTAATTTCTCCAAATTTGCTAAAGCACCTTATGAAGCTGAATTACCTAATGAGAATTATAGAGTTGAACAATTGGATGCTATTGCTCTTGCTCCTAACAATCCTTTGCATCAATACATGGAAGACCACGAAAGTGTCTTTATGAAAGAAAGAAATGAAATTGACTAGATATTCCTACATCAGCCAGCGATGCTGAAACATAAATTACTGGTGGAAGACTTTGACACCACATTACCACCCAAGGAGGACCCTGTTTTTGATTTAAAACCTTTGCCTGACAATCTTAAATATGCTCATATTGATGATAAAAAATTATATCATGTTATTATTAGTTCTAAACTTTCTGGTGAAGAAGAGGAGAGATTATTGGGAATATTGAGGAAACACATAGGTGCTATTGGTTATACTCTTGATGATTTGAAGGGGATTTCTCCTACTATATGTCAACATGCCATTAATATTTAACCTGATGCGAAGCTAGTTGTTGAACATCAACGTCGTTTAAATCCTAAGATGAAGGATGTGGTAAGAAATAAGGTATTGAAACTTCTTGATGCTGGTATATTTATCCTATTGCTGATAGTAGATGGGTTAGTCTTGTGCATTGTGTCCCTAAGAAAGGAGGGATGACTGTTGTGCCAAATGAAAATAATGAACTTATTCCTCAAAGAGTAGTGGTTGGTTATAAGATGTGCATTGATTTTAGGAAGGTTAACAAAGTTACTAAGAAAGATCATTATCCTTTGCCTTTTATTGATCAAATGTTAGAGAGGTTGTCTAAGAAAACCCATTTCTGCTTTCTTGATGGTTATTCTGGGTTCTCTCAAATTGTTGTTAGAAAGCCTGATCAAGAGAAAACAACTTTCACTTGTCCTTATGGAACCTATGCTTATAGACGTATGCCTTTTGGTTTATGTAATGCTCATGCTACTTTTCAAAGATGCATGTCTGCTATCTTTCATGGTTTTTGTGAAGAAATTGTGGAAGTCTTCATGGATGATTTCTCCGTCTATGGAACTTATTTTGATAATTGTTTGCAGAATCTTGATAAAGTTTTACAGAGATGTGAGGAGACTAATCTTGTTCTTAATTGGGATAAATGCCATTTTATGGTTAATGAAGGAATTGTTCTTGTATATAAAATCTCTGAAAGAGGTGTTGAAGTTGATAGAGCTAAAGTTGAAGCTATTGAGAAAATGCCCTATCCCAGTGATGTCAAAGGTATTCGTAGTATTCTTGGTCATGCTGGTTTCTATAGAAGGTTTATAAAAGATTTCTCCAAACTATCAAAGCCTCTTACTAATCTTCTTCAAAAGAATGTACCTTTTGTTTTTTATGAAGATTGTAAAGAAGCTTTTGAAATTTTAAAGAAGGCTTTAATATCTGCCCCTATTGTTCAACCCCCTGATTGGAATTTGCCTTTTGAAATTATATGTGATGCTAGTGATTATGTTGTAGGTGTTGTTCTTGGACAGCGGGTAGATAAGAAGTTAAATGTTATTCATTATGCTAGTAAAACTCTTGATGATGCTCAAAAGAATTATTCTACCACTGAAAAAGAGTTCCTAGCTGTAGTTTTTGCTTGTGATAAATTTAGGCAATATATTGTTGATTCTGAAGTTACTATTCATAATGATCATGCTGCTATTAAGTAACTTATGGAAAAGAAAGATGCTAAGCCTAGGCTTATTAGATGGGTTCTTCTCTTACAAGAGTTTGATTTACACATTGTGGATAGGAAGGGTGCTGAAAATCCTGTTGCTGATAATTTGTCTAGATTAGAAAATATCTTTGATGATACTATTCCTGTTAATGATAGTTTTCCTAATGAACAGTTGGCTGCAATAAAAGTGAGCTCTCAAGAGAGTCCATGGTATGCTGATTATGCTAACTTTATTGTTTCCAAGTATTTGCCTCCTACCTTTACAGCTCGGCAAAGAAGAAAATGCTTCTATGATTACAGGCATTATTTTTGGGATGACCCACACTTATATAAAGAAGGTGTTGATGGTATTATGCAAAGATGTGTTCCTGAAAATGAACAACAAGAGATATTGCGAAAATGTCATAGTAGTGCTTATGGAGGACATCACGCTGGAGATAGAACT
This sequence comes from Alopecurus myosuroides, assembly GCA_028641055.1. Classification (NCBI taxonomy): domain Eukaryota; kingdom Viridiplantae; phylum Streptophyta; class Magnoliopsida; order Poales; family Poaceae; genus Alopecurus; species Alopecurus myosuroides. The sequence goes on along the minus strand of CM054057.1, from coordinate 621,600,405 downwards.
GCACATAAGGTTCTACAATCAGGTCTTTATTGGCCTACTCTCTTTAAAGATGCTAGAAAGTTTATTTTATATTGTGATCAATGTAAAAGGATTGGAAACATTTCTAGACGTAATGAAATGCCTATGAATTATTCTCATGTTATTGAACCGTTTGATTGTCGGGGTTTTGACTTTATGGGTCCTTTCCCTCCTTCAAAAGGCTACACTCATATTATTGTTACTGTTGATTATGTTACTAAATGGGTAGAAGCTATACCTACTAAAAGTGCTGATGGTGAAAGCTCATTAAAAATGCTTAAAGACATTATTTTCCCTAGGTTTGGTGTGCCTAGATATCTTATGACTGATGGGGGTTCTCATTTTATTCATGGTGGTTTTAGAAAGACTCTTGCTAAATATTATGTTAATCATAGAATTGCCTCACCCTATCATCCTCAAACTAGTGGGCAAGTAGAATTATCAAATAGAGAAATCAAATCTATCTTGCAAAAGACTGTTAACAAATCTAGAAAAAATTGAGCTAGTAAATTAAATGATGCTCCATGGGCTTATAGAACTGCTTATAAAAATCCCATGGGCATTTCTCCTTATAAATTTTTTTATGGAAAATCTTGTCACTTGCCCCTAGAATTAGAACACAAAGCTTATTGGGCAGTGAGAGACCCTAATAGAGATTTTAAACTTTCTGGTGAGAAAAGGTTTCTTGACTTAAGCTCTTTAGATGAATGGAGGAGTGAAGCATATGAAAATGCTAAGCTCTATAAAGAGAAAGTTAAAAGGTGGCACAATAAGAGAATTATTAAAAGAGAATTTCATGTTGGTGAGAAAGTGCTATTGTATAGGTCTCGTCTCAGATTCTTTGCAGGAAAATTACTCTCAAGATGGGAAGGACCTTTTGTTATCGAAGAGGTATATCGTTCGGGGGAAATTAAAATTGTTTCCCTTGAAGACAACACTTCACAAGTGGTGAATGGCCAAAGACTCAAGCATTATATTTCTGGAGATCCTTATAATGAAAATGTTGAGTGTATTCAAGCCATGATCTCGGAGGAATTTATTAAGAAGCATATTTCAGAAACTGCAGAGTCAGTTTTCGAATAGGTATCAGTTTGGTAAGAAAACATTCGCGAAACATCTTCCAACTTTTATTTTTACTGTTTTTGGAAAATATGAAAAATATGAGACGGAAACGAGGCGGAGACGGAGCCTGGAGGCTCCTCACCATGCCCAGGCGCGGGCCCACCCCTGGCCGCGCCTGGCTATGGTGAGGACGCCGTAGTCCGTCTCCGACCCGTTTTCACCCAGTACTTTCCTTTCGTTATGAATCTATTTGCTATATAATCCCCCGGACCCCCCGAGATCCATATATCGTTTTCTCGTCGTGTTTTTGTTTCGAGTTGTTTTTTCTGTCGGGAAGTGCTCTCAGTTTTAGAAGCAACATGGTCTCCGACAACAACAAAAAGGGAAAGGAGCTTAAGGAAAACACGCTCATGAACCGTGTTGAGAACAATACGGAGATGATCCGTAATCTCGCCTACCTGATTGAAGAATTGAAGGAACTGGTTGAAAAGCTCATTAAGGATTCGTCACCACCACCGAAGAAATAATTCGTCATTGGTTTTGGCATCCCCTCGGCTTGTTCCAAGCTTTGGGGGAGTACCGCGGTATCACATCACTATCTTTCATGTTTTTACTTTTTCAGTATAGTCATATCATGAGTAGAGAAGTTATCATATAGGATGGTTTGCAGTATGGAAGTATCTCTCCTTAGTTGGTTATCGTTGTATCCCTTGGTGTGAGTTGCCGGTTTGAACTATTAATGAGAAGTTTCATCATTTACTTTCTGCACACCTTATTTTAGTTTTCAATTTCTGCCGTATGGTTGAGCTTGTTGTTAGTATTTGGTATCACTCTGGAGATCATCAAGTTAATCGAGCCGGTTTTGGCAAACTTAGCTTGGGTCAGTAGAAATAATATTTTGAGATGCTACTATAAGAAAGAGTAATTTGCCTATTAGCTCATAAACTTAGTATTCACAAGTTAAGATCGCTTGGGATTTCAATGAAGATTGCATGATTGGTTTCATCATATGTATATTTGTTTGTTTTCCCTCAACTCTTATGCTTGCTACCCAGCCTTGCTAGCCAAAAACCATGTACTGAGTATGAGCTCTACTCGTGCATCCAAACCCTGAACCAAAAACTTGGCATTTGTGTCCACCATACCTACCTATAGGTGGTATTTCACCGCCACTCCAAGTAAATTGCTCATGTGCTAACTTTAAAACTTTCAAAACCACTCTTGTTTTGTGTTCCTATTTTTGTTCATGAGGACGTAAATAGAGAATATTTATCTCACTTGTTGATTGGACTTCACACACCTGGACTAGTGGCTTCATCCACTTATCCAAATACTAGAAGAGCTGGCAGCGGGGTGCCCAGCCCCCAAACTAATAAACAAATTCTCTTCACTATTTTTGCCCCTGATTTATCAGTCAAAGCATAATCGTGTAAACAAAAGAGAATGAGGGATGACCTTCTACACCAGTTGTGTCCTTCATATGGGAGCCTCTCTTGTGAAGTCTAGTTGGCTTGTGACGTACTGTATTTTCTGTTTACCATTCGTTGACACTAGCATACACCTCTCAAAATTAGACACTCCTCCATGGTTTTTTATTATTGGCAGGCAACCGAGGATTCGGTTAGCCATGGTTTGTGTAAGATGGATGGGAGGAGTTTCATGCATTTTATACCTCTGTTTATTAAAATAAAATCTCTAGCACATGAGTGATCCATGCTTCCCTCTGCGAAGGGCCTATCTTTTACATTTATGTTGAGTCAGTAAACCCATTCCTTTCTGTCTCCAGCAAGCATTTTAGTTGTTGTGATCTCACCATCTATATGTTGATTTATTCAATCATGTTTCCTATCCTTGTTTGTTTAGCACATGCTTTATTATCTGAATGAATATTACTTTGAAAGCTATGAATCACTATAAAAGGATTGTTATAATTAAACATGTTAAGATCTACAATATAAGGCTTGTTATAACGACTTCACCTAGGATAAGTATGATATCATTAAATGTTCTCTGACCAAGAACGAAGTTTGCCATCGCCAATTTTGATTCTCTTTTTTGCATCTTTGTCTGTGACTCCCATTACTCGTTTCAAGTTAAGTTATATGAGAGGAATTGCTGTCTATAATGATTGGTGCATAGATAAATGTGATGCTTCTTGTCCGTCTTTTATTTATCGACTCTTCACTCCATAAACCTGTGGTCATGTTTACTGAGTTCAGTTTTGCTTGGGGACAAGCGAGGTCTAAGCTTGTGGGGAGTTGATACGTCCATTTTGCATCACTATTTTATATCATAATTTGTTGTTATTCATTGATATATTTCATATTGGAGCATGATACTTATGTTATTTCACTTATTTTGCATGTTTTCTAATAATTGGAGAGTTGAACCCCAGAGTCAGAAATCTTATGGAAAAAGCACCATCGAGATACCATATTTCAGAAGTTTAGAAGAAGAAGAAGAGGGACACCAGAGGTATCTTAGAAGTTCATAGGAAGACACCAGCCAGAAGGGGAGCCAGCGGGGCGGCCACCAGGGGCCCACACCATGGGGTGGCGCGCCCTCCCCCTGGCCGCGCCGCCAGGTGGTGTGGCCACCCTGGCCCACCTCTGGTCGAGGTCTTTTGCGTACTTGAACCCCAGGGAACCCTAAGCCCCATACCATCATCAAAGAATTATTCCGCCGCCGCCTCGGGGCGGAAAACGCCCGAGAGAAAAGCTCTGTGGCAGGCAGAAATATGTTAGGGAAATTCCTCTCCGGAGAGGGGAAATCATCGCCATCGTCACCGTCATAACTCCGGGATTCATCGGGATCATCATCATCATCATCTCCACCATTATCACCCTCAGCTCCACTCCGTTCCGCTGTAACATCTAGGGTTGCATCTTGTCTATTTCATAGGGGAAACTTTCTCGGTGTTGATTACTACTTGTAGTTGATGCTATTGAGTGAAACCATTGGATTAGGTTTATGTCCAGATTGTTAATCACCATTATATCACCTATGATCATGATCCATATGATGTCTTGTGAGTAGTTCGTGTTGTTCTTGAGGACATGGGAGAAGTCAAGTTGTTAGTAGTGAAGTAATGTTGAGTAATGTTTAATGGTTTGATATTTAAGTTGTGGTGTTATTCTTCTAGTGGTGTCATGTGAACGTCGACTACATGATACTTCACCATTTATGGGCCTACGGGAATGCATCGTGTATTTGGCTACTAATTGTGCGGTTGCCGGAGTGACAGAAACCTAAACCCCCGTTAGGAAACCATTGCACGAGGGAGCGTAGGATCCCGAAGTTTAAAGTTGGGGTTAGATTTATTTATTAATTACTTTCTTGTAGTTGCGGATTCTTGCAAGGGGTATAATCACAAGTATGTACTTGTCTTGGATGGGACGGTACATTAGCATAGGTTCACCCACACAACACTTATCAAAAACTAAAGATTATTCAGTGGCATGAAACAAAAGCACTTGACAGAAACCTCCTGTGTGTCCTCGAGAACGTTTGTTAATCATAAGTAAACGCACCGGCTTGTCCTTTGCTGAAGAAAGGATTGGGCCACTTGCTGAAACAATTATTACTGCATTTTATTTACTCGCACTTTATTTATCTGCAATATAAAAAAAAACTACAAATTTATCTTTCAGTATTTATAGTTATTCCTTCATCGAAACTGCTTGTCAACACCTTCTGCTCCTTGTTTGGTTCGACACTCTTATTTATCGAAAGTACTACGATACACCCCCTATACTCGTGGGTCATCAGGCCTTTCCTCCAGTACTCATCCTCATCGTTTGCTTGCGGGGTTTTGAAACTACTCCAATGCTTGCGATGGTGACGCATGGACGTACGCGTAAGTCTTCGTCTACATCTCCTTCAGCTCCACTATCGATCTCCTTCTTCGGCTCCAGGTCTTGGAGATCTTCTTCCTTCGGTCCCTTCCCCTTGTTGTTGTTGGCGGAGACCATGGTTCTTCTAATCCTGAAAACAGACCCTGGCAGAAACAGCTCGAAACAGAAACATGACGAGAAAACGATATACGGACCTCGGGGGATCCGGGGGATTATATAGCAAAAATATACGTAACGAAAGGGAAGTCCAGGTCGAAAATGAGTCGGAGAGGGGCTCCGGGGCTCCCACACCATAGACTGGCGCGGCCAGGGGTGGACCCGTGCCGCCACATGGTGTGGTGCCTCCGGGCACCATCTCCAACTCCTCTTCGGCTCGGTATTTTTCATATTTTCCAAAAATAAATAATTAATAACTGAAAAGGCAATCCACGGACGTTTTCTTAACAGAATTGTTACCTATTCTAAAACTGACTCTGCAGATTCTGGAATCTTCCCTCCGATGAATTTCTTCGGATTCGTTACTTGAATAACATCAACATCTTCATCATAGGAATCCCCAGAAATATAATGTTTCAGTCTTTGCCCATTTACCACTTGCATAGTGTTATCCTTGAGGGAAGCAATTTTTATTTCACCTGAACGATACACTTCTTCAATAGCATAAGGTCCTTCCCATCGGGAGAGTAATTTTCCTGCAAAAAATCTAAGACGAGACCCATACAATAGAACTTTCTCACCAACATGAAACTCTCTTTTAAGGATTCTTTTATCATTCCATTGTTTAACTTTTTCTTTAAAGAGCTTGGCATTTTCATAAGCTTCACATCTCCATTCATCTAAATGATTCAAATCAAGCATTCTTTTCTAACCAGCAAGTTTAAAATCTTTATTTAATTCTTTCACTGCCCAATAAGCTTTGTGTTCTAATTCTAAAGGCAAGTGACAAGCTTTTCCATAAACCATTTTATATGGAGACATACCCATAGGGTTTTTATAAGCAGTTCCATAAGCCCATAAAGCATCATTCAACTTATTAGACCAATTCTTCCTAGATTTATTAACAGTCTTTTGCAAGATAGATTTAATTTCTCTATTTGATAATTCTACTTGCCCACTGGTTTGAGGATGATAAGCTGAGGCAATTTCTATGATTAACATCATTAGCAAGGGTTTTTCTAAAACCATCATGAATAAAATGAGAACCTCCATCGGTCATAAGATATCTAGGCACACCAAACCTAGGAAAAATAATATCTTTAAGCATTTTTAACGAGGTTTCTCCATCAGCACTTTTAGTAGGTATAGCTTCTACCCATTTAGTAACATAATCAACAACAACAAGTATATGTGTATAGCCATTTGAAGGAGGAAAATGACCCATAAAGTCAAATCCACAACAATCAAAAGGTTCAATAGCAAGAGAATAACTCATAGGCATTTCATTACGTCTAGAAATATTTCCTACTCTTTGACATTCATCACAAGATAAAATAAATTTATGTGCATCTTCAAAGAGAGTAGCCAATAGAAACCTGATTGTAGAACCTTTTGTGCGGTTCTATCTCCAGCGTGATGTCCTTCATAAGAACTACTATGGCACTTCTTCAATATTTCACGTTGTTCATGATCTGGAACACATCTTCTCATAATACCATCTACTCCTTCTTTATATAAATGTGGGTCATCCCAAAAATAATGCCTCAAATCACAGAAGAATTTTCTTCTTTGCTAAGTGATGTCTACGCACGCTTCTATTCTTGTAGACAGTGTTGGACCTCCAAGTGCAAAGGTTTGTAGAACAACAGCAAGTTTCCTTTAAGTGGATCACCCAAGGTTTATCGAACTCAGGGAGGTAGAGGTCAAAGATATCCCTCTCAAGCAACCCTGCAATCAAGATACAAGAAGTCTCTTGTGTCCCCAATACACCCAATACAATTGCCAGTTGTATAGCTGCACTAGTCCGGTGAAGAGAGAGTAAAATACAAGCAGTATGGATGATTATAAGTGATAATAACAATCTGAAATAAATATGGCAACAAGCAAAGATGTAGCAGAACAGGCGGAAAATGGTGTTTCAATGCATGGAAATAAGGCCTAGGGCTCCTACTTTCACTAGAGGACACTCTCAACAATGAAAACGTAATTGAATGCATAAATATCATTTCTTCACTATGCTACTCCGAACCACTCTCCGGTCGAATAAAGAACACTAATCATTGCGTAGGGCTTTAACAACACTCCTCAGAGTAAGAACTTACCCAACCAAGTAACCCCCATGCTATCACCATGGGACCCAGATAGTTCCACGCAAACACCACAATTTCATAGGTTCATCTTCCAACACAAGATATAAATATCATGCTAAACCACATGATGCACACACTATCACCTTTACCCCGTGATCAAAGTGTTTACGTAGATAACAAAACCACTTGAGTAACATAACAGATGAAGATCAATCTACATATTCAACTAGATTACAAAGCTCATGATCACATAAAGATCACACCATGGGAGAGAGATGAACCACATAGCTACCGGTAGAGCCCTCAGCCCCGGAGAAGAACTACTCCCTCCTCATCATAGGAGACAGCAACAGCGATGGAGATGGCGGTGGATTCGACGGAGATGGCTTCCGGGGGCACTTCCCCGTCCCGACAGGGTGCCAGAACAGATATTTGTCCCCCGAAACTTGTCGTCGTCGGCGGCGGAGCTACGGATGTATTTATCGGAAAAGGTCTATTCTCCTAGGGTTTATGCCTCGGGGGGTATATATGGGCGAAAGGGCGATGCCAGGAGGTGGCCAGGGGGGCCACACCCCTAGGTGGTGCGGCCAGTGGGACCCACGCCACCCCATGGTGTGGCCACAATGTGGCCCCCCTCCGGGGCTCTTCGGGACTTCTGGAAGCCTCCGGGACTTTTAGGACTTCTGGCTTTCGAATTTTCCAATTCCGAGAATATTTCCAGAACAACTTTTCTGAAACTAAAAACAACAAAAAAACAGGGAACTGGCTCTGTGGCATCTTGTTAATAGGTTAGTGCCGGAAAACGTGTAAATTGACATAAAGTGTAAGGAAAACATGCGGGAAACAACATAAAAACAACATGGAACATCAGAAATTAGGGATACGTTTATGACGTATCAAGCATCCCCAAGCTTAGTTCCTACTCATCCTCGAGTAGGTAAACGATAAAACAATAATTTCTAAGGTGACATGCTACTATTATAAACTTGATCAATATAATGTAAAAGCATATGTACGCTGAGATCATAGAACTTCAAACACAAACATGATAAATAGAACTTTAATAATAAAACATAGCAATCACTTTGCATCATGAAGAGTATCTTAAATAAAGGATCATGGATAATAATGCAAAGAAAGATAAACGTTTGTTTCAGGTATAGAGAAAGCGTGGCAAAGTGGTATTTCGCTAGTCCTTAAGAGTGGGACAAAACATAAATGCCATGACACTTTCAAAGTTCAAGAGGAAGACTAGAACAAATAATTTAAGAATAAATAATACCACATCGTGAAGTAATTATTGATGTTTATGGGACAAATGCACATAGAACTCAGAATGGCAAAAATGCTCTCTCAACTGTGCATAAAGTTAGAAGATGGAGACTCAACATAAAAGTAAAAGAAAAGGCCCTTCGCAGAGGGAAGCAGGGATCAACTCATGTGCTAGAGCTTTTTATTTTATAAATCTGAGGTATTAAAAGTCTTACACTCCTCCCATCCATCTTTCACAAACCATGGCTAAACGAATCCTTGGGTGCCTGCCAACAATCACATACTGTGGAGGAGTGTCTATATTTTAGGAGAGGTGTATGTTAAGGTCAACGAATGGTAAACAGACAATACAGTATGTGACAAGACAACTGGATTCACAAGAGCGGCTCCCATGGTGAAGGACGCAACTGGTGTAGAAGGTCATCCCTCTTTCTCTTTTGTTTACACAATTATGCTTTGACTGATAAATCATGGGCAAAAATAGTGAAGAGAATATGTTTGTATTAATTTGGGGCTGGGCACCCTGCTGCCAACTCTTCTATCATTTGGATAAGCGGATGAAGACACTAGTCCAGGGTGTTAAATCCAATCAACAAGTGAGATGAAGATTCTCTATTGACGTCCTCATGAGCAAAAACAAGAACACAAAACAGGAGCAATTTTGAAAGTTTTAAAGGTAGCACATGAGCAATTTACTTGGAGTGGCAGTTAAATACCACATGTAGGTAGGTATGGTGTACACAATGGGAAAACTTTGGTTTAAGGGAGTTTGGATGCACGAGTAGAGCTCATACTCAGTACAGGTGGAGGCTAGCAGAAGACTGGGAGCGACAAATCAAGAGAGCATAAGAGCCATAATCATGCATAATGACATAAGCATCATTAATTAAAACATAAGCAGTATCACAAGTTCAAAAACTAAGTGGCCATGGAGGCTATTCGTGACTGTTTTGTAATCATAAACATGGTGTGAGCATGCGCCAAGTCAACCAAATAAAACATTCGAAAGAGAATACCATATATTGATGCTTTACTATGGCAAGAACAGCTCATGAATCTTTCAAGACATATTAAACGCTCTCAGCTATTTAAGGCTATTCATGCTACTCAATAACCACAAATATTTAAAACTAAAATAACATTTAGCATGGCATGAAAATGTTCTAGCCATAGTCTATACAAGCTTCTACTGGCACTGTTATAAATTCTACATCAAGCAACAATTTCTTTTCCCAACAAGCACCGTACAAGATATGTTTTAATGAAAATACTCTACATGCTACAGAAATCAAACATGAGAGTTCTCACATAACACTACTAAAACTAACAGCTCTGAATAAGAGATGCATGAAAACAAAGGCTAAACGCAGTACTAGTAAAAAGTGAACACTCACGGAACAATAAGAATGAAAACTAGAGTGTTCTAAGCAATGAAAACATAGCGTGTCTCCCTCCCACACAAGTATGATAGGATCCAACCATAAATACAGAAAATAAAACTAAACAAACTGAAATAAAAAAATTAAAGATGCTCCAAGTAAAGCACATAAGATGAGACCGAATAAAAATATAGTTTCACTAGAAGTGACCTGATAATTTGTTGATGAAGAAGTGGATGCCTTGGGCATCCCCAAACTTAGATGCTTGAGTATTTTTGGAATTTGCTGGGATGTACCTCCGTGGAAAACCCAAAGTTTAGGCTTTTCACTCTTCTTGATCACATCATATCATACTCTTCTCTTGACCCTTGAAAACTTCCTTCACACCAAACTTCTCACAATCTTCATTAGCAACGTTAGTGCAATCGAAATAATAAATTCACATGGTTCAGTTTCAGCACAAGACTAACACTCATAAACACATTAGCTACTGTCACAACTTATTTTAAAATTCTTTTTCTCAAAAGAACACCAAAAGAAAGAGATTAAGATGCAAATGCAATAATTGGCAGAAATCTGTCAAAACAGAACAGCAGGTAAAGATCGATTTTTTAGAAAATCTTATGTTTCTCAAATAAAAAAGTGGTCAACTAATAAAAGTTGCGTATATAGCCCAGGATTAAGCACAAAAAATATCAGGTCATTTTGAATTTTCTGTGATTTTATACGTCTTTAACAGTGGACAACAGAAATCTGTTTCCTGCGCAGAAATCCGAAATATAGTGTCAATTTTCCACTAGAGCTTTACTTGGCTCAACAAAAACACAAAAGAAAAGATACAGCAGGGTTTCTAAGGAAATATAAAACACCCAGGTGCAAAGCACACCAAAGAAAACAAAGGAAAACAGAGAAAGAAAACGGTTTGTCTCCCGATAGCGCTTTTCTTTAATGTCTTTTAGCTAGGCATGATAATTTGAGAAGATGCTCACATGAGAAATATGAGTTGAAGCACAATAAGCGAGCATCAGGAAGCAAATATAAAACACATTTAATTCTAACCCACTTCCTATGAAAAATAATCTTGCAGAAAAACAAGTCATGAAAACACAAAGCAACAAGCATAGGAAAGCAAAATAAGTGCAACTTCAAAGTTTTAAACAAAAAGAGAGGAAATTTAATATTGTTGAGATGCATAAAACCATGTTTCCCTCTCTAGTAATAACTTTCAGTAGCATCATGAATAAAATTAACAATATAACTATCACAAGAAACATTCTTATCATGAGCCACATGCATAAAAGAATTATTACTCTCCACATAAGCATAGTCATTCTTATTAATAGTGGTGGGAGCAAATTCAACAAAATAGCTATCATTATTATTCTTATCACCATAATCATCAAATATAGGAGGCATTTTGCAATCATAATTAATTTTCTCCTCAATAGTAGGTGTACTGAAAATATCATACTCATCATTGTAATCATCATATATAGGAAGAATAATATCATCATAAGCAATAGAATAGTTATCCTCCAAAATGTGTTCATTTGTAAACATATCATCATTTTTACTAGGAGGAGATGTATCAAGCATATAATCATCAGTAGCAAAAGGATTTTCAAACACATCATTCACAAGTTTAGAGCTTTCTATATCATCATTTTCAATATCAAAAGTGGTGTTCTCTTCCCAATCATGATAACTACTATATGTAACAGGTATAGGCTCATCATCAAAGCAAATTTTCCCCTCCATGCTTGGGGAACTAAAAAGATCATTTTCATATAAACTAGCTTCCCCAAGCTTAGACTTTTCCATAGCATTAGCAATAATGGTGCTCAAAGCATTCATACTAATAATATTCCATTAGCATGCAAATAAAGTTCCATAGGTTTTTTAATTTTCTCTTCAAAAGCATCATGTACTAATTCAAGATAAATATTATAAAGTTCTACCATATTTTTGTTGTTTTCCATCTAGAATACTAGTAAAAATAAAAACAAGAAGCGAGTAAAAATAAGCCTAACTAGTGAAAACAAGAAACAAAAAGATATGATTGCAGCATATAAAGGAAATAACTTCGAGCACTCACACCCGAGGATGTGAGTACCTTTTACCTTACATCCCCGGCAACAGCGCCAAAAAAGAGCTTGATGTCTATGCACGCTTCTATTCTTGTAGACAGTGTTGGGCCTCCAAGTGCAGAGGTTTGTAGAATAGCAACAAGTTTCCCTTAAGTGGATCACCCAAGGTTTGTCAAACTTAGGGAGGTAGAGGTTGTAACATCCAAGTATGAAAACCCTTAGTTGTTTTACTTATTTGTTTAATTTATGCAATGCATCATGGCATCATTCTCATTTTTATTTCTGTTTGCATTGTTTTCATAATAAAATTCAAACTTAATCAAACATTGTTTTCACACTTGTCTGTTACAATCTCTCAAATAAAGATTTGCAATTCCAAAAACATCAATTGCTCCCAATTATTTTCATATTGGATCAACTCTTAAATTGTTGCTTAATTTAATCACACCATTAAATCAATCAACCATTTCAATCATTATTTTCTAAGTCATTTCAAATTCAAACCAACCCTTAAAATTCAGTACCTTTTGAAACCATAAAAGTCCCCACCTTTTTTTCCCTCTCTAAACCCTTCCAAAACCCTAGGGGGAAACCCTAGTGGGAATGGCATTATTTTCTAATATCAAGTATTATTGCATTTTTCAATTAAATTGGTTCATTTTAAAATAGCAAGCAAACAATAAAGTTTTTGAAAACAACAACTACCAAAAGGTTGCATTTTCCACTAATAAAGTTACCCTATTTTTATTCCAAACTTTCTGTAAACAAATGCTTTGCTTTGTTTCCTTTTTGCTCAACTACAAAAAAAACAGTACAAAAAAAAAATAAAAAGAATAAGAAGGGAGGAGAGCAGCAGCAGCTAAAGGTTCAGCCCAGCCCGTTACTTGGCCCGATACCCCCCCCTCGCACGTCGCTGTCTTCCACCTCCCCTGCTGACGTCAGGTGTACGATCACGCCTCCATCGTTGATCCTCCACAGAACCACTCCGATGGCCGCCGTACAGCTCCACCCGCTCCCATAAAAACACCGCGGCACCCTACTCCTGCCCCTCAACCCTAGGACTCCAACCCGGAGCCGCCAACTCCCTTTCCTCCCCCCCAAGCTCTCTGCTTTTTTCTCTGAAGCTTGCCGCGCCTCTAGCTCTGAACCCCGCCTCCACCTTCTGAAACCCGCCGCCGCTCGCCGTCTCCGGTGGCTCTCAGGGCGCGCTAGCCACGGGAATGGATACGCCTCGGTTCCACCTTCATCATCGACACCCGGGTGGAGCTTGAGGAGGTCCATAGACTCGCCGCCGTCGCCGGGAACTCCGCCGCTGCTACTGCTGTTCTCGAACGAGATCATCTGCGCGCTCGTGGTCTGCTCCTCCCCGCCTCCCTCGATGTGAGCACCCTTCTCTCTCCCGCGCATCTCTCCCTCCCTCGTCTCTCTTGCTGCACGCAGCGCCAGCAGGCACCGGCCGCGAGCAGCCCTCGCCGGAGGCCACACCTGCCATCGATCGAACACCGTCAGTACCGCGCACAGGAAAAGTTCAGAAAAGCTACCTGACGAATCTTAACACCTTAACCTGTTCGCTGCTGCGCCTATCACAACAAACACGAGCAGGCGTACTGGTACCGCACCTGGGCAGCGCATCGGGTGGTCGCGGGGTCGATCCCCCCTCGGCGCACCGCGCACCCCCCTTTTTTTTTGCTGGATTTTCTCCTCTGGCCACGCGGGCTGCCACGTGCGCTGCCACGCTGGCTTGGACCCGCTGGTCAGTGGCAGCGGGTAGAGGCCCTCTCGGTAGCAAAAGAAAAACGCAAATCTGTTAATTTCTAAATTCTTTTAAATGGGCAGAATAAACACCTCATTTGCAAATTCAATAACTTTTAAAATATGAACCCAATAAATACAAACTTGATGTCTATTCTGATCCAAATTTTATAAACTTTCCAAATATTCCACTTGTGTTCTGTTTTGAATTTTCAAAATACTTTTAAATTTCAAATTTGAATAATTCAAATGCAAATTGAAATAATTCATAACTAATTCATACTGTTTTCAAATAATTCAAATAAAATATGTTTTTCACCACCTTTTTGAATGCTCTATTCAAATATAAAATTTGTTTTCTGGTTTGAATAATTTAAATTGCCTAAACAATTTAAATCTTGTTTAATTCAATTAAAACTTGTTTAATATTGTTTAATTCCTAATTAAATAATCCTAAGTCCAATTTCAAATTGTGAAACATGTAATCCAACTAAAATTTGATAACCTTTTCAAATATAAAATTTGTAAATTGTTTTGCACACCCTAACTTGATGAAAACAATAATTGTTTGTGTACCATGTTTAAGTAACAAAATTCCAAATTTGATAAATGCCTTTCTAAATTGTTAACTATCATTGCAATTGCATTTAATTTTGTTATCTTATTGTTCCTCATCATGCATGCATCATACTAAGTCACTTACACATGATGCTTAGTGATAGAACAATTAATTCAACTCTAAAGCATGGGCTTCCATATGCAACCTTTGCATATGGAATCCAATTAAACTTGTGTCTCATATCAACTAGTTTAGTTTGGTGCATCTATTAAACGTGACATGCATCATCCAATGTTTGTGCACCTATGCCATGTATTGATTGCCCATCTTCCTTCGTTGTTGTTTTTGCTTCTTCTCGATTAGACGACGACTACGTTGAGACCGACGATCCTTACGACACCACTACTCAGGATCTAGCCCAGTACGAGGCTGAGCTGCCAGGCAAGTTATCACTCACATGAATCATCGAGTTCCTTTCCACACTTGTTGACGATACTATCCTTTTGTTACTATTGCTAGCCCTATGTATCGTTGCTTGTTCTCCGAACCTATCACATGATTCCCTGAACCAATGATATTGCCTCACCTCCATACCTACAGCCTTTGTTTGTGCCTTAGTATTATCTAGCATGCTTAGGGTTGCTTTACTCGAGTCTGTTGTCGGTTACTACTGTTACTATCTTATTATTTGTACCGGGGGCTCGTTGTTAATCAATCAATCCTGTTAATTGCTAACGGTAATAATATAATTGATGATAAGGCACCGGCAGGAGGCCCATGAGTGGTTTTGGAGCCTGCTAGTGTCGACCCTAATAGGAAAAGGGTCTTGTCTACTGATCCATGATGAGCGCACTACCCGCATTTGGGAAGCGAGTATGGGCGCCCCCCTCAACTTGACCTAATTCGCATCTCGTCCAAATCGCCTCATTTAGTTCGTGTTTTCCATTTGCCGCATGCATGTTTTTGCGAGCCCAGCGCAGGGTGGAACTTTCGTAGTCGGCATATAGGGGGACACGGTCTTAGAGTGCTATGATGGTCCATTTTCTTCTGGGCTTGATTAGCCGTGCGCCCAAGGTTCTTTGGGCTTGATGCGGAGAATGGTTGGTTGTGTTGAGTGCCCCGCTTGGTGGGAGGCATCCCATCTGGCGGGATATTCATGAGTGTACGGCCAAATTGATGCAACCCTGCAGGGATAATCTTCTCGAGAAGCCGTGTTTTCCGCGGTTATGGATTACTTGGTGAAAGTACTGGCTAACAAGTACTCAGGACAACTTCAACATAATGATCAATCATGTTTCACCCAATGATTAATAACCTGACTAGTAATAGGTTATTCACACAATAACTTGATTCACCTTATCACAACCGTGTGAGTTATCCTCGGATTGCTTCTTTGGATAAGGGGCGAGATCCAGGATGGGTTTGGTTGAATTTATCTTTCAGTTGGTTACAATCCTCGATCTTATCTTTTCTGTTAGCCGGAACTGGTAGTTATCTTCTGTAGTTGGTTAGAGCAGCCAGCAGCAGCTTTCATATTCCCCTTTCTTCCGTTGATCCCAAGCATCAATGCTTGTGTTGACGGGTAACTCTTTGATGAACTGTGAGTCTTGCTTGCCAGTACTTGGATGTACTGACCCCGTTGGGGCTGTGGTTTACGCAGAGTACGACTACGACTACGATGCTTCCCAGGATGGCTACTTTGTGGAGTTCGACGAGACTGCAGACGAGTAGTTAGCTGGACCAGGGCAGGATCCAGACCTACGTGGATGGGCTTCGTTTTTCTTTATTTTCTCCGGCTTCTTAAGCCATGGATTTGTCTGTACTCAGACCCTTTGATTGCTTCCGCTGTTGTAATGAATGATATGTTGGGACATGTGTCCTCTGGATGACTGTATTCGATATTTTCTGCCTTAGTGAAGGCCAGTTGCACTTATTTCATTCTTTTGTGTCTTAGAGACAGTTTGTGCTATCATTTCGTTCAAAGCTGTTGACGTACAGTGCGTGTTTGAATATGAAGTACGTCGACAGTAGTGCCTTAGGTTCCTAGCGGATAGTTTACTTCGACGGTGGAAGCAGGGCTTTGTTTGTCGCGCTTAAGCGCTCTTGGCCTACCAGGAAGCTGGGACGTGGGAGCAGTTATGCCCCATAATCCAAGCACCTGACTTCCAGTTCGTGCGATGAGTATCCTCTAGAAACCTTGGGTGCGACAAATGGTATCAGAGCCTATCTGCCTGTAGGATCCCTTTTTACTGGTCGCAGTTGAGTCTAGAAACTATTTTGTAGCTATATAGGAAAAATGAAACGTGAGAGTAGGAATTCTGCCATTTTTCTTCTTTCCCCACCCACCCACCCTTTTCTGGTAAGGAAGTGCAACGTTGTTTTCTGTTCTCACCTAAACTTTCAAGTTAGGATTTCACGTGTTTTGGGTTCTCTGTAGTACCTCAGGATTTTTGGTCTCGTTTTCCCGATGTTGCTTCGATATCATGTTCTTTTCAACATCCTTTTCGTCCGTTGAACCTTGTTGTTGTTTTCCACATCCTTTTTCATCTACCGGGTCTAATCAAAACCTTCCAAATAATCTGCAGATGGGTCTCAGCTACTACCGCAGGTGGTTCGCATGACTCGCTGTGAGAGCACCGCCGGTTTTCCGGAGTTGCTGAGAGACATGGTTACCTATCTGGGGTTCCGTTGGGCACCAGAGTACCAGGTCTACGAGCACCAGCGAGAGTTTGACCAGACTTGCTACCGGGCTATCGTCTACATTCTGTCGGATGATGGCAGGAGCATTGCACACCAGTACGAGGCAGTAGGGTCCACAGTGGATATGGCAGTGCAGCAGGCAGCGTGAGTATCACCGTTCTCCGTGCTGACTACTGGGGGTTTGATAAGTCCAGTTTTCGTCACATCCCCCGTGGTTACATCACGGCAGCGGAGTTCACTTCACTGTCCACCGCGACATGGATACCTACGAGACTGATAGCTCCAGGCTCCAGATCACTGCCCAGTTCGCTAGTCACAGTGATGCCGTTGCTTCCGCACTTTCTCAGGAGTTAGCCTCAGTCAGGGAGCAGCTCCACCTTGCTCTCACTCGTCTGGCGACGTACACCACAGACTTTGTTGGAGACGAGCGCTTCGCACGTGTCGTTCAGCCAGCTGGTCTTCCGTTGCCAGATGCTGGAGGTTACGAGCCGATCAGAGGCCCACTTCTCGACCTCGGAGCTGGTTACACAGGGATTCCCCGCTATGGAGCACAGGGAGAGGACGCTTTCTACTTCACCACACCGAGAGTTGCTCTCAGAGCAGTTCCTATCTACATGGATCGTCGTGATACCTACTTCCGTGGGGTTCCTCCTCACCGTATCTCTCGTCGTACTACTCACCGCCGTCCTGCGTGATGAGCATGGGAGTACCGATGTATCCATTACTAGCTGTGTCTAGTTTATCCTTTCGTTCTCGAACCATGTATTGGTCTGTTGGATATTCTGATGTATTTGGAACATGTGATGATGTACCTGTTGGTTATCTATTCATGCGTCGGAATAATCTATCTTTCGGTTACCAAGTCTATCCTTTTCTGTTGTTGTGCTAAAATGAATTTCTGTTCAGGATGCCTCCAACCAGGAACAACCCGCCTCCGCCACCACCAATGGGGGAACTGTTGGCTCAGATGACCCAAGTGGTGACACAGATGGCCCAGATCCAGGCTAACCAGCAACACAACCAGAATGCTCCAAGGGTCACCATCAAGGACTTCCTCAGCTTGGGCCCAAAAGCTTTCGTGGCAACACGTGAGCCCTGGATGCTGATGACTGGATCCGTGACGTAGCAAGAGCTCTGGAGATAGCTCATGTTGCTGAAGAGGATAAGGTCAAGTACGCCACCTACCTACTGAAGGGTCAGGCAGCTACTTGGTGGGAGAACTACCAGGCCATGAGGGCTGGCTTTCCTATCAACTGGGGATGTTTCAAGGATGCCTTCCTGAAGCACCACATCCCGGATGGTCTCATGGAAAAGATGCGTGAGGAATTCTGCTCTCTCAGACAGGGCAAGCTGGACGTTCTCGGCTACCAGAACGAGTTCAATCGTCTCGCTCGGTACGCTGGTGACGAAGTGTCCACCGAAGCCAAGAAGATGGCAAGGTTCCGCCGAGGTTTTAACCCGGAACTGAAGTACGCTCTCACAAACATCAAGTGCAAGGACTTCGTGGAGCTCGTGAACACCGCGCTCAATGAGGAGAATGGGCGCAAGGCGTTCGAAGAGTCCCGCAAGCACTCGCGTGAGGGTGTTTCCTCCTCCAACATGACCACCCCTCCGCAGAAGCGCCGCATCTGGGTGCCAAATGGTGCTGTCACTCGGGCTCCAAATGCCCAAGCTTCTCCAGGCTTTGGTCCCCGCCCACCCAACCCATCTCAGATGCAGGGTCAGAGGTTCCGATGGGGCAGCCAAGGCCAGGTCCTTCGTGTCGTCACTTGCTACAAGTGCAAGGATACTGGACATTATGCTGATAAGTGCACTCAGAAGCAGCTACCCCTACCTCCTCGCCCCAACACCAACCAGGCTATGGTTCGTGCTCCCCGGCTAAAGCCTTCAACTCCAACAATAGGCCTGTCGGGAGGAACGCGAGGGTGAACCATATCAAGGCCGACAAAGCCGAGGAAGCTGCTGACGTCGTTCTCGGTATATTACCCGTAACTCTATTCCAGCTAAAGTGTTGTTTGATACTGGAGCATCGCATTCGTTTGTGTCAAAGATCTTTGCTACAACGTACAATTTAGCTCTGGTTCCACTAAGCAATCAAATCTATGTGCACTCTCCGGGAACTAAAATGATTACTTCCAAGATAAGCATGGACAATCAGATCCTAATTGGAGGTCGTGTATTCCTTGCTTCACTCATGTTGCTGGGAAATTCTGACATTGATGTCATTCTGGGTATGGATTGGTTGAAGACCCACAAAGCAAAAATTGACTGTGCTCAAAAGTCAATAACTCTCTCCCACACTTCAGGCCAGATAGTCTATTCTCCATATGGATCAAGTTATGTTCAGCTGTTCAACCTCGATGCCAAACCCTTCCTGCAATTGAAAATGTTCCGGTGGTTTGTGAATTCCCTGACGTCTTTCCAGAAGAGTTGCCAGGGATGCCTCCGGACAGAGCAGTTGAGTTCGTGATCGAGCTCGAGCCAGGTACTGCTCCAATCTCTAAGCATCCATACAAGATAGCTCCTCCTGAACTGAAATTGTTGAAGGAGCAAATCGATATGTATATGGACAAAGGTTTCATTCAGCCTAGTTCCTCCGCTTGGGTTGCCCAACTCTGTTTGTTGCCAAGAAGGATCAAACAAAAAGACTCGTGGTTGACTATCGTCCTCTCAACGAGAAAACCATCAAGAACAAGTATCCACTTCCTGTATCGATGATCTTTTTGATCAACTTGCTGGAGCCTCAATATTCTCAAAGTTGGACTTGAGGATGGGGTACCATCAGATAAAGATCAGAAAGGAAGATATTCCTAAGACAGCTTTCACCACTCGGTACGGTCTATATGAATACACCGTCATGTCCTTTGGTCTCACCAATGCACCGGCAACGTTCTCAAGACTCATGAATTCTGTCTTCCATGAATACCTCGACAAGTTCGTTGTGGTATATCTTGATGACATTCTAGTCTACTCCAAATCCGAGGAAGAGCATGGAGAACACCTTCGTCTCACTCTCATGAAACTTCGCTAGCATCGTCTATATGCCAAGTTTTCCAAATGTGAGTTCTGGATTCCAGAAGTTGCATATCTTGGTCATATCATCTCTGCCAAAGGCATAGCCATTGACCCGGAAAAAGTTAAGGCAATTGTTGACTGGAAACCCCCTAAGACGGTGAAACAAGTTAGAAGCTTTCTTGGCTTGGCTAGCTATTGCCGTCGTTTCGTCCAAAACTTTTCCAAGATTGCTAAACCTCTCACTGATCTCACAAAGAAGGACAAAAAGTTCGTTTGGACTCCACAATGTGATGAGAGTTTCAACCTCCTGAAGACTAAACTCACTTCCACACCTGTTCTAGTTGGCCCAGATACTACCAAACCTTTCCAGATATTCTGTGATGCATCTCTCCAAGGCCTAGGAGCAGTTCTTATGCAAGAACGTCAAGTTGTCGCTTATGCTTCACGTCAGTTGAACCCACATGAGCAAAACTATCCCACACATGATCTTGAACTGGCAGCAGTTGTGTTTGCCCTCAAGAAATGGAGACAATACTTGTTGGGTAACAAAACTGAAATCTTTTCCGATCATAAGAGTCTGAAATACATCTTCACTCAGCCAGATCTGAACCTCAGGCAAAGGAGATGGATTGAGAAGATTAAAGACTTTGATCTCACCATTTCTTACACTCCAGGCAAGGCTAATGTTATGGCCGATGCTCTCAGTCGCAAATCCTATTGCAATAATCTCATGATCATGGAAAGCCAACCTCCACTTCATGAGGAATTCCAGAAGCTGAACCTTGGTCTTGTTCCTGAAGGATACCTTGCTAGCTTGACAGCCAGCCCAACTCTCGAGGACAAGATTCGTTCTGAACAACTTCGTGATAATGAAATCAAGAAGATTGTGGATCACATCAAGGAGGGCAATGATAAGTTCAAGTCCTTCTCAATTGATGACAAGGGAACTGTGTTCTTCGAAGGACGCATTGCAGTCCCTCAGATTCAAAGTCTCAAGGATATCATTCTCAAGGAGGCTCATGAAACTCCTCTATCCATTCACCTGGAAGTACAAAGATGTACCAGGATCTCAAGACTCTGTATTGGTGGTCTGGCATGAACGTGAAATTGCTCAATACGTTTCTGAATGCGACGTTTGTCAACGTGTTAAGGCAGTCCATCAGAAGACAGCAGGTCTACTCCAACCTCTGAAAATTCCTGAGTGGAAGTGGGACATGATTGAAATGGACTTCGTTACTGGGTTTCCAAAGTCCAAAAAGGGCAACGATGCAATCTTCGTTGTTATTGATCGTCTCACTAAGGTTGCTCACTTCTATGCTGTAAAGGAAACTATCTCAGCTAGCCAGTTAGCAGAGCTCTACACAACAAAGGTTGTTCCCCTTCATGGTGTTCCATTGGAAATAAGCTCAGACCGTGGAAGTATCTTCACTTCTCATTTCTGGAAAAGCTTTCAAGAAGCATTGGGCACTAAACTTCTGTTCAGCACAGCTTACCACCCTCAGTCTCAGGGGCAAGTCGAAAGAGTCAATCAGATTCTCGAGGATATGCTCAGAGCATGTGGTCTCTCCTTTGGCATGAAATGGGAGGGATTGCCTTCCATATGCTGAATTCTCCTACAACAACAGCTACCAGGCAAGCCTAGGCATGGCACCATTTGAGGCACTGTATGGTCGCAGATGCAGGAGTCCAATCAATTGGTCTGGAGCTGGTGAACGTTCACTTTTAGGCCCTGACATTGTTAAGGAAGCCGAGGAGAAAGTTCGTATCATTCGTGACAATCTCAGGATTGCTCAGTCTCGTCAGAAGAGCTACTATGATAGCAAGCACAGGGATATGGTCTATGCACCTGGTGATAAGGCATATCTCCGTGTAACTCCCCTCAGAGGCACTCATCGTTTTGGTGTGAAAGGAAAGCTTGCACCAAGATACATTGGCCCTTTCAACATCCTCTCAAGACGTGCAGAGAATGCTTATCGTCTTGAACTTCCAGAAAACTATCCAAAGTGCACGATGTGTTCCACGTGTCACAACTCAAGAAGTGTTTCAAAGATCCAGATCATGCAGTTGATCATGATTCCATTGAGCTGCAAGATGATCTATCTTATGAGGAGCACCCTATTCGTATTCTCGATGAGACCGAGCGTAAGACTCGCAACAAGAGCACCAAGTTCTTGAAAGTCCAATGGTCGCATCATTTGATAAAGGGCAACGTGGGAGACCGAAGAGGATCTTCGCAAGAAGTATCCGGACCTGTTCATTTCTCAGTAGGGAATCTCGGGGCGCGATTCCTTCAAGGGGGGGCGTTTTGTAACATCCAAGTATGAAAACCCTTAGTTGTTTTACTTATTTGTTTAATTTATGCAATGCATCATGGCATCATTCTCATTTTTATTTCTGTTTGCATTGTTTTCATAATAAAATTCAAACTTAATCAAACATTGTTTTCACACTTGTCTGTTACAATCTCTCAAATAAAGATTTGCAATTCCAAAAACATCAATTGCTCCCAATTATTTTCATATTGGATCAACTCTTAAATTGTTGCTTAATTTAATCACACCATTAAATCAATCAACCATTTCAATCATTATTTTCTAAGTCATTTCAAATTCAAACCAACCCTTAAAATTCAGTACCTTTTGAAACCATAAAAGTCCCCACCTTTTTTTCCCTCTCTAAACCCTTCCAAAACCCTAGGGGGAAACCCTAGTGGGAATGGCATTATTTTCTAATATCAAGTATTATTGCATTTTTCAATTAAATTGGTTCATTTTAAAATAGCAAGCAAACAATAAAGTTTTTGAAAACAACAACTACCAAAAGGTTGCATTTTCCACTAATAAAGTTACCCTATTTTTATTCCAAACTTTCTGTAAACAAAACCTTTGCTTTGTTTCCTTTTTGCTCAACTACAAAAAAAAACAGTACAAAAAAAAAAAAAAGAATAAGAAGGGAGGAGAGCAGCAGCAGCTAAAGGTTCAGCCCAGCCCGTTACTTGGCCCGATACCCCCCCTCGCACGTCGCTGTCTTCCACCTCCCCTGCTGACGTCAGGTGTACGATCACGCCTCCATCGTTGATCCTCCACAGAACCACTCCGATGGCCGCCGTACAGCTCCACCCGCTCCCATAAAAACACCGCGGCACCCTACTCCTGCCCCTCAACCCTAGGACTCCAACCCGGCGCCGCCAACTCCCTTTCCTCCCCCCCAAGCTCTCTGCTTTTTTCTCTGAAGCTTGCCGCGCCTCTAGCTCTGAACCCCGCCTCCACCTTCTGAAACCCGCCGCCGCTCGCCGTCTCCGGTGGCTCTCAGGGCGCGCTAGCCACGGGAATGGATACGCCTCGGTTCCACCTTCATCATCGACACCCGGGTGGAGCTTGAGGAGGTCCATAGACTCGCCGCCGTCGCCGGGAACTCCGCCGCTGCTACTGCTGTTCTCGAACGAGATCATCTGCGCGCTCGTGGTCTGCTCCTCCCCGCCTCCCTCGATGTGAGCACCCTTCTCTCTCCCGCGCATCTCTCCCTCCCTCGTCTCTCTTGCTGCACGCAGCGCCAGCAGGCACCGGCCGCGAGCAGCCCTCGCCGGAGGCCACACCTGCCATCGATCGAACACCGTCAGTACCGCGCACAGGAAAAGTTCAGAAAAGCTACCTGACGAATCTTAACACCTTAACCTGTTCGCTGCTGCGCCTATCACAACAAACACGAGCAGGCGTACTGGTACCGCACCTGGGCAGCGCATCGGGTGGTCGCGGGGTCGATCCCCCTCGGCGCACCGCGCACCCCCCTTTTTTTTTGCTGGATTTTCTCCTCTGGCCACGCGGGCTGCCACGTGCGCTGCCGCTGGCTTGGACCCGCTGGTCAGTGGCAGCGGGTAGAGGCCCTCTCGGTAGCAAAAGAAAAACGCAAATCTGTTAATTTCTAAATTCTTTTAAATGGGCAGAATAAACACCTCATTTGCAAATTCAATAACTTTTAAAATATGAACCCAATAAATACAAACTTGATGTCTATTCTGATCCAAATTTTATAAACTTTCCAAATATTCCACTTGTGTTCTGTTTTGAATTTTCAAAATACTTTTAAATTTCAAATTTGAATAATTCAAATGCAAATTGAAATAATTCATAACTAATTCATACTGTTTTCAAATAATTCAAATAAATATGTTTTTCACCACCTTTTGAATGCTCTATTCAAATATAAAATTTGTTTTCTGGTTTGAATAATTTAAATTGCCTAAACAATTTAAATCTTGTTTAATTCAATTAAAACTTGTTTAATATTGTTTAATTCCTAATTAAATAATCCTAAGTCCAATTTCAAATTGTGAAACATGTAATCCAACTAAAATTTGATAACCTTTTCAAATATAAAATTTGTAAATTGTTTTGCACACCCTAACTTGATGAAAACAATAATTGTTTGTGTACCATGTTTAAGTAACAAAATTCCAAATTTGATAAATGCCTTTCTAAATTGTTAACTATCATTGCAATTGCATTTAATTTTGTTATCTTATTGTTCCTCATCATGCATGCATCATACTAAGTCACTTACACATGATGCTTAGTGATAGAACAATTAATTCAACTCTAAAGCATGGGCTTCCATATGCAACCTTTGCATATGGAATCCAATTAAACTTGTGTCTCATATCAACTAGTTTAGTTTGGTGCATCTATTAAACGTGACATGCATCATCCAATGTTTGTGCACCTATGCCATGTATTGATTGCCCATCTTCCTTCGTTGTTGTTTTTGCTTCTTCTCGATTAGACGACGACTACGTTGAGACCGACGATCCTTACGACACCACTCAGGATCTAGCCCAGTACGAGGCTGAGCTGCCAGGCAAGTTATCACTCACATGAATCATCGAGTTCCTTTCCACACTTGTTGACGATACTATCCTTTTGTCTACTATTGCTAGCCCTATGTATCGTTGCTTGTTCTCCGAACCTATCACATGATTCCCTGAACCAATGATATTGCCTCACCTCCATACCTACAGCCTTTGTTTGTGCCTTAGTATTATCTAGCATGCTTAGGGTTGCTTTTACTCGAGTCTGTTGTCGGTTACTACTGTTACTATCTTATTATTTGTACCGGGGGCTCGTTGTTAATCAATCAATCCTGTTAATTGCTAACGGTAATAATAATTTGATGATAAGGCACCGGCAGGAGGCCCATGAGTGGTTTTGGAGCCTGCTAGTGTCGACCCTAATAGGAAAAGGGTCTTGTCTACTGATCCATGATGAGCGCACTACCCGCATTTGGGAAGCGAGTATGGGCGCCCCCCTCAACTTGACCTGATTCGCATCTCGTCCAAATCGCCTCATTTAGTTCGTGTTTTCCATTTGCCGCATGCATGTTTTTGCGAGCCCAGCGCAGGGTGGAACTTTCGTAGTCGGCATATAGGGGGCACGGTCTTAGAGTGCTATGATGGTCCATTTTCTTCTGGGCTTGATTAGCCGTGCGCCCAAGGTTCTTTGGGCTTGATGCGGAGAATGGTTGGTTGTGTTGAGTGCCCCGCTTGGTGGGAGGCATCCCATCTGGCGGGATATTCATGAGTGTATGGCCAAATTGGTGCAACCCTGCAGGGATAATCTTCTCGAGAAGCCGTGTTTTCCGCGGTTATGGATTACTTGGTGAAAGTACTGGCTAACAAGTACTCAGGACAACTTCAACATAATGATCAATCATGTTTCACCCAATGATTAATAACCTGACTAGTAATAGGTTATTCACACAATAACTTGATTCACCTTATCACAACCGTGTGTGTTATCCTCGGATTGCTTCTTTGGATAAGGGGCGAGATCCAGGATGGGTTTGGTTGAATTTATCTTTCAGTTGGTTACAATCCTCGATTCTTATCTTTTCTGTTAGCCGGAACTGGTAGTTATCTTCTGTAGTTGGTTAGAGCAGCCAGCAGCAGCTTTCATATTCCCCTTTCTTCCGTTGATCCCAAGCATCAATGCTTGTGTTGACGGGTAACTCTTTGATGAACTGTGAGTCTTGCTTGCCAGTACTTGGATGTACTGACCCCGTTGGGGCTGTGGTTTACGCAGAGTACGACTACGACTACGATGCTTCCCAGGATGGCTACTTTGTGGAGTTCGACGAGACTGCAGACGAGTAGTTAGCTGGACCAGGGCAGGATCCAGACCTACGTGGATGGGCTTCGTTTTTCTTTATTTTCTCCGGCTTCTTAAGCCATGGATTTGTCTGTACTCAGACCCTTTGATTGCTTCCGCTGTTGTAATGAATGATATGTTGGGACATGAGTCCTCTGGATGACTGTATTCGATATTTTCTGCCTTAGTGAAGGCCAGTTGCACTTATTTCATTCTTTTGTGTCTTAGAGACAGTTTGTGCTATCATTTCGTTCAAAGCTGTTGACGTACAGTGCGTGTTTGAATATGAAGTACGTCGACAGTAGTGCCTTAGGTTCCTAGCGGATAGTTTACTTCGACGGTGGAAGCAGGGCTTGTGTTGTCGCGCTTAAGCGCAGGCCTACCAGGAAGCTGGGACGTGGGAGCAGTTATGCCCCATAATCCAAGCACCTGACTTCCAGTTCGTGCGATGAGTATCCTCTAGAAACCTTGGGTGCGACAGAGGTCAAAGATATACCTCTCAAGCAACCCTGCAATCAATATACAAGAAGTCTCTTGTGTCCCCAACACACCCAATACAATTGTTAGTTGTATAGGTGCACTAGTTCGGCGAAGAGAGAGTAAAATACAAGCAGTATGGATGATTATAAGTGATAGTAACAATCTAAAATAAATATGGCAGCAAGCAAACATGTAGCAGAACAGGCGGAAAATGGTGTTTCAATGCCTGGAAATAAAGCCTATGGCTCCTACTTTCACTAGAGGACACTCTCAACAATGAAAACATAATTGAATGCATAAATATCATTTCTTCACTATGCTACTCCGAACCACTCTCCGGTCAAATAACGAACACTAATCATTGTGTAGAGCTTTAACAGCACTCCTCAGAGTAAGAACTTTTCCAACCAAGTAACCCCCATGCTATCACCATGGGACCCAGATGGTTCCACGCAAACACCACAATTTCATAGGTTCATCTTCCAACACAAGATATAAATATCATGCTAAACCACACGGTGCACACACTATCACCTTTACCCCGTGATGAAAGTGTTTACGGAGATAACAAAACCACTTGAGTAGCATAATAGATGAAGATCAATCACCAAATTCAACTAGATTACAAAGCTCATGATCACATAAAGATCACACCATGGGGGAGAGAGAGAGATGAACCACATAGCTACCGGTAGAGCCCTCAGCCCCCCGGGGGGGAACTACTCCCTCCTCATCATAGGAGACAGCAACGACGATGATGGAGATGGCTTCCGGGGGCACTTCTTTGTCCCGGCAGGGTTCCAGAACGGAGATCCGTCCCCCGAAACTTGGCGGCGGCGGCGGAGCTACGGATGTATTTTGCGGAAAAGGTCGATTCTCCTAGGGTTTATGCCTCAGGGGTATATATGGGCGAAAGAGCGATGCCAGGAGGTGGCCAGGGGGCCCACACCCCTAGGTGGCGCGGCCAGGGGGACCCGCGCCACCCCATGGCGTGGCCACCCTGTGGCCCCCCTCCATGGCTCTTCGGGACTTCTGGCTTTCGAATTTTCCAATTCCGAGAATATTTCTAGAAAAACTTTTCTGAAACTAAAAACAACAGAAAACAAGGAACTGGCTTTGTGGCATCTTGTTAGTAGGGTAGTCCCGGAAAACGTGTAAAAATGACATAAAGTGCAAGGAAAACATGCAGGAAACAACACGAAAACAACATGGAACATCAGAAATTAGGGATACGTTTATGACGTATCACTAAGCTGTAAATGTTGGAGCCAAATACTTTGAAACAATAAAGTTAGCCTAATCAGCATACCATGGACTATCTTGGGGTTTTACCTTTATTGCAATCAATTGTTCATTTAAAAAACTATCATTAACAGGAATAGGATAAAAAGTAATGTTTTCCAATCTAAACAAGTTATCAGCAACAGGATTTTCAGCACCCTTCCTATCCACAATATGCAAATCAAACTCTTGTAAAAGCAACACCCATCTAATAAGCCTAGGCTCAGCATCTTTCTTTTCCATAAGGTATCTAATAGCAGCATGATCAGTGATGACTAACGTTGGTAGTGCAAGGTGTGAAGAGTGCAGCAGCAAGTTTTCCCTCAGAAAAGAAACCAAGGTTGAATCGACCAGTAGGAGGACAAGCAATCTCTGACGGTTGATGCAGCTGAGGTGACAGGGCGCACTACCGGTTCAACAACAACGTGGAACCTACACAACACAATCAAATTACTTTGCCCCAACGTAGCAGTGAGGTTGTCAATCTCACCGGTTTTGCTAAACACAAAGAGGTTAAATGTATGGTGTGGAAAACAGTAGGAACAGTATGAAACCATAGGTGTTTATCAGTATGAGAAAAAAGGACCGAGGTACACAGTTCACTAGTGGTGTCTCTCTGTGAAAGATAAATAACATGTGTGGTGAATAAATTACAGCTGGGCAATTGACAGAAATGAAGGTTGCATCGTAGTGCATATGCAAGACATAAACATTACTATGTGATTCATGCGGGAATTACAACAAAATACATAGACCGTTATCCAACTGCATCTATGACTAATAATCCACCCTCCGAATATCATCCGAGAAAACGTTAGGTATTAAGTTGCAAGCAACAGATAATTGCAGTAAGCAAAGTGTGTAATGTAAACAATAACATCATCCTTTGACAAAGCATTGTTGTTTTCTCCCTAATGGCAATAGCACATCCTCCATCCGTCACGTTTCTCTCGCTCGAGCACAGATGCAAAGGAGGCATGAACCCACTATCGAGCATAAATACTCCCTTTTGGAGTTACTAGCGTCTACTTGGCCAGAGCATCTACTAATAAGAGAGAGCATGCAAGATCATAAATAACATAAGCATGAAGATAACATGATAGATTGATAATTAGAAGACATAGCATTCAACATTCATCAGATCCCAGCAAACACAACATTTAGCATTACATAAAGATGATCTTGATCATGTTAGGCAGCTCACAAGATCTAAACATGAGGTACAAAGTGGAGAGAACAACCATCTAGCTACAGCTGTGGACCCGTAGTCCAAGGATGAACTACTCATGCATCACTTCGGAGGAGGGCACGGTGGTGTAGACCCCTCTGGTGATGAATTTGCCTCCCGGCAGGGTGCCGGGGAGAGCTCCAGAACCCTCCCGGTCTTTGGATGACGATGACGGCGGCCTTGGGTGTTTTTCGGGGACAAGTGGAATATATATAGGGTTTACGCCTCGGGGGGAATAAATAGGTGAAAGGGTAGAGGCGGTGGAGGCGTGGGGCCCACACCACCCCACGATGCGGCCAGGGCGGGGGCGGGACGCCCTATGGTGTGGGCCCCCTGAGGGCCCCCTCCGGGTCTCTTCGGGACTCTGTGGAACCTTAGGGAATTCTAAGACTTCCGGGCTTCGAATTTTCCAATTTCGAGAATATTTCCAGAACAACTTTTCTAAAACTAAAAATAGCAGAAAACAAGGAACTGGCTCTGTGGCATCTTGTTAATAGGTTAGTCCGGAAAATCGATAAAAATGACATAAAGTGTATAGCAAACATGTGGGAAATAACATGAAAAAAATCTTGGAACATCAGAAATTAGGATATCTTTATGACGTATCAACATCCCCAAGCTTAGTTCCTACTTATTCTCGAGTAGGTAAACGATAAAAACACATAATTTCTGAGGTGACATGCTACCAACATAAACTTGATCATCATAATGTAAAAGCATATGTATGCTGAGATCATAGAACTTAAACACAAACATGTTAAATAGAACTGTAATAATAAAGCATGGCAATCACTTTGCATCATGAGAAGTAACTCAAATAAAAGATCATGAATAACAATGCAAAGTAAGATATACATTTGTTTCAAGTATAGAGAAAGCATGGCAAAGTGATATTTCGCAAGTCCTTAAGAGTGGGGCAAAACATAAATGCGAGGACAACTTCAATGTTTCATGAGGAAGACTAGAACAAATAATTAGAGAACAAGCAATAACACATCATGAATCAATTAATAATGTTTCTGGGACAAATGCACATAAAACTCAGAATGGATAATATGCTCTCTCAATTGTGCATAAAGTTAGAAGATGGAGACTGAACATAAAAGTAAAAGAAAGGCCCTTCGCAGAGGGAAGCATGGATCACTCATATGCTAGAGCTTTTATTTTATTAATAGAGGTATTAAAATATTTGACACTCCTCCCATCCATCTTACACAAACCATGGCTAACCGAATCCTCGGGTGCCTGCCAACAATCACATACCATGGAGGAGTGTCTATATTTTGGGAGATGTATGCTAATGTCAACGAATGGTAAACAGAAAATACAGTACGTCACAAGCCAACTAGATTTCACAAGAGCGGCTCCCATGTGAAGGACGCAACTGGTGTAGAAGGTCATCCCTCTTTCTCTTTTGTTTACACAATTATGCTTTGAGTGATAAATCATGGGCAAAAATAGTGAAGAGAGTTTGTGTGTATTAATTTGGGGCTGGGCACCCCGCTGCCTGCTCTTCTATCAATTGGATAAGCGGATGAAGCCACTAGTCCAGGGTGTGAAATCCAATCATAAACTGAGATAAAAATTCTCTATTTACGTACTCATGAGCAAAAACAGGAACACAAAGCCGGAATAATTTTGAAGGTTTTAAAGGTAACACATGAGCAATTTACTTGGAGTGGCGGCTAATTACCACATATAGTTAGGTATGGTGGACACAATGGGAAAACTTTGTTTTAGGGGGTTGGATTGCACGAGTAGAATTCTATGTTCAGTACAGGTGGAGGATAGCAAAAGACTCGGAGCGACAAATCAAGAGAGCATAAGAGCCATAATCATGCATAGCGACATAAACATCATTAATCAAAGCATAAGTGGTACGAAAAATTCTAAAACTAAATGATCATAGAGGCTATTAGTGATTGGTTCATAATCATAAACATGGTGTGAGCATGCGTCAAGTCAACCAAATAAAACATTTAAAGGAGAATACCGCAAATTTGTGCTTCAATATGACAAGAACAACCCATGATTCTTTCAATGGCACATTAAAAACTCTCAGATATTTGATTCTAATCATTCTAATCAATAACCACAAGGATTTAAAACTAAAAAAACATCTAGCATGATATGAAAAAATTCTAGCCATAGTCGATACAAGCTTCTACTTGCACCGTTAAAAAATCTACTTCAAGCAGCAGTTTCTTTGCCCAACAAGCACCATGAAAAATATGTTTTAACAAAAATGTTCTACATTCTACAGAAATAAAACATGAGAGTACTCACATAACACTACTGAAACTAACATCTCTGAACAAGAGATGCAATTAAAACAAGAGCTAAACGTGAATTTTCGCAGTAACTAGAAGAAAAACTAAGAATACTAGCATAGCAAGTATTCAAACAAAAAAGCGGAGCGTGTCTCTCTCCCAAACAAGGATGCTAGGTCCAATGATATTATTGAAACAAGGAAAACAAAAGAAAACAATGGAAAACAAAAGAAAAACAAATAGACGTTCCAAGTAAACTTCATATGATGTGACCGAATAAGAATATAGTTTCACGAGAAGTGACATGATAGATAATTGATGAAGAAGGGGATGCCTTGGGCATCCCCAAGCTTAGATGCTTGAGTATTCTAAAAATATGCTTGGATGAACCACGAGGGCATCCCCAATCTTTGACCTTGCACTCTTCTTGATCACATATATCACCTCTTCTCTTGACACTTGAAAACTTCCTTCACACCATACTCAAACAGTAATTCACATTAGAGGGTTAGTGCAACAAATAAAAATCCATGGGTTCTGTATGGCACAAGTGATATTGATACTTTTAAACATTAGCTACTTACACTGATGTTTCAAGAAGCAAATAAATCCACTCGACGTCGCAAAAGAGCCAGTGCAAGAAAAATGGCAGAATGTGTCAAAACCAGAACAGCCTGTAAAGACGAATTTTTTTGAGGCACTTAAGTTGCTCAAATCGAAAAACCTAAATAACAAAAAAGTTGTGTAATTAGCCGAGGAATAACCACAAGAAATTTCAGGTCATTCTAATCTTCCTGGATATTTCACGATTTTATACGGTGGACATCAGAATTCTGTTTTCTGCGCAGAAATCCGAAAACCAACTCCAACTCTCGTCAGAAACTTTACTTGGCACTACTAAAACATGAAAAGAAAGATACAAAGGAGTTACTACAGAAGTATACAACCCCTTGAGTGAAACAAAACTGAGTAAAACAAAGCAAAAAATAAAACGATGGGTTATCTCCTAAGAAGTGTTTTTCTTTATCGCCTTTTAGGTAGGCTCGGAAAAATGGAATCAAGTATTTTCGAGTGAAGAAGCATCCAAATTGAGATTTAGTAATTCCTTAATAATGCATTGTATTTTATCTAAGTTATTTTTAGAGACTCCTCTCTTAGAACTTTTAGGTTTACTATTCTCATCAAATAAATTCTCAGGAACAACCCAATCAAAATTCTTTTCTAGAGATTCATGCAATGCGACCAATTTAAAGGGAATTGGTATTTTCTCTTCATTTTTATTTTTAGGTTCAACATTTTCTAGAGCACCAACAACATCTATGCATGAGCCTATCATATTGAAACGATCGAACACTTTTCTAGCTTCTATAGCAACATCTCCAAATTCTTTAAGCATGGTTTCTAAAATTAAATTTCTTTTCTCGATGTCTTTACTATTATTCAAGTTGAGGAACATATGCTGAAATGTGGGATGAAGGTTAACAAACCTAGCTTCTAATAGGTGAATCAGAGAATTGCACCAGTTTCATAATTTGGAGCAAGTTCTACTATGGATTTTTCCTCTATTTTTCATGCTTACTAACATGATTAAAGAATTTTCTAATGGTATCCTTTCCAAGTATAGAACCACTAACAACTGGAAGGTCTTTAAAGGTAAACTTAGGAGGCAACATGATGAAAGATAATAACAAAATAACAAGAGCAACAAGTAAAATAAGAACTATTTTTTTGTATTTTTGATAAAGAGAAGCAAACAAGACAAAATAAAATAAAACAAGAAAAACTGAAACAAAGTAAAGAGATTGGAAGTGAGAGACTCCCCTTGCAGAAATTCTCTTCCTCCCTAGCAACGGCGCCAGAAAACTTTGTTGATTACTAACATTGGTAGAACCCAAGTGCAAGGTGTGAAGAGTGCAGCAGCAAGTTTTCCCTCGGAAAAGAAACCAAGGTTGAATCGACCAGTAGGAGGACAAGCTATCTATGAATGTTGATGCAGCTGAGGTGGCAGGGCGCACTACCGGTTCAGCAGCAACGTGGAGCCTACACAACACAATCAAATTACTTTGCCCCAACGTAGCAGTGAGGTTGTCAATCTCACCGTTTTTTCTGAACACAAATAGGTTAAACGTATGGTGTGGAAAATAGTAGGAAAACATTAGGAACAGTATGAAAGTAGTAGGTGTTTATCAGTATGAGGAAAAAGGACCGGGGTCCACAGTTCATTAGTGGTATATCTCCGTGAAATATAAATAACATGTGTGGTGAACAAATTACAGCTAGGCAATTGACAGAAATGAAGGTTGCACCATAGTGCATATGCAAGACATAAAGATTACTATGTGATTCATGCGGGCATTACAACAAAATACATAGATTGTTATCCAACTGCATCTATGACTAATAATCCACCCTCCGAATATCATCCGAACAAACGTTGGGTATTAAGTTGCAAGCAACAGATAATTGCAGTAAGCAAAGTGTGTAATGTAAACAATAACATCATCCTTAGACAAAGCATTGTTGTTTTCTCCCTAATGTCAACATCACATCCTTCATCCGTCAGGTTTCTGTCACTCGAGCATAGATGCAAAGGAGGCATGAACCCACTATCGAGCATAAACATGAAACAAAACTTTGGATATCACTAAATGATCATGTTACCTCAACCTTCATAGACATAGTCCCAATCATAATAATTTCATATTCTTTTGGGGACATTGGAATAGGACAACAAAATTCTCCAATCTTGATGGTCTCAATATTTTCAATGGAATTTAGACTGTATCTCCTATCAATCTTCTTGGGAAAATAAACAGTGTGCTCTTTATCATTGACATTAAAAGTTACTTTTCCTTGGTTGCAATCAATAACAGCCCCTGCAGTGTTAAGAAAAGGTCTCCCAAGAATAATAGACATATTATCATCTTCATGCATTTCCAACACAACAAAGTCATTTAATATCAAACAACTAGTAGCCACTTGAACATGAACATGAACATTCTCACATATACCAACAGGAATAGAAGTAGATTTATCAACCATTTGCAAGGATATATCAGTGTGTATCAATTTTTCCAGAGAGAGTCTCTTATAGAGAGAAAAAGGCATAAAACTAAGTCCTGGTCCCAAGTCACATAAAGCAGTTCTAACATATTTTTTTTAATAGAAAAAGAAATAGTAGGAATACCAGGATCTCCAAGCTTCTTTGGAACCTTACCATTTAAATAGTAATTAGAAAGCATAGTGGGAATTTCCTCATTAGGAATTTTCCTTTTATTAAAGACAATATCTTTCATATACTTTGAATAAGGAGGCAGTTTAATAGCATCAGTCAAAGGAATTTGCAAAAAAAAAAGGTTTCATCCACTCACAAAACTTACTATAATGTTCTTCTTCCTTTGCTTTATGTTTCTTATTAGGAAAAGGCATTGGTTTTTGTACCCAAGATTCTCTTTCTTTACCATGTTTATTAGCAATGAAATCCACCTTAGTGTACTTTGCAGTTTTAGTTTGCTTATCAGGTTCAACCACAGTTTCTTCTTTATCAGAACTCAGAAGCATCAATTTTATCATTAACAATTTCAGTTTCAGCATCAGAGACAGATATACTATTAGGATCTTTAGCAGGTTCAGGATATTCTACAACGGTTTTATGATCCTTCTTCTTTTTCTTAGAAGGAGTGCTATTGTTTTTTAGGTTGTTGAGAATCTTGTTAAATTCTTTTAGGATGACCATCAGGATACAAGGGATCCTGAGTAGAAACACCACTCCTAGTAATTATTTCACAAACATGTTTTTCTCTTGAAGCATTAGCTAGCAGATCTTTTTGCACTTTAGTAAGTTGATCAATTTGAGTTTGAACCATATGAAAATGTTTAACAAGCCTTTTAACGTCATTAGAAGTTCTCTCAATAACAAAATGCAAATTATCAATAGCCCTAGAGTTTTCCATTAGATGATTCTGCATTCTCATATTAAAATTATCTTGCTTAACAACATAATTATCAAATTCATCTAAGCATTGATTAGGTGGTTTAGAGTAGGTAATATCTCTATTATCAAAATACTGGAGGGAGTGTACCTAAACTGTAGGTGGATGAGGAATTGGCTTATACAATTCTTCTGTAGGTGGTAAATTCTTCACATCTTCAGATTTAATACCCCTCTCGTTAATAGATTTCTTGGCTTCCCTCATCACTTCATCATTTAATTCAATCATTCCTCTCTTCTTGGGTGTTGGTATTGGTGTTGGTGTTGGTTTTGCTTGATACATCATAAACGTATCCCTAATTTCTGATGTTCCAAGTTTGTTTTCATGTTATTTCCCACATGTTTACTATACACTTTATGTCATTTTTATCGATTTTCCGGACTAACCTATTGACAAGATGCCACAGAGCCAGTACCCTGTTTTCTGCCTTTTCTAGTTTCAGAAAAGTTGTTCTGGAAATATTCTCGGAATTGGAAAATTCGAAGTTTGGAAGTCTTAGAAATCCTGGAGGTTCCACGAAGTCCCGAAGAGACCCATAGGGGAACCTCAGGGGCCCCAGACCATAGGGCGGCGCCCCCTGGCCGCGCCGAGGGGTGATGTGGCGCCCCCAGGCCTCCACCGCCTCTTCCCTTTCGCCTATTTATTCCCCCCGAGGCCAAAACCCAAATATATATCACTTTTACCCGAGAAACACTCGAGGCCGCCGTCACCGTCATCCCGAGATCGGGTTCTGGAGCTCTCCCCGACACCGTGCCAGAGGGGGAAATCATCACCGGAGGGGTATACACCACCATGCCCTCCTCCGAACTGATGCGTGAGTAGTTCAGCCCTGGACTACGGGTCCATAGCAGTAGCTAGATGGTTGTTCTCTCCACTTTGTACCTCATGTTTAGATCTTGTGAGCTGCCTAACATGATCAAGATCATCTTTATGTAATGCTACATGTTGTGTTTGCTAGGATCCTATGAATGTTGAATGCTATGTCTTTTGATTATCAATCTATCATGTTATCTTCATGCTTATGTTATTTATGATCTTGCATGCTCTCCGTTGTTACTAGATGCTCTGGCCAAGTAGATGCTAGTAACTCCAAGAGGGAATATTTATGCTCGATAGTGGGTTCATGCCTCCTTGCATCTGTGCTCGAGTGACAAAACGTGACGGATGGAGGATGTGTTGTTGCCATTAGGGAGAAAACAACAATGCTTTGTCTAAGGATGATGTTATTGTTTACATTACACACTTTGCTTACTGTAATTATCTGTTGCTTGCAACTTAATACCCAACGGTGGATTATTAGTCATAGATGCAGTTGGATAACAGGCTATGTATCTTGTTGTAATGCCCGCATGAATCACATAGTAATCTTTATGTATTGCATATGCACTACGGTGCATCCTTCTTTTCTTCCAATTGTCCGGCTGTAATTTATTCACCACACATGTTATTTATCTTTCACTGAGAGACACCACTAGTGAACTATGGACCCCGGTCCTTCTTCCTCATACGTATAAACACCTATTGCTTTCATACTGCTCTCATATTGTTCCTACTATTTTCCAAACCATACGTTTAACCTCTTTGTGTTCAACAAAACCGGTGAGATTGACAACCTCACTGCTTCATTGGGGCAAGGTGATTTGATTGTGTTGTGTAGGTTCCACATTGCTTCTGAACCGGTAGTGCGCCCTGCCATCTCAGCTGCTTCACCTTATAAAGTTACTCCTTCCTTCTATTGGTCGATTAAACCTTGGTTTCTTTCTGAGGGAAAACTTGTTGTTGCACTCTTCATACCTTCCTCTTGGGGTCACCCAACGAACGTGTATTCACACGCATCAAGCAATATTTTCTGGCACCGTTGCCGGGGAGGAAGAGAATTTCTACAAGGGGAGTCTCTCGCTTCCAATCTCTTTACTTTGTTTTAGTTTTTCTTAGTTTATTTTATTTTGTTTTATTTGCTTCTCTTTATCAAAAACACAAAAATATTAGTTCTTATTCTAGTTGTTATTTTTGCTTTATCATGCTTGCTATCAATGGTTGATGTCTTTAAAACTAGATCTTATTGGCAAGGTGGGTTCACGGATGAACAACGAAAATATTATAATGAACACCGCTTGTCAGAAAAAGGGACACACTTATGGGAACAAATTAATAAATTGCATGACTATGCTAGAAACTTGTGCTCTACTTATAATGTTACTTATTGCTTTGATAAATCTTGTTGATGTAGGAGGTATAAACACCTCCCTTTTCAATGTGAGTATAATGATAACATTACCATATCTTATTATGTTAAGGAAAATTATGAATTTTATGATGTGGAACAAATTGAAGAATTTATTGCTTGGAAGGGTGGATTCGAAATTACCTATTTGCTTGAAAGTATTAATGATGCACCTTATAAATATGGGATTTATGCTATACTTGAATATTGCTTTGAAAATTATAAGGATTGTAATTACTGCATAATGGAATATCTTAATAAGTTGTCTCAACCTAAGGAAGAGACTAAAGCCTTGCAAGAGCCTATGGAAGAGGAAATTGCTGAATCTGGAAGCTCATTGGATAAAAAAGAGGAGGAGAGTGATGATCAATAGGAGAAAGAATGGAGCTACCCATGTCTACCTCCAAATGAGAGTAACTCTTTAACTCATAATTTTGATGATCCTATTGATTGTTTTGAAATATCCCTTTTTGATGTAGTTGATACTTGCAATACTTGTGACCTTGATACTACTATGAATGAAACTTGTGAGAATGATATTGCTACTTTTATTTATGATAATCCATGCTACTTTGAAAAATCCCATGATAATCCTCTATTTATTCCAACTATTGATATGCATGACAATGAGGAAGTTTGTTTATAAAATTTATATGATAATGCTCTTGATGATGGTCCTATGTTACTTGATGTTATAAATCATAATGCTACTGAAAATAGGATTTCTATAATGTGTCTTATACCTTTTATGAGTTATAAATCATCTTGTTTTGATATTGCTAAAAGTGGGAAAAAACAGGAGCTGATTTTAAATTTTGATCCCACTATTTTTGAGCTTGATATGAATTGTGTGCTTTTAGATCATGACAAACATGATTTATGTGATAATTATGTTGTTGAGTTTGTTCATTATGCTATTGAAAATTATTATGATAGAGGAAAATATGGTTGTAGGAATTTTCATGTTACTAAAACACCTCTCTTTTGTTGAAATTTTTTAAGTTTCTCTAGATCTACCTTCCCATGATTTCTAGTTTGACCTTCTTTAATTTATTTCTTTACAAGATTCCTATGCATAGGAAGTGGGTTAGACTTAAATTTGTTTTACATTTTCTTCTTTATTCTCTCTTTTGCTTCAATTCATATTTCTTATGTGAGCATCTTCTTCACTTGAAAATACTTGAATCCACTTTTCTGGGCCTGGCTAAAAGGCGTTAAAGAAAAGCACTTCATGGGAGATAATCCATGGTTTTATTTTTGCTTTGTTTTTCTCTGTTTTCTTTGAATCAAGGGGTTGTATACTTCTGTAGTAACCCCTTTGTATATTTCCTTTCATGTTTTAGTAGTGCCAAGTAAGGTTTCCGACAAGAGTTGGAGTTGGTTTTCGGATTTCTGCGCAAAAAAAGATTTCTGCTATCCACCATAAAAAATCGTATAAAATCCTGGAAGATCAGAATGATCTGAAATTTTTTGTGCTTCCTGGGCTAATTTCGCAACTTTTTTCGTTCTCTGGATTTTTCTATTTGAGCAAATTAAGTGCCTCAAAAAATTCGTCTTTACAGATTGTTCTGGTTTTGACAGATTCTGCCATTTTTCTTGCGTTGGCTCTTTTGCGATGTCAAGTGGATTTCTTTGCTTCACGAAACATCAGAGGTTGTACCTAATGTTTAAAATTATCAATAGCACTTGTGCCATACAGAACCCATGGATTTTTTATTTGTTTCACTAACCTCTCTAATGGGAATTATTGTCTGAGTATGGTGTGAAGGAAGTTTTAAAGGTTCAAGAGAAGAGGTGATATATGTGATCAAGAAGAGTGCAAGGTCAAAGCTTGGGGATGCCCCCGTGGTTCATCCAAGCATATTTTTAGAAGAATCAAGCATCTAAGCGAGGGGATGCCCAAGGCATCCCCTTCTTCATCAACTATCTACCGGGTCACTCCTCGCGAGGCATTGTTTTTATTCGGTCACATCATATGAAGTTTACTTGGAGCGTATGTTTGTTTTTATTTTGTTTTCTTTTGTTTTTCTTTGTTTTCCTTGCTGCAATAATATCATTGGACCTAGCATCCTTTTTTGGGATAGAGACACGCTCTGCTTTTTCATTTCAATACTTTCTATGCTTTTATTCTTAGTTTTTCTTCTAGTTACTGCAAAAATTCCTGTTTAGCTCTTGTTTTCATTGCATCTCTTGTTCAGAGCTGTTAGTTTTAGTAGTGTTGTGTGAGTACTATCATGTTTTCTTGCTGTAGAATGTAGCAAATTTTTGTTAAAACATATTTTGTATGGTGCTTGTTGGGAATAGAAACTGTTGCTTGAAGTAGAATTTTTAACGGTGCAAATAGAAGCTTGTATAGACTGTGGCTAGAACTTTCTCATATCATGCTAGATGTTATTTTAGTTTTAAAGCCTTGTGGTTATTGAGTAGCATTATTAGCCTCAAATAGCCGAGAGTGTTTAATGTGTCATTGAAAGAATCATGAGTTATTCTTGTCATATTGAAGCATAAATTTGCGGTATTCTCCTTTAAATGTTTTATTTGGTTGACTTGGCGCATGCTCACACCATGTTTATGACTATGAACCAGTCACTAATATCCTCTATGATCATTTAGTTTTAGAGTTTGTGGTACCACTTATGCTTTGATTAATGATGTTTATGTCGTTATGCATGATTATGGCTCTTATGCTCTCTTGATCTCTCGCTCCCAGTCTTCTGCTAGCCTCCACTTGTACTAAGTATGGAATTCTACTCGTGCATCCAACTCACTAAAACCAAAGTTTTCCCATTGTGTCCACCATACCTACCTACATGTGGTATTTAAGTGCCACTCCAAGTAAATTTCTCATGTGTTACCTTTGAAACTTTCAAAATTACTCCTGTTTTGTCTTTCTGTTTTTGCTCATGAGGACATAAATACAGAATCTTTATCTCACTTGTTCATTGGATTTCACTCCCTGGACTAGTGTCTTCATCCGCTTATCCAATTGATAGAAGAGCTGGCAGCGGGGTGCCCAGCCACAAATTAATACACACAAAATCTC
The DNA here is from genome assembly GCA_028641055.1 of Alopecurus myosuroides. NCBI lineage: Eukaryota > Viridiplantae > Streptophyta > Magnoliopsida > Poales > Poaceae > Alopecurus > Alopecurus myosuroides. The sequence goes on along the minus strand of CM054057.1, from coordinate 621,559,803 downwards.
TTCACTATTTTTGCCCCTGATTTATCAGTCAAAGCATAATTGTGTAAACAAAAGAGAATGAGGGATGACCTTCTACACCAGTTGCGTCCTTCGTATGGGAGCCGCTCTTGTGAAATCTAGTTGTCTTGTGATGTACTGTATTTTATGTTTACCATTCGTTGACATTAGCATACATCTCCCAAAATATAGACACTCCTCCATGGTATGTGATTGTTGGCAGGCACCCGAGGATTCGGTTAGCCATGGTTTGTGTAAGATGGATTGGAGGAGTGTCAAACTTTAAATACATCTATTTAATAAAAGAAAAGCTCTAGCACATTAGTGATCCATGCTTCCCTCTGCGAAGGGCCTTTCTTTTACTTTTATGTTGAGTCTCCATCTTCTAACTTTATGCACAGTTGAGATAGCATTTTTTCATTCTGTGTTTTATGTGCATTTGTCCCAGAAACGTTATTAATTGATTCATGATGTGTTATTTCTAGTTCTCTAATTATTTTTTCTAGTCTTCCTCATGAACTTTGAAGGTGTCCTGGCATTTATGTTTTGCCCCACTCTTAAGGACTAGCGAAATATCACTTTGCCATGCTTTCTTTATGCTTGAAACAAACGTATATCTTTCTTTTCATTGTTATTCATGATCTTTTATTTGAGTTACTTCTCATGATGCAAGGTAATTGTTATGCTTTATTATTAAAGTTCTATTATCATGTTTGTGTTTAAGTTCTGTGATATCACTTTACATATGCTTTTACATTACATTTTGATGATCAAGTTTATGTTAGTAGCATGTCACCTAAGAAATAAATTGTTTTTATCGTTTACCTACTCAAGGATGAGTAGGAACTAAGCTTGGGGATGTTGGTACGTCGTAAACGTATCCCTAATTTCTGATTATCCATGTTGTTTTCATGTTATTTCCCACATGTTTACTATACACTTTATGTCATTTTTACCGATTTTCCGGACTAACCTATTGACAAGATGCCACAAAGCCAGTTCCATGTTTTCTGCTGTTTTTAGTTTCAGAAAAGTTGTTCTAGAAATATTCTCGAAATTGGAAAATTGAAAGTCCGGAAGTATTAGAAATCCCGGAGGTTCCACGAAGTCCCGAAGAGACCCAGAGGGGGCGTCGGGGGGCCCACACCATAGTGTGGCGCCCCCCCTTGGCCGCGTCGGGGTGTTGTGTGGGGCCCCTAGGCCTCCACCGCCTCTGCACTTTCGCCTATTTATTCCCCTCGGGGCAAAAACCCTAAACATATATCACTTTTACCCGAGAAACACCCGAGGCCGCCGTCACCGTTATCGCGAGATCGGGAGGGTTCTGGAGCTATCACCGGAGGGGTCTACACCACCATGCCCTCCTCCGAAGTGATGCGTGAGTAGTTCATCCCTGAACTACGAGTCCATAGCAGTAGCTAGATGGTTGTTCTCTCCACTTTGTACCTCATGTTTTGATCTTGTGAGCTGCCTAACATGATCAAGATCATCTTTATGTAATGCTACATGTTGTGTTTGCTGGGATCCGATGAATGTTGAATGCTATGTCTTTTGATTATCAATCTATCGTCTTATCTTCATGCTTATGTTATTTATGATCTTGCATGCTCTCCGTTATTAGTAGATGCTCTGCCCAAGTAGATGCTAGTAACTCCAAGAGGGAGTATTTATGCTCGATAGTGGCTTCATGCCTCCTTTGCATCTGTGCTCGAGTGACAAAAAGTGACGGATGGAGGATGTGTTGTTGCCATTAGGGAGAAAACAACAATGCTTTGTCTAAGGATGATGTTATTGTTTACATTACACACTTTGCTTACTGCAATTATCTATTGTTTGCAACTTAATACCCAACGTTTGTTCGAATGATATTCGGAGGGTGGATTATTAGTCATAGATGCAGTTGGATAAAGTTTTATGTATCTGGTTGTAATGCCTGCATGAATCACATAGTAATCTTAATGTCTTGCATATGCACTACGGTGCAGCCTTCATTTCTGTCAATTGCCCAGCTGTAATTTGTTCACCACACTATGTTATTTACCTTTCACGGAGAGACACCACTAGTGAACTATGGACCCCGGTCCTTCTTCCTCATACTGATAAACACCTATTGCTTTCATACTGTTCCTACTTTTTCCTACCGTTTTCCACACCATACGTTTAACCTCTTTGTGTTCAGCAAACCGGTGAGATTGACAACCTTATTGCTTCGTTGGGGGCAAAGTGATTTGATTGTGTTGTGTAGATTCCACGTTGCTTCTGAACTGGTAGTGCGTCCTCCCATCTCAGCTGCTTCACCTTCTGAAGTTACTCCTAGTTTCCTCCTACTGGTCGATTAAACCTTGGTTTCTTCCTGAGGGAAAACTTGCTACTGCACTCTTCATACCTTCCTCTTGGGGTCTCCCAACGAACGTGCATTCACACACATCATTGGCTCAGGTATAGTCCAATCATCATGATGCTTGCTTATATTAGCCAATAATTCCTCAGGTTCCCCTGGAGTTCTTTTCCTGAAAACACAACCAGACAACTCTCCAGGTATGTCCTAGATTCAATGGTTAGTCCATTATAAAATATATCTAGGAGCTCATATATAGGTAATGGGTTTCCAGGGCTAGCTCTTATTAAAGAACAAAACCTTGACCACGATTCATGCATTTTCTCTCCTTCAATTTCCTTAAAGTTAAAGATATTCTGCAAAACAACATGTTGAGCACTAGCAGGAAAATATTTTTGAAAGAAAACATTAACCAAACCCATAGGACTAGTAATATATCCATGTGACAAATTGTTAAACCAAGTTTTAGCTTCATCTTTCAATGAGAAAGGGAAGATTTTAGTAACAAAGTAAGTGTGTTTCTTAATATCATCAGAAAATAAACTACTTAAAGATGAAATTTCATTCATATGTTCCATAGCACTTTTATTTTCAGTACCACAAAAAGGTTCTTTCTCAACAATAGATATGTAAGATGAATCTAGAGAGAAATCATAAACCTTATCCTTAATGTGTATGGGAGATGTAGCAAACCTAGCATCAGGAGAAGATTTATTTAACAACATGTCTTGCAGGAAGACTCTTAAGAGAACTTGCACTAGTAGTAGTTTGAACTTATTCAATAAATTCATCATTAAGTTCAATGTAGGTTTTATCAAGATCATCACTAGGAATGTCTCTAGACTCAGGCGAATTACAAGGTGTACTAGCATTTTCAATAGGAATTTCAGCATTTTCAATTTGTTCAGATCTAGCAATTGTAGCATCTAGGAAAGGACCTAGTGAACCAGTATCATCAAGCACGGTATAAGCATCATCCAAAGTATCAGAAGCATTTTCAGACTCAGCAGAAGGAGCATTGTGTGTAGCATGTGGTGGTGTAAGAAGCTTACTCATTACATATGGTTAATCAAGAGCAACAGAGGTGTTCATAGTTGTACCTCTCCTTTTAGTGGATGGCAATATGGGGACCTTCCCATCACGAGTTTTTCCCATGATGAAAAGCTTGCAGCGAACAATATCACGTTCAAGTAAGCAAATAAATAAAGCTATCCTCCCCGGCAACGGCGCCAGAAAATAGTCTTGATGACCCACAAGTATACAGGATCGCAACTGTCTTCGAGGGTAGTAAAACCCAAATTTATTGATTCGACACAAGGGGAGCCAAAGAATATTTATAAGCCTTAACAGATGAGTTGTCAATTCAGCTGCACCTGAAAGGAGACTTGCTCGCAACAGTTTATCAGTGGTAACAGTTTTATAGTAGTAGCAGTAGTAAAATAAAAGCAAGAGTAAAATAGTAACAGCAGTAGCAATTGTGGGAAACATCAGGATTAAAATAATGAAGTCATAGGGAATGGATGAATGGGCGTTGCATGGATAAGATAGTTCATGTTATAATAATAATGTGGTCATTGCCGATAGATCATAATGAAGCATCCAAGTACTAGGCAAACCATAGGCATGTGTTCCAATTTAGTCGTACGTGCGCGCAATGAGAAACATGCACAACATCTTATGTCCTACCCGCCCATTGCAGCGGGGCCTCAAGGGAAACTACTGGTAATTAAGGTGCTCCTTTTAATAAAGCACAAAGCAAAACATTAACACTTTGTGAACACATGTGATCCTCACATCACAACATCCCCTCCGGTTGTCCCAATTATTGTTACTTTGGGGCCCCGGGTTCCGGACAAAACGCGTGTAAACACCTTTCAGATATCACCAAGAAACATAATTATACTCATGAAACAATAACATGTTCAGATCTAAGATCATGACACTCGGTCCCTAGTGACAAGCATTAAGCATAACAAGTTGCAACAACGATATATAGCACTAACAACGGATACTAGGCACTATGCCCAAACAATCTGGCATTATTACATGATCGATCTCATGCAATCCCTACCATCCTCTCAGCCTACAGCTGGGATTACTCACACATGGACGGGGGAATCATGGATGGTTGATGGATAAGTGGTGGTGGTGATGATGGCGATGATATCCTTTGAATCCCCGTCCCGGCAGGGTGCCAGAACAGGAACTTCTGATCCCCGAATTGGGTTTCAAGGTGGCGACAACGCTCGGGTGTGTTTCTCTGGAATATGACGAACCCCCTCTGTTTCAGGGTTACGGGGGTTAAGTAGTCGAAAGGGGAGCCCGAGGGGGTGCCTACGGCATCCACGCCACCAGGCGGCGCGGCCTAGGGGGGCCACGCCTAGGTATGGTGTTGCCCCCCTCCTTGCCCCCTCCGGCTCTTCTTCTGGCTCCGGGGGTCCTCGGGTGAAATAAGGACTTTGGGATCTTTTCTGGGCAATTTCCTGAAAGTTGTTTTTTCTGCAAAAAAACAAGACACGAGGGTAATTCTGCTGAAAACAACGTTAGTCCGTGTTAGTTGCATCCAAAACTCACAAGTTTAGAAGAAAACAATCGTAAAAGTGTTCGGAAAAGGAGATATGTTTTGGACGTATCGGTCGTCACCATTGTTGCCAGATCTAGAGGAGGAAGAAACCGGCAGCCAGTCGTTAGACGATGACTTGTCCGACGTTAAGAATTAGGATGATCTTCTCGCGATTGTAAGCGCAAAGTCCACCCCCTCCGAGGACCGTAGGGCGAAGAAGCAGGGCATCGATAGTGCGACTATGAAAGCATTCAACGCTGATCAGCTGGAGCGCGGCCTCCGCGCGGAGAAGGCGTGGGATCCCAAGACGAGGGAGTGGAAGCTGGAGGCTCGCCTCATCCGCGAGCTTCACCATCCAGCATGGCCTCAGTGGATCATCCGCAAGGACAAGGAATATTGATCACATCGGCATCGTCGGCAATGAAGGCCTAGGGGACATGTCTCTATAGAGCCCCTTTTGCGTAGATCTAGGGTTGGGCTAGGTAGAGTCTGTATGGTCAACTCTCTATATGCTCGATTGATGTATGATCAACTCTCTGAAGAATGATGAACGGGTTTGCTTCTCTGAACTTCGGCGCTACTGAACTTTTGGGCGAAGCAAAATTTCACGTTTGAGAGGTTGATCTGCTTGTGTATCTTCTTAAATCCCCTTCCGTTATGCCTTCCCATCGTCTAAATGGCTATGTCCCACAACGGAGACAACTCTCGCATGCCGACGATGCCGAGGTTCTCCATCGGAACCAAGGAAGAAGAAGACAATCGCGGGCACGGGCGCAGGCTCCCGTCTTATACATGGAAAACGTTGAGCTGGATAAGTTGTGGGTCCCACGATTCAAGGATAATATGTGGGTCCTGCGCTGGGATATGGATGAGTGGTGGGTCCAGCACTTGGGTGGATAAGTGGTGGGTCCCGCACAGAAAACGGACTATATCGGCTTACATAATTCAAAACTCTAACGACAAATGTTGACTTATGTCTTGGTTTATGCACTAAAGAGGGGCATGTCGTGTCTTAACTATTTGTGCGGAGAGAAATTTCGCATGAGAGCTATTCGAGCCAACCACGTCGCTTTTCTTCCAATACCCATGAAAGACGTCGCATGGGAGATATTGGCCCATTAATTTTTCGTTGGTGTAGGAAATATTAAATCGGCTTGTATCCGTTACTATCACTTTATCTCTCATAGGTAACTCGTTTTATGGCCAGGCAGTTTCATTCACGGGATGTGGAATGAATGATCGAGATTTACTTGAGTTGCTCGTAGCCGTAGGCACTACCAAGTCAATACGATCGACCAGCCATGGGAGGGACAAATTTACAGGTTCAGACGACAGGTTCGTTTACCGTATGTACATGTATCAGTGTTGCACGGGGCACATGGAGCATGTATGGCCTCCTAGCCCCCTTTGCGCGAGAACACTGAGAGGTCTGAACCGATATTTGCACGGCACAGACCACGATGACACAAGCTTTAGAGCATCTCCGGCCATTGGCGCCCCCATTCCGTTTTTCGGGGCAAAATAGCGCCTCCTGTTTCCCAGCCGTGACCCCAACCCAACCAAGCGAAATTTCACAAAATTCAAGCAAATTCGGTCGAACACTTGCGATCATAAGCGATTTGATAAGTTTTGAACAAATATAGGCGGTTACATAGGCGATTTGAACGAAGAAAATAAATCTAAACTAGTTGATGTTGAGGAGGTGATAGAAGTCAGTGTAATCGTCGTCGCCGTCGTCGTCATCTCTCGGCGGCTCATTCTTCGGGACGACGAAGATGCATCTCGCCCCTGGGTCACCGCCACTGAACTTATTGGCCCGCGGCACCACCTCCCCGTCGCTGTCGTCAAGCATGATGATGCCCCACTCCTCGTTAGCGCGGCGCCGCTCGGCGATCTCCTCCAGGGCGCGCCGCTGCCGTGCCATCTCCTCCGCCAAGAAATGGGCCTTGGACTCGGCGAACATGGACTCAATGTCGTGAGTGGCCATGGCGGCGCGTTCTTCCCTCCACGTCGCTGGCTGCTTCTGCTTGGCACCCGTCTCCTTCTTCGGCCTGACGAGGAGAAGATGATCAGGAGGATAAGACGGTGCGCGGCCGCCCTCGTTGATGATGAGGTTGCCGCTGCGGGTGCACCGTCGGAGCGGCAACTCCTGTGGTTCGGGCTTGACGGGGGAGAGGGGAGGCCACTGGGACGAGCTCGGAGAACATGAGAGGGGAGTCATCGGCGCCGAGCCCGATGAACGGGAGGTCACCCCCGCTGAGGACGACGAGGACCCGGTGGCCATGCCCCTTGGCATCACGACGCTCCTCGAGGCCGAGAGAGAGACGACCGAGGACACTCAAGCGGCGGAGAGTTGTCGGCCTGGATGTGGGCGAAGATGGTATCGAGTGTCCGCCCGGGCTCGCTCCACCAGGAGCGCCGCCCGACGGAGTTCATGCAGCCCCCCACGATAGGCGCGTCGTTCGTGGAGGCCAGGCGCTGCTTGTGGCTCTGGTGGAAGTACGCCGTCCAGATGGCGTGGTTGTCCGCCGCCCAACGGGGGTCTAGCTGGGCGTCCAACGGCATGGCGGCGCGGATCTCTTCGATCTCCGCCATGCGGTCCACGCCGGTGGGCAACGGCGCTGCGGGGACACCTCCGGCGCTCATACGCCAGGTGCCGGGCACGCGGACGTTGGGTGGCGTGGGGTAGTACGCCGACTGGAGAAGGCGAGCTTTCCAGCCGTGCAAGTGGCGGCGGCCAAAGCCGTTTGCCGCCGCACCGTCGTCGGGGAAGCGCTCAGCCATGGACGCAGAGGAGAGGAGAGGGCGAGAAGAGAGGAGTGCGCAGGGATGGTGGACGGGGGGATGTGGCAGCCGACTACGAAGTGGCAGGGGGCACTTATGCCGACCGAGTCCGCTGGAGCGGTGTAGACGTGTGGGCGGGAAACTCGGCGGTGGAACGCCATTACGCAACCGCGTGGGCGATTGGACGGCTCAGCCAGTCTGAAAGACTGCCGGTGCGCATTGAACAACGCGGGGAACGAGACAATGAGGACGAGATAGTCGTTGACTCGCTGACTCGACGGCCCCCCGGGTGAGGGAAAGGTTTTCCGCGCCATTTTCCTTCATCCGGCGCCCCCAACTGGGCCTCGGTATGCTGGGTTTGGTCAGGGTTCGCCGAACGCTAATTTGGCCCAATCCGACGCTATTTGGGCTCTTGGGGGTGCGACTGGGCGGAAAACGGCGTGCTGGCGCAAATAAAGTGGCCCTGGGGCTCCTGGGGCATTTGGAGATGCTCTTACACGTAGGATTTGATGTAGTGAAGAACCGTAGTAGAGCGTGTGCAACGCTGTAGTTGTCTAATAAAATGTATAGGCCTAGGTCTAACAAATGGAGAGGTGCTCCACCGTTTAGCCCCATGTAGTGGATACCATTTATCAGATAAATTGCAGCTTTTGCAAACTACTTTTACTTCGTATGACACACCGACGAGTGGGCCTTCTAATTACCTTTTCCCTTTCAAAGCCACTGCCTCAGGTTCCATGTAGGCTCCAGGTTCCATGTAGGCTCGGATGCCGGCGTGTAATAAAGACAGTAGCTTGCAGAGCATAGCTAACTCCTGCACAGGAGGCGGGATCCTTGGGTAAAAGAAAGGAGAAAAGACGGGAAGAGAAGAGAAAAGCAGGGATGAAGTGGTACTAGTCTGATTCACCGTGTTCAGCAAGCTTACGCCACAGAGCCACAACTGCATTGGACACCAGGAAACAAAACGATGGCCTCGTGAGCTCATGCCGACGTGGATATGGTGAAACCACCGTCTGGTGGCGCTTCTCCTGTACGTGCCCTTAGACATCATGGCTAGTACTAGACATATGTTCAAATATTTCTTAGCTAGTATCACCCTCTCCACCGTACTAGACATAATTTTGGTGGAAAAAGTTGCTCTTAGACACCCGTTTTGTTCGTACGGTGCACACGCCCATAGTGTATTTTGTACTAGCGTATGTGTAGGTGTAGCCACTAGCCAGTCAGCCACGTTGGATTGGATTGGGTTGGACACATGTGCGTTTTGGCTAACCAACCTAGGTAGCAAATGAGTCCAAAACCGCTTCTCAGTGTCCGTCCAAATGACGTCGTGCACGTCACTTTGCCTACCGATCAATCCATGTTCGACCCTTTTTTATTTTCCATGCACGTTCATCGAGCCGCTGCGGCACTGCGCCTATGGTCGGACATCAAGTCTTTCTTAGGACATCTCCTACGGGGTTGCTCAAATTCCGGACAAAAACGGGACAAATGTGTCCGTTTGACCAGCCGTCCGGGAGCCCCAAACATGAGTTTTTGGAGGTGCACCCTACGGGGGCTGCTTATTTGAGCGGACAAGTCGGAGCAGGACCACCGCGCCGCGCTGCGCACAGTGGAGGACCTCCTCCCAGAGGCCATCCACGCAGTCCCGCTTAAGCAGCAGCACATGGAACTTGGTCGCCGGCCGGAGGAATGAAGTCGCGGGGGCCATGCCATCACGGCAAGCTCCGCCTCCTTCCCGGGCAAGCGCCGCCGTGCCCGACCTTGGGCCGCTGCCCAGGCTCGCCCGCCACACAGCTCCTCCGCCTCCACGCCGTCGATGCCGCCCCATCTCCTCCACCTCCACGCCCTCGATGCCGCCCCATCTCCTCGCGTCCACCTCGCCGCCCGCGCCCCCCGCCATGGCCTCCACGCCCTACTGCAACTGGTCGCACGTCACCTGCACGTCCGCCACCGGGACCTCCTCCTCCGTCTCCCTCTCTCTCCAGGACCTCGGCCTCTCGGGCGACATCAACGCCACCGCGCTCTGTCGCGTCCGGGGCCTCGCCAGCCTCAGCCTCGCCTCCAACGCCTTTAACCAGACCGTCCCGCTGCATCTCTCGCGCTGCGCCTCACTCGTCTCCCTCAACCTCAGCTCTGCCGCCTTCTAGGGCCCGCTGCCGGAGCAGCTTGCCGCGCTCGCCTCCCTCGCCTCGCTCGACCTCAGCGGCAACGACATCGAGGGCACGGTGCCCCCGGGCCTCGCCGCGCCGCTGGGCCTCCAGGTGCTCGACCTCCGCGGCAACCGCCTCTCCGGCGTGCTCCACCGACGCTCTTCCACAACCTCACCAGCCTCCACTACCTCGACCTGTCCGGGAACCAAGTTCCTCGAGTCCACGCTCCTGCCGGAGCTCGGCGGCATGGCGAGCCTCAGGTGGCACTTCCTGCAGGGCTCAGGGTTCAGCGGCGAGATCCCCGACACCTTTCTTGCGCTGGACCAGCTGGAGGCTCTCGACCTGTCCATGAACGGCCTCACCGGAGCCGTGCCTTCCTCGTTCGGCCTCAACTTTCCGACGCCCTGCCCGGAATGCGAGGCCGCGGCCGCGACCATGCGCGCGCCGGCGTTCCACTAGTGCGCCATCGAGCGCCCGAAGAAGACCCCGTCTCCCTCGTCGTCCCCGTCGCCGCCGCCGACCCTCGGCCGCCTCCCGCCGCCCTTCGCCACCGGCCTGATGCCCGGGCGCGCATCAGAGGAGATGGAGCACGGCCACGGCAAGGCGCCCGAGCACGGCCACGCCCGGGCGCGCACGCGTGTTGGGAGATAAAAATAATGGGGGAGAGAGATGAAAATTAACGGGGGAGAGAGAAGCAGTGGATGGCAGGGGAGAGGAAAGTGGTGGGACCAAGCCGACGAAACAGACACATCCCGTGTCCGGGGCTGCTCATTTCTGGACCAAATTTGGTCTGGATTTGAGCAGCCACGGACAAAAAATGGACCAAGGCTAGAGATGAGCAGCCCCGTAGGGGTCTGCTTTTAGCCCGGCCTGCTCAAGTCTGTCCTGTCCGGGGCAATTGAGCAGCCCCGTAGGAGATGTCCCTAAAGCATCTCTCTAGCAGATCCTTGAATCACGTACACAAAAACATTACTGAGAAATTCCTTCATTCGAGACCGATTGATTGATTGAGAGACTTCTTTTTCTTTCCTTTTATATGATACTTTTATTAGTCTTCTTCGTTCATTAATATTCGCTGCCACGGCGGGGTTACCGGCGTGACAAAGTGTGGGATTTGTTTTCGTGCGGTTTCTTTTCCGCCGGCGCCCCTAATCACCCCACCGCTTTGGGTTTAGTCTAGGTTCTGGTCCAATTCAACGAAAATTAAGCTAGACGACTTTGAGAAAAATTTACGCTTGCCACCCAAAGAGAAAGCAGGCTGTGACTGTTGGGGAGCCAGGCCCGAGAGCATCTCTAGGAGAACGTGTAAACATGTTGGAACGGAAAAAGCCCCGCTGCTTTTTAACCCTAGTCAATTCATGCAACATCAATTTTTTTCTATATTTATGACAATTAATTTGATATGGAGGGAGTATATTTTATATGCATTGCACGGGGCCGACGCGGCACACGGCGCATGGGGATATGGAGCATGGACCCTATTCTCGTACACCCTTTTTTCTACAAGGAAAAAATGGCAGGTAGTAGCGGGACGGCACGAAGCTGCTCCGGAAAAGCACACGAACGAACTGATATTGAATCTGCACCTAGGGGTGCGGACAAAACCTTTACATGCCAGATTGGTTGAACAGTAGAGCAGCAGTACATATTTTGTAGCCACGTTGGATTTGGATTATTCATGTGCGTTTTGGCTAGCAAATTAAAGGCGCTTTGATTGAACACTTTTTTTTTTGACAACTCTTTGGTTGAACACTTGTGCGTGCGTTTTTGGCGAATAACCCGACCTAGCTAAGCAATGGGTCCAAAACCGCTTTTGATAGTAGTAGCTAGATTGGATATCCTTGTCCCAAAGTAGGACCTTACTCTGTCACCCATCGTCCATCCATCCACTTTTGCACCTGGATAGGTTCATCACGGGGAGCCAATTAAGTAGCAAGTTATTTTAAGTCTTCTTCGTCCATAATCGGCTGTTCCGTGATCCGTCGTCCCTTCGCTGTCGCAGATGCGAGGATCATCCACCCTCTAAAGAGGAAAGCAACCGCCCTTTATTCTGTTTTCTACGCCAATCATCTCCATGTATCGGTGACACAACCCTATCGATTGCCGAATTTCGGGTCCGAAATCCCACCCCCCCCCCCCACCACGGCGAAATGCTCGTTTACCATGAGTGTATGCAACTGTCCCACATAAATCGGAACTAAAACGTTGTAAGCACGGGCGCCCTTTCGTTGAGCCCACCCCGTGAAGGAAAATGTATTTACGGGACCTAAAATAGTCAAGGTAAAAATCTTAATTACCCCGTGAAGGAAAATGTAGAAAGTTTTATTTATCTAGGGGTAGTATCATACTATGCGAGGGTGCGAGTTGCACGGGGCCGACACACGGCACATGGAGCATGGCATGGCCGCCTCCCCTTTTCTTCTTCTAGAGTATATAACCTTTTCCTAGAGAGAAAAAATGGCAGGAGCAGCGTGTAGCGGCACGGCACGAGCTCGCGGTTCCGAAAAAGCACAGAAATCTGCGCGAGTATCGAGGCCGCAAACGACGACGACCCCCTGCCCTGCCAGGCCCCACTCCCCTCCTCCTCCCGGCGTCAAAGACGGATTCGCCCTCGGCACTCTCGCGCACGGAGACCGTGATTCCGTGCAGTCCCAGGGGCTGTTCCGTCCACCTCTTGTACTAGTAGGCAGCAGTAGCCGATCCACCAAAATTAATTTCAAAACCCACCAAAAACCTTTCTTCCCACCCACCTCACTGCCACTCGTATCGCCCCCTCCCCTCCGCCGCGCCTCGCCGCCGGCCAGCGCAACCTAGGGTTTCCACGCCCGCCCGCAGGCAGACAGGCAAGCGCGCGCTCGCCTCCCGCGTCCCAGCCCTTCCCCGCCGCTGCTAGTTCTCCTCAACTCCGGATTTGGGCGGCGGGATGGCGGCGCCGGGCGGGAGGAGGCCGGACCTGGGCTCCTCGCCGGGCCCGTCGCCGGCCTCGGGCGGGCGGAGGCTGCTGCGGACGCAGACGGTGGGCAACATGGGGGAGTCCATCTTCGACAGCGAGGTGGTGCCCTCCTCGCTCGTCGAGATCGCCCCCATCCTCCGCGTCGCCAACGAGGTCGAGGCCGGGAACCCGCGCGTCGCGTACCTCTGTAAGTCACCCTCCTCGCCCTCCCTCCTCCCCGATCCGCTCCCTGACATTGCTGCCGATTCGCGCCTCCAGGCCGCTTCTACGCCTTCGAGAAGGCGCACCGGCTCGACCCGACCTCCAGCGGCCGCGGGGTGCGCCAGTTCAAGACCGCGCTCCTGCAGAGGCTCGAGAGGGTACCCAACACTTTTGCCACCATCCCAGACCTCTCCCTCCCTCCCCTGTTTTCCCCCCAAATCACCACCTCCCCGCTCTGTGCAGGAGAACGACCCCACGCTCAAGGGGCGGGTGCACCAGAGCGACGCCCGCGAGATGCAGCGCTTCTACCGCGAGTACTACAGGAAGTACATCCAGGCGCTGCAGAACGCCGCCGACAAGGCGGACCGGTGACTCCTTCCCTCCCTCATTTCCGCACTGCTCCTCCGCTACTGTCTTGCTGCTCTGCTCTGCTTGCTAGATTGTACCGCTATCTGTCATGCCATCATGCGCTAGGCGCTGCAATTTACCATGCGCAAGCTAGTCTTCACCAACGCTCACTTGAGCGCACCACAACCACACCACCATATACCATCACGCTAGCCAACCGCTACTAGCTGTGCACCATGCTCATCACCCGTTTCGTTTCTCCTTGCGCCGCTGCTAGTGCTCGGTACTAACGTGCCGCTTCTCTCTCCCTCTCTCTCTTTGTTCAGTGCCTTGCTCACTAAGGCGTACCAGACCGCGGCCGTCCTCTTCGAGGTCCTCAAAGCCGTCAACGTGTCGCAGTCCGTCGAGGTCGACCAGGCGGTAAGTAGATAAACGCATCGGTTTTCCTCTTCTTCTCACATCTCCTTTTGTTCATGGCTCTTACTTACACCCTTTCTGTACGGTCTACGCAGATTCTGGACACGCACCACAAGATCGAGGAAAAGAAGAAGCTCTATGTCCCCTACAACATTCTGCCGCTTGACCCCGAAAGTACCGATCAGGCCATAATGCAGTATCCAGAGGTTCTTCTTCTGTCTCCAGACCCGTTGCGAATATTCTACCCGCCTTGAAACCAAACTGAATCGCTCCTTCGGTTTCGTAGATTCAAGCCGCTGTCTATGCTCTCCGGAATACCAGAGGCCTGCCATGGCCCAGGGAGAAGGAGAATGAAAAGAGGCCCGACGAGAGGAGGAGGCCTGAGGAGAAGAAGACTGATAGAGATCTTCTCGACTGGCTTCAGGCCATGTTTGGGTTTCAGGTAACCGTGCGTCGCTTGTTTTGTTTTTATCTATTGACCATACCCTACATGTGTATTCTATCCTCAAAATGCGCTCATCTCATTTTGAGGCCACGTTTGCAGAAAGATAACGTGTCAAACCAAAGGGAACATCTCATACTGTTACTTGCAAATGTGCACATAAGGCAGATACCAAAGCCTGAACAACAATCTAAGGTTCTCATTTCTCCTTCTTTGACTCGTTTTAAGAGGATCTGGGCATTTTTTTTTCTTTCTTTCTTCATATTCCTACAACTAATGACTAATGAGATGATGAACTCTTGTGCCTTTTGTTGTTTTCCCCAGTTGGATGATAGGGCTCTGGATGCTGTAATGAAGAAGCTATTTAAGAGTTATAAGATGTGGTGCAAGTATCTGGGCCGCAAAAGCAGTTTATGGTAGGTTTAATCAAGTCTAACAACTGAAAAAATGTGTAGGACCACCTGGACTAATTTTCCAGAGCTGTGATTTTTATGTCTTTTACCGTTAATTTGTTGAAACATGATAAAATTTGCTGTTTATTTATGGCCTTACTTAAGTCCCACTTGCTACAGATATTAAATCTCGTAATAAGTTACCATTTGTCTCAACAGTTGGGTGAATTGATGTGTAGGTTGCCAACCATCCAACAGGAAGTCCAACAGCGCAAACTTCTCTATATGGGTCTCTACCTTCTAATTTGGGGTGAGGCGGCTAACTTGAGGTTCATGCCGGAGTGTCTGTGCTACATCTATCATCATGTGAGATCAACTTCTGTTTCATAGATTACACTTATTATGGCAAAAGTTCCGCATGGCCATCGGCCCATTAACGCTTCATACTTAGTAGCTTGGCAATTTGTTTAAGAACTTGATGTCAAGCACTAAAATATGAACATCAGTTTTATGGAATTTCGTTGATCCTAACATAGTCACCATTAGCATAGGCGTGTTACGAACATGCAGTGACTAGTCTTGGTAGCAATCGCCAATAGCTCACAGAAACATGCAGCAAGCAAAGAGTAGCTGATTTGGCTGCACAAGTAAGTTATAATGAGCCGAACAAGTAATTCACAAATAATAGTTGCTGTCCACTTTATCAAGTAACTAATGAGTATAATGAATTTCGAGTTCCTCTTTCCGAACGATGTTTCATCTCAGTTTTTCTAGGACGTTGTACTTAGATTCTATCTCACCCTGCTCGCATCCCCATGAATTAGGACAGGAATTCTAGAATTTGAATTGCGTTCTAGATGACTTTTTTTGTTGGAATGAGAACTAGAATGAGGGTCCTTGCCAGCTTATCCTCGCAAAAAAACAAATTTGATTGTATTTGCAATAGGTTCTATTAAGGTACTAGAACAAATTCAAATTTAATCCCAAGGATCCAAGCAAGTAATAGCATAAGGCATTTAATATTTACTTCCTCCATTTTCATGCCAAAAGCATGTCATATTTTTCGTTTCTATGAGACTACATACTGCATTCGTGTATTATATTTATTGATCACCACACAAGTAGATCGAATTCATATTGTGAAAATGCTCATTGGGGATGGTTTTGTGTTAGTGTGAAGCTTAGCGTGTAATTCATACTTCGTGACATCATCTTTATTGGTAACAATGCTGTTTCCGATCTTAATATAGATGGCTTTTGAACTCTACGGTATGCTGGCTGGAAATGTGAGCCCAATGACAGGTGAAAATGTTAAACCAGCTTATGGTGGTGATGATGAGGCATTCTTGATGAAAGTTGTCACTCCGATATACAGAGTTATAGAGGAGGTATAGTTGTATGTTTGTTTTTTGACTATTTCTTTTTTCTCATTTTAAGCCCGACCATTAACTCCCCTATGGATTTTTACAGGAAGCTCACAGGAGCAAGACAATGAAATCGAAACACTCACACTGGAGGAACTATGATGATCTCAATGAGTACTTTTGGTGAGCAGCTGTCAAATTGAATTGTTGCCTTTAATATGGTGTGCCCCATATTTTGACAGAAGCCATGGAATTATTCTTGTGTTGCTTTCAGGAAAGTTGACTGTTTCCGGCTTGGCTGGCCCATGAGAGCTGATGCAGATTTTTTTAAAACTCCCAAATTTGCTTATCCTAATCGTCTGAATGGAGTAAGTTTCTTGATAATATTCAATATCCTTACACTTCTGTTGTCAAATACATTTAAAAGTTTCCTGTGATATGATATTACAATTTGCGTGTGCTTTATTCCGCATGAATTGAACTTGGTAATAAGTTAACGTGATCACATGCTGCATGTGTAACGGCATGTTTATTTTTGTTGACAATGGATTCAGTAATACAGCACTGCAGCTAGACTTGATCTGTTTGTTTTCCACGTCTAGTCGTCTACCCCTTCTCTGTTAATTTGTTAAGCCCATAGTAACTATACATTGATATGTGACGTAAACTGTTGCCCTCAACAAAAATCCAAGAAAAAAAAGGACTTGCCTGGAGTTCTAATTCTCATGGCACTTATTTTGTGTTGTCGTAATGCAGGAGGAAAGATCAGCTGGCAGTGTCCATTGGATGGGAAAGATTAATTTTGTTGAGATACGTTCATTTTGGCACATATTCCGTAGTTTTGATCGTATGTGGATCTTCTTGATTTTATCCTTGCAGGTTGGTTGCTCCACCCTCCCTCCCCTCACATTCTTCACTCGAGATTCACGTACTTATGATCTTATGTTTTAATGCAGGCCATGATTATTATTGCATGGAATGGTGGCACGCCAAGTGATATCTTTGATGTTGGAGTGTTCAAGCAGGTTTTGAGCATTTTTATAACTGCTGCTATTTTGAAGTTGGGTCAAGGTATTTCACTGAACTGCCTTACAGTTTTGCCATTTCACATCTAAACTGTTTGGTAGGTAGCTCAGTATTAAGCAGAGACTCTGCCGTGCCAACCTAATAACCTAGCTAGCAATATCTTCTTTCTGTTGTGCTTTTGATGATAAAGCATTCAATACTTCGCAAGGCCTAGTTGAATACCTTTTATTTCTACTCTTTTCTCGAATGGGTAACAGCAGGAGTGAGTCCTACTGAAAATATGTCTAAAAGAAAACACAAGTGTTTCTTATGTTTGCTTTTGCCAGCAACCTAACAATATTACAATAATGAATAGTATTTCAAAACTGAGGGATATATGTTTAACCACATTTATTTTAGTGAAAATGTATGCATAACACTAGTTGGATGTACTGACTTCACTAAATATAAACCAATGCAGCAACCCTGGACATTGTATTTGGCTGGAAAGCAAGAAAAAACATGTCCTTTGCAAGAAAGCTGCGATATGTCTTGAAGTTATTATCAGCTACTGCATGGGTTGTGATTTTACCTGTGACTTATGCCTATTCCTGGGCTAGTCCTACGGGTCTCGCAAGTATAATAAAAGGTTGGTTTGGCAATGGTCAGAATCAGCCATCATTGTACATTTTGGCTGTTCTTATATATTTGGCGCCAAACATGCTTGTGGCTATGCTATTTATTTTCCCATTCATCAGAAGGCATCTTGAGAGTTCAAATCTTAAGGTTGTAACATTCATGATGTGGTGGTCCCAGGTAATTTTCCATCCATTATTTTGTGTCAGTAATTGCATGGTTGTTTTTGTTGATACATTTATCCATATATGTCTGCAGCCTCGGTTATTTGTTGGCAGAGGAATGCACGAAGGCGCATTCTCCCTCTTCAAGTATGTGAAGAGTACAAACACTTTGGTTAACTCATCGTTATTCCTAGTTTTACTGTTACGTGTATTCTAACCACTTAGCACTGTTGTACTGATAGGTATACCATGTTCTGGATTATCCTTTTAGCAATGAAATTGACAGTGAGCTTCTATATTGAGGTATGTAATTATTTCCTCATAAAACCTAGAAAGTTCCACGCATTCTAAATGTTGCCTCACCACCTCACTACCTTTTGTTTCCTTAGTTATATTAAATTTACACACGCAGGCATTTCTTGCTCTTGAATGTATAAAACGTTAACACTAAAGTGAGCATCAGCAAAATGTTAGGAATTCCCAAAAAGCTACTGTAGATCCAGTAGCTTCTCTTAGGATTCAGTTAGGACCAAGCCTTCTTAGCACTGAGCTTCTGCTAGTGCTGTCTATTCATTCTATTACTTGCTGGTTGCAGATCAAGCCTCTGGTACAGCCGACAAAAGATATAATGAGAGAACCAATCCGGACATTCCAGTGGCACGAGTTTTTCCCTCATGGTATTTCTGATGAAGTTTGCTATGTTCCTTTTCCTTTTTGATATCTTGTGTTCTTATTTTTGTTTTGGTTTGCAGGAAATAACAATATTGGTGTTGTCATCGCACTTTGGGCTCCAATAATTCTTGTATGTGTCAATCCTGCTCTCTTTCAAAAGTTGTTTAACCAATATGCTAAAATTTTGTTTGTTGCTTTGTCCAGGTCTATTTCATGGACACCCAGATTTGGTATGCAGTTTTCTCTACATTGGTTGGTGGTATCTATGGGGCGTATCGACGACTTGGTGAGGTTAGTAACTATTTTCAGAATAACGCTTCATTATTTCATTATTTGACGGATTGACTGCTCTGTCTGCTTTGGATTCTGAATTGGTTTTCTTGTCCTATTACGTTCACTCAGTAGCATAACACAAAACTTAGTTCTATGACTGCTGTTCTTAACTTCACTATCTCCACTTTTGAGCTACCATTTCTAGCTGTGAAGCTGCTCAAACGGATTCTGTCTCTTGCCATATTGGTAGCATGAAGCATGTGTTATATTGTTTTGTTATGAATGATCTATCAGTTTACCTCACTATATTTATTTTAGTAACCATCATGTTCTTTTGTTTATTTGCCTAATATTGTGGACCATTGTGTATCATCTACAAATGAATTTATGCTCACTTTTCTCGGCCCATGAATTCAGATACGGACCTTAGGCATGTTGAGATCTCGCTTTGACTCTTTGCCTTCGGCCTTCAATAAATTGTTGGTTCCTTCTGATGCACACAAGAGCAAAGGTTTCCGTGCCGCCTTTGCCAGTAAACTTGCTAAGGTAAGTTTTCATCTGTTAAACTCGTCATCATGAGTAGACTATGGCCTGATCAGTATTGAATATGCAATATTTGTTAGCTCTTTGACCTGACATAATATATATATGTTACAGCCTTCTGATGATGAACAAGAGAAAGACAAAATAGCTGCCAGATTTGCCCAAATGTGGAATCTAATTATCACAAGTTTCCGTGAGGAAGATCTCATAGATAACAGGGAGATGGACTTGCTACTTGTTCCATATTGCAAAGATCGTGAATTGAATATATTCCAATGGCCACCTTTCCTACTTGCTAGCAAGGTGTTTCCTTTTGACCACTTCATATTTTCTTTACTTGGATTTGCACATTTATTTATTTATACTGCATTTTAGATTCCGATAGCCTTGGATATGGCAGCAGACAGTGGAGGAAATTATCGTGATCTCAACAAAAGAATGGGATCGGATCCATACTTTTCCTATGCTATCAGGGAATGCTATGTTTCATTCAAAAACATCATCAACACCTTAGTGTTTGGCCAACGCGAGAAAGCGTATGTTAATCTTACCATACATTTAGTCACCTCTAATCCTTGACTATAGTTCTGTTTTGGTCTCTTTTATTAGTTGCATAAATGCGTGATGCCCATTTCAGTGTCATGCAAGAGATTTTTGCCATTGTTGATAAACATGTAACCGAAGAGAGTTTGATAAGGGATCTGAACATGAGGAATCTTCCAGTCTTGAGCAGGAAGCTCATTGAGCTACTTGAGTTACTGGTATAGAACTTGTCATTATGATTTTAAGTCTTGTTTAGAGAATGGCTCCCTCCTCACTGTATATATCTGTTTGAGTACAGCAAAAGAATAACAAAGATGACTTGGGTCAAGTCGTTATTTTGTTCCAAGATATGCTTGAGGTGGTCACAAAGGATATAATGGAGGATCAAGAGTTCGGCGAGTAAGGAGCTTACTTATCTTCTGTCGTAACAGCATGACATTTTTACGGAAATAATGATCCACATCTATGCCACGTCGTTGCATCCATAGTTTTGGTCACATGCTGTTATTTTGTTCTGTCGTACATATTGCCTTGCGGTCCTTAGGTTTAGCATTGGGAAAACACATATTTTTTGTGAATAAATGTCAGTTGCATCCATAGTTTTGGACACATGCTGTTATTTTGTTCAGTCGTACATATTGCCTTGCAGTCTTCAGGTTTAGCATTGGGAAAACACATATTTTTTGTGAATAAATGTCAGGAATCCTTTTGTGCTTCTACATTCAATGATTTTTTAGAGATGAACTGTGCTGATTATATATGTTTTTTCTCTTTTCAAAGAGCACTCGATTCCATACACGGTGGAAATGCTAGAAAACATGAAACAATGACACCGCTTGATCACCAAGATCAATTGTTTACTAAAGCTATTAAGTTCCCTGTGGTGGAATCAAATGCATGGACTGAAAAGGTTTGATTTTCATCCCCCATTTTTGTTGATAAGACAGTTTCTGATATAATACTTCTGTTGGTCCTGTTTGTGTGCTATACCTACCTTTTGCTGATTTCAGATAAAGAGGCTTCATCTTCTGCTCACTGTGAAAGAGTCTGCTATGGATGTCCCTACGAACCTCGATGCTAGAAGGAGGATATCTTTCTTTGCAAATTCTCTTTTTATGGAGATGCCAAATGCTCCAAAAGTGCGGAACATGTTGCCCTTCTCGTAAGTTCTTACTAGTTACTACCGGTTCTCAGTTTTCTGTAGTACTGTGAGCATTGAATTTTGTTCCTACAAACCTTCCATTTTGTCTTAGAGATATTTGCTGCTCAGGCGCTCACTATACTGTCTTCATAATGGCTACATTCATACCACGAATATTGCGATTGCTTATATCTACACACTTGTGCTTCTGTCTGAAACCCCAAATGCCTTGTCTCTAATTGGCTCCACTTGTCCAGCAATTAAAAAAAAGAAACTGATGACATGTGGTTTCAGAGATTATCTAATTATATTTGACTAATACTACCACAATCTGCTTTTCCAAGTTTTTTAGTTTCAGTGCCTCCTGTGATATACCTGCTGTCCTTTTTTGAGCATGCATGCAAACTACATGTGTTATGTGAAGAATAAAAAAAGAACTAAAACAAACTCTTACATAAGTATGAGGCTAGCTATGAAAAAAAACGCGACCAGAAAACCTACAACCTGGCACCCACATACCCCTGCAGAGTTCGATCCGAGAGGGGTGTAGTTGTTGAACACTCTTTTGTTCCTTTCTTTCCAATTGGTCCATGCCTTCCTCCAGTTCCCACATGCGTCCCCTTTCCTTAACCGATGTAAACACTTGTTTTCTGAATTTTGGGCAAGTTCAAAATTCAGGTTAATGGTTCTTAGGTGATAAATTTTTAGTTTGATTTTCCATAAATTTCCTAAACTTACCAAGCATTCAAAAGTTTTCAAATATTTATAGGAAGTGACAGAGATAAGTGATATATTTCAGGTATAGACCAAAGATTTATTTCATTTAATATTACGCCGGGATAATCCTGGACTAATACAATATGTGTTGCTGTTTGTTTTGTCCATCTTTGAACTACATAGCATACAATTCCATTTTCTCTCTACTATATTGTTGCCATGCCACTTTTGCAAGACGTGATATATATGATTATCACCTGATATAATTTTTGTTTTACTAAATCTTCTAACCTGGTTTTTTGTTTCGTTGCTGGTACAACTTCTGTGCTGCAGGGTCTTGACTCCTTATTACAAGGAAGATGTTCTGTTTTCATCAGATAATTTAGAAGAGCCAAATGAGGATGGAGTTTCTATTCTTTTCTACTTGCAAAAAATATACCCAGGTTTTTTCCCATTTGCCTAACATTTTTCTTGAATTCACATATCATGCGGATTTCTTCTTTTTTCTTCTGATTTCCATCAAAACTGAATTTTGTTCACAAAACTGTTTGAAACCTGAAGATGAGTGGAAAAATTTCCTCGAAAGGGTGGGTCGTAAGACTGAGGACGAGGTGCGTGAGGATGAAACATTGGAAGAAGAGCTTCGTCTTTGGGCATCGTATCGAGGACAAACATTGACAAGAACTGGTATTTCGTTATGATTCCATTCGCATGCCTGCTCTTTGTATCATGCCAAGTGGTCCAGTTCTAAAATCGTTCGTTGTTGCTCATGTTTAAACAGTAAGAGGGATGATGTACTATCGAAAAGCATTGGAGCTTCAGGCTTTTCTTGATATGGCTAAGGATGATGGTATTTTTAATAGCTCAGCCTATTATGTTGTTCTGAACATGGCCTCAGGCAATTGGATCGATTTCTCACTCTTTCTTCGTTTATTAGATCTTATGAAAGGCTACAAAGCAACTGAACTCATGTCTGAGGACTCTCCACTAATGACACAATGCAAAGCGATAGCTGACATGAAGTTCACTTATGTTGTCTCATGCCAGCAGTACGGAATCCAGAAACGTTCTGGTGATCCTTGTGCACATGATATTTTAAGACTAATGACAACGTAAGTTTCAATTTGAGGCTCGAAAGTTCTAGATCTATCATATATGTTACTTTGAATGGAATATTGGAATATGAATCTCCCCTCACTTTGGTCCATTTCTTTGTCAACCTATAGCTATACAAACATGTGTGCATTCACTAGCAGTGCCTTTGCCGTGTCATGTGTGAGTAATGCTAATTGGGCTAGACGAATGGCAGTATATCAAATAACATGCAATAGTAAAAACAGGAAGTGTTGTTTATTTACTGCACTGATAACTATTCTAGTTGGTAATTAATGCATGGTGGTGTTCTGCAGCCTTCTGTTCTATCAAACTTTATTACCATTCAGAACCATAGTGCTTGAGTGCTAGTCTCTCCATTCATAAGACGTTTTAGCAAGCTAAAACGTCCTATATTTTTGGAACAGAGGAAGCAGATAATTACATTTATGAGGATGCATTATTTATACCTTTGTAATGTCATAATTTTAGTTCATTATCTGTCTGCTAGATGCTATATATTTACTTCTATGTATATGATGGTACTGAAATAATAGAAATGTATTTGCTTGGCAGATATCCATCTTTTCGGGTTGCCTATATCGATGAAGTTGAAGCACCTAGCCAAGATAGAAACAAGAAGATTGACAAAGTTTACTATTCAGTTTTGGTGAAGGCCGCTGTTACAAAATCCAATGATCCTGGACAGAGTCTTGATCAGGTACTGCAAAATGCGCTGTTAATTCAGTATAGCTCTAGCTCTGGTGATATTTTCTGTAACTGTTGTGTTACTTTGACCAAAGTTTTTAAATTTAATCTTAGATGTGTGTGTTGCGCATTTGATTTGGAAGAAGAAGAATAGTTTTGAGGAAGCTTTTATGTTATCTAGTCCAAATAGGCATGTCTAGAAAATAATCCTGGTTTTTGACATGGCGAAACTTGTCTGTGAGATCCAGCTGGCTTAAATGGCTTCAACAGAAGCCATCGTTCATTTTTTCCATATTGTCCACTTAACTTTACATTGCAAATATATTTTTATGAGTGAAAAAAGTCTGTTTATTCCCCCTAAGTATCACAATTGTCCTGTTTACAGCACGCTTTCTTCCTCGAGTGAAATAACTTTTGCATACCTTTCGTGAGTAGGTCATCTACAAGATAAAACTTCCAGGCAATGCTATTCTAGGTGAGGGAAAGCCAGAAAATCAGAACCATGCAATAATTTTCACTAGAGGCGAATGTCTCCAAACTATAGATATGAATCAGGTACAGGTTGTCGCACTTGCTACTTCAAGGAATTAATTCTTTTTTCGAGATCTTTTGCGTTTCATTTCCGTAAAAGAGAGTGTGGTCCTGTTCCTTCTTTGATGCCATGTACCAATAATAGGAGCATTATCTGGAGGAGGCTCTGAAAATGAGAAATTTGTTGCAAGAGTTTCTGGAGAAACATGACGGTGTCAGATATCCGTCGATTCTTGGAGTAAGGGAGCATATATTTACTGGCAGGTATTCTGGTGTTCCGTTTTCTTTAACTGGTGATTATATAAATTTGTTACTCTTTTACTAATTTGGATTATCTAGCATGTAATTAGTGCAGTGTTTTGTTTTGCTAATCCCTATGGGTTTTTCTTTCTGAACTTGTGCAGTGTTTCATCCCTTGCATGGTTCATGTCAAACCAGGAGACCAGTTTTGTGACCATTGGACAGCGTGTACTTGCCAATCCATTGAGGTATTAATCTTAGAGTATCTTGCACATAATTGATGGCATGACATTGTGGTATCTATTAGCTTTGCTTTCATATTCATACTTGTGGTATCTATTGGTTTTGCTTTCGTAATCATATTATATTGTTTGAATTGGCTGCTCGCTTTTGTTGAACACTTGGGTGGTTCCTTCATTCATGATTTTCTGAAGATTTATTAACGCTGTGCTTTTTGAACATCTCTTTGCAGGGTTCGGTTCCACTATGGCCATCCCGATATATTTGATCGTCTTTTCCACCTTACAAGGGGTGGTATAAGTAAAGCATCTAAGATTATCAATCTGAGCGAGGACATATTTGCAGGTGCTAAGCTTTTGCTGTCGGTTCTCACGAGTAAAGGAAATCAGATACCATTTCCTTAGCGGTAACCTGACATCTTTTGTTTCAGGATTTAATTCTACATTACGTGAAGGCAATGTCACTCATCACGAATACATGCAAGTTGGCAAGGGAAGAGACGTGGGTCTCAACCAGATTTCTCTATTCGAGGCGAAAATAGCAAACGGTAACGGTGAACAGACGCTGAGCCGCGATATCTATCGGCTGGGGCACCGCTTCGATTTCTTCAGAATGCTGTCCTGTTACTATACGACAATCGGCTTCTATTTCAGCACGATGGTATGTTGTTATTGACCCCTGAAAAAAGTGTCTTTCTGAATCATTCATTAACACCCTAACCTGATCCGTTCTGCTTGTTCCCAGATCACAGTTTGGACGGTGTATGTCTTCCTTTATGGACGTTTATATCTCGTCCTCAGCGGACTGGACGAAGCGCTCGCCACCGGGAGGAAATTCGTGCACAATTCGAATCTCCAGGTCGCTCTCGCATCGGAGTCCTTTGTTCAGCTGGGATTCCTGATGGCGTTGCCCATGATGATGGAGATCGGACTCGAGAGAGGATTCAGAACGGCGTTAAGTGACTTTGTGCTCATGCAACTCCAGCTGGCGTCCGTATTCTTCACGTTCTCGCTCGGGACCAAAACTCACTACTATGGAAGGACGCTACTCCACGGAGGAGCTGAATACAGAGCGACTGGACGTGGGTTCGTGGTGTTCCATGCCAAGTTCGCCGAGAACTACCGGCTCTATTCCCGCAGCCATTTTGTGAAGGGCATCGAGCTGATGATCCTGCTGATTGTGTTTGAGATCTTTGGACAGCCATACAGAGGAGCCATCACCTACATCTTCATCACCGTCTCCATGTGGTTTATGGTCGGCACATGGCTCTTTGCGCCATTCCTGTTCAATCCGTCTGGGTTCGAGTGGCAGAAGATCGTAGACGACTGGGCCGATTGGAACAAGTGGATCAGTAACCGCGGAGGTATTGGTGTAGCGCCAGAGAAGAGCTGGGAGTCCTGGTGGGACAAAGAGCAGGGGCCTCTCCGGCATTCTGGCAAGCGTGGCACCGTTCTTGAGATACTGCTCGCGGTGCGCTTCTTTATCTACCAATACGGGCTCGTGTATCACTTGAATATAACAAAGCAGTACAAGCAAAGCGTGCTGGTAAATAATGTTCCTTTCCAATTAATGCTGTTTTATGCTAGATGTTTTGCATGTGTGTCACCCCTATGCAGTCTTTCTAATTAGTGCCATTTTTTTCTAGGTTTATGGCTTCTCATGGGTTGTGATTATTGTCATGCTACTTGTTATGAAGGTAATATAATCAAGCCCTAAGCTTCTTCTGTTAATTCTGGTCTGCATTTATCCCGGCAATTGAGTATCCATCGGTCTGATGCCTATGTCAGATAACTTGCATGTTAGCTCCCTGTGCAAACTAAGTCCTATGTTCTGTATGTTTATTCTGGTCTGCATTTGTCCCGGAGATCGAGTATTCATGGGTCTGATTCATATGTCACTTCTTAGTCAAGATTTCGTTTTGATGTACAAAATTTGATAACCTGCAACTTAGTTCCCTGTGCAAATTAGATTTCTGAGCTTTCTGGAGCTGTACCTTCTGCAGTGAAAACGTTATGCTACTTTATCTCCTTTTGAATCTGCAACACTCGTTCAGTTGTCACGATTTCTATTTCCAGACCGTGTCGATGCTTATGTCAGTTCTTATTCAGTCAGGATGTCGTTTCAATGTAGAATATTTATTACGTCAGTTTTTATGTATTGTATAAAAAATTATCCTAGGGAGGTAAGCGGCCCGTCCAGAGGGCAGAGCAGACTGTCTGCTGGATCTTTTTTTTCTTTTTTTTGCCCTGTGCTAAACCGTAATTAGTGTCATGTTTACCCAATCGCTCAAAGAACTGAAATGAAGCGGCCAGAATTTTCGGGTCTAGCCGGCGTCCGCCTGCATGCATGCATGCAACTTAGTTCCCTGCAGATTTCTGAACTTCAGATTTCCTTTCCAAGCTCAGAGTTGTGATGATTTTTGTTTGGCAGGCCGTGTCGGTGGGCAGGAGGAGGTTCAGCGCGGAGTTTCAGCTTGTGTTCCGGCTGATCAAGGGGCTCATATTCATAATGTTCATCTCCGTCATCGTCATCCTGACGGCGCTCGCTCACATGACGGTCCTTGACATCTTCGTGTGCATCCTTGCCTTCATGCCGACAGGATGGGGCCTGCTCCTGGTTAGTGTTCATTACTGGTTTCAGCCTCCCTTCGCACAGCCTGTTGACATCTCAGGTCTGACCTTAACCTTTGTTTTGCTGTCAGATTGCCCAGGCGATCAAACCCGCCGTGGAGATTGTGGGGTTGTGGGGGTCCGTCAAGGCCCTCGCGCGTGGCTACGAGATCCTGATGGGGCTCCTCCTGTTCACGCCCGTCGCTTTCCTTGCGTGGTTCCCATTCGTGTCAGAGTTCCAGACCCGGATGCTCTTCAACCAGGCCTTCAGCCGAGGGCTGCAGATCTCTCGGATCCTCGGCGGGCACAAGAAGGACCGGGCCACCCGGAACAAGGAGTAGATCCGGGGTGCTCCTGTGTCAGCTCTGTTCATCCTAGTATCGTGTCCAGTTGCTGTAACTGTGACCACTACTGCTGCACCGAGTTATTCTGTCCTGGTCGAATCTGACTACGTTGACAGATTGTAGAAACCAGGTGGTTGTGCCGTAATCGGCTACTTAGGTGTAGATTCAGAACTGTTGTCGATGTAAACCTGTAGTGATCCTTAGCCTTTGCGGGTGAAGCTTCAGCCCTTGTATGTAAATTAGCTCCAGAACTGACCTTATATGTAGTAATGTCGATGCTGGAGCCTGGAAGTATGATCTGGGATAGGCATGGTGAACGATTTCATTAAACTCTTAGGTTTGATCGATCCAGTTCGAGTCTCTGCGTCTACCCGTGGCCCCGTCCACTGGGCTGTGAGAATTCAAGCTATGTGCTCGACTCAGATACAGAGATCCTGATATATGCTATCATCTTATGACGCCGTTTCTTGCTACACTGATCTGGCCATGAACGTGTTGAACTGAAGGTTGTCAGGTAGAATCTTATCTTTTGATCACGGTTGTACACACAACGATGTAAACCACTTGCTGTAACAATGATATACATGGGTCCTGGAGCTCATGAGCCGAGGAAGCTCTAATCTGCTACTCCCTCCGTTTCATATTACTAGATGACTCTTGAATAGATGTATCTAGTATCAAAATATGTCTAGATACATCTATGTAGGAGTCATCATGGAACGGAGAGAGTAGTATATGTAGAAGGTAAGATGTGAACCACTTGCTGTAACAATGATATACATGGGTCCTGGATCTCATGAGCCGAGGAAGCTCTAATCTGCTAGTATATGTACAAGGTAAGAACAGACAACCCGTTTTTTTTTTTTTTTTTTTTAACAGGGGATGGTCCCAGAGGGACCTAGAAGCTTATATTGATCAGCGGACTATTACAGAAAGGACCTATAGAAAATAAAAATAGCATCGAGGTCCTTACAATATGCATCAAGAACCCTAGACCTAATCCTAGAAAGCCATCGGGTCCAGCTCCATTGCCGCCGCTTTCGAAGCTCGACGCAGCCAAGCACACACCGCCGGGGACGAGACCACTTGGTGTGGTGCACCGGGAGCCAACTGCGCCAGAGCTAAAGGGCCTCCATCATGGCACATCAGCCTGGAGGTTTCTTCAGCTCGCATCGCCGGTCAGCACAAGCTAAAACCAACGAAAGGGATGGAGGGTCGCCCAACGACCTTGAGGGATGGCGCCCAGCATGTAGCCGCCATTATTGACCTCCTGGGAGCAGCTTCCCTGCTGCAGAGCCGCCGCCCCATCGGAGAGAGGCACAAGCCCATCTTCTTTCTCGCGTCCATGGCGAGGAACAGAGGATGAGAAAGAGCTCCCTCCGCAGATGACGAACCTGCGATAAACAAGCTTATTGAAGGGGGTCTCCACCACTGTCACTTCTTCCCTCAGCTCCAACCACCGGAGCACGCAGGCAGAGAGCGAGCAGCAGAGAAACATACAGATGCAGCTTGGATACATCCATCTTGAAGCCCCCGACGGCATGACGCCAAACTCCACAACGGAAACGCCTAGAGAAAACCTATAGCTACCACTACTATAAACAAGGAAGCACCGCACTCTTCTCCCATCCCCTCTCCGGCCGGCTACGCCGCTGGAGGTGGTCCGGGATCGAGCCGGGCGACGACTCTCAAAGCCTTATCCTCTCAGAGAGACAAGAAGCCCTTTCAACATACACAAAGTTAGGTGCACCCGGGAACAGACAACCCGTGATTGCTCCCTTGTATATGTCAGGATGGGAACGGGCCGGCCCGGACCTGGCCTTGGACCTGGCCCTGTGGCCCCAGGTCCAATTATAGAGGCCATGGGTCGACCCATTTAAAAAAAAATCGGTGGCCTCACTGGCCCAATGGGTAATCGGGGCCGACCCAGAATTTTACAAGAACAATTTGATTTGTTATAAAAATATATGCACCCCTAAAAAAATATATGATAATTTTAGAATTTAGTAACACAAATACTAGCACATTTTCTCAGATGTTCGGGCAAGGCGTGAAAGTGCAGACATGTACGTAACCTAGGCCTGCAGGCATGTTGATCAATTCCTAATAGCTAGCAAAAGCTCACGTACACAATACAAATTGCTGAGAGTCACAAGTTTCTGAAACGCATATTACAAGGTGACCTGCTGGGTATACACGCCCGCACTACCGTGAGCTACTTGAAGTACTTGTGGGTCGACCCGCCTGACCCAATGGGTCACTCGGTGCCGGCTCCATCGACCCAAATCTTACTCAAGGCCGACCCACGTGGCCCATTGGCCTTGAAATTTTGGGTCGGGTCGGTGACCCAGCGGGCCGACCCGGCCCATTCCCATCCTGATGTATATGAAGTACTCCCTCCGTTCCTAAATATAAGATGTTCTAACTATTTCTCATGGTGACTAGATACACACTAATATGAGTGAACATGTATACTAAAAGTTGTCTAGATACATGTAGACATATATGAATGTGGAAAAGGGCTATAACATCTTATATTTAGGAACGGAGGGAGTAGTAGGTTGACGTGACAATTTGTACGGATCAACACACTAGGAACCGGAGCCGTAATCTCTGGAAGCAGAATTGCGAGGGAGAATATTTGCGTGCGATGTACGGTTCTCGCACCAGCTCGGCTGACAGCCGAGAAGTAATGATGCTCGAGCCCTAAATTCCTCATGGTTCTGTGATTGGTTCTCCGGCATGGACAGGTTTCATTCCTACAAGAACAAACCTGCATTTGTTACCAAGAGAAATACTTTTTTTTATTTTATATTTAAATACACTGTCAGTTCATGTTTTGTAGACGCAGAGATACTTGTGATGGATGGAATCAGCAGGATGTTCTTTATTTTCTCAAAACTCCCGCTCTCATGGACGGAGATGGCGCCCCGGGGCAGCTGCCCAGGCTCGCTCGCGCATGGCTGTGGACTCGTATTGATCAAGTAGTCACGTTTTCAGCCGGTAACGAGGTGATTTGCCCAGGCAATGTAATATTGGGGCTCACGTGGTGGTTCTCGGCCAAATAGCCCAACAACTAAACTTGCTCAAGTAATTAGTAAGTTGGTAAACCGTGGGTTCCTGGACGGCTGTAGCCGTCTTTAGAGAATATCTCTATCAGACCCTTTATCCCCGCGTACATGGTCGCATGGATTTGTGGTCTCCTAGAGCAGTGGAGCTCATGCACAGGACATGGCAGGACAATAATTATTACAGTGTGATGATGCCTAACTACATCTTAAGTTATACATTCTTGCTTTGAGTTCACAATGTACAGAGAATTCAACCAAGACGACACCGCCATGTCTCCCAGCATCATGACTCAGGTTTCAAGTGGCGCGGGACGGCCCGCAGCGCCGCGACGCCGCCCCGCAAAGTAATCCCGCAAACTGCCGCTGGGCCGTCCGTATAGTGTCCTGTCTAGCGGGCTGAAGCGAGTTGACCGCATTGTCCGCGAACGCACCGCCGAACTGCTTAGCCCGCAAGACCTCCTCTCTCCCTTTCCCCGAGCGTTGCTCCAAAGAAAAAGGATCTCCAGGTGCGACAGGGAAATGTAGCGATGGCAAAAAATTCCCCATGGTGGCACCTCCCACCTGGTGCTGTGGTCAACGGAGTTCAGATGGAGGGCTCGACGGCGGCGGCGCCGCCGCCATCTCCACATCTAGCCCCGCCCCTCACCGTCTCTCGCCGTCAGGGGTCCACCTCCGGGCCCCGCTCATGCCCCTGATGCTTGAGTTTTTCTGTGGCTTCCCTCGCTGTCGCCGCTCCACCTCCGGCCGCCGCCCTTGCCCATGTCGAGAGGTTTCTAGCATTGATGTGAACCAGAGGTTTCCGGGTGTGTACTGTTCTAAGCACTATTGTTACAGTACAACTTGTTACCATGTTATTTATCCGCTTGCGGGACGACGCGGGCCGAAGCGGGATGCCGCAACATCCCGCTGAATTCTAGTGGGTTGTCTCGCAATCGTGGCACTGTCCCGCGATTATGCCACTGTCCCGTTTATTATCATAGCGGACACCCGCATCCCGTCCCACCTGAAACCTGAATCATGACATCTTGAACCCAGAAAACAAGAGGTCTAGATGCAGAAACACCACACCGCCCCTTGAGGACATCAAGACAGATGCTGCTAATGTGGCACCCGAGAGACTCACGATAGACAATGGATGCTCCGGTGGTCTCGCTGACTGGGTCGTGGTGATGGACTGATGGTGGACTGCAGCTGCTTAAATCCGGCGAGGGAAGTTGCTGAAAAGATATGGTGGTGGTGAAGGCGGCTCCGTCGAGACATCAAGACCGATGCTTCCATTACTGCT
This sequence comes from Alopecurus myosuroides, assembly GCA_028641055.1. Taxonomy (NCBI): domain Eukaryota; kingdom Viridiplantae; phylum Streptophyta; class Magnoliopsida; order Poales; family Poaceae; genus Alopecurus; species Alopecurus myosuroides. The sequence goes on along the minus strand of CM054057.1, from coordinate 621,528,037 downwards.
ATGGTCTGCATATAACAGCCAAGTTCTGAATGATAACTTCAAAAACTGGGTGCACATGTTCTGCGGAGTAAATGGAACTTATGAATCTAGATGGTCAGTACATTACCTTGAGTTTCTCGACAGTTGAACTCCTAAATCTGAAACTGAAACTCTAAAGGACAAAATTTAAACATCACCACAAAGCAATCTCCGAAATCTGCACAAGATGCCCATCAAGAACTAGGCCCCACAAAGTCCCAAATGGAGGCGACTCATTGACGTGAAGCAAACGACACGGCGGCGAAGCGGATGAAACCGAAATGTTAAACCAGAGAAACCAAAAACTTTGTATGCAGTTTACATTTCACACTAGTGGAAAATGCGCCCTCTGTCCCGGTTAGTAATGGGTTCTAGTCCCGGTTATCCAACCGGGAGAGCGAGATTGGTGTAGAAGGATGGAGAGCAATTGGTAAAATCGTTGTTTTATTGCTTGAGCCTCATGGACATATACATGGCCACGGCCTAGTGAGTGGGCTGGAGGATCTTTTGTCCACCAACCTCCCAACCCGACTATTGTTGCGTTAGGCCTGTCCAAACCATCGACCTCTCCACTTCCCGTCGGCTGGCCACCCTCGCCACTACACTCACATAGGATATGTTTATTCATGTCGGGCTGACAAAATCCTAGCCACAAAAGGCTTAGTCCGGTCCTGGCCCTGAAGCCTAGAGTTTGGCCACAATGTTGGTCCGAGCCTGTCCTGACATAAATTGCAAGGTCCAAAGCCTGGCCCAAAGCGCGTGACGGACATGAAAATACATATCAACAAAACTTGACAAGTCTATAATTATGGGTATAGTGAGGACTGTGTCATTTTCAGTCATGTTTAATGGTAACATATTGGAAGAGTTCATCCCCACGAGGGGAATCCGACAGGGAGATCCTATTTCACCCTATCTCTTCTTGATAGCAGCAGAGGGCCTTTCGTGCCTCTTAAAATCTAGTTCTCGGTCATCACATTTGGAGGGGATCAAGGTGGCACCATCGGCACCACATGTGAACCATCTTTTATTTGCAGATGACAGCCTGCTGTTTTTCATGGCGAGTGTCCAGTGAGCGGAGGAGGTATCACAACTGTTGGATATATATTGTCGTGCTTCAGGACAACGTGTTAACGCTAACAAGTCATCTATTTTTTTCAATAAGGGGTGTACTCTGCAGTCTCGAGAGCAAGTAAAAAACATATTGAATGTTCACAATGCGACTCTAAATGAGCGGTATCTTGGGATGCCCTCGGATGTTGGTATTTCTAAGAATGGCACTTTCAAATACCTTAAGGATCGTGTCTGGAGAAAGATCAAGGGATGGCTTGAGAAGATTCTTTCTGCAGGTGGCAAAGAAGTCTTAATTAAAGCAGTTGCTCAGTCGATCCCGGTGTTCTCTATGGGATGCTTTCGTCTACCGCAAGGTCTTATTGAACATATTCACTCTATGATTCGCAAATTTTGGTGGGGAAGCAAAGAGGGGAAGAGGAAGCCTCATTGGGTGTCTTGGGATGTTCTGACAAGACCCAAATCGTTGGGTGGTTTGGGTTTCGGGAATTAGATAATAATCTATGAGGATACTCCAAGCTTCTGGCTCCCTGAGTGCAAGGATCCTTTCGGTTGTTTATTTCCCTAATGGTACAATTTTGGATGCTACACTTGGAAACCACCCTTCACAAGTTTGGAGGGCCATCATTGATGGTAGAGATGTTCTTACACAGGGGATCATCAAAAGGGTTGGAGATGGTACTTCTATTGACATTTGGAATCACAACTGGCTTCCTCGTGATTCGATGTTCCGTCCCATTGTGTCTAGGATTGCGGATCCTCCTCAGCTGGTTTCAGAACTCATTGATTCTTCAAACAGATTGTGGAAAGAGAGGTGGTGAGAGAGATCTTTTTACGAATGGATGCTGAAGTTATATTATCTATTCCATTATGTACGGCGGCAGCTAGTGATGTTTGGGCTTGGCATTATGAGAGGAAGGGAGTTTTCTCGGTGAGGTCGGCCTACAGGATGTTGGCATCAACTAAAATGACGAGAGAAGGGTGGATTGATCGCGAGGTTGTCTCCTCTAATATTGAAACCGAAAAGAGAGCCTGGAAGTCACTTTGGAGTCTCAAGATTCCCTCAAAGATGAAGGTTTTCGTGTGGAGGCTTGCGTGCCAATCCTTGCCGTCGTCGGACCTCCTCCACCACCGCCATATGTCACCATCCAAGCTCTGTTCATTATGCGGTGTTGAAGATTCTTGGCAGCACTCCTTGCTTGATTGCACTATGTCACGTTGCGTTTGGGCCTTGACAAATGATGATTTAGTTGAGCATATCAGCTGCAACCGTGATCCAAAAGCTAAAACATGGCTATTCGCCATGAATGAGACTCTCTCTGAATCTAACTTCACCAGGATGATTATCACTCTATGGGCGATTTGGAGTGCGAGGAGGAAGGCAATCCATGAAGAAGTTTACCAAAGTCCCCTGTCGACGTATTCATTTATAGAGTCTTATATTGAAAAGCTGAGATCATCGGCGACGGTGCACTCTTGTCGGGGGGTTACCCCCGAGTAGGGGTAAGGCAAGTGCTGAAGGCAAGATCAAAGGAGAGGTTTGGCTGAGTAGCCGGCTACCCGGTACTTGCTACCCGGTCAACTGCTATCCGGTCGTACACGCCAATGACCAGAAGGAAGAATCAAGGAAGTTATGTTCTTCCGAGTAGAGAAAGTGGTCCGAGTAGAGGGAGTGGATTCCTACTCGGGCCAGAAGTCAATGGAGCCGTTCTGACAAAGGATCCCACGTATCCTGCGTCCGTACGACGTGCGGTTCAACTTACGGAGCGCGTGATTATCCGCGCTACGGCGTGGCTATAGTGCGGTAGGCGCCTGTCAAGTCCTGTCACTAACAGAGGGGACAGGACAGGGCTAGGGGCCTACCCTATCTCACTGACAAGGTGGACAGGTCCCATCGCCGAACGGCGCGCGACGCAGCGGGAACCCGGAGGCGTGCTCTGTTCTGCAGTGCTCCTGTCACATCGAGTCGTACCTTATAGTTGTTTTCTATTCGGCTGGGCACCAGTATATAAGGGGCCCTGCCACCTCCTGTGAGAGAGTCGCTTGCTTAGTTCACACACTTGACATTGGCTTAACGCAGAAGGAACTAGAGAGAGAGGAGTGGCTACTTGGCTGAAGGCCTATTTGTACTGTGGCTACTCGGTAACACACATATAAAGAGAGAGGCAAGAGTAGACGAGGGCCCTGAACCTGGGTAAGATCTTGGTGTTTGCAGTGTTAGATTCGTCCTACACGCGGCTACTCGCCGTGTGATCCCTCCCCGAGCACCTCCAGCGTCCATCGACCCCAAACAGTTAGCCATCCTATGGCATCTGCCGTGATACCACCACGACAGTTGGCGCCCACCGTGGGGCAACCAGCGGCGCTGGCTGGAGTCCATGTTCGGACGGGACTCATTTCTGCTACTGGGGAGCGCGTGGTCTGTGGCCTTGTCCACAGATTCGGCTCCTTCGACTTCGTCACCGACAACGCCGGCGATTTCGGCGGCAGGCCCATGCCGGAAGGTGGCTCGGTGCTCTCCTTCGGCTCGCACCTCATCTACGTCGCCACCACCGCCGTCCGCGAGTACCCAGAGCTGGTGCTCGTCGCAGAGGACCCTCCTGCTGTCATCACTGCCCGCGGGAAGCCAACCGGCTGTTCTACGGACCGCGTGGAGGTGATGATGACCGGCCCGGCTATCGATGCCGGGAAAGGCGCTGCTGCATCCGCGGCAGTCATCGAGGAGCCTGCTGGCCCAAGTGGTGCGCAGAGGACCCACAAGCCTTATGAGCTGCCCCAGAACATCCCGGGTTACATCCCTCCTTCTACGATATCGACGATACCGGCATCTGCTGTGCGGATGGGCATGCCGCCTCCCACCGAGCTTGAGCTCATGACCATGAGGGCGCAACTCGACCAGCAGCGTCAAGCGCTGCTCACGGAGCAGCTAGAGCTGGAAAAGGTTAGGCTCGAGCTTAACCTAGACCAGAACGAGTACAACAGGGCCCACGGCTTGACTCCTGTGGTTAGGAGGCCTGTCAAGCTAGGCGCCACTCGCCGCAACTTAGGCGCCGAGATGGCAGTAGTTGGTGAAACCGCAAGCCAAGCCGCTAGTCACAACACCGCTACCACCAGGCCCAAATACAACACCCCCGCCAAAACCCTTAGAGCTGCAGAGGCTGTAGCTGCTGAGTTGCCGCATCTCGCTGGCGACACGCGCATTAGGCAGCAGGACAGGCTCAATGAATTAGTGCTAGAAGCTGCTAGGCAAAACGAGGAGTTCCGGAAAGCCAATCCGGGGGCTGGCGCTTCTCAGGTTGTGCACTCGCGTGCGGTCAGATCTAATGATCATGCCTCATCGCCGCATCCCAGTCGCGAGAGGGACCGGAGTGTGTCCTCTGGGAAAGATAGACAAATGCAGGTGTACGACCCTACTGTCGCCGCGAAACAGCACGCTGTGCCGCGACAGTCCGGTCAGTAACACACTACTGTAGGAGCAGGCTATCAAGCCCATAAAGCTCACAGCAAGACGCGAGATGGAAATCATGCAGGTCCTTCTCGGCATCAGGTCGCTCAGCCTACTCGGCAGAGGACGCAACAGCCTGCTGCAACGCAACCGCGTGCGGCAGCGCCAACAGCCAACCCTGTGGTGCAACCCGCGGTCGTGCAGGAGAACAGGTACGATGATGGCTACTCGGCGATGGGGCTAGCCGGCTATGCTGACCCAAGAAATGTTGCTGACTGTCTGGGTGACCGCATATTGGAGCCCAGTGATGCAAGATACAAGCTGGACCGGATTAATCTGTCCGCGCAACTCGAGAACAGGGGGCCGCCTGGCCCAGAATGCTTTGGTATTCGCATCATGAATGAGCCATCTGTGAGCCATTTTCAGCTGGCCAGGGGAACCAAGTGCTACAACGACAGCACCAGGCCAGAAGATTGGCTGAATGACTATGTTATAGCCGTGCACATTGCAGGTGGCAACCGGAGGTGGGCTGTGCGGTATGTGCCGCAGATGTTAGAAGGTCCATCAAGAACTTGGCTCAACAACTTGCCCAAGCACAACATCAACTGCTGGCTAGACTTCTCGGAAGCCTTCGTCAGCAACTTCACCAGCACTTACCAGAGGCCGAATAGGCCGCAGCAGTTGTCCGCTTGCAAGCAGCGGGAAGATGAGACCGACCGCGAGTATCTTACTCGGTGGAGCACTCTGAGGAAGACCTGTGAGGGTGTGAATGAGGCCCATGCCATTACTTGGTTTGCTCAGGGTGCAAGCATGGCAGCATGTTGTCGCAGAAGCTGCAGAGGGAGATGCCGAGTACTCTCGCTGAGACCATCAAGATTGCGAATATGTACGCACTTGGCGACCCAACACAGCCTCTGGTCGACTCTGCTGAGCCGAGAAGAAACTACAACAGCAACAAGCGTAATGATTTCCGCAACAAGCGCAGGGGTGACCGGATTGATACCCGATATGATCCCGAGGAAGTGAATGCTTTGACTACGGCTGTTGGGAGTAGCCAAAGGCAGAAAACTGCTGGAGCCCAGTACAGGCAGAACCAGAATCAGGGCCAAGGCATCAAGAAGCCATATAATGCTCCCCAGCAGGGTAGCGGCAACTCGGGTCCGGTTCAGAATTTTGTCTTTGAGGACATGAAGGTTGGGCCATGCAGTTTCCATACTCGGCATCTGGGTAGACCTGCCAACCATACTACTCGGCAATGCAGCTGGTGGGACGAGATCAAGAATGAGGGCCTGCCTCCTCCTCCTCCTCTGCCAGCTGCGAATGCCAATGTGCAACCTATCCGAGCAGCTGCTGCCAGGCCTCCAGCATTTCCGAGAAGAGAGAATGTCAACCAGGTGGCTTTAGGAGCCAACCACAACTACAACAACGGCAACCGCAACTTCAACAACAACGGCAACCGCAACTTCGTCAACAACAACAACCGCAACAACAACAACAACAACAACAGGAACAACAACGGCAACAATGGTGCGGAAGGCCGCAACCAGTACCAGGAGCACCACGAGAGCTACATGATCTTCACCTCTGAGCCTGCCGATAAGCAGTCACTGCAGAGGCGCGCGATGGAGGTCAATGCTGTGATCCCTGCTGTTCCTCACTACCTGCACTGGTGCAACCAAGAGATCACGTGGTCCAGAGCTGATCATCCTAGGGTGATGCCCAACCCGGGTAGCTATGCTTTGGTGGTGGATCCCACCTTCTTGGGTACTCAGAAGAATGTCAGGTTCAGCAAGGTGCTGATTGACAACGGTAGCAGCATCAATATCGTGTACAGAGACACGCTAGAGAAGCTCGGTATGGCCGAGAACATGTTGCTACTCAGCAGGACCACTTTCCACGGCATCGTGCGAGGAGTATCTTGCTCTCCGATTGGCCGTGTCTGGATAGATGTTCTATTCGGTACCAGGGAGAACTGCCGCACAGAGAGCCTGCAGTTCGAGGTGGTTGATCATCAGAGCCCCTACCACGCTCTACTCGGTAGGCCTGCTCTCAGCAAGTTCATGGCTTCCACCCATGTTTCCTACCTGAAGATGAAGATCCCTGGTCCCAACGGAGTCATCACCATCTCGGGTGATTACAAGCGGTCTTTGGAGTGTGCCTCTGCTGGTTCTCAGTTGGCGGAGTCCATGGTTATTGCTGCCGAGAAGAAGAAGATACATGAGGTGGTGGCTTTGGCACAAGCAGCGCAAGCTGGCGCGCCTGGGATGCGGAGTTCTCAGTACGGGACTGCGTTCCAGGCGTCCCAGGAGACAAAGAAGGTCCAGGTTGACCCCGAGTTCCCGGAACGTGTTGCCATCATTGGCGCCGGGCTGGGAGAGAAATAGGAAAGCGAGCTCATCCACTTCCTCCGTGAGAATCGGGACGTCTTTGCCTGGTCCAATAAGGATTTACCAGGTGTCCCGAGGGAGTTGGTTGAGCACTCGCTACATGTGCGGCATGATGCCAAGCCAGTGAAGCAGGCTATGCGCCGCTTTGGAGATGAGAGAAGGAAAGCTATCGGTGGTCAGATCACCAAGTTGCCGATAAGCAACTTTATCATGGAGGTTTTGCACCCGGACTGGCTAGCCAACCCGGTGATGGTTGAGAAGAAGAAGGAGGACCCCAAGGCCGACACCGCGTGGCGCATGTGCGTCGACTACACCGACTTGAACAAGGCCTGCCCCAAGGATCCTTTTCCGCTACCCCGCATAGATCAGGTGATCGATTCCACTGCTGGTTGTGAGCTTTTGTCTTTCATAGATGCCTACTCTGGTTTTCATCAGATAGCTCTCAACCCTGCTGATCAAATAAAGACTGCTTTCATTACCCCGTACGGGGCTTATTGCTATCGTGTCATGTGCTTTGGGTTGCGGAATGCTGGGGCTACCTATCAGAGATGCATGCAGAAATGCTTGCATGATCAAATTGGCAAGAATATGCAGGTGTACGTAGATGACATTGTCATCAAAATGAATAAAACACATAACAAATAAAACACATACTCTGCTTAGTGACATTGAAGAAACATTTGCCAACTTGCGCAAGTACAAGATGAAGCTGAATCCGACTAAATGCACCTTTGGCGTCCCGGATGGCAAACTACTCGGCTTCTTGGTATCCAGTCGGGGCATTGAGGCCAATCCTTCAAAGATAAAAGCTATTGAGAGCATGTCTTTGCCGAGATCCCTGAAGGATGTGCAGAAGTTCACTGGTTGCTTGGCATCTCTGAGCCGTTTCCTGGGCAGAATGGGTGAGAAGGCCTTGCCTTTGTATCAATTGATGAAAAAGAGTGACAAGTTTGTCTGGACACCGCAAGCTGATGTGGCATTCAAGGAGCTGAAGGCCATGCTGGGTAGCGCTCCCATCTTGGCTAGCCCGCTACCCAAAGAGCCGATGCTGTTATACATTGCGGCTACTAACCGAGTGGTCAGTGTGGTGGTTGTGGTGGAGCGAGAAGAAGAGGGCAAGACTGTGCAGCGGCCAGTATACTATCTGAGTGAAGTGTTGTCCAACTCGAAGCAGAACTACCCGCATTACCAGAAGATGACTTACGGCGTGTACCTGGGCGCCAAGAAGCTGAAGCACTATTTCCAAGAGCATCCCATCACCGTGGTGAGTGCTGCCCCCATCTCGGATATCATGGGAAACAAGGAAGCAAGTGGCAGAGTAGCCAAATGGGCAATTGAGCTGGCCGCATACGCTCCCGCGTACGCGAGAAGAGAAGCCATCAAGTCACAAATTCTGGCGCAGTTTCTGGTGGATTGGGCCGAGGTGCAGTATGAGCCTCCTTCTCCAGCAACCAATTACTGGAAGATGCATTTTGATGGCTCCAAAGTGAAGGAAGGCCTTGGTGCTGGCGTGGTGCTCACTTCACCCAAGCGAGATCAACTCAAGTATGTAGTGCAGATCCACTTCAAGGCATCCAACAATGTAGCAGAGTACGAGGCTGTGGTGCACGGCCTGCGAGTAGCCAAGGAGGTTGGCGTGCAGCGCATTATATGCTATGGCGACTCGGATCTGGTGGTGCAGCAAGTTTCTGGCACTTGGGATGCTCTGGATGCCAACATGGCCTCATATCGGTTTCTGGTGCAAACTATGATGGGATTTTTTGAAGGATGCGAATTCCAACACATACACAGAGCAGAGAATGAAGCAGCTGATGAGTTGTCCAAGTTGGGGTCTTCTCGGCAGTCCATCCCAGCTGGGATTGCCTTGGAGCATTTGAGAAAGCCATCTATCAAGCCATCCCCCAACTCGGAATCTATATTCATTCCTTCTCTGCGAGGCGAAGAAGCTGCTCCCATGGAGATTGACTGGGAGGGTGCAAAAGAGAACCCGGGGACTGCAGTCTCCATCCCGGGGACTGGCGCCTGCAACCCGGGGACTGTCCCTCCTTACTCGGGGACTTCCCCTCCTAACTCGGGGACTGTCGCGTTCATTGAGGGGGTCCTTGCTGGATGCTCGGGGACTCGTGACCTCGTCCTCAACTCTAAAGATGCAGAGGTGGCTGTTCCAATGGAAGTGGACGAACCAGTGTTTCCCACGCGGGAAACACCGAGTTGGGCTATGCCCATATTATCCTTTCTAAGGGACGGCACCTTGCCAAGTGATGAAGTTACCGCAAGGGAAATTCAGAGAAGATCCAAGGGCTATACAATCTTCAAAGAGGTGCTGCATAGAAGAAGTCCTACTGGCGTGCTGCAACGCTGTGTGGAACCGGAAGAAGGAGAAGAAATTCTGGTGGAGATACATCAAGGAGAATGCGGACATCACGCCTCTTCTCGGGCTCTAGTCAACAAGGCTTTTCGGCATGGCTTCTTTTGGCTCACTTCCCTAAAGCAAGCTGAAGATATTGTGAGAAAGTGCAATGGCTGCCAAAGATTTGCAAGTAAGATTCATATGCCTGCTTCCGGGTTGAAGACCATTCCCATTACTTGGACATTTTTTGTTTGGTGTTTGGATATGGTTGGTCCTTTCAAGCCGGCTAGAGGCAACATGACTCACATCCTGGTCATGGTTGACAAGTTCACCAAGTGGATTGAGGTAAAGCCTATTCGGAAGTGTGACGGAGCCACAGCTGTGAGTTTCCTGAAGGATATAATCCTAAGATATGGCTACCCGCACAACATCATCACGGACAACGGCACAAACTTTGCTGAAGGTGCCTTTGCGAGATTCTGCAGAGAGAAGCGGATCAGGCTAGATGTTGCATCTGTTGCGCATCCCGCCTCCAATCGGCAAGTTGAAAGAGCAAATGGCATGGTGCTATCCGGCATAAAGCCAAGGCTGATTGAGCCACTGCTGAAAACACCTGGGTGTTGGCTAGACGAGTAGCCAATGGTGTTGTGGAGTCTAAGGACTACCCCTAATCGGTCAACCGGCTACACACCATTCTTCCTGGTATATGGAGCCGAGGCCGTGTTGCCCACTGACCTAGAGCATGACTCGCCCCGAGTAACCCTCTACACTGAGGCGGAGGCGAGAGAAGCTCGAGAAAATGACGTTGACCTGCTAGAAGAAGCAAGAGAGCTTACTCTGTCACGTTCAGCTATTTACCAGCAAAACTTGAGGCGGTATCACAGCCGGAAAGTGAACCCAAGGGTTTTCAGAGAAGGAGACATGGTCCTTAGGCTCGTGCAGCGCACAGCCGGGATGCACAAGCTATCCCCTCCATGGGAAGGGCCCTTCATTGTGAGCAAGGCTTTGCACAATGATTCATATTATTTGGTGGACGCACAGCCACCCCAGAAGAACAGGCCGGATAGAGCAGGAGAGGAATCTAAGCGCCCCTGGAATGTAGCTCTACTCCGACGTTTTCATTCGTGAGCAAACTGTGTATGTACTCTCTCATCCGAGTTAAACTCCTATTCGGCAATCTGAAATTGAACTCGGGGACTGCCCTCGTCCAAACTGCTCCTTGTGTCTATTTTGTTTCTTACTTTGTCTACTCGGTTGAACCACTTAGAATTTCAAAAGCACGTAAAGTAGTGTGTTCAAACTCATGGGCCAACTCTGGACTCTGCTGCTGTCCGCAACCCGGCTTCATGGCAAGCCAGAGAACAAGCCAAAAGTCAATGAACACACAAAAAGCTGCTAAGGAAAGGAAACGTGGGTCAACCGAGTAGAGTGTTCTTTACTGTTTTTTGCTATCTTTTTTCGGCTAAGTGGGGGGCAGTGTTACTATGAATTTTTCTAAGGGGATGAGTATTTGAAACTCAATCTTTGACATCTTGTGACTCGACTACCAAAAAAGCCACAAGTGGCAGGTAAGAGCTGAGACGAGAAGAGAAAGTGGATAAAAAATGCAACTCGGGGACTTGCATAATAACGCAACCCGGCATCGAGCCAAAATTGCTAAAATATCAAACATCAACTGGCATAAAAATGAGTAGCAACAAAGACTTAATAGTTTGGATACATTTGCACCCGACATCCCGGGGATCTGATAAAAGTTCTAGAGAATAAGTGTTTTCAGGAGTGCACTAGTTGGAGGTAGCGGTGTTGTCCAAGTTGGCGTCGGCAGCATCAGCCTCGGGGTTGGCGTTGGCAGCTTCAGAAGTTGCAGTGGCAACCGAGATGGGGTCGGTGGCCGAGGTGGATGCAGTGGACTGGGTCCGGAGAAGAGTAGCGACGTCAGGTGTAGCAGTTGCAGTTGAGCCTAACTCGGGCGCCGCCTGGTTGATCACCATCTCGGTGGTGACAGTGGCCCCTTGTGCGCTGGACTGCGCCTGCTCGTCACCCGCACCAGCCTTCGACTCGGATCCCTCCGTGACCTGGCCCTCTCCCTTCCCGGCAGCTCCCTTCGCGGCATCCTCCTCGAACACGCTCAAGTCTTCCGACTCGGTGTCCTCATCTTCATCGCCATCTTCTTCCTCAGCCTCGGTGTCTGGCTCGGGGAGGCCTTCGATATAGTTGGCGGTGTCCGCATAGGAGGCTACCTCGTACGCTACCTCCTTCCGGCGAGCAACACAGTCGGGATCCGTGGTCCACTTGGAGTCCTGGCGTATCTCGAGGATCCGGTCGAGGTCGAGGTTCTCGTACCAGCTGCAGACGAAATGGAGCAACTCGTCCGCTCCTGCCCGAGCTGTCGAAGCGCGCCACTTCTTCAACTCGGCCTTCACGCCGTCCAGCTTCTCGACAATCTCGACTAAGCTATTTGGCGCGGATTCTTCCGGCCAGAACAGAGCATGCATCTTATAGGCGGTGGACACCATGGTGGTGCCCAAGCCCTTGAGTTGGCGAAGCTGCGACTTGATGTTCACGAGATTGTCGTTGATGGTGGACTTGGTATTGACCGGCATCCCGGAATCATCGCGAGTTGCTGTGCCTTTGCCAAAGCAGGCGTGCTAGCGGCACGAAGTTCAGGGAAGATATCTGAAAAAGAAACAGATAAGAGTTAGAATTGGAGGCAGAGAAGAGATGAAACCAGGAAGAAAGAGTGAGAAGAAAAGCAAGCCAAGTAGCGGAGAAGAAAAACAGCCAGGAGCAGAGAAGGAAAGACTTACGTCTGAGATCAACCAGCAACGCATCCAACTTTATCTTCCAGTCCTCCTCATCGGCAATGTGCCTGTCTTCAATGCTGCGTGCATTGGAGATTTGGAGGACGAGTTGCGCGTTGTGATCCTTCAGCACCGCGATCTCCGTCTCAAGCGCCTTCTCTTTGGCCTTGGAAGCTGCCTTTATCTTGTCCTTCTCGGCAGCCTGATTGAGAGCATCCTGAAGAGCAGATTTCAGCTTCACTTGCATCGCCTCAAATTCAGCTCTCTCAGCTTCGCGTTCCTTCTGGAGCTCCGCGTCTCGGGTGGACAGCTGCTGCTGCACCTCGGCAGGCGTCAGGCAGCTGAGATGCTCCTCCCGGAATTTCTTATATTCTTCTGCGAGGAGAACATCAATGTTAGCAGAGTAATCAAGTAGAGGAGAAGATACAAACATCAGAGTAGCTGGCAGCTCACCTTCCAGCTGCTTGATCTTGCTCTCGGCAGAGGAAGAGAAGACATGGCAATGCTCGTGCTGCTCCTTCAGCTCGTTGAATTTGCCTGCAGAGTAGACAGAGTTAGAGCAAAAAGCATATGCGGGCGTAAACATAAAAACGCACAAACCGAATAGCTAGAAGCTTACTCTCGATCTCAGAAATTTGGAGAGCACGGTCCAGTGCCGCCTGCTCCAACGCAGCATCATCCTTGCGTTCGGCTTCAAGAGCCGCGATGCGTTTCTTAGCGATGCTGTGGTTCTAGAGCAGCCGGTGGAACAGGTTGGTCCTCTTCAAGAGGCTATTCTGTGAAGAAGAAGAAAAGGAGTTAGAGAAATTTTGGAAGATTTGGCCCGAGAAGACGGCAACTCGGTTGAGTACCCGCCTACTCGGCCCGAATCTCGGGGACTGGGGAGTGGCTAAGGAGAACAAGAAGAAGAGAAGAAGAAAAGAAAAATGGCAACTCAAAAAAGCAAGAGAAACTTACGGCGTATGTCTGCTCGACGTCCTCGGCGGCTTTGCGGAGGCAGAACAACTTCCTGGCTAGCGTGCAGGTGTCAGAGGCGACGGTCATTGGAATAGTGCCGATGTCGGCCTTGTTCCAGTCGATGCGGTAATGGTCAACGTCGCCCAGTACGCTGCCGTTCCACTTCTCGATGCCGAGGGCGTCACTCTCCTAGACCTTGTCAATAAAGCCTACCCGGTCCACGGCCGCGGTTAGCCCTTCGGACTCGATCTCATCTTCACCGGCTTCGCGCGAGTGGAACGCAAGGGGTTTCTTGATCTTCAGCTTGGCGTCCACTGCCTTGGCCTGGCCGTCCTTCAAGGCGGAAAGCCGCTTCTCGCCTTTGGACAGGGAGATGCTGTGTTGCTTGGACACAGACAGCAGGTATGATGGCCAGCTGCCTTGTGTCCGAGCAGCACCTTCAGCACTTGACCCTTCGCCTGGGCCAGATTTGGACGATGGCATCATATCCGTGAACTGCACGACCTTGCGCGGTGGATTCTTCCGAACATGGGCAGCTTCGGGCTTGGCGGTCTTCTTGCCGGGCGGAGGCACTGGGCGTGAAGCAGGTGGAGGCATCAGCTGAGATGCAGTCTTGGTTGCTTTCTGCTTTGGTGGAGGGCTTGGTTCAGTTGGTGGAGTAGCCTGCTGGGTAGGCGGCACAAGGGGCCGGCTACCCTGCGCAGCATCTGGCTGCGCTTGGCTCTGCAGGACAGTTTCCACCACAGTCGTCTCAACCCGCTGCTCGGCAGCGGGATCAGGTCTTGCGTCAACTTGTTCTTCTACCCGCGGCCTGGCCGCGGGGTCATCTTGAGCTGCAGCTTGTTCTTTCTGCTGCTCGGGGTTCTCGTCTTGCCGCTCAAGGGCGGCACGGTCCTGGTTCTCGGGGTCTTGATCAATATTCTCCCCAGCTGAGGTAGCTAGGGGAGAGGGAGGCGTCTCGTTCTGAGCAGCATCCTGTGCACTCTGGTGCGCGTAGGTCTGCTGCTCCAGGTTCTCAGCATCTTGGTCACCAGCGCCCGTGTTCTCGGCGCCGGCGTCTTCTTCTTCTAGCTTCACAGGAGAGGGCGCACGCGGCCTATCCTGCGGTATTGGCTCATCCTCATCCTCGGAGAGCTCAACGAGCTTCTCGAGGTCTATAACAGACTTTCTCTTGGAGCTAGTGGGAGCCGCGGCAGCATCAGCATCCAGAGGATCGCTGGAAGAGAAGGAGAGGTCAGAAAAAGAGAAGGGGAAGAGCATAGCGAGAAGCAGCGGCAGAGTGCAATTCAGTTGGAACAACTTACCCTTTGCGGGTAGGGGGTTGCCTTCTGGCGGTGGTGATCTTCTTCTTCTCGGTCTTCTTGGGCTTCTTGGCGGCGGGTTCTTGGGCACCACTGCCCGTCCTCTTCCGAGTGGAGGGAGCAGCCATAGAGAGAGGCTGGACGTCGATGGGATCCTCCTCGTTCAGCTCAGGATCATCTGCAGAGTAGAAGAGAAAAAGGAATTGAGAAACAGAAAAGGAAATCAGATTGCGCTACTCGCGGTCAGAGAGGCGAACTTGGTCACCTTCGTCATCCTTGGACCAGTCCCGGATAGACGCGTCAACTTGGTGCTTACCAGGCTGGTTGGCGTGAGGGATGCAGAGGGTGTTCTGAGTGTCGTAGGCGGTCTCGTCATCCTCTTCTCTGTCACTGTCCCAATTGCCCTCGAAGACCTCAACATCCTCCTCGGACTGGCGATCGATGTGCTGTGAAGACAAGCGGGATAGCGCAGTAAGTTGGGATCTACTCGGAAAGACATGCAAACACAAAGCATAATCGTCTAAGTAATCTACTCGGAATAGCATGCAAACACAAAGCATATAAGGCTAAGGAGTTCTACCCGACTTAGCATGCAAACACAAAGCATACAAGGCTAGGGGGTTCTATTCGGAATAGCATGCAAACACAAAGCATATAAGGCTAAGGAGTTCTACCCGACTTAGCATGCAAACACAAAGCATACAAGGCTAGGGGGTTCTATTCGGAATAGCGTGCAAACGCAAAGCATATTCAGCTAAGATTCTCTACTCGACACAGCGTGCACATACAAAGCACATAAAGCCAACAGGATGTTTGCGATGTTCTACTCGGCGCAGCGTGCAAAGACTAAACATACTAAGCTAGAAAGCCACCTACTCGGTATCAAAGTGCAGGGGTAAAGCATAGAAGACTAACCTGTTTGACTCGCTTGAGGCGACTGTACGGCACGAAGCCATACTGTCATGTGTCGGAGAGCGTTGTCTGCATGATGGATCTCGCCCAGATGGCCACATCGGCAGTGCTGAGCTCGAAGGTGGTGGTCCTCGTGCAGCCCCGGCTCTCTCCCATGTAGCACATCTTGTGGGAGCGGCGCTGGAGCGGGAGCACTCGGCGTGAGATCCAGCACGCGATGGGATCATCTCGGCGGAATCCCGCTTCCTGCAATTCGGCGAGGCGCTGCTCGATCTGGACAACATCCTCGATGTTGTTCTTTGGATTGTATCCCCAGTTCTGCTGGGTTGGCCTCGCGTTCTTCCACCTCGGGAGACCTATCCGGTCCTGGATTGGTTTCCCTTCTTCGGTGGCAACGTTCTTGACGTAGAGAAAGCTGCGCTGCCATTTGCGCACTGTCTCCAATCCCTTGACGCGCGGGTGGTGGCCGGTTGTGCGTTGCAGCATCATGGCGCACCCCGTCTGCGTCATCGCACGGGCGCTCTCTGTGTGTCCTGGGTTGGGGATGCTCTGCTTGCGGAAGTAGAAGTAGCGTGCCCAACTGTGGATAGTTGGGTACACGTCGAGAAAAGCTTCGCAGACCACCGCGTGGAAGGCGAGCATGACCATGGCGTTGGGGGGGGGGGAGATGATGCGGTTGGAGCCCAAAGTTCTTGAGGAACTCTGAGAAGAAGTCGGAGATCGGGAGGCCGAATCCGCGCTTGAAGTGCGCGAGGAAGACGACAAATTCGTCCTTCTCTGGCGTGGGGATGATCTCGCTGCCTGCACCTCACGCCGGGAGGGACACGGCGGGTGTTGACTAGCCACTGGCAGTCCTCCGCCGTGACATCAGAACCCTCCCATCCGGCGCGGACAGCGGCATCGTCTTCTCCGCGAGCCATGAAGACGGGGAGATTCGTGGGAGATTGGAGTTGGAAACAGGTGGAGGAATCGCTCTCGGTCTCTCTGGCTGCGTGTGGAGCAGCGGCGCAGCAAAGGTTTGCGGTGGCGGCGTGCTCAACGACGGCGGAGAGGCGAGGGGGCGTGAGATTGGAGTGGGCAGGAAAGAGAAGAAGAAGGCGTCGAGGGGGTATTTATCTCTCCCCTCGAGTTGCCGTTACCAGCGGAATGAGCGGGATCGATCGTGCACAGAGATCGTGCGGCGTGGGAAGCGCACCGGTTAGAAACGCACACATCGCATATTGTGCGCGTAACGGGCGCAGTTAATCCCACGTCGAGATCGTGGGCACTTGATTGCGGTTGAAGTGACTTAACAGGCCGGTGGGCCAGAGGTGCAGTTATTGGCGCGTGGCCTGCTGTAATCCAGGCACCGAGGCGTCGGGCGCACAGGGGTGTGCCACGTGCCCCGTTGCGACACGCGGAGGTGGATTCGCACCGTTTTAGCGGGATTGCATTTCGAGATTTCGCTAAGTCTTTTTACTCGGCATCGCAAAGGAGAAATATGGCTATTCGGAGAAGCGGAGATGCAAGCAAGAATTAAAGGGCTGTGAGGAGGTGCTACTCGGCTCCTTTCAGGTATGAAGAGAAGGGTTGTTTTAAGATGGCAGGGCCCAGTGAACAAGTTCGCAGGACTCTACCAGCTTCGGGGACTAATGTCGGGGGGTTACCCCCGAGTAGGGGTAAGGCAAGTGCTGAAGGCAAGATCAAAGGAGAGGTTTGGCTGAGTAGCCGGCTACCCGGTACTTGCTACCCGGTCAACTGCTATCCGGTCGTACACGCCAATGACCAGAAGGAAGAATCAAGGAAGTTATGTTCTTCCGAGTAGAGGAAGTGGTCCGAGTAGAGGGAGTGGATTCCTACTTGGGCCAGAAGTCAATGGAGCCGTTCTGACAAAGGATCCCGCGTATCCTGCGTCCGTACGGCGTGCGGTTCAACTTACGGAGCGCGTGATTATCCGCGCTACGGCGTGGCTACAGTGCGGTAGGCGCCTGTCAAGTCCTGTCACTGACAGAGGGGACATGACAGGGCTAGGGGCCTACCCTATCTCACTGACAAGGTGGACAGGTCCCATCGCCGAACGGCGCGCGACGACTTCCCGCACCCGCGTCAGCGGGAACCCGGAGGCGTGCTCTGTTCTGCAGTGCTCCTGTCACATCGAGTCGTACCTTATAGTTGTTTTCTATTCGGCTGGGCACCAGTATATAAGGTGCCCTGCCACCTCCTGTGAGAGGGTCGCTTGCTTAGTTCACACACTTGACATTGGCTTCACGCAGAAGGAACTAGAGAGAGAGGAGTGGCTACTCGGCTGAAGTCCTATTTGTACTGTGGCTACTCGGTAACACACATATAAAGAGAGAGGCAGGAGTAGTGGTGTTACCTCCACACGAGAGCCCTGAACCTGGGTAAGATCTTGGTGTTTGCAGTGTTAGATTCGTCCTACACGCGGCTGCTCGCCGTGTGATCCCTCCCCGAGCACCTCCAGCGTCCATCGACCCCAAACAGTTAGCCATCCTATGGCATCTGCCGTGATACCACCACGACAACTCTCAGCGCCCAAACCCCACTGTCTTGGTGCGGAACAATGCCAGGGGCCAGCAATCTTGGGTGGCTCCGCCAGGGGACTTCGCGAAGATCAACGCATGATGGTGCTTTCAGAAGAACATGACGTATAGGAGCCGCATCAGCGTTTTGTCGTGATTCGCAAGGTAACTACCTCGGTTCGTCTTCTTTGGTGTTGTCGGGAATCTTGGACCCCGCAACATTGGAGGCCCTTGCCTTCCGCGAAGCACTAAGCATTGCAGAAGATCTTCTTCTTCAAAGGGTGATCATTGCGTCGGATTGCAAGCAAGTTATTGATGATATACAAACTGGATCCAATGGAAGCTACAGCCAGATCATTTTGGAGATCAAAGCTCGAGCTCAACTATTTTTAGAATGTAGATTTATTTTTGAGCCGAGAGTGAGCAATGTTGAAGCTCACAACCTTGCTAAATTTTCTTCATCTCTGGAGTCGGGTCGCCATGTTTGGTTGGGGACACCGTATGACAGAGATAATATACCCATGAACATTTACATTCAATAAAGAGTAGCAAGTTTTCTCAAAAAAAAAAATCAACAAAACTTGAAAATATGTATTTTTATATTAACAAAAAAATGGCATGTGCTAAAAAATGAACAAAACATAATTAAGAGAGAGAGCCATCCCATGTGAGAAATGATGGAAATGACAAACCCCCGATATGCTACTATGTGAAAATAAAACTTACTCTGTACCTAGCGATCAGAGTCCACGTTACGTGCTTACTTGAATATTGGTGTCGCGTCTTAAAGAAAAAAGGTGGTGCCTACTGTCTTATACTGTAGGAGTCAATGTTCATCTCCTAGGCCATACGATCGTGGTCGTCCACTGGCTAGGCCTGGACGTACGGTGGTTATCCACATGTTTCTTGTCGTCGAGGATGTCCATCAGGATGCGGGCATAGCTGCATGTATTGTACTGTACGAGCACGTCCTCAACTGCAATGGCGGCCAAGGGGTGGCGTGACCTAATTTTTCCCATAATCGATCGACATGCATAACCCATCCTTTGGGCTTATTTTTTATTTGATATATTGTTGTATACCTTTTTATTACTTTTTCCACTTATTTGATCCACCGTGATTGTGGGCAAGGCGAAGTACTATTTTAGATTCTTTTATTAGTGATCTATAGGTTCAGCGGAGTATTCAGTCGAGTCCCCGTCTTAAATTCATTAAGAACTTTTTTTTTTCGCGAAAACGCAAAAGTTTGCGTTTCGAATCATTGATAGAAAAGAAGAGTTTTACACGCTCAGCGAAGAGCAAACACCACCCCAACGACACAACCCGGTAGAGTAAAACGACTACAGCTCCCTACAAACGAGCAAGAGCATATAGCACGCACTCCACACCTGGCTAGTCTGAAGACAGCCACCACCGACACCAGAACTACAAAGCAAAAGAGCTTGTCCTAAGCAGAGTATCAGTGCCGCGTCTTGACCGACGCCGTTCACCTCCAAAGACTGACGTCTCCGACAGAACTTTCCTTGTCGACGCACCATCCACCTTTGATGCCTGAAGGAGGTGGCAAGTGGATGGCAGGAAATGGTCGGTCCCGAGAGAGGTGCCATTTTGGACTTCCCGACGGTGGCGTCCATTGCGCCACTGAGCATCAACCTTGGACAACGGCGAACACCGGAGGAAAGTATCAAGGAGCTCCAAGCGATGTCCCCAAGCGCGATGCTCCCAACGGAGGGACGACATCGAAGACGCCGCCATCACGCCGATCCAATTGAATCTGGGTTTTCACCAGGAGACACCAACCAAACCGAGAGAACGAGGGAGCTGTCGACACACCTTGGCGACACCTCCAAGGAGGGGAACGACGCCCACGGGCGCCATCGTCACCGGCACCGACACTGCGGGCAAGACTTTTGTCCGTATTGCCGTCCATCTCCCACGCTACCCGCCGGATTGGCCTAGTCGTCCCTGTACTTCGAACCGCCGCCTCCGCAGCCCCTCGGCATCGTAGTCCAACATCGTGGCCCACCCCGCCGCTCGCTGCCGCGAGGCTGCAACACGGCCTTGGTCCAACATCCTCCACCCATCGGACACCGGACACCCACGCGCGGCCGGCCAAGCCGTCCGCAACGCGTCAAGCGCCCTCCCAGTACCACCAACCATCCCCAGCCTCACCGGTCGCCGAGAGCCTCGACGCCACCGGTGATGCCAACTCCCGCACATTCACTCCGGCACAAGCGCCACCAAGCACAAGTTTCTCCAGGGCGATTTCGTCGCCACTGCCAAAGAGGCAGCAAGCGCTGCTCCGCCCGTGGTCTGGCCGCCGCCGGCGCGCGAGCCCCGGCGAGGGGCCGGTTGCAGCCGCTCGAGGCGCAGCGTGAGCCCCATCACACCCTCACGGACCTGACCGCTGGTCGCCGCTGCTGCTCCGAGGCGCAGCACGAGAGCGAGACGCGGCAAGGGGCTGGCTGCAGCCGCCGAGGCGCAGCACGAGCCCCACCAAGGCCTCACCTCGTGACTTCCAGAATGACCGTCGCCATAGAGAATGAGCGAGTAGGGAGGGGAGGAGGTAGTAGGAGGGAGAGGGAGCTTGGTACACCCGCCAGGCTGTTCCCGTCGCCCACAAAGGAAGGAGGGGAAGGAGAGTGGAGAACCGGGCACGGCCCTCGCGGCCCAGATCGGGGCCCAGAGAGGCCCGCGCCGCCGCCACGAGAAGCAGCGAGCGCCGGCCGCGGCAGCACGACCAACATCTCGCCATGCCGCCCCTTCTCCACTGCTCCCACCCGTCACGCCACCGCGCCGGCCGATGGTCGTCCTGGCCCCAAGCGCGAGCCGCCGGATCGCCGCCTCTCCGCGCGAAGAGGTTGCGTTGGGGCGCGCCACCCTTGCCCTCTGCCTTTTGCGGCCGGGCGCCGCCACCACCGCCGCGCCGGCGGCGGCAGCGGCCGCCGGAGTCCCCCGCGGTGCGCTTCTCGCTAGGGTTTGGGCGCCCTCCGGAGTCGCCCGCGCGAGCGACCCGGGAGGGAGACGCGGTCTGTTAAGTTCGTCCGGAGACGCATAAAGAACTTGTATGAAGCACTCCATCAATTGCTCTGTCATTTAACTATGTGTTGAATGCATCTTTCCTGATCTTTTTGGTGATCGCTGTTTGGTTCGGTTGGGATGTACCAACCATCACCACCCGAAGAGAAACTATATAGTAGAGCTAGATAGGTAGATGGCAATATAACACACCGTGAGCCTACAACATTGCATCATCTTCTTTATTAGTTACCCTAATTAACAACCATGCACTCGAGATTTACTCAAGATTCTAGTGAAACATGGTATATAGAAATTTGGATAGACTCGCTAATTAAATGTTCTCGTCAACAAATTATCCAAGAACTTATCACCATACAAGAGGACACGGTGACAAGTACTACTGTGGATGGCCATTACTACTCCCTCCCCCGTTCCAAAATGTAAGCCTTTTTAGCAAACTGTTTTAGCTCGCTAAAAAGACTTACATTAGCTAGCTAGGTAGTAGCATGAGGGACTTGGCTGCCAGCGATCATCTTTATATGAAGACGATGATGCGGCTGGAGACCTGGTGGAACCTAGACCGCCAGTACAGGACTCCCTCCACCGGCTTGTTCCTGCCTTGGTAGTTGGCCGAGACCTGAAAGCTGCGCGTCTCGCCGGGATTATCAAAGTTAAGACTGGTGGGCGACACATTGACATGCACATTGTGCTTCATCTCCACGGAAGAGGTGTAGGTTTCCCCTCTCGGTTCCGGCCCAACTTTGGTCAGCGTCCGCCGCACCGTGGTCTTGGCCGGCACCATCAAGGTGGGGTAGTTGAGGTCAACGCCTCGCACGCCGGTGGGCAAGGTGGTGCAGTTGAGGCCAAGACCTCCGATAATGTCCTGCACATCGTCGTGGCCACGGCCACGGGGGGCGAAGATGTTGCAGATGAAGGCAGCATAGTCACGCACGTCCATGTCGTAGACGAGGCCGGGGCTAGCGGCGGCCTGAGGTCTGATGTGGCCCGCACCATAGTGAAGCGCGGTGGCCCTCTGGAGTTGCTCGTCCACGATGAAATTCCCCGTGTTGTCCAAGCTGCTGGCTGTGGTCATGATGGCGGACCGAATGCCCGCCGGCGACCAGCCCGGGTTCAGGCTCTTGAGCAGAGCCGCCACGCCGCTGACGTGAGGCGCCGCCATTGACGTCCCGGACTGGAATATGAAAGGTTTGGCCGGCACTATCCCGGCGGCGAGGATGTTCGTCCCCGGCGCCAGGATGTCTGGCTTCAAGATGTAAGGGTTGTTTTTGCTAGGGCCTCGAGCGGAGTAGTGTCCCACCATGGGCGCCCCGTGAACGTTGAGCTTGGTACCGGTAAAAATCACTCGTGCCGTGGCATTCGGATGCCCACAGTACTCCCTGATTTTCCGGCCGACGGCGCTAGCCACATGCACCGTGGGCCGCCCGTCGTCAAGTAGCTCGAATGAGTAGCCAAGTTTCTCCTGGCGTACAATCACCACCTGCACCGCGCCCATGCCATAGAGATTCTTGACGACGAGGGGAGTGGTTTCATCGCAGATGACGACGTGGCCCCTCACATTGCCGGGGATGGCCCAGTAACAGTTCCGCTCGGTAGGGCAGTACATGGGGTCTTGTGTGGTGGAGTTGGCCCCCTGCACCAGCGCCTCCCCAGCTACGAAATCTCCATTCCCTAGCACCATGTCGCCGGCAATCCTCCGGTCGACGGAGCCACCGCCTACCGTGAGGAGCCACGGCGCATCGTTGGTAACACTCGTTGCTTCAGGGCCCTTGTTGCCAGCAGAGGCGACTACCAGGACGCCCATGGTCACGGCGCGGAACGCGGCCAAGGTCACGGGGTCCTCATAGTACGGTGGTGCCGGCAAATCATAGGAGTTGATGGAGACGGAGATAATGTCCACGCCGTCCCTCACCGCTGCCACAAACCCTTGGAGTATAGCCCAGTGGTTGCATTGCCTATTACAGACCTTGTAAATTGCTAGGTGGGCATAGGGAGCAGTCCCGATAGCTACCCCCTCGGCCTGCCCGCCGTACGAGGCGCCGCCGATAAAGTTGCCGCCCGCAATCGAGGCCACGTGTGTTCCGTGGCCGTCCTCATCGTTGGGGCTGGGTGTTTCAGGCAAGAAGGACCTGGCGCCAACAATCTTGTTGTTGCAACGGACGACACGACCGGTGTCGTCGACGCACGTGCCCTTCCACTTGGCTGGTGGCGACCAGGACATCCCGTAGTCGTCGAAGGATGGGTGTTTGGAGTTGACGCCGGTATCCAAGATGCCGATGACGACCCCCTTGCCATAGTTGGATTTCTCCCAGATATAGCCGGCTTGCGTAGTCAGGTCCAGGAACTGGGGGCTACGAGTGGTGCTGGGGTACATGATCCCGTCGGGGAACCACCGGCCGAAACCGGGCTTCCTGCACACGGCCTCCAACTCCTCCACGGTGAGATGAGCGGCAAAGCCCTCGAACAGTGTGTGGTAGGACGCGACGAGGCGCGGTTTGCCATGTTCGGTGACGGCGCTGGGGAGGAAGGACATGTGCCAGTCGCGGCGCGCGTCATCGTCCATAGTGAGGTGGGCGCCATCGGCGCGAGGCTTGAGAAACACAATGTAAATCTTGTAATCGGGATGGTGGGGTGGAGGAGCAGCTGCGGAGGATGACATGGTGGAGGTGGGGAGCAGGAGGAGGATGGTGGAGAAGAGTGAAAGCGCGCAGATGGGCGTCATTCCGGTGAGGAGTACGACCATGGTAGGAGCGGGTGTACTGAGCAATGGGCAGAGCCTGGCTGGCCTTTTATACTCGAATCGAGGAGTACATCCATGCACAGCTGGAGAGTAAATTCTACATCTAGGTGCTGGGTCTTGAAATCTGGAAATATCCACTATATTTATCTCAGGATTTAGATTGGTAGCATGGGAATTTACTCTAAGGGGATTTGCAAAATAAATTGTACAACTCTGATTAGAGGTACGTGTAGATCTAGTCAATATCTTGCCATATTCATGACAAAGATATGGTTTAAATATGGATAAAAATGCGTGTACTTTCCACGCATCAACGGCATAATATCTTGCCAAATTTATGACAAAGATATGGTTTAAATATAGATAAAAATACATGTACTTTCCGCGCATCAATGACATTGATTGTTGTGACGATTGCATCATACAACAATAGTGGAATAACATTTACCGTCAAATTAATTAAATTAGTTAAGTTTCTCGCCCAAATCTTCGGGTAGTAGGGCTAGGCTGCCCATGGGCAGGTCTATGTGAAAGTATCTTGTATTGTAAGAGCATGTCTAACAGACCCCCTAAATGGCCCAAACCCGTATAATAACCGCTGATATACGGGTTTGGGCTCTACCCGGCCATCTAGCAGACCCCCTAAATCGAGCACCCCGGACGAAATTTTACAAGTTTCGGTAGGGGGCGGCCCGTCGACCCCTACATGTGCGGGTCGGGAGGAGATGTACAGGGCCAACCCTCTACCTCGTGCGAGCTAGGGCGCGCTGAAGTTTCAGCTGGGAACCCCATTTTCCTCCGCCCCGCCGCCAGCCGCCGCCAGCCGCCGCCGCGTAGATCCGGTCGCCTCCGAGCCGCCACACATCCGCCGGACCCCGCCGCACCCCCGCCGGACCCTCGGCGGACCTCGGCGCCCCTCGACTCGCCGCGCCGCGTGCATCTCCGCCGCCGCCCCACGGTGAGTACTCGCCGTGCCTCGTTCCTCTTCGATTTCGCCGTTCCGCGGGGTCTGATCTTTGCTTCACCGTCGTAGATGTCTGCGGACGCCACTATGGATTATTTGGAGTATTCCGATGATTCGTTGAGCTGGTCATCGGGGGATTCGGACCTCGACGAGCTGCTGAGCGACGACGACATGGAGATGATGCAGTACCTCTTCCGCATCAAGGAGCTCGAAGACCGCGCGAAGCTGCTAGATCAGAGAAGAGGTTCCACGATGGGCCGCATATGTATCCCGCAGAACCGCGCGCTCGGCCACGAACAGCTGTGGCAAGATTATTTTGCCGAGGTACCTACCTATCCCCCCCGTCTCTTCCGTAGGAGATATCGCATGCGTAGGAGTTTGTTCACCAAAATCGTGAAAGACTGTGAAGCAAATTCTGATTATTTCAAGCAACGGAGGAATGCCGCCCAAGTCATGAGATTTAGCCCATATCAGAAAATATCAGCTGCCATGAGGGTGATTGCATATGGTATCCCTGCGGACTATACTGACGAGTACCTTCGCATTGGGGTACAAACAACCACTGATTGTGTGCGTATGTTTGCCAAGATGGTGATCAAGTTGTATGGCGAGACGTATCTCCGAGCTCCAAATGAGGATGATACAAAAAGACTCATGAAGATGAATGAAAAGAGAGGGTGGCCTGGGATGCTTGGTATTCTGGATTGCATGCATTGGACATGGAAAAATTGTCCAAAAGCATGGCATGGAATGTATTGTGGAAAAAGCACTGATGCTACCATTGTGCTTGAAGCTGTGGCATCCCAAGATTTGTGGATTTGGCATGCATACTTTGGACTACCGGGGACACTCAATGACATTAATGTCTTGAATAAATCCCCTTTATTTAAAAGAATAATTAGGGGTGATGCTCCACCTTGCAACTACAAAGTTATGAACAATGAGTACACCATGGGGTACTACCTCACAGATGGTATTTACCCTGACTATGCAACTCTTGTGAAGGCAATTAAAGAGAGAAAGGATAGGTGACGAAGGCATGGATCCTGGGCCCTGCGAGTAAGGACACCCCCTCTCAAGTCTTCTGATCAAGGCCCGACAGGAAGCGCCCTTGGAGTACTCTAGAAGGCCCATGAAAAGCCCACCCGCGTCAACTTGCGGGTTAAGTTAGGGATTGTAACCGACTCGAGCTAGGGTTTGTATCCTCTCCGGGTTGGACTCGAGACCTGGCCATCTATATAAAGCCAGGAGAGCCCCCAAGGAGAGGACCAAGTATTACCGCACGACCACAAAAGCCTTGAAACTCGAGATCCACTCTCGATTCGAGCACCCTGTAATCGATCTAATCGTCTAATACAGATCAGCAGAAGGCAGGAGTAAGGGTTTTACCTCTTCGAGGGCCCCGAACCTGGGTAAATCTCGCCTCCCTGTCAAGCCGACGATTTCACCAGCGCCTATGACATCTCCTAGTCGAAACCCGATAGGGTCACCTGAGGGATTTGCGGAGCCAGAGCTTCGACAATTGGCGCCGACCGTGGGGATCGCGGGCGCTGGATCACCGGCATCTTCGGCTTCATCGACATCCAACTCCCGTTGGAAACCATCGACTACGGCTCCGAACAATCCTGTACGGATCGGATCCGTCATAGTCACGCCTCATTCGCCGGAATCACGCCCGGTATTCGAAGATCTGGAGAAGAGCGTCACCCTGACGTTCGGAAGCTTCAACTTCATGGCAAACAGAGACGGAATCCTCCACTTCTCGGATGAATCTGAACCCGAATCTGGAGCCGTCAACTCGCGCTTCCCTATGGAGAAAAGCGGCGAGTCCATCCGCTTCAACACGATCGACTACCACGCACTCTCGACAGAGGAACCCTCGGGTGCGAAGAGCCTCCCGATCTGCGCCTAGGACGCACGGGCCACGACTGGCCCAAGTCTGCATGGCAGGATCGGAACAGCCCTCGGAAACTGAATATAGCGCAACCGAGCGCGATCTAATTGGCGTCTCGCGGGAAGCCTGGAAAAGAGCCAAGGAATCCATGCGAAAGAGTCAGCCACCCGCAGCAGGTGCCACGCAGGAAGACCTAACCGCCTACCACTATCACCTAGTGAGAGCGGCCTCAAACATCAAGGACGCCCGAGCAGATCTAGCCCGTCGCAGGAGAGCGGCAGATGAGTCAAGCCTACGTCGAGCCGAGCTGTCCCTTGCACCTTCGGTCGGTACCCGACCCGGGGGAAAAGGACCCGCAGCGTCGGCGAGGGACCACGAATCTATGGCTGGTACCAACAGGTCTACCACGTCTTCTTTCATGAGGGTTGACGACGATGGCAACGTCTACCCGCAAACTCCAGCCGCCGCAATTCTAGCCGCGGCAACCTACATGCAGATGAACCAGCCGACGGACAGCGATCCTCGGGTGGAACAATACAAGCATATCCGCAAGGGTCTAGGGCTGGCAGCCGCGAAGCTCGCCTCCCACGATCGCAAGGAACAACTGGAGAAGGCGCGACAGGAGAAGGACAAAGACAAAGACACGCCCCGCAGGCACAGGAGCTCCTCTCCGAGAAAGGATAAATCGCCGCGTCGCGGCCGAGGAAAAGAGGCTCGACGCCGCGGCGACAGCCGAAGCAGCAGCGACGACAGCCCGAGAGACAAAGATTCGCGGCACCACAGCAGCCGCTCGAGAAAACGAAGTAAAGAACCAAGAAAAGATAGCGACCGCGACCGGTCCGGGTACGACGCGCGATCCGATCTCGCCCAGAAGAAGGTGGATAAAGCAAGGGCTTCACGATATCGCGAACGCTCCTCATCCGGGTCTTCGGACGACGAAACCTGCGGAGCACTTTGCTTTGCTCGCAGTATTCGCGAAGCACCTCTACCCAAGAGATTCAAGCTCAGCTCGGAGGTGACAAAATACGATGGCTCACTCGAGCCCTCCCAGTGGTTAAGCGACTACCTCACGGCAGTAAAATGCCAACGTGGTAACAAGAACACGGCCATGCAGTACCTCAATTTGCACCTGGCCGGAGCGGCCCGCAGCTGGCTGGAGAGGAGACCACGATCTTGCTACGCATCGTGGGACGACCTGCATCGCGATTTCTGCAAAAACTTCCAGTCGACCTACAAAAGGCCAGCTACAATCGAAGAACTACGAGCTTGCAAACAGAAAAGTGGCGAATCCACGCGAGAATACATCCAGCGGTGGAACACACTCAGGAACACCGCAGGGACAATCTCTGAAGAAGTGGCGATTGAGGCCTTCGCCAAAGGAGCAAGAAGAACCGCGTTTCGAGAAGAACTCGGCAGAGCTGCGCCCAAAACCATAGGGGAGCTCATGGTCATAGCCGAAAAATGGGCCAATGGAGAAGACGCGGTACGCAATGAAAGAACATCATCGCCCACACACGACGAAGACCGTCATGGGCGAAGAAAGAGAAGAAAATATTACGACCACGAGGATAGAGAAGAACTAGTGGCAGCAGAATTCACGCGAAGTCGCGACTCCGGTCGTCGTGGAAGTCGCGAATGGAGGCCAAAGGTAGAAGAAAAATCACCCGAGGAAGACCTCGACGCATACTGCTCGCTACATATTTTCACAGACAAGCGCACGGGCAAGACTAAGGCAACACACCTTCTCAAGGATTGCCGAAAGTTCATCGAAATCTCGGACGCGCTCGCCAAGAAAAGATTCGCTTCCACCCAAAACTATCCACCGCTACCAGGAGGTGGACAACAATTCCAGCTACCACCGCCACCACCTCCACCAGCCAACCCAAACATGGCACTCGCCGCATTGCCAGCACCGCAACAGCAAAACACGGGAGCAAATACATACCCGACTCCGCACGGACAACTCCTCGGGATGATACAGAAGGTATGCCCCTCTCGCAGAGCTCAAAAAACTAACTCGAGACAAATATGCATGGCAGTGCAGACGCCACCAACGAAGCCCGAGTACCTGAAGATGGCCGAGCAGCCAATCACGTTCTCGAAGGAAGACCACCCGCCACGAGTCTATCGACCAGGACACGCCGCCCTTGTCATTCAAGCTCAAATTGGCAACTATGACCTGGCCCGCGTATTCATGGACGGCGGCAGCGGCATCAACATCATCTACGCGGATACACTCCGTCGAATGAACAAAAACCTGGACGGCCTAACGGAATCAGAAACATCCTTCCACGGGATAGTTCCGGGCAAGGCAATACGTCCACTCGGAACAATCAACCTTGAAGTTGTACTGGGCTCCCCACGCAACTACAGAAGGGAATTCCTGGACTTTGAAGTCGTCGACTGGCCCTCACAGTACCACGCCATTCTTGGTCGAACAGCGTTCGCCAGATTCATGGCCGTACCACATTACGCATACTTAAAGCTCAAGCTACCCGGCGAATACGGTGTGATCACCATTGACGGGGACTTCCAGAAATCGGATAAGTGCGACATAGAATTTAATGAGATCGCGAAATCTTTCGGGATGCAAGAAGAACTACAAGAGCTGGCAAAAACCACGGATCACTCCGTCATGCCCCTCACGAAGAAAAACGCGCCTGAACTGGAATTCAGCGCCAACAGCGACACTCGCAAGCACCAAGTGCACCCGACGGATTCCGCCAAAACCGCGATGGTTTCCACAACCCTCTCGCCAGCATAGGAAAGCGCGCTCGTCAAACTCCTCCGTGAGTACTGGGAGATTTTCGCCTGGCAGCCCTCAGATATGCCAGGTATACCCAGGGAGTTTGCCGAGCACTCACTCGAAGTCTTTCCTAACGCCAAACCCATCAAACAGACGACTCGACGATTTTCAGAACCCAAGCAAAAGGCGCTGGGGGAAGAAGTAAATAGGCTGCTAGCCGCAAATTTCATTAGGGAGATCAAGATATCCACCTGGTTAGCAAATCCGGTGCTGGTCCCCAAGAAGAACACGGATATCCTTCGGGTATGCATCGACTACACGTCACTGAACAAACACTGCCCCAAGGACAACTTTCCTCTACCACGAATCGACCAGATCGTGGATTCCACAGCGGGTTGCCAACGTCTCTCCTTCCTGGACGCCTACTCGGGATACAACCAGATCCGAATGAAAAAGGAAGACGAAGAGAAGACGGCATTCATCACACCACACGGTGTATACTGCTACACGACAATGCCCTTCGGGCTGAAGAACGCAGGCGCAACATATCAACGTTGCATGCAGAGATGCCTTGCCAATCTCATTGGCAAGAACGTACAAGTATATGTCGACGACATCGTCATCAAAACTCGAGTAGAGGACACACTCCTCGAAGATATTAAAGAAACATTCGACGCCCTTAATGCATATCGGATCAAACTCAATCCGACAAAATGCGTTTTCGGCGTCCCCGCAGGAAAACTCCTAGGATACCTGGTATCCGCCAGAGGCATTGAGGCCAATCCGGAGAAAATACAAGCCATCCTCACCATGAAGGAGCCTACCAATCTACGCGGAGTCCAGCAGCTCGCAGGGCGATTGGCCGCCCTAAGCAGGTTCATCGCACGATTGGGAGAGCAGGCGTTACCCTTCTACAAGCTACTGAAGAAGACGGACAAATTCGAATGGACCCCCGAAGCCAAACAAGCATTCGCAGACTTGAAACGGTCGCTGCAAAGCAGGCGCATTCTCGCAACACCACAAGAAAGGGAGCCGCTTTTTCACTATTTAGCCGCCACAAACCAGGTCATCAGCACTGCAATCGTAGTCGAACGACCTGAAGATGGCAAGGCATACGGAGTCCAGCGCCCAATATATTACATCAGCGAAGTGCTCTCGCCATGCAAGCAGCGATATCCTCATTACCAGAAGCTTGCGTATGGAGTTGTCCTCACAGCCCGAAAACTCAAACATTACTTCCAGGAACACGCCATTACAGTGGTTAATGATGCGTCACTCGGGACAATCATGAACAACCCTATGGCATCCGGAAGAATTGCGAAATGGAGCATCGAGTTGGGCGCTTGGGATATCACCTATGCAGGACGCAATGCAGTCAAATCCCAAGTTCTCGTGGAATTCATCAGCGAATGGACAGAGCTACAAACACCCGGGCCACCCGATACAAGCAATTGGATCATGTACTTTGACGGGTCCAAAAGAAACGAAGGGGCAGGAGCTGGAATCGTTCTTATCTCACCTCGTGGAGACAAACTGCAATACGTCCTGCGACTAGACTTTCCACCAGATGATCCAGC
Organism: Alopecurus myosuroides; assembly: GCA_028641055.1. NCBI lineage: Eukaryota > Viridiplantae > Streptophyta > Magnoliopsida > Poales > Poaceae > Alopecurus > Alopecurus myosuroides. The sequence continues at coordinate 621,497,316 of CM054057.1, read as the reverse complement.
ATCGAACAACGACGCAGAATATGAAGCACTGTTGCACGGGATGAAGATGGCGATTGCTTGTGGAGCTACCCGGTTGATGATTTATGGCGATTCTAATCTCATAGTACAACAAACAATGAAAGAGTGCGATGCCGTTGCCGAAAACATGATCGCGTACCGCGACATGTATAATCTATTCGAAGGAAGCTTCAAAGGATGCGAGTTGAAGCATATTGCAAGATCCAGCAACGAAGAGGCGGATAGACTGGCAAACATGGGTTCCACGAATACACCCATACCGCCAGGAATATACTTCGAACGGATAGTCAAGCGATCGGTCAAATTGAAGAAAGCTGCAGAAACACCGGCAGCGCCAGAAACAGAGGTCAGCCCGCAGGTCGCGCTTATCGAGCTTATTCATAATATATCACGACAGGTCTTTCTGGTCGAGCCAGTCTGGACGCAGAAATATCTCGACTACCTGCTCAATAAACAGCTCCCGGCTGATCCACGCGAGGCTCGACAGCTAATCAGGCGTAGCAAATCCTTTCGGGTAATCAACGGAGAGTTGTACAAGCAAAGCATCTCGGGCATCCTTCAGCGGTGCATCGCACCCGAAGACGGCAAAGAGTTACTCCGGGATATACACCAGGGTGATTGCGGACATCATGCTAGCTGGAGAGCAATACTGGGAAAAGCCTTTCGAGCAGGATTCTACTGGCTAACAGCAGCCAACGATGCAAAAAACCTGGTCGACAGATGTGACGCTTGCCAGCGATTCTCACCCAAGCCGCATGCGCCCGCCACAGAGTTGCACATGATACCCATCGCCTGGCCCTTTGCACAATGGGGGCTTGACATGGTTGGCCCACTGCGCAAATCCACTCCAGGAGGGTACACACATTTGCTGGTCGCAGTCGACAAATTTACCAAATGGATCGAGGCTATGCCAGTGACCTCGGGTAGCGCCCAATGCGCAATCAAGTTCCTCGATTCCATAGTATGCAGATTCGGGGTACCACACGACATCATTACAGACAATGGTACGAACTTCACTGCAAAGGAGACACAACAGTTCTGCGAGGAGAAAGGAATTAATCTGAAGTTTGCTTCGGTCGCCCACCCGCAAACAAACGGCCAAGTCGAAAGATCCAACGGCTTAGTTTCGGCTGGCATCAAAAAAAGGTTGCTCGATCGGCTACATCCCGCTGCAGGACATTGGGCAGAGGAGTTACCATCCGTACTTTGGAGCCTCCGCACAACCCCCAATCGATCAACGCAATACACACCATTTTTCATGGTATACGGGGCAGAAGCCGTCCTCCCCGAAGAGGTTCGATTCAGCGCCCCCGAGTTGTAGCCTACAGCGAAGAAACCTCCAACAAAGCACTTGCAGAAGATATGGACGCACTCGACGAAATTCGGGACATTGCACTCGCAAGATCTGCAGTCTACCAACAATCACTACGCAATTATCACAGTCGCCGCATACGCCACAGATCATTCGTGGTTGGCGACTTGGTGTTGCGGCTGAAGCAAAAAGAAGGACACAAGCTCGAACCACCTTGGGAAGGACCCTTCATCGTACACGAAGTGATCCCAGGAGGAGCCTATCGACTGAAGAATCCAGAGACTGGAGGCATCTATTCCAATCCATGGAATATCGCGCAACTGCGCAAATTCTACCCCTAGGTTTATTTATTTTGCAACAATGAGGCTATACTAGCCAATCTTGTAGCTCGAACACATGACTTCTCAGTCATAGCAATAAAGACATGACTCTCTCATCATATTTACTCGACAGCTTTCAAGTTTACTACATGCTCAAAGGTTACAGGTACACACCCCATAAAATACACGGGGGCTACACCTAAAACTAAGCATCACAGAAAAGAATTATCGAGTACAAGGTTGCACACCTTACTACAGTTTTTACAAACTACAGATAAACTTACAGGATATTCACATCCGATAAAGTCAGTCGAAACGTTGAGCATTTTTTAGCCGCTAAGACCCTATCTACCTCTTCAGAGGTCATTCGGATAATCTTCTCGGCTGCAGGACGAACAGCATCATAGTACGGCGCAATATCTTCGATTGCATAATCCGGACGCCGAGCTACGGAGTTCAAGTCTATTTCAGGATGCCATATTCGGACAAACGAGAGAGCAACAACCGCGCCGCATGTCATCTGATTGCGAACGCACGCGCGAACCTCTCCTTCTCGACCGAATAACCTGAGAAGATAACTCCAGTCTTCGGGGCCCCTCTCAAGTGGATAAAAAGCAGCATTCACCGCAACCAGGACCTCGTGGAAAGAACTCACGAGAATTTTCGCCTGGCGGACTCGAAACTTCAAGGTAGCCATCACAAAACCTCGACTGCGATCAGACCAGAAATTACTCGCATGAGGCTTTGTGCTGTTAGCTTCTTGATGAATGTGGTTTTCCACCCACTGCTTTTCTTCCCTGTCATCTGGTTTCACAACTAAGAAGCAAACGCACTTAGTAAGCTAAGAAACACAGAGGAGGAAATAGCATGGGGGCTACACTACTCACATAGTAACTCCTTTGCAATCGAAGACAGTTCACCAATTAGAAATTGTTCGCGCTCAGCCGCCAGTTTCTGCTTGGATATCGCCACGTCGGCTACTCCGCGCAGCGCTTTCAGCCTACGCTCACCCTCCTGAACCTTATCACGAAGGCCAGCAAAAGTGCCAACGGCAGCCACAAGTGGATTTACTGGATTACCACGTCCGGTTCAGCGGCAGACCCAATCGCCTGGAAGAAGTACAAGGAAAGAAGTGAGACGCCCTACTCGAGTTGTTTCCAGTCGCACATCTGACTAATCGCTCGGGGGCTACTCCCATCGGGAGGCAAAGTATAGACGACAAGGATAAATTTTAAATGCAAAATGCTTCGATTAAAAGACCAGCAAAGGTACGGGAATACATCCCAAAATTCATTACATCCAAGCAACAGAAACAAAAGAAAAAGAGCCTACGAAGCCGCGTTGGTGTTGCCACTAGCAGCGGTCGACCCTCCCTTCTTCCGAGCAAACATCTCAGATAATTTCCGAGCAAGAACAGTGGCTTGCTCAGAAAAACGAGATAGCCGTACCTTCTTGCCCGTGGAAGGGTCGACCGGCATGGACGAATAGGCCTCCTCCAGACCATCAACTCCGTTCGCCAGAGCAAACTGAATCGCAGTCTTTGCGCCAGCTTCCGATTGAGCAACCGCAAAGGCTTCCAGGAGGTCGCCTTCCGAGAAGATCTTCAACAACTCGCTCAGCGCAGGCGCAGGAGTATCGCTGGCAACAAGACGGCCATGCACTCGCGCCAACGCTTTGGAAGCATCATTAATCAGGGAAAATATTCCCTCAGAAATGCTTCCTGAGCTGCGCGAGAGTGTCGGTCAGCACGTCCACCCGCTGAATCCCAGGAATCTCCAGAGGAACATTCAGAAGATCTACAGACAAAGAAAATAATGCTTAACAAAAATCAGCAGAATGAAAAGTTCAAAAATCCAAGACACTTACCCGCAAAGCGTTTGGCGAGGGGACGAAGGAACGCGACAGTGTCGTTATCAGCCTTACTGCCGGCCTCCTCCAAGTCCTTCACGGCCTTCCGCGCCTCCGCAAGCTTCGTACTGAGTTCCTCCGATTGCTTGCGAGTAGCTTCCAGCTCTTGTCGGGTAGTCGCCAGTTCAGCTTCCCGAGCAGTTACCTGCTCTGAAAGTTTGGTCCTTTCAGACTCCGCGAATTCGGCTCGAGCTGCAAAGGGGATATTAATCAGAAATCAAGAATGGATGATACACTGAAGCCAAGAAGATAATGGAATTTACCTTTAAGAAGGTCGCTCTCAGATTTGAGTCGGTTAACTTCTGATCGAAGCGACTCGCAATCTGTCTCAGCCAGAACGACGCGGCGACCGATCGCTGCAAGGGAATCGACGAGCGACTGCGGAGATACGAAGATAGAAGAGTTAGAGTAAATAAGACTTGAGCCTGTACCCGATTATTTACAATCGACTACAGCCTCGGGGCTACTCCCATCGGGAGCACTGTCGTGCCCGAAGAAGACAAAATAAAGAAGAAGAAAAGAAAGAGGTTTTGAGCCTGTACCCGATTATTTACAATCGGCTACAGCCTCGGGGGCTACTCCCATCGGGAGCACTGTCATGCACCCGATAAAATTTGTTTGTGAAAGCCAAAGAGATAGAAGTTTACCTGTCCAGAGGCGCGGGAGAGGGGATCCGCCGAGCTGTCCGTCGCCTCCTTCGAGACCTAAGTTCTAGCAGCGGAGCTGGGGACATCCCGCTCCACAGTCGCAGCATCAGGCGATGCCCTGGGAGAGTTTTGGACGGTACCCGCAGTAGGGGTCTCACCCGCGTCCTTTGCTTTGTTCCTCTTTTCGGGAGGAACAGCCGCGGCGAACCTACGCGGGCTGATTGCCTGCAGACTGCAGTGAAGGACAAAGAAACGTCAGCATTGACAAATACAGTTTAATCGAATTAAAATAGGGAAAAATCCTATTCGTCATCCTCGTCGTCTTCATCCAAGTCATCCGCATTCCAGGCGGTTGCGAACGGAGCCAGAGGAGGAAGAGATCGAAGCGGAGTCGCGGAAATTGGAGCTTGGCAAGGTGACGCCTCCAAAGACTTGTCTTTGGAGGTGACTTCGTTTTCGTTCACCCGACGGCGCTTTGGTGGGACGCCACTCGAGTCTTCAACATCATCTGAGGAATCATGCTCAGAACTCGAGGAGGCGTTGGCCACGCTGGTGTCAACCGCGCCGTCCTGGTGGCTCGACTGGAGACACGAGGCATCTTCACCAACAACGGGCGGGTAGCAATTTGCTACAGCTAGGCTCTGCAAAGATAAGAAGACGATAAAGATCTTATCGACTACGAAATTCTGAAGATGGAAGCAAGTTAAAGACAGGAAACTAACCGCAGCTGGAGGAGGGTTTGAAGCAGAATAAGCCTCGACTGAGCAATCGGGGAATTGCTCCCCAACCTTCAGTCGAGTGATGGCCGCGATCTTCTTCTCGAATTCCACATTCGAAAGTTCTTCGCGGCTCACTCGGCTGGGATCTTCTGCACCTTGATACTCCCACATAGCGGAAGGCCTCTGCTGCAAAGGCTGGATCCTGCGCTTCAAGAAGAGGCTTGCCAGATGGAGCCCATTGAGCACTACTCCCGAGGCTTGGTCTCGAAGAGCACCTACTCTTTCGAGTAGAGGTATGACTGTCTGGATTTCTTCGGCTGACATCTTGTGGTTCCAAGACCTGCGCCTCGCCAGAACTGCGAATGGGTGGAACTCTACAAGCCCGCTCGAGTTGTTGTCGGCGACGTAGAACCACTTCTTCCGCCAGCCTTGGGCGGAGTCGATGAAGTGCATGTTGAAGTATGCATTCTCCTGGCGCGCCTGGATCCCGAAACCACCCGTGCGAAGTGGCTCACCAGGCTCGGACTCCACCCGCGATTTCTCGCGGAAGATCCGGATCTTGAACAGCGCCTTCCAGAGCGCCCAGTGCGGGCGAATGCCAAGATAGCATTCGCAAAGCGCGATGAAGCACGAGATGTGCTGCACCGCGTTTGGGGGAAGGTCGTGGAGCTGTATGCCGTAGGCACACAGCAGCCCGATGAAGAAAGGATGAAGAGGGAAGGAGAGGCCTCGAGTCACGTGGTCCACAAAGACCACGCGCTCGTTCGAGTGAGGGTTTGGTACCTCTTCCCTCTTCCCAAGACGGACGCTTCTCCGCCTCCGCCGGCATCAGACCCTCCCGCTGCATCTCCTTGATGCTCTTAGCAGTGGTGTTGGGGGTGCGCCAGTCGCCGGCGCGAGGGGCGAGGGGCGCAGAAGGCTCGCCAGACGCGGAAGTTCCAGCGCCACGTTTCTTTCCGCCGGCCATTGTTCACAGCGAGAGCTCGAGCGCAAGGAAGACGAAGACGAGCGCGAGGTGGAAGATGAAGATAGAGAGCAGAGAAAGTTTTACCGCAGCGCTAACACCTGTATATATACACAGGGTGAAACGATTCCAGCCGTACGATGCGCTATGCGGCATCCATCGCGGCCGCCACGCGTGCAGATGAAACGAAGCGGCGGCCCAGTGCTGTTTCGTGCCACGATCTTAACAGAAGATCGTGCGCATTTACTGCACGTTTTGCGTAAAAACCGGGAACGACGTCTCGTTTCCCGGTCAAAAAGCTGACAAGGTGGGCCAACTTATGCTGCCACTCCGTCACGTCCCATCGGGAGAAGAGGAGCACGCCTTGACGTCATGGCATTCGTCATTCAAAAGGGAAATCTTTTTCGAATGGAAGTTCAAACGCGAAATTATCTTCGCACGAATATCAATTCCTTCGGATAAAACACAATTTTCCCATAAAGAAATTCATAGATCAAAGCCTCTTCGAACAAGAGAAACATACCTTATACACGAAAACTCTTTCGTACGGGCACAATTCTCTAAAACATGAAAGCTCTTTCATACGGAATTAACATTTCCTACACGAAACTTTTTCGTACGGAACTCATACCAATCTAATCGGGTAGAAAGAACCTACCTTACGCGTGATAATTATACATCACAAGAACCTGGATTGTACAGCCGACTAGGCACATCCGGATGCCATATTCTTCGAATATGAAGGTAAGACCCAAAAAGATCTTTCTTTTGGGCCTGGAATCGCACTCGAAAGCTGCGTCCTCCGGCATAGTTCCGTGTCAACAACACGAAGAAAAATCCTAGCGGACGCGCCGGGTATCCTCTTAGGTTAAGTTCGACTCGATAAGTCCACAACGGCCCAGTCGTGACGATCACCTCATCGGGTTCGAGTCGGAGGTCTCGAATCTGTGTAGGCCAGGAGTGTTTTTGCCCTAGTCGCAATTAATTGGCCCTGATCTCTCGGGAGAGCCAAGCTACTGTGCCACATCCTTCTGCTAATATAGCCGCAAAAACTGGCACTTATGCTGCTCGATACTCGAGTATTTTAATTCGCGAAACAGGGAACACACCCTTCGTAGACAACAACTGTCGAGCTGAACTCCCAGGAGGAGATCAAAAAGAGGTCTGACCGTCTACCCGACTGGAAATAAATCCCAGTCGAGCACACGCTCGGGGGCTACTGACGAAGGCATGGATCCTGGGCCCTGCGAGTAAGGACACCCCCTCTCAAGTCTTCTGATCAAGGCCCGACAGGAAGCGCCCTTGGAGTACTCTAGAAGGCCCATGAAAAGCCCACCCGCGTCAACTTGCGGGTTAAGTTAGGGATTGTAACCGACTCGAGCTAGGGTTTGTATCCTCTCCGGGTTGGACTCGAGACCTGGCCATCTATATAAAGCCAGGAGAGCCCCCAAGGAGAGGACCAAGTATTACCGCACGACCACAAAAGCCTTGAAACTCGAGATCCACTCTCGATTCGAGCACCCTGTAATCGATCTAATCGTCTAATACAGATCAGCAGAAGGCAGGAGTAAGGGTTTTACCTCTTCGAGGGCCCCGAACCTGGGTAAATCTCGCCTCCCTGTCAAGCCGACGATTTCACCAGCGCCTATGACATCTCCTAGTCGAAACCCGATAGGGTCACCTGAGGGATTTGCGGAGCCAGAGCTTCGACAATAGGCCTTTGACAAGAAAAGAAGCAAAGTTCACCAGAGAACAAGAGTCTGCTCGCAAAGATATTGAGAGAGCTTTTGGTGTTTTGCAAGCAAGGTTTGCCATTGTTCGGGGTCCTGCACGGTTTTGGGACAAGGAGACTCTTGTCGACATCATGACATGTTGTGTGATTCTTCACAACATGATCATCGAAGATGAGAGGGGGTTAAGATTGCCATGTTTCTATGATAATGTTGGCACCCGAGTGGTGCCCGAGAGAAACCCTGATCGGCTTGAAGCTTTTCTTGCAGGGCATCGCGGCATTGAATGTGCTGAGACTCATCACCAGCTCACCCAAGATCTGATCGATCACCACTGGCAGTTGCATGGCCAATGATTCATTTCCTCTTCTTCTATGTGTGAAACATTGATTGGCAGTTCAGAAAACATTTTATTTGTGTGAAACATTGATTGTAATAATTAAGATTATTATTGTGTGCTTTGATAATTTTATTGTTTGAAACATTGATTGTAATAATTATGATGATTATTGTGTGCTTCGAAAATTTTATGCAATGTGAGATGTTGCATTAATATGCAAAATGTCCAAAACCCTGTTTTCTGAGGGGCCAAAAACTCGTGCGAGCTAGCAGACCCCCTACCCCCACCCCGTAAAACAGAATATTCTGTTTTACAGGGTGGGGGTAGGGGGTCTGCTAGCTCGCACGAGTTTTTGGCCGGCGAAATGTGCATACAGGGCCCTCTACACGCGTCTTAGGGGGTGAAAACATAGGGGGTCTGTTAGACATGCTCTAATCTCCTTCAAAGATGCATTTGTTGCTACAATTTGGTTGTACATAAAATATTTTCTGCTCGCGTCCTGCAATCGCGCGTCATTTTTGCGGGCACAGACGGCCTCTGATGGGTCCGAAACTTTTTCTCATCCGACATCAGCATAGTGCAAATAAAATCTCTCGGCATGCAAACGATGGGAGTTCCCGAAAATGACAAGTCTGGAGAAATTCCAACTCTTCGAGGATTTCCAACGAGTACTTATTCGCCTCGATCGGACCACGTATGCAATAGCTACGGGCCTCCCAAAACGGTACCGACACACACACATAAGATCTCCAGCGCCAAAGATTGGTCGGGAATACCCAACGAGTACGCCGGTGCCGAAAATTCGGGCGTGAAGGAACGGTAGGCCGGTATTTTGGGGGCCAAAAGTGCAAAAAAAATTGGTGGGATATCCCAGAAACCCGATCGCGCACCGTAGCGTCATTGATACCGGTGTACCTCACGCCGTGTCATATCCGGACACCAGGGAACCAGATTGAACGTTAGCAAATGATCAGTCAGTGTAAATAGCTTTCTAATATCACGTGAACACGTGGTAAAGACCAGTTTTTTTTTTTGATAAAGGGAAGTATATTAATATCGCGGAGATACAAATTACACCCGACCTCTGCAACAACGCAATGGATGCACACAGCCGAAAGACAATAAAAAGAAGAAATAAAAAAGAAGAAAAGTCCCGCTATAGAGTTACAGTCCTCGCGGTATCCGCACAACCACCACCTAAACAACAGCTGACGTCCAACTCTTCGAAAACAACGTCTCCAAGAAAAACGGTGCCAGACACAACCAATTAAGGCCAGACCTTGGGTTTTCACCCTGAAGATAATCCTCGCTCTCAAAACAACGGCTCCAAGAAGACCAGTGCCAGGCACAACCAATTAAGCCAGACCTTGGGTTTCACCCTGAAAGGTAGGACTTTGGACTCCACGCATATTGTCTCCCCCTCTGACATACATATGCCACGAATCTTGTAACTCCAAGCCAGTTCCCCCTCGATGCAAAGACTCCGAACACCGTTGCTAGTCCTCCAATCTCACCTTCGGTGACTGAGCATTGCGACCAAATTCCACCGATCCAGCAATCTCCAGGCGTTGCCTATGGGAGTCGCCGGCGGAGCCTTTCGGTCGACGCCCCGGCTTGATCAAAGAGGACATACAAATCATCGTCCTCGCCCGAGTTGGAACCCTAGGACCGCCGCCATTATTGAGCATACCGGGAGGCCCCCACGCCGCCGGTCGGAGCAGCAACGAAGACGATCGAAGAAGCCACTCCGTGAGACAGCCTCCCTTCCACCTCCAACTCGCCGCCCCGGCTGTCCTCCGGCGGGATGGCATCGGAGGAGATAGCAGCCCGGTTGGGTCAGTCCAGATCTGAGTCCAATAGGACCAGATGGAAGCCCCAACTGCCACCACCATGTCTCCTCACGCTCGTCCGCCGAAAGATCTCGGGCTGAGCGCCGCCGCCCATCTGGAACCGCCGCCACAGCCAAGCTGACGCCGCCGGCCATCAAGGTGCCGCCGCCTGCTGTCTCACAGCCAAGAATCCGCCCTGGCCGTCGTGCGCAGCGCTCTGCCCGAGGCGCCCCAGCCGCGTTCGGGGGCCGCCACCACATCCTCCTGCCCTAAGCACGCATGGTGCCGGGTGCCGCCGCCACCGCGGCCCTGGCCGGCGGCAATGGCGGCAGTCTTGACCGGTTGAGGGAGGGGCTAGACGGCGGTGGGGTTGGTTCCCCCCGGCAGCGCCCTGGGGTGGCGGCGCGGGAGGGTCTAGGGTTGGGTGCGGGGATAGACTATGTTACTACCTATATAATTGCATATTCATAGCTGTAAAAATAAAATAAGCATGGGTACGCAATTAATGTTCTCTTGGCCACACGTTCAGAGGGCTAAAGGCCTTATGCATACTCCCATTTCACAAAGAGAAAACATATTTAGAGAGCTAGAGAAGTAACTTCACACCCCGCCATGCATATCTCTCTGATAAATAAACCAGCCGCGAAAGGGAAAGACCACTCAATCATACGCAGCTAGCCTTAGACTAGTCATATTGGGGAGTATCATACACAAATATCATGCACATGATACTATTATATGATACTACCTCTATAATGCATAGTATCTTATAGTAGTATCATAATATAATTCTATTTATTATTTTGTAGAATCTCAATGCAAATATGTGTACAAGATTTACATGCAACTAAATTTTCTAGTTTTACGTGTCATGATACGGTATCCACCTATGTTATTCTAACCATTTCTCTTCTCATTAATTATCTGCCATATCAGCTTTTTTGTGGGTCCAAGTTGCATGATACTAGTTATGATACTACCACTATGGCTAGTCTTATCAACAAAAGTTACTTGCATCGTGTAGATTTATCCACAAAATATCTTCACACGGTTTACTCGTGGCGACTCTCTCCTAATCCTTGAAAATTACTTGTCTTGAACATTCCATTGATTTCCTGGCATTCATTCTTGGTACTTAAAGTCTCCCATAGTGGCTAGAAATTGTCCTCACTAAGCGTACACGCCTCGAATAACTCCCCCTGATAGGGGCATAGGCATTTATAATGGACAGAAATGTTAATACTCATATAGATCCCAATTTTTTGTGAGGGGCCATTGTTGTATGCCGCAGTGTTGATATTGGTATGTAACCAAAAATCACAGATGGGAAATACTATTAATTTGAACATACTAAGGTTAGAGGGAGAGCGTACTACGAAATGTAGTTTTTTGCAGTTGAATCATGTCAGCGGGGTGTAACATAATGACTTGTTTGCTACATGTATTATAGGTTTAATGTATGTGCAATACAATAAGGATGATAGAGAGGGAATATTTATCATATCTGTTGCTTTGGTAAAAAGGAGATACTCCTCTTAGTTGTCATCATGGGTTTCAATACGGAAACCGTTTTGAAGGATATCTCTATATCTTCTAAGGTACAAATTAAATTGAGATACTATAAAGTGTTCTCAATTAGTACCTGAGTGTCCTTAGGGAGTAAAATTGTGGCATGTCTAGGGCCAACAATTATTGTATCGCGCCTAGCGACCGATTAAAATACATGGTTTCCCCATGTATAGAGTTTTTGGTTATATTGTCCCACAAAGGTAATTTCCACTTCCATCAGATTGATTGACATAAAATTCAACATATTGAAGTGAAGAATTTTTAGTGATGAAAAAACTTCCATTGGATATATATAATATACATTACCTTATTTATTGATATCAAAGTGCTGATACAATATATATTGTGTTTTACAATATATGGCGATGACAACAACAATAATAATACGTTTTTATTACAACAATAATAATATGTTTTTATTACAATAATATTATTTAATGGATTTGATGGACTAGTGAAAGCCCTCGAATACATCGTTAGATGCATATTTGATCATCATATTCTCTGTGTCCATGGAGTCCCGTGGTAGATGGAATTTCTCGGTGTTGCTTGGTATTCCTTGAACATCTTGTGAACATCCAACTTCCATGTTATGACCAGGTTGAAGATTGAAGTGGGATTCAGATCTTGCTTCTTGGGCAGGTTTGTTACGTCCCATGAATTGCTGGTAGAGGTTTACCATATGTTTTGGGGTGCGGTATTCTTTGGTGATATGCTTGTAGCATCCACACTTGTGGCAAAATTAGTTTTATCAAACTTGTTCTTTGGTATGTCTTTCCTCTTGTCTGAGTTGTGTGGCTTGTTCTTCTTATTGCGATTGCGGTTACCATTGAATTTCTTGTTTTGACCACTGAATTGACCATTGAACACATTCTTTTTCTGAAAATTTGCATATATGTACTTCGGGTAGAGGGGCAGCCTCAACAAGGCGATGATGACTATTCTTTAAAAGAAGTTCATCGTGTTTCTCTGCCTGGAGGAGTACATGTATAAGTTTAGAATAAACTTGGTAATCCTTTGCACGATATTGTTGTTCAGATCCTATTAGCCGGGATCATAGTTGATAGAGTCTTTTCTATCTTCTCCATTTATGAAGATTCCTTCTCATAAAAGCGCAACTTTGAACAAATCTTGTGAACCACATGATTATAATCTTCGATAGATTTGAAATCCTGGAGTCTTAAATGGGTCCACTCATGAGCAGTTTCAGGTAGTATAACTGCCTTTTGCTGTTCATATCGAGTTTTGAGTGCTTGACACATATTGCTTGGAGATTCCTCCAATAAAAATATTCAGATGTCAAATCTGGGAGAATATGGTTCCTTATAATATTTAAAGCGCCATATTTTTGTTGCTCAGTTAATTGTGCAACTCCTCGTGGAAGAGGATTCTCACGTGGTATGAGTGCAGCTGCAATTCCACGGGATAAAAGACTAACTTTAACATACATAGCCCATGTAGGGTACTTATGACCGTCGAACGCAAGTTCTTCAAATTTCTTGATGGTCATTTTGTCCTATATGAATGAGAACTAAAGATTTGTAAATTAAATCATCTTGGTTATGTTGTAATAAAAAATTGCAAAATTGTGAGTTCAAGTGAAGACTTGAATTTAGTTTGGGCTAGACCTCAAACATATATTACTACATTTTTGAGATATCACCAAATGGGGCCCGTCTCGTTTCGAGATATCAACACTGGGTGTCGAGTGTTCTTAGTTAGGTTCATGGCAAAGGGTGCCATAAAGCCTGATGATAGAGTCGTGGGTGGAAACGTGGGAGAGTGGAAAAGAGGACACGATTTACTCAGATTCGGTACGTCGCAACTAAGGCGATGTTCCTACTCCTACAATCTCACTAAATCAGGGCTGAAACCTGAAGTATACAAAGTACAATGTGAGTATGGTTTCGCTAACTCCGAGAGGATGAACTTCCCGGCGAGTTGGCTTCTAGCTATTCGATCTCTCTTGTTTTTGTTTACCTTTTCTTTCGACAACTCCCATCTACCTTTATATAGATAGCCGGACTAGGGCTAACAGGAAGGAAACCTAGAAGACTACAGAAAGTATTCCTATTCTTGGAAAGTAAGGCATCCGGTTTGTTCTCCAAGCCGGACCACGTATTGGACCGTGATCCGGATTCTTGTAGAATCTGGTTTCCTATGCGTCAGCTTACTGGGCCGTCCAATGGACTTGGTTCCATTACCTGCAGGCCACCGTGTTAACCCGTCCTTTGGCCGGTGCCCGATATACCACTATTTGGCATTTATCCGATAGTAGCCCCCGAGGAGAGTTAAGACTTCCATTTCGCCATCCTTCGCTAGATTTAATATTTTCCAAAAAGTCGACATTCAGTCTTGAATCTTATTATTGACAAATTTTTTATGTCAAACCCAGCTTTTCAAAATCTGGCATTTCTTCAACGAATCTTCGCTTAGAAGGAACTTGTGACGTAAGCGAGAAAATCATGCTTATGTCACGAACGATTGGTTTTGGTCAAATACTGAAAACGTATCTCTGCCAGATTTGGCTTGAGGAACGAGGAGATAACAACACTACGCCGGCCCATCGCATCCCGGATTTCACTGCGAGACACGCGTCGATCATCCAACGGCTAAATTAGCCGTTGGGCTAATATCAACAAAAAAACTGCTATAACAAGCTCCTCGGTACCTCTGTTCTCTTCTCCTTCCCTTCGCACGTTTCATTCAAGACCGCACTCCCGAGCTCCTACGCATTCCCTCTTCTGAGAGAGAGAGAGAGAGAGAGAGAGAGAGAGAGAGAAAACCCTCGATGGAGTTCTTACTATCGGCGATTTGTACTCCAAGCTGCGGCCGTGCCTCCACGAAATGGACGCCGGAGATGACATCCGCGCACCCAAGGTCATCGTCGACCCGCTGCTCATGGAGCCTACCATGGACCCCGTGGCTCCTCTCACGCACGTCTCCACCACCGGGTCGACGACAGAGGCCTCGTCTTTTTATGCTCCGATGGCTCACCCAAGCATCCCCACAACAATGCCGGAGATCCCCGCGAGCGCGTTGGTGGGCGGAAATCCTAGTTCCGCCTCCGGATCTACGCCTCCGCCGCCTTCAACTACTCTGCCTCCTCCAGTCCCCAAATCGGACCGGTGAAGATGCGGAAGGCGACGTTGCCGCCGGAGTCAAGGAAGACGAAGGGGGTGACGCCGAGAATTGGAGTAATTGCAAAACTAAATTGACTGTCTTGAAAAGCCTGGAGAATAAGGGGTTCATCCTTAAGGAAAAGTGGCGGCTGGAGAGCGACAACGCAGAACCCCAGCCAACATACGGGGAAAGGGTAATCCTTGCATCTCACGTTCTGCGACGTATGGGATTCCCTCCATACGCCTTTTTCATTTAGGTTCTCTAGCACTACTGTAACACCCCAATTTTGCTACATTAGGGTGTGTGGTGTTGTTCATATCATACATGCATGAAACCACAAATTTAATCATGTTTTAACCAATTTAAATTGTGAATTTAAATGGTTTCAGAAAATTCCACAAAAAGTACCTAATTTGGGTTCCAAAATTTTGTATTGAAAAATAATTCAAATGCACCAACCCAAGTTATGGTTTTGTTGGAAATTTCATTCAAAAACTATTTTTGCCAATTTTTCTGTTTGCAAAAAGGTCCCCAAAACACTGTTTTCTGTTCTGTTTTTAAAGAGAAAAGGGCTTCTTTGTAAAATTTAAAAAACTCCAGGGGGTTTTCCGCGAAGTTCTTTCCTTTTCATTGTCTTCCTTGTCGCCGGCCAGAAGGACGAGAAGGTCGCCCCTCCACCTCCAGCTTCCAGCGCGGCAGGGGAACGATGAGAACCCTAGGATCCGTCCGGATCGAGACAACCCCCGCAGAAACCCCCTCCCTCTCGCTCTCTGTCTCTATACCTAGAGCAAACCCTAGCCGAAACCGACCTCGCCGTGATCCTTCGCCGCCGCCGCTACGTCGCCTCCCTCGCTGTTCTGAGGATCCCGTGAGCTCCGCCATGACTCCTTCTTTCTCCTCGAGCTCACACGCAACCCGGGAAGGCCCGAAGGCGCGTAATTTTCGCCGCCGGTTCCTCAACTGCCGCCGCGGGAACCTCACGCCGGCGAGAATTCCGGCCGCCACTGCCTACCCCGAACCCACCATCAGTCTCCTGGTGAGCTCACGAGCCTTCCCATGCCCTTCGTTCTGCTCCTAGACGCCGGAATCAACTTGCCACCGCGAACCACCGCCGGCCGCCGCCGTATCTGCTCACCGGCGCCAATTCCGGCGACCATTTGGTCACCGGATGGTACCTCTCGGATCTTCTCGACCTCCTCTTCCTCTCAGTATACTTTGTTTTCCGATTTAAGCACAATTTTAGTCGAATTCGATCTCAGCTGTGAGGAGCAGAGCAAGATGACGTCGGCATTGCCTCACTGTGACGTCATAAATCCCCTGTTTATTATTTCCAGAAAAAGGAATAAAATTGTTTAGTTAATATCTCCCAAAATAAAAGTCAGAAAAATAAAAGGAAGATATGGTTTTGATCAGAAAAATGTAAGCAACCCAAATATGTCTTTTTCAATTATGTTTGAGGAAGTTAAAAAATGAGTATTATTTAATCTTGTTTAATCGTTTAAAAATGGAAAAATAAGTTTTTATTCAAGAAAATTAGAAAATTAAAAGTTATATACCAAAATGCTCAAAATGACAAATGCAACTTATTTATGATGTTTTCAAACCCATTTGAGCAACTAAAATGGTATTCACCTTCATAACCGTCCGAAACCCCCTCCGGGGTCCATTTCGGGCAAATTTCAGTAAAACTGCATAACTGCCATATGAACCTTAGCAACCCAATGATCATGTTTAGGGATTTATTTCAGTGCATTAACTTGCTCATGCACACATATTGCGCATTGCATCGATGCCATGTGTTGATTGTTGTTCTTCTCTTTCGGTGTTGTTTCCCCCTCGGTAGAACGTGACTCCGAAGAGAAGGCCATCAACTCCAATGACGAATACTTGATCTTAACCGACAAGTCAAGCACTTATCCCTGAAGACTTTATTTGGTTTTCTTATAACCAAGGCAAGCATAACCTCTTATCTGCTCATATATGATTTCAAAGTGATTTGAATCTCGTACTTTGCATTCGGTTCCAAACTATTTGATGTCAGTAGATAGAGTTCTCCTATATACTGCATATCCAACATATCCTGATCCACTGCTCCTAGCAGCTATAGGTTTGTTTGTGCGCGCTTCGCTAAACCTTGTGAGTCTTGCTTAGCCATGCCTAGTTGATGAATCTGGTCAATGCGTGAATCTACTATGTCAGGTGCTTATGATTTGAATTATCTTTGATAACTTGACTAATCACGACATGGATGTGAGGCCACAATGGGTTGTGGCGTTTTGTCCTGTTCATGCCCCTAGGAGCGAGTTCTCGCCTTCGAGCCAAGACTGAGCGTACAGCCACACGTGGGCCGATGAACCCCACCCGGCTGACTAACTTGTTTAACCTTATCCATGAGCCACGTAGTTTGAACTTTCCATCTGCGTGTGAGTCAGAAAATGTTTTGGAGAAAACTAGGTCGTGACCGGGACAAGTGATGGACGTACACGGATCTTGTTCCCGACTCATAGAACAGGTGCCGTCAGGAGGTGGCCAACTCCCTGTTGACGGGGTGGCTCTGTTTGGGTTGACTCATGGATATGGTTCGACAAGGTAAAGGCCGGGAATCGACCACCCTCTGCCGGCACTTCCCGGACTAGTGCCAACCCGGTGGCACTAAGAGTCGGTTGGTACGTGTGGGTAAAGTTGTACACCCCTGCAGGGTTAAATCTTTTCGAAAAGCCGTGTCTGCGGTTAAAGACGACTTGGTGACGGATTCTGTGATCATAGACAACTTAAACAGAATGACTAAAACTTGCTGATAACGATTGAAGGATGCCTCCTCGGAGATGCCGAGAGGGGTTACCTTGTAGCATGAGATAGTGTGGAACAACTGGAGGAGGTGATCTTTGAAGCACGAGGTGCTGATATGTTTCGGTGGATTAAAAGATGATGATATCAGTAGTTGAGTAGCTTTCTCATCTGTTTTCAAAATACTCAATGAGACGTGCTATTCCTTCCTCAACTTGGAAAATAAAGATGGCTTTACGGAAAATAACCTTCATAAAACCCTTTCTGAAGATAGCAGATATATAATAGGTTAACTAAGTCTTGTTGAGTACCTCCCGTACTCAGGTTTGCTTAATTTTGGTTCAGGAGAAGATCTCACATCGGTGGTGTTTCAACGTGGACATCGACGAGTAGTTCGGGGTTCCCAGGTAGCAGCCTGGAATCTATGGGCTAGGATGTCGCCTTATGCTGCGGCCTCTTAGGCCTTTTTGGTTCTTGTTGTTTAGCAACATAATTTGCCTTCCGTTGTCTGATGTAATGTTGGGTCGTGTGACCTCTGTTTGTAAGCTATACTCTAGTAACACCTGTTTAATACAATTTCAATGTCTAGAGTGTTGCTTTGATCGGTTGTTGGTTTCGAGCTCATTGTTATACAGTTTTGGCTATGCCTGCATAGTTGTCGCAGTCGAGGGGTTGTGGAGCCGATGATCCATGTCCGAGCCCGCCTGTCGATGTGATCGGCCTGGGGCGAGGTAACCCCAGTAACCCTCGATTGTTGTTGCACTTTCTGAACACATAGCAGCTCTGTATAACTTTGGTACCGTTCCTTCAGTTTCATACGATTCGTGGACGCTTTGATATGCATAGTTGGTTATGACTAGCATGGATTCAAGGAGTAGTAGACTGGGGATCCGGACTACGTGCCGATGAATCCAGTCTGCCTACCGTTGTTTGTTGCGGCCGGGGCTGGTAACCCCGAAGCCCTTGTGAGTCCATGGCTAGGAGCACGTAGCAGTATGTATATCTCTGGGTCCGGGGTCTGACAAGTCTTGGTATCAGAGCAGGACTGCCTGTAGGAAAACCTTACTGCTTGGTCGATGTCGAGTCTAGTGTTTGTGAAAACTACTTTGAAACTTCAAATGATTGTGAAAAACCTTCTTAGGATTCTTTTTACTCCTTATCTGGTATCGCTCTAACTCTGGGTCACCTTACCTGTTTTGATTTGAAAAGGTTTTGCTATCCCTTCTAGTCATTCAAAACCTAGGTGCCTTCTCTGGCAAGGACGTCTTTTACCCAAGTTGACCTAGTTATGAGTTTCTAGAGTCGTGTGTGTTCCATATTCCATTATCTCTTAAACTGGGAGATTCCTTCCCATCCTAATCTCTCAGAGTTGTCCGGATTCCACATTTCTACATGTTTCAAAGTTCTAAATCCTCAACCTCGAGATCTGCTTGCCATCTCGAATGTATCTGTTATTCTCTGCTCAAATTCTTCCGGAGTTATGTTTTCTTTTGAAAGATACTTCGTGATTGCTATTCGTAGTATTTGCCAATGCACTAAGATAGTAGTTACTCCTTCCTCGATGTTTTAACCTTGAACTTGAACCGAAGGTCCCGGAATGTGCTGAATTGTGGTGAGTTGAGTCATGTGGTTTCTTAACCATGTAATGCTCACGCTATCAGTACAGGGTGCTGACCTTTAACCCAAGTTCTGTTTCTTTGAATCCTGAAGAATCTGTTCTACCTCAGAGGGCTAGGAATTTCCAACTCTCATAGCCATAGGTTTCCTCTTGGAATCAGAAGGATCGCAACAAGAGTGGTCATCTTGAATTCCCATATCTCTGTTCTTGGCTCAGCTATACCTCTCTTTTGGCATGGGTTCTACACCTGAGTATTACCCCGTGCATCCAACGTGATCTCAGGATTTTCCAGAACACGTTCCTACTCTTAGCTGCTTCCCGAACTCCGTCCGTTGTCTGGAAACCAAGTTGCCTACGTGTGTTGGAATCTTCCAATGCATTTGCTCTTGTGATCCGTCAGAACATTTCACCTTTGGAATGTCAGGAGAAACAAACTCCAGTACCTCGTTCATCTTAGGGACCAGGTCAAAGTTTTGTAACCCACCTATTAAAGAAGTTTTGTCAGCTTCTGTTCTGTTCTACCTTCGAGTATCACACTCTTTTATATCACGAGACTGTGTTAAGTTTCATGGCCTTAGTGATGAAGTTATGCTCTCACACATCCTCACTCCCCCTTCAACCAAGCTTGAATGCTTGAGAATGATGGGTCTATGCATTGAGGTGTGTACCAAATAGTCCTAGGAATTCTTATTGCTTTGGAAAATCCAAGAAACATATGTATCCTTCTTAGCACTATTGGTCACCCGGTCTCTACTTAAAGTTGACCGTGTTACCAAATCCGTTTATTCCGATGCACATTCTTGGTCAGAGAGTTAGGTGCATACCAAAGCTCTCAAGACCTTATCGGGTGCTTTGAAAAGCAAGATTCCTTTCGAACTTCGAGACATACCGGTAGGTTGTGATATTCTGGTTGTCTTTCTAGAAGTATCACCAGGTTGTTACCTGACCGTAATGTCTAAACAAAGGGTAATTTGAATTACTCTTTTCTCCAAGATCAGTGCTGGATACCCTGGACTAGTTGGTTGAGCTTAAACAACAACTTGGAGAGTTGAAAGGCAAAAGCTCCGCCTAACTCGATCCTTCGATAAGGGATGTCTAGTTCTTCTAGATGGAAGCAGGATAGTATCTCCTTAATGGACATGCTATCTTTCTAATCTTGATTTGATTTGGGTTATCGTCAGATCAAGTTCAGACCCAAGGACTATCTTGATGGTGTTTTCACTCATGGTGTTTTCTCCTAGGTCCACCTCAATGTCCTTTGGTCAGACCAATGTTTTGCCTTGTTCATAGATTATATGAATCCCTCATCTTGGAGTGTTGATAAGTGTTTATTCGAGCCCATCGATGACATTCCTATTTACCCAAGTTGCAAGAGGTTCATGTTGAACACTTGGCATTAATGTTGGAAACTCTCGAGAACCATCTTTGTTTCATTACGAAGATTGTGTTCTGGATGTTTGAAGTGACTTTATCGGGTCCATGTGCTTATGGTGAAAGTTGTCGCCATGGATTCGAGAAGAGTTTTCTTGTTCCTTCGGGAATAATCCCTCGGTCATGCATGTGTGGTCTATTCTTGAGGTGGTTGGTTTTTACCTCCATTCACTTAAAGAAGTTTGCATCCACGCTAAGACACTGACTGATCTTCCTTGAGAGAAGAAGTCCAAATCTTGGTGATCTCTGTTATCATCTTCCCAACAGGGACTCCGATGTGTTTTGTCGCAAGTAATTCATGTATGTGCAACCGTCTTTCGCAAGTTGCTAATACATGAGCTCTGCAATCTTGCTCATCTTCTTGAGCTTGACATCGTAGTCCATATCTTGAGAATCCAGTGGATGTGTTCCGTTGGTAACCGGTGCAAGCTCTTCAATCAAACACGTTGAGTCTGAGTTATCAGCCCACTAACCAGAGCTGAATCTCAAGCAGCAACGATGGTTGGTGCTTCCTCAAGAGAATTGAATTAGGTCTTTTGAAAATACGGCATGGTTGATGTTGTGGTTGACACAATTAGCCGTAAGGCCTAATGTCATATCTCTTTGAATCCGTAAAAACAACCACTCCCCGTGAGAATTCTTGTGCGACGCGTTCTCAACAAGTTTTCCTCACCGTTCTTCCAAACCGGAGTTCTACATTCACTTGGTGACCTATAGAAGGCTTGTCATGAGCCTGCTGTCGGTATCTAGAACATTCAGGAGAACTTGGAAGTTGATTCCTTCAAAGTCTCTTTATCGATACTCCGAACCTTTGTTTTAGTGGAAACAAGTATATCATGAGACCATCTCGTGGTGTTTTGTAACCGCTTTTGATCAGTTTCCTTTTTCAAGTTGTTGGACTTGAAGTTCTGTTCAACTCACACATTGTGTGAATTTGTCAGTTACTTCAGCCATGGGATCTTAACCATGTGGGCGATGCATGGTCACGTCCAAACCACAATAGAAAAGAGATTCCGCATTTTCTTCCGGTGTTTCAATCCTCGTTGGTTCACCAGCCTTATGGTGTGACCAAGAGTACCTCTTTCGTTACGGTGTTCCAACATTCCGTGGTTACTCATCTTCTGTCGTGAAGTAACATCCCGATCCTTGACAAAGTTTTCGACAAACTTTAACGGAATGAAAGTTCCTTTCATCTTCTGTGTCCACTCCGAAGAGTGAGCATGATCCTGTATCAAATTCTTCCCCGTCACACGATTACAGTGTTTTCTCGTGTTCTCCCTCGTCTACGGATATTACATTGTGATGTTCAAGACCATCCTCTCCATCTTGGTTATCTGCTCGAAGAAACCTCGATGTTACAAGTCGTTCAACCTTTCTTTTCTAAAAGGATTTAAAGTCTTATGCAAATTTCATATTCTAAGTCCTTTCAAGAACCATAGTCCAAAACCTTGAAACCATCTTCTATTCCCTCCGTTATCTTGATGTGTTTCATGTGTGTTAACTCAAAAGTTCTTTATGAACATCCTGTCATGAGTTACCCATGGGATACTCGATCTTCGTGAAGATCAAATCTTAAGAGTTTTCCCTCTCACCTAAGGTGCAGCCGCTGAAGAATCTTCGCAAGTGCTACGGATCAACCTCTTCAAGAAGAGAACCGTAAGGTTCAAGAAGATCGTTCAAAACCGGTGTTCCTTCTTTCTTCTCCTTCGGGAATCTCGGGACGAGATTCTTGTAAGGGGGGTAGATTTGTAACACCCCAATTTTGCTACATTAGGGTGTGTGGTGTTGTTCATATCATACATGCATGAAACCACAAATTTAATCATGTTTTAACCAATTTAAATTGTGAATTTAAATGGTTTCAGAAAATTCCACAAAAAGTACCTAATTTGGGTTCCAAAATTTTGTATTGAAAAATAATTCAAATGCACCAACCCAAGTTATGGTTTTGTTGGAAATTTCATGATCTTTTCAAAAACTATTTTTGCCAATTTTTCTGTTTGCAAAAAGGTCCCCAAAACTCTGTTTTCTGTTCTGTTTTTAAAGAGAAAAGGGCTTCTTTGTAAAATTTAAAAAACTCTAGGGGTTTTCCGCGAAGTTCTTTTCTTTTCCTTGTCTTCCTTGTCGCCGGCCAGAAGGACGAGAAGGTCGCCGCCCTCCACCTCCTGCTTCCAGCGCGGCAGGGGAACGTTGAGAACCCTGGGAGCCGTCCGGATCGAGACAACCCCCGCAGAAACCCCCTCCCTCTCGCTCTTTGTCTCTATACCCAGAGCAAACCCTAGCCGAAACCGACCTCGCCGTAATCCGTCGCCGCCGCCGCGACGTCGCCTCCCTCGCCGTTCTGAGGATCCTGTGAGCTCCGCCATGACTCCCTCTTTCTCCTCGAGCTCACACGCAACCCGGGAAGGCCCGAAGGCGCTTAATTTTCGCCGTCGGTTCCTCCACTGCCGCCACGGGAACCTCACGCCGGCGAGGATTCCGGCCGCCACTGCCTACCCCGAACCCACCATCAGTCTCCTGGTGAGCTCACGAGCCTTCCCATGCCCTTCGTTCTGCTCCTAGACGCCGGAATCAACTTGCCGCCGCGAACCACCGTCGGCCGCCGCCGTATCTGCTCACCGGCGCCAATTCCGGCGACCATTTGGTCACCGGATGGTACCTCTCGGATCCTCTCGACCTCCTCTTCCTCTCAGTATACTTTGTTTTCCGATTTAAGCACAATTTTAGTCGAATTCGATCTCAGCTGTGAGGAGCAGAGCAAGATGACGTCGGCATTGCCTCACTGTGACGTCATAAATCCCCTGTTTATTATTTCCAGAAAAAGGAATAAAATTGTTTAGTTAATATCTCCCAAAATAAAAGTCAGAAAAATAAAAGGAAGATATGGTTTTGATCAGAAAAATGTAAGCAACCCAAATATGTCTTTTTCAATTATGTTTGAGGAAGTTGAAAAATGAGTATTATTTAATGTTGTTTAATCATTTAAAAATGGAAAAATAAGTTTTTATTCAAGAAAATTAGAAAATTAAAAGTTATATACCAAAATGCTCAAAATGACAAATGCAACTTATTTATGATGTTTTCAAACCCATTTGAGCAACTAAAATGGTATTCACCTTCATAACCGTCCGAAACCCCCTCCGGGGTCCATTTCGGGCAAATTTCAGTAAAACTGCATAACTGCCATATGAACCTTAGCAACCCAATGGTCATGTTTAGGGCTTTATTTCAGTGCATTAACTTGCTCATGCACACATATTGCGCATTGCATCGATGCCATGTGTTGATTGTTGTTCTTCTCTTTCGGTGTTGTTTTCCCCTCGGTAGAACGTGACTCCGAAGAGAAGGCCATCAACTCCAATGACGAATACTTGATCTTAACCGACAAGTCAAGCACTTATCCCTAAAGACTTTATCTGGTTTTCTTATAACCAAGGCAAGCATAACCTCTTATCTGCTCATATATGATTTCAAAGTGATTTGAATCTCGTACTTTGCATTCGGTTCCAAACTATTTGATGTCAGTAGATAGAGTTCTCCTATATACTGCATATCCAACATATCCTGATCCACTGCTCCTAGCAGCTATAGGTTTGTTTGTGCGCGCTTCGCTAAACCTTGTGAGTCTTTCTTAGCCATGCCTAGTTGATGAATCTGGTCAATGCGTGAATCTACTATGTCAGGTGCTTATGATTTGAATTATCTTTGATAACTTGACTAATCACGGCATGGATGTGAGGCCACAATGGGTTGATTTTGTCCTGTTCATGCCCCTAGGAGCGAGTTCTCGCCTTCGAGCCAAGACTGAGCGTACAGCCACACGTGGGCCGATGAACCCCGCCCGGCTGACTAACTTGTTTAACCTTATCCATGAGCCACGTAGTTTGAACTTTCCATCTGCGTGTGAGTCGGAAAATGTTTTGGATAAAACTAGGTCGTGACCGGGACAAGTGATGGACGTACACGGATCTTGTTCCCGACTCACAGAACAGGTGCCGTCAGGAGGTGGCCAACTCCTTGTTGACGGGGTGGCCCTGTTTGTGTTGACTCATGGATATGGTTCGACAAGGTAAAGGCCGGGAATCGACCACCCTCTGCCGGCACTTCCCGGACTAGTGCCAACCCGGTGGCACTAAGAGTCGGTTGGTACGTGTGGGTAAAGTTGTACACCCCTGCAGGGTTAAATCTTTTCGAAAAGCCGTGTCTGCGGTTAAACACGACTTGGTGACGGATTCTGCGATCATAGACAACTTAAACAAAATGACTAAAACTTGCTGATAACGATTGAAGGATGCCTCCTCGGAGATGCCGAGAGGGGTTACCTTGTAGCATGAGATAGTGTGGAACAACTGTAGGAGGTGATCTTTGAAGCACGAGGTGCTGATATGTTTCGGTGGATTAAAAGATGATGATATCAGTAGTTGAGTAGCTTTCTCATCTGTTTTCAAAATACTCTATGAGACGTGCTATTCCTTCCTCAACTTGGAAAACAAAGATGGCTTTACGGAAAATAACCTTCATAAAACCCTTTCTGAAGATTGCAGATATATAATAGGTTAACTAAGTCTTGTTGAGTACCTCCCGTACTCAGGTTTGCTTAATTTTGGTTCAGGAGAAGATCTCACATCGGTGGTGTTTCAACGTGGACATCGACGAGTAATTCGGGGTTCCCAGGTAGCAGCCTGGAATCTATGGGCTGGGACGTCGCCTTATGCTGCGGCCTCTTAGGCCTTTTTGGTTCTTGTTGTTTAGCAACATAATTTGCCTTCCGTTGTCTGATGTAATGTTGGGTCGTGAGACCTCTGTTTGTAAGCTATACTCTAGTAACACCTGTTTAATACAATTTCAATGTCTAGAGTGTTGCTTTGATCGGTTGTTGGTTTCGAGCTCATTGTTATACAGTTTTGGCTATGCCTGCATAGTTGTCGTGGGATAATCACGGCAGACGTTACCGGGGGTAACTGATCTTGGGGCAAGACGACACAGGCGTTTGGGAGAGGGTTTAGCTCAGAGGAAAACATGATGGAACTCGATCTGGTAGCCGGCAATCAAGTCGCCGAGTCTTCGACCTCAAGATATTAACTCAACTCTCGCGTTACACTGGATGCTCGATACCAAGCGATATTGCTAGGGCTCTTAGATCTCAATTAACCTAACTTAGGGGCCGGTTTATAAAGCACCCGACCCCCTGGCTTGCCCTCCAAGGCGCACCCTGAATCCTACCCGGACACTATGTACGAAACCCTAACTTTCCTTATCGTAACCCACAATCCGGGTTACGGGGCCTACAATCTTGGGCCTTCTAGAAGTTCTTTTATCCTTAGCCGGGTCTTGCGCAGCGTCCTTTGGGCCGAATTACACCTTGGAATTGGGCTACCAGGTTATCATCCCTCCATCAGTAGTCCCCAGAATAGCTTGGGCTTCAAAAGATCCTCTTTGAAGCGCACGCTATTCCCTGCAAAACTATCAAACTTACAAGTTCAATGGAGGCCGGGTTAAATAGCTTTGATAAACAGCTAGGCCTAACTCCACGGTGGCCATATAGTAACCCGGTTTCCTCCAAGTACGTTGCTTAGTTTTCCGGGTTAACACCTTAATAAGAATGTTAAAGATCTGGCTTACTTTGCTTGATAATTAACCCTGATGTCACGGAGAAGATCTACTTCCTATTTTCGTCCGGACATTTCGTTCAGCACTTAAAGTGTATCTCGCAAAATCCGCGCAGGCAACCGTTATCCCAAAATTTCCGGCTCCCTCCCGTTGACCTAGATCTTATCCACCCGCACCTTATAAATAGGTGCCCGAGAAACAACCCAACCTTCCAACAATCCATTCCAACTCTTCTCCTTCCTTCTCTCGTGATTGCGCAACACCATTGCGA
Organism: Alopecurus myosuroides; assembly: GCA_028641055.1. NCBI lineage: Eukaryota > Viridiplantae > Streptophyta > Magnoliopsida > Poales > Poaceae > Alopecurus > Alopecurus myosuroides. The sequence goes on along the minus strand of CM054057.1, from coordinate 621,471,120 downwards.
AAAAACCTCACGCCTCTTGCCAGAGCCAAGCCGCCAACGGCCACATTCATCCTCGCGCCACTCTGCACCGCCGCCGAGCTCCGTCGCCATACCTTCATCCGGACCGCCGGGAGTTGCGAGGGATCATCCAGACCGCGCCGTTCACCGCCGCTGCGTCCTACTCCAATCCCCTTCAGTAAGTTTCTCGTACCCATCAACTCAACCTCACAATCCCTTGATTTACTCTAGATTAGATCTAGGTCAACCCGCGGGCAATTCTTCCTGTCACGCTCGGTCGGGTCGCTTTAGATGCTCGATAACTCCTCCAATAGCTTTGATTGACAGCCATACATCATTCTCCTATCATCATTAACCATTAATTTCTTCGTAGAATCGCCCGCAAGTTTTCCAACCTAGATCCATTTCGTTCCAATTTTCCGCGCACGTCATTGACACCCGGAAAATCCTCTTCCTCCGGTTCTTTTGCTTGCAGTAGATTCATGGGCAATCATCCGTCTTCCTCAAACACCTTTGAATACGTAAGTACCCCATAGTTTGTGTAATGATGCTTGATACCCGGATAATTTGTAACCTTGCCTTCTAAAATGACACCCGGATAATGCTTAACTTCCGTACTTTCTTGTCACCACTCACAGATACTCGAATAGCCCATGATTTCCGAGTCTTATTTTTTGCATTTTTTGCCTTATGTTTTGCAGGTTGATCCCATGGCTCCCAAAAGGCAAGGGAAACAGCCGGCCCAGGCGAAGACAACCCAATCCATATCCGCCAATTGGGGGCGATCCACAGTCACAAAGGCCAAGCTGGACGAGCTGGCCGAGTTGGGGGTCCTTCCTTCTCAGAAGGACATTCATTGGAGGGCGCCGGGTGATGAGACCCGGCCCACACCTGCCGAGGATGAGGTAATCTGTTTTATAGAGCACGTGACCCGGGGATTCCGTCCTCCGGGTCACCCTTTCTTTCGTGAGGTCCTGAGCCATTATGGCCTCAGGATATTCGACATAGGGCCTAACTCTATGTTGAATATTACCCACTTCATTGTTCTGTCCGAGTCATACCTGTGCACCCCACCAAGTTTGGCTCTCTTCACCGAACTTTTTGCTTGCGGCGGAGACGCAAGAATTCTCTAGTGCCACCTCTTACTCTTAATTCACACGTCAAACACTGGCAACTCTCATACTTCTATTGCCGGGACACCTCCCCACCCGGCGAAAAGAGGTTGCCGGGTTACTCAGAAGGCCTCCTTGATATCTCCGAGAAATTCAATGCTTTCGCCCCTGACTCGGACAGGGAAGCAATCCTGCCTTCACTAGCTAGAATAGCCGTCCTCTCCGCCCAAGGCCTTCTTGGGCTCAATCTAGTGAAAACTTGGGTTGATTTCCGGATCCAACCCAATTCTATCCGCACCAAATTGATGTGCGAGTACTCGGGGCATACCACGGACGCACTCTGATATTCCACCAAGAGCTTTGCAGCCGGCGACACCAACAAAATCATCAAAGGCTTCTTGACGGAAAAGCTGGAAGTGATCAAGAACATTACCGGGTTGCCGCCATTTACCCGGGAAAACCCGGCCCCAGCGGTAAGACTCGACATATGCAACTTTATTCATACGCCTTCAACTTGACGCAATTGCTGATTCCCACCTTCATGTTTTTCTCTCAGGCTGATAACCCTTTCTGGAATGTTGAAACTTCTCCTGCTGCCGGAGACCCGGAGGAGGAAGACGGACCGGCTGATACTGATGAGGGTAATTATCCGAATCTTACGTCATCTTTATTTGCATAAATTTCCTTATTTTAACCTTTTCCATCGACACATACCGGCTTGCAGGACCAGAGGACGAGGATGAAAATGATGACGAAGACCCGGAGGCCACCGAGTCTGATCCAGAAATAACAGTCGGGGTCAAGAGGAAAACCAGAGGAGTGGTGCGCAAGGTTCCCTATTCCACCATGTCTTCCGAACCCTATTCTTTTGATAACATGCACAGACTTAACCAACGACTATCTAACTCATCACACTTGAAGGATTCTATCCCGGCCAAGCGCAGAGTGACCCGGAGTTCACCAGGGGACGATCCCCTTAACCCGGGTATCTCCTCCTCGCCAAACCTCCGTGCCGATATTCCTCTTCCTCGCCCCTCCAAATCTCCTCAGCGCCATCCATCTCCCAATCACCCACTCGCGGGGCAATTCCGGGTCCCACTATCGGTCCCTTTGGCGGGTTCATCTGCTTCCAGCAGCGAACTCCCGCCTGATTACGCTGTAAATATCGGGTGAGTCTTTATTATACGACATCCTTTCATACCTGATAACTTTCAATTGCTGTTGCTAACTGCTCTTCCTCCCTTTCTTTAGCGCTCAAGTCACAGTTAGTGACCCGGAAAATATGGAGATGGATAACCGGGAGGCGGAGAAGCCGACTGAGAACATAGACGCCGCAACTGGCGGTGATACTGAGAACAACCAGGAACAAGGCCCCTTGGGCGATCCACTTCACCAAGCCGCCGGGTCTCCCGCGTCATCCGAACCAGTGGACGAGGAGATCGAGGTTCCGGACACGAGGATGGGTTCCCAACCCGGATACCCAGACTGTCCGGGTCTCGACCCCAAGGGCGGGGAAAGCTCCCCCATCAGGCGACCAGGCTGCCGGCTCTTCTGGTGTCCGACCCGAGGACCTGACGTTTGCCCAGATGCTCGAAACCCTGCGCACTTTGAGGGCTAATGAAGAAAACATCTTGGAGGCTTTAATAGCCAAACACGAGGTAAACCCGACTAACATTGCTTGTGTCCTTATCTAGTCCCCAAGTTCCGAGTGAATTGATTCACAATTTGCTTGGAACTTTACGGTATAAGCGACTGATAACTTGCCCCTTTACCCGGCTAATCCTTCCTTGCATCCGTGCAGTCCTTCGTGACTCAATCTGAGAAGGAACTGGCAAAGGCCACCAAGCTCATTGAAAAGGAGGTGGCTCTGCGTGAGGAGGCCGAGGCTGAAGCCAGGAAGAGTGGGAAGATAATGAAGAAGTATAGGCGGAGGGCTCACACAGCAGAAGATGACCTAACGAGCCTTTCTGTTCAAATTGCTGATACGTATCGTGCTTTGCTTGGTACGATTCTTCATCCGGGTTGTCCTTCTGATAAATAGCCGGAGTTTCCTCACTCATGTTTCCATTTCTTTCTGCAGGTCCGGATGAAGTGATGCCGGACGAGGATGATATTGCCAGGCTGAAAACTATCAAGAGCGTTATCTGGCAGCTATGCGCCGGAACCAAATGGATCCTTCAAGAAATACGGTGGCCGGGTAAAGGGCATGGCGACCTGAAGAGAATGCTAGACGCTTGCTCCACTATCCCCGAGTGGATTTGGCACTGGAAACGCTCGTCCTGCCGAGTTGGAGTAACCCGGGGGCTTGCGCTTGCCAAGGCTTACTTCCCTAAGCTTGAGCTAGCCAAGCTTATGGGCGGTTTCCCGGAATTCAAGCTTGATGGGTCCAAGTTCTCCGTGAAGGATTTCCAGGCCGTCCAGAAGGAGGTCCGTTACCCGGCCAGCGTGATTGCTGACGGCTTAGATGTCGATTCCCTCGTTCCTGCATATGATGCTGGTGAAAGCGGTTAAGTCGGATCTTCCCGAGCCGTATGACATGCTGGCCCGATGGAAGGAGGAAGCTGCTAAGTTGAGGGAGGAGGCTGCCAAAAAGAAGGCTGAAGCCGATTCGGCGCCCGCTACCTCCACACCAGTCATTCCTCCTCCTGCGCGAGCCGGTACTGCTGATCCGGGTGCTTCTGGTACCCCAAGTGATGGCAAGGGTAAGGCGAAGATGGACGCCGCGGCCTAGAACGCCGACTGATACCGGATACTACTTCATACGCGTCAGTCGGCCGATGTGTTGTTAAAACAGCTATTTTTGGATGGTGCGCCTGTGCACCTTTGATACTATTTACCGAAGTTTGTAATGCACTGTAGGTTCTTGATACACTTTGTGCTTCTTCTGATCGTTTATATTTACCCACTTTTGAGTCAACTTGTTCTTGATATCCGACTTTCTTTACAATCCCTTTTGTGAGACTCGGTTTCCGAGTTTCATGGGTGTTGACGAGCGGACTTGCTTCTAAGTCCCCAAGTCCCCAAGACTCGGATGTTTGGGTTTTTTTGAGCCTTAGCAACTAAGCAACTTTTTCTTTTTCCAAAATCCCGAATCGCCAAGACCCGAATTTCCGAGTCTGGGATATGTGGTCTTTTCGAAGAGAGCGAGTTTGTTGTTTGCTAAGCCCAGACCCGGAGCCGTTTCACATAGGTAATGAAGTTATGCTTGATAAACGTTGAGTTTCCGGCTATTAGCTTTGTACTCTGCATAACTTGTGGTTTAGATGACCCTTTTGGCTATCTTGTACTGTAAGCCGGCTTTCGCGTGGATACCATGTTGCTACATCTATACGAAAACAGGGTCAGGCAAGTCCCATTGGGCTTCATGGCTGATTCTAATCGTAAGCGAGCAAATCATGCCACTTTGATTGCGAGTCACATCGAGCTTAAGTAAGAAAAGTCAAGAAAGTTTGGCTCCTTTGTCCGGTTATAAGATTGCAGCCGTACTCGTTTGCGAGTAATCGGCCCTTATAACTGATAGGCATCAAGGCCGGGTCATTGAGTTTGCAACTGTGCTATTCAAGCCATCAGCCCCCAAGACCTATATATATGCAACGTACTGAGATTAAAGAACATGAGAATAACCACTTCTTTTCTTGATATGAGAATGTTGGGTCAGCAAGCCGCCTCATTAAAAACCCACCCAGTCCCCAAGGGTGCCCTGGATAGGAAAAGAGTGCGTCTGAAACCTGCCGCCTGTTACATCGTGCAACTCCATTTGCCAATATCTATGCTAAGTATAGTAGGGACGTAGCTGAGCCACGTTCCATGGCCTGTCTCTTTCCTGCATAGACGAAGTGGAACGGGCGGTGTCATTAACTGTAGCCGACTCTTCCCTTGCATCTATCAGGTAATACGATCCGTTGTGCAGATTCCGGCTTATGATAAACGGCCCTTCCCATGGTGGTGATAACTTGTGTTTTCCTTCGTTTGACTGTACCAGGCGTAGAACCAAGTCTCCTTCCTGGAATACCCGGGTTTTCACGCGCCGGCTATGATACCTCCGTAAATCTTGCTGATATATAGCTGATCTTTCCAGGGCTTGTTCCCTGTGTTCTTCTAACATATCTACGGCATCCTGCCGGGTCTTCTCGTTCTCTACCTCGACGTAAGCTGATACTCGAGGTGAATCATGAATAATATCACTCGGCAGCACTGCTTCCGCACCATAGACCATAAAGAATGGTGTCATCTGAGTAGATCTGTTAGGTGTAGTGTTAATACCACAGACCACGGAAGGTAGTTCTTCGACCCATGCACCCGCAGCCCTAACGCAAGGGACTCACAGTCGTGGTTTTAGTCCACGAAGTAATTCTTGGTTTGCCCTTTCCACTTGTCCATTGGCTTGCGGATGAGCCACTGATGCTACGTCAAGCCGGATTCCATTGTTACCGCAAAACTTCTCCATTGCGCCAAGGGACATGTTGGTTCCATTGTCGGTAATTATACTGTGGGGATACCCAAACCGATAGATAATTCTTTTTAGGAACTTGACTGTTGTAACTGCTTCACAATTGGTGACTGGCATAACCTCAACCCACTTGGTAAACTTATCAATAGCCACCAAAAGATGTGTCTTCTTGCAAGGCGACATGTGAAAGGGACCAACCATGTCCATACCCCAAACAGCGAACGGCCAAGTTAATGGAATTGTCCGTAATTCCATAGCCGACACGTGGGTTTGGCGAGCGTACCTTTGACATCCGTCACACCTTGCCACTAATCGCTCCGCATCTGCTAGCGCCGTGAGCCAGAAAAATCCGTGTCGATAAGCTTTGGCCACAAGGGATCTTGTGGATGCATGATGCCCACAATCACCTTCATGGATCTCCTTAAGAATCTGTCGTCCTTCTTCTGGTGCTACACAGCGCAAAAAGACTCCTGCTGCGCTTCTCTTGTATAACTCCCCATTGATGATAGAATATCCCTTTGCTCTTCTCAAAATTTGCCTTGCTAACACCTCCTGCTATGGTAACTCGCCTCGTGATAGGTAGGACAAAAACGGTTCTGTCCACTCGGGAACAGTGCGTACGGTGGCCACGAGCTCCAAATCCGGGTCTTGACTCGCTAGTTCTTCCTCAGCCTCGGTTTTAACTGATGGTCGCCATAATTCATCCAGGAAGACGTTAGGTGGAACCGGCTCTCTGCGCGAGCCGAGTCTAGCGAGGGCGTCTGCTGCCTCATTCTTTCTTCTGTCTATGTGCTCCACCTCATATCCGGAGAAGCATCCTGCGACCCTGTCAACCTCTCTACGGTATGCTGCCATAGTTGCGTCCTTTCTATCCCAAGTTCCTGATACCTGCTGTACTACAAGGTCCGAATCTCCAAAGCATCGTATCCTCTTAATGTTCATCTCCTTGGCTACCTTTAAGCCGTGCAATAGGGCCTCATACTCGGCCACGTTGTTGGAACAATCAAAATGAATCTGTAGCACGTAACTCAATTTGTCTCATTTGGGTGATGTTAGCACCACTCCAGCTCCTGATCCCTCGTATTGCTTGGATCCATCGAAGTGCATAATCCAAGAGTCGGAGTTTGGAGCCATGGTGTTCATTCCTGTGTGTGTCCAGTCATTAACGAAATCGACCAAAGCCTGAGATTTGATTGCTGACCTGGGCTCGTAGTTGATGTGATAATCCCCCATTTCTATCGCCCACTTGGCTATTCTTCCTGTTGCATCTAAGTTTCTGATGATATCCGACATTGGTATCGAACTTACCACTGTTATGGGGTGCTCCTGAAAATACGGCTTCAGTTTCCGGGCCATGAAGACTCCGAAGACCAGTTTTTGCCAGTGCGGATAGCGCTGCTTTGCCTCTGATAATACCTCGCTGACGTAATAAACCGGTCTCTGGACCGGGTAACCTTTCCCATCCTCTTTACGCTCCACAACAACTACTGCACTAACGGCTCGGGGGCCCGCTGCTACGTACAGCAACATGGGCTCTTAGGACCCGGCCGCTAGGACTGGTGCTTCGGACAACTGCTTCTTTAATGCCTCGAACGCCTCATCCGCCTCTTGATCCCACACGAATTTATCGGATTTCCTCAAGAGCCGGTATAGGGGTATTGCTTTTTCTCCGAGTCTGGATATGAATCGGCTCAAGGCTGCTACGCAGCCCGTGAGCTTTTGAACATGCTTCAAATTTTCCGGCTTTTTCAGATTCTGGATAGCTTTTATTTTATCTGGGTTTGCCTCAATTCCTCTCTCGGAAACGATAAAGCCGAGTAACTTTCCAGCTGGAACTCCAAATACACACTTCGTTGGGTTAAGCTTCATCTGATACCTCCTCAAGTTCTTGAACGTCTCCTTTAGATCGTCGATAAATGTTTCTGCCTTCCTGGTCTTGATAACCACATCATCCACGTAAGCATGGACGTTGCGTCCAATTTGATCCTCAAAGCACTTCTGTATACACCGCTGATAAGTTGCGCCAGCGTTCTTCAATCCAAACGTCATAGTTTTGTAACAAAAGGCCCCAAAAGGGGTTATAAATGATGTTTTCTCCCAATCCTCCCTCTTGAGCTTAATCTGATGATACCCGGAATATGCATCCAGGAAACATAATAGGTCACTTCCAGCTACCGCGTCTATGATCTGATCTATCCTTGGTAACGCAAACGGATCCTTTGGGCAATGCTTGTTGAGACTTGTCGGATATATACTGAATAGGGGTATAGAAGATGGTAGACAAAGAGCCGGACTACCAGGGTGGCCTACATGGTAATGGGCTTAGGTCCATTGGGCGGCCCAGTAGCCCGACGCGCAGAAGCCGAATTCTAGAAGAACCCGGATCACGGCCCGCGTGATCTGGCTTGGAGGAGAAGACAGATTCCTTACTTTCCAAGTTACAAGTTAAACGTAGTCTTCTAGGTTTCCTATTCTGTAAGCCCTAATCCGGCTATTATATAAAGCCGGACGGGAGATAGATTAAACAAGCACAAGTTAGACACAAGTTCAAGCTCTATGCAACTCGCCGAGAAGTTCATCCTCGCCGAGTAGCTAGATCTATTCCCTCACATTGTAACCCTGTTATACGGGCTTTAGTCCCAATTAGTGAGAAGTGCAGGAGTAGGTACGCCGTACTGTCGCGACGTACCGAACCTGGGTAAAATCCCGTGTTCTGTGTTACTACGCTATCCCGTTACCCCACGTCTCTACCGTAGTCTCATGGCACCCCCGTCTATGAAAACTACTACGATGTCTCGACAGTTGGCGCCCACCGTGGGGCAAACGACGTCAGGCGTGAAATTCCGATCTGGGATACTCGGCGGAATCAGAAGATCGATCACTGTCGGAAGCTTGGAATTCGACGACGACGTCGGGCGCTTCCTCGACAACGGATCCTACATACCGGCGCAAAACCACCTGGTAAGTGCCTGCGTGTTACCGATTGGATTGCTAACATCTTCATCGGACTAACTGCAGAAGCAATGGGGTTTTGCGGTGGAAGTAAATTTATCCCACCGCCCTATACCCAGTCGAAGACGACTATGACCTCGGATTCTGCTCAGATCGCCGACAAAACAGTGATACACACTTTATCGGCATGGTGCAATCCGAAATCGCTGAAAACACGGATGACGGAAATCCCGTGAAAGAGGCAGATAACAACCTACCCGTCATAGAGACGGGAAGAAAATACCCGTCACAGAGACGGAAGATCCGACATCCGTCAACCAGACGATGAACTCGGAAGCAGAGTCCGTGCTTGCCGCCATTGAGGCGAGAGTCGGAAACCGGATCGGATAACTTCGACTCCGAAGACGAAGACGAGGATGCCTTCGGAAGAAAGGTTAAGTCCTTTCAAGAGGGATTCCATGAAGTGCTAATGGCAAAACCAGCTGATACAACGGGTGCCGACAGCCAGGAAAGCCCTAAAACCCCTCCGCCAGTGGAAGAGAGAGAAGACGGAGAAACTTCTCCGATATTCCCCAATGTTAAGGAGATGACAGAAGATGAGCCTGTCAAGAAACCTCCCTCTTCCAAGAAAAAGCACCGTGCTTCTAAAAAACTTCAATACAAACTCCGGAAGAAAAAATCAGCCGATCTCGCTGATGAAAACCTGGAAGCTGGAGATATTAGCGGCACAAAGCCCGCGGAAAAGAAACCTAAGGAAATCACTGCTCCGCCAATGACAGAACTGGAAGAGCAAGAGCTATTACAAACGCCAGTGGGACCAGATGAACCCCCTGAGATGCTGGAAGCCAGGAGACAAGCTTTCCAACGGCAACAGCAACATCTGCTTAGATCTCGGCAACATCTCCAACAAACCCATAATGACATCAAAGTCATGAAGGAAGAAATAGAGGAGTACGAGAGAAAGCATAGATCTGCCTTAAAACCTACTAGGTTACCCGGAATCGCAAAACCGGAAGAGCTGCCGCCAAAAGAAAGGTTTTATAACCCATCTTGGCAAAAGCAGTTAAACGGCAAAGATGCCAAGGGCGAGCCAATATACAAAACCGCAGCAGAAAACGCGGAAGCAGCGTTCGCCATCCTGAACAATGATCTGTACTCCAACGGGGAAAAACTCCAAGGGGTATATGCCTTCCTAGGAAAAGCATTACAGCAGCAGCAGCGAGGCCAAGAGCGATCAGGGAGGCTGCATGATAATTCCGCCCTCTGTAAAACAGTTACTTGCGCTGCTGGGGCACCTGGGCCGGAAGAACCCGGAGATTCAGATAAAAAAGAGGATCCGAGAAAAGACAAGAAAAACCCCGACAACCGGGACGCAGCGTCTAGAACCGGACCTCATCTCCCGAAAGATGGATATAAACCACACGATCGGGAAGACAAACACCGGAATGACGGCAAATAATGCCACCTCCGAGAAACCCAGCTGAAAAAGCTGGAAGATATGATATACCTCACAGACGTGAAAGATCCCGGACACCTCCTAAGGATAAGGAAAGGCATAGAAGCAGAACTCCGCCCAAAGGACGTGAACACGGAAGAGATAGAGACAACCTTGGAAAAGCGCGTCCGCGCAACAATGGAAAAAAAGAGGAGATCCCCTTCTGTCCATTCAGCCGGGAGATATTCTGCACCATTGATAGAGCAGAAAAGGATGATCTATACTTTGGTCCTAAATGTTTACTGACAGGATCCGAAGGATAACCCTGCATTCTGGCTTCGCCAAAGTTGGTCCAACCTACCAAAAGTATACCGGCAGTACAAACCCGGATACCTGGCTCTCAGATTATTATACAGCCGTCCAAATCAACAATGGGACAGACCTGGAAGCTGTCAAGTTTCTTCCCCTAATGTTGCTAGACGGAGCCAGAGATTGGATCTATGGTTTACCATCAAGAACTGTCGACAGTTGGGATGATATGGCGAGAGTATTCACTCAGCATTTTCGGGGAACATACAAACGCCCAAATAGCATCAACCAGCTGAACCGTTGCACCCAATTTGAGGACGAACCATACGTGGATTTCATCTCCAGATGGACTGCAATGAAGAATAGTTGCTCTGGAGTAACTGACGTACAAGCAATGCATGCTTTCGTCAATGGCCTAAAACCCGGACTTGTACCGTTCATGGTTGGTTCTAAACAGCACAAAGATCTCGGATCTATGCTTACAACCGCTAATGAGCATGCTGCAGCCGAAGATGATATCAGAGCAAGAGGAGGCAATATTGAGTCACTAATACTCGCCAAGAAAACCCCTCGTTCTGACAAAAAAGGAACTCCAGAGTCAACGACAAAGCCCAAGGAGGTCAACATAGCCTTTGGAGGAGAAAAGGTGAATAAGTGGAAAGGCCGCAGCCCAGATCCAATCAATTACACTCCCGAAGAATGGGAGAGAATTAAGTCGGAACCCTGCGTCCACCACTCACAATTTGGGAAACCAACCCACACAAACGCGCAATGCCGGCTAAACAAGCATATGAAAGGCAATGCAGGATCCGGAAATAAGGGGAAGGGTTCCAAAAGGAAACCTTCCAAACAAAAGCCAGAAGCTGAAAAAGAAGACAGTGAATCGGACACTGATGACAAAATCCAAGAACAACAGCGAAAGGGCGAACCCAAATTTCCGAGAGTTGACGAGAGAAGCAATGTTAACCTTCTTAGCAACCCCGTCAGCAAAGGTGGCCAAAAGAACACTTCGGGAGATAAACGCAGTTGTTCCTGCGACCCCGAAATTCTTGAAGTACTCCAACACACCGATAATCTGGGATCAGTCTGATCATCCCGGAAATATCCTGAACCCGGCACACAAGCTCTTGTTGTAAGCCCTATTGTTCAAAACACTAGGCTATGAAGAGTGCTGATGGATGGAGGATCCAGCATCAATATAATGTATCTGGATACTGAAGCACTTGAAGATCTCCGAGTCCCAGCTCAACTACAGCAATATACGCTTCCATGGCATTGTTCCTGGCAGGCAAGCACGATCCCTAGGAGAAATTTCCCTAGATGTCACCTTCGGAGATAAAGATCACTTCCGGCAGGAAAAAGTATCCTTCGAAGTAGTGCCGTTCGAAAGCGTGTATCACGCAATACTCGGACGTCCGGCTTTCGCCAAATTTATGGCAAGATCTTGCTATATCTACAACAAGCTGAAGATGCCAGGACCCAAAGGAGGAGTAATCACCGTTGCCGGTGATTTCAAGCTGGCAAACGAGTTGGAAAAAGAAAACGCCCTTTGCGCTCAGAGAGTTATAGCGAAGGAGGAACTGAAGGAATTAGCCAAGGAGGTATCGCCGAAAGAGATGCCGGCAGGAAAAGAAACTCGGAAGCCAACAGATAGCTTCAAGGCGTCCGAGAATACAAGACAGGTAATCCTAGATCCCAAAGATCCGACAAAATTCGTCGTCGTAGGGACTGGGATGACTGACAAATAGGAAGGCGAGCTCATCAAGTTCCCCGTGAGAACTGGGATATTTTTGCCTGGTGTCCAGCTGACATGCCAGGCGTACCCAGGGAACTTGCTGAGCACCAACTCAAGGTTATTCCCGGATCAAAACCCGTCAAACAAGGTCTCCGTCGATTTGACGGAAGAAGACGGAAGGCTATTGGCAAGGAAATTATCCGGCTTTTAGCAGCGGATTTCATCAAGGAAGTAATCCATACTGATTGGTCCGCAAATCCGGTATTAGTACCGAAGAAAGACACCACTGCTCTTAGAATGTGTATAGATTACACAGGATTGAACAAGTTGTGTCCGAAAGACAGGTTCGCATTGCCGCGAATCGATCAAATAATAGATGCCACTGCAGGCTCCGAGCTTTTATGCTTTTTGGATGCATACTCCGGGTACCACCAAATACGCATGAAAAGGAAGATCAAATCAAGACTTCTTTTATAACCCCGTATGGGACGTACTATTACATAACCATGCCTTTTGGCCTGAAGAACGCAGGTGCAACCTACCAGCGTTGCATGCAACGCTGTTTGCATAGTCAAATTGGCAGAAACGTCCATGTTTACGTGGACGATATTGCCGTCGTAACCAAGGAAAAAGATACACTCCTTGAGGATTTGCGAGAAACTTTCGAAAACTTGCGCACTTACAAGATGAAGTTGAATCCATCTAAGTGCGTATTCGGGGTTCCCTCAGGAAAACTTCTGGGTTTCATTGTTTCCCACAGAGGAATAGAAGTTAACCCGGAAAAGATCAAGGCAATCTTGAACATCTCAAAACCTACATGTGTAAAAGATGTCCAAAGATTGACGGGTTCCGCTGCAGCCGTCAGCAGATTTATCAGTTGGCTGGGGGCTAAAACCTTACCACTCTACAAGTTGCTGAAAATTCGACAAAGTCAAGTGGATTGCGGAAGCCTGGGAACGTCTAGAAAGTTATGTACCTTTCCGTACTAAGTTCAATTCTATGTAAACATCTTTTGAGATCATGAAATAAAGTTGTCGGAATGCTGTCATCCATATTCTTTATAAGTGTAAAGTGTTTCCGCCTCATCTATTTCCCAATGATCTTACAAATTGCTCAACGTTAACCCGAATTGTGCTTGCGTACTCGGCGTTACAAAACTGAATGATTTTTCAGCCTATTAACGGCTAAGGGAAACTTGAATTGCCTGTGTGCCCAAGTTTCACTTAAAACTTTCCTTGAATTCTCTAAAGTCTTATCTGATTGTGTGTGTGTTGGGTTACTGGAACTAGTTAGTAAAAATGCCTTTAGCATGATCCATGTTTCCGAGTTTCAAAACTGCTTGGTTCGTCCCCAGTTACTCGGCATGAAGATTCATATTGCTATTTGAGCCATTTCAAACACTAAGGACAGTTAAAACATACACACCAGAGAATTTAGAAGATAAAGGAATGATCAAAACCCAAAAAACTTGCAAAGAATTTCATAATTTAAAAACTGCAAAAGATGGAAGTTTCATTCATATAAAAAGAAGCATTACATTTTGGATTACATTGAAAGAATAGTAATGCTCCTATTGTCTACTTTTTCTACCCAGGTTCCAGGTGACCCTTCAAGCATCTGACTCCTCCTCGCTGCTTTCGTCTTGAGGGATTGGAGGAATCTCAGCTTCTGGATAGTTGATGGAGATGTTTACCATGGAGGCAATCTGGGTGGCGTGGCCCTTGACTTCACCAAAGATGGTGTTTTGCTGCATATCCGTGTATCCTTGAGGGACACCGGACGCCACGCGCCAGGATTTAGCACTAGGGTAGTGCATGCGCATGAGGCCAAGAGCCATGCGCGCACCACCCCGTGCAGCGGAGCGAAGGAAAGATTCCTTAGACTCCGCCACCTCCATGATGGCACCCGGAAGTTTTTCAACCTCCGAGCACTCCCCAGATTTTTCGGGAAGAAACTTGTCTACTAGCTGCGTTGCAGCAGCCTTCATCAAATTCCATGTCTCCCCGAAAGCTCGGATGCCTGCAGCCCGAGTGCCATCTGGGGTATCTCCTGGTTTTTTCCAATAAAACACCCAAAAGGGTTAGACAGAAAACCAGAGAAAGTAAAACATGGAAAGATGGTAAATAAGTTAGAAATTTACCGATGAGCTTGTCGATCTCGGAAACTTCCTCCAGGCGAAGGTTCAGAGCATCGGTCAAATCCCGGATGGTGGATTTGTCCTTCTCCGCCTGCTCGGAAGCCTTGGAATTGGAAACTCCAAGGGCCAGGTTGCTGGCTTCCAAGTCTTGTTGAGCTTTCACAAGGTTCTTGTGAAGCTCAACATTCTCCTAGCGGAGAATTTCGGCATTGCCAGAATCTTCTGCTGCTTGTTTAGCCTCAGCTAATGCAGCTGAAAAGCAAGGGAAAAATCTGAGTTAGCTAGCTTCTCGGAAAAAACTTAGGCAAATGACTGAATCGGAAATTTCAGAAGGAAAATGCTTACCTTGTGTTTCCGACAGTGCAAGCTTGGCTGATTCCAGCTCTGCTTCCCTTTCTTCAAGAATAGAGAAGACTTCTAACTTCTTTATTCTTGATGGTAAGCTTCCTGAAAACTTCCCTGTTGATGGCTTCGGAGGTTTGCTGAAACATAGCAAGGAGAAGAATGAGTACAAAAAGCATCAAAGCAAAAAGCACGCATTTTAATTAATGCTTGGGGGCTAGAGTTATATACCTGGCTCATGCGCTGCAAACCTGCCAAGTTTTCTTTGAACTCTTTCGCGTATTCCGCGAAGAGAGTCCCGGCTGCGTCCAAGCCGTCATTGATAGCTTTGAAATCCTTGTCAAAGGTGGGAATTTCCTCGTCGAAAGTCCGAGTTAATTTTTCCACCTCTGGGGCCGCCCTTTCCCTCGTGTCCGGGTCGGACACAATGGGCTGGCTGGGCTCTGGGGGCTTGGTGGTGGGGGCTGCAGTAGGCTCTTCCGCAATCGTGCTTGGCGTGTCCGGGGCGACGGCGGGAGAAGGTTGGCTGCCTCGGCTGGAAGAAACCTTGTGTTTCTTCAGTTCTTCGGCCTCAGGGTGGAAGGTGGCAGGCTAAAACATAAAAACCCGGAAAAGGTCAAAACACCAAAGATGGATGGAAAAAGTTCCCATAAAAGAAATTTCCAGAAGAAAGAACCTGGAGGTGGCGACGGGGATTCCGTCAAGATCGATAATTTCGTCCGAGGAAGTTTCTTGCGCTTGCGTCCACCTGTAGCGGCGGTGCGCAGCGCGTCCAGCTCAGCCTCAGACACCAAGTCCGAATCTGAAAGATCCTCGAACTGTCGAACAAATAAGATCAAAATCAGGAGCTAGGAAATCCGAGATAAAATAAAACTGTACCCAAATGACTGAAAAATTACCTTGGGAACCGGATTTTCGGCCGTGTACATTGGCCGACTCTCTGTGTATTGGTCGCACGATGCGACCAACTGGTTGATGCGCCGCCTAAGTTCCTTTGCGGGCCATTCCTTGGCGGATGTCCGCATCGGATCGTTGACTCCCGTGTATTCACACAGGAAACGGCCGCTGTGGTTGGCTAGTGGCTGAATCCGCCTAATCAGCCAGCATAGAACCGTGTCCATGCCGGTTAGAGGCGGATCCATGGAGGTGAGCTTGGCGATGCGCCGCTTGATCTTTAGCAGATCTGGCGGCAGAACTTGGACGGCTTCTGTTCCCCAGTTATCCTGGGGAACGGCGGCGGAGTTCGCAAAAGGTGGAACCCCGACGGCCTTTTTAGGAAAGGGCACGTCGGGATGATAGAAGAAAGAACCCGTCCAAAATTTGACGGATTCTGAAGTTTTGATCTTGGGGAACCAATCCTCTCGGAATCTCCGAAGAGTGAAGGATATAGTTCCGCAAGTTGGGAGTGCGCCCTCCGAAGAGTTTCGCTTAACTCCAAAACAGTACATCCAGAAATCTAACCTAGGTTCTAGCCCTAAGTAGCCTTCGAACAAGGCCTGAAAGCCGGCCATGTACAGAATGGAATTGGGGGGAAGATTATGGGGCTGGATGTTGTAGTGAGAGAGAACCTGGAGGAAGAAAGAAGATGGTGGAAGTCCCATACCTCGCAAAAGGTGGGAAGAAAGGAGTACCCTTTCGCCATCTCGTGGCGCGGGTTCGGTTCTTTCTTTGGCAGCCGCCATTTCTTCTTGAGAACCAGGCCCTCCTTTTCCAAGTTTGGAAGGAGAGCCGGGGGAATACTGCAGGCACTCCAGTTGCCTGCAGATTCCGCTTCCTCATCCGCTCCGGCGGCGGCGGCGGCGGCAGCCTCCGCGGCGGCGAGTTCGTCGCCGAGGAGCTCGATCTTTTCCTCCGCCGTTTCAGGTGCAAACGGCGGGGTTGTCGCGGCGCTCGATCCCGCAATGTCCGCGGCGGTGGAAGTGTTTTCTCCGCCCGCCGCGGAAGCAGCAGTCTTCTCCGGCGTGCTTAGGCGATCCTGGTTGCGGATCCAGGTCGCTGACGAGCTCGTCGATGGCAGCGCGGGTCGGTGACGGCGGCGAAGAGGCCATCTTTTGGTGGTGCTTTGCGTTTCGGTGCGTTTGATGCTAAGCGCGCCTGGGACAAGGACTTGCTCTCGAGCTCGCGTGCGTGGCAATGGCGTAGGCAGTGAGGGAGTGAGGAAAGTTTCGGAGGAGGACGATGACGGCTATTTATAGCCAGGAATCCGTTTAGATACGTGCCAACGGCTCTTTCGACCGTTGGATGTTCGGCGCGTGTCGCTCGCCGGAAACTACGGGAAATATAACGACAGGGGAATGATGGCTATCTCCTCGTTTCCCGTGAGAAACTGTCAGAGATACGTTGCAGGGTTTCCCGCGTGAAACCAAGCGTCGCCTGCGTCAGCATGATTAAAGCGCTGACGTTAGAAGTTCCTTTCCCGCGAAGGATCGCGAGAAGAAAAGCCGGATTTTCATAGTTCCGAGTTTTATGTTACCATCTCCTTCAAAAGGAAAGTAGAAAGAATCAAGACTGCTGAATCAAGATTTCCCGGACAAAAAGTATTTGACGAAAGACGGAGAACAGAGTTTTGATCCTTCCTGGGGGCTACTGTCGGATATATACTGAATAGGGGTATAGAAGATGGTAGACAAAGAGCCGGACTACCAGGGTGGCCTACATGGTAATGGGCTTAGGTCCATTGGGCGGCCCAGTAGCCCGACGCGCAGAAGCCGGATTCTAGAAGAACCCGGATCACGGCCCGCGTGATCTGGCTTGGAGGAGAAGACGGATTCCTTACTTTCCAAGTTACAAGTTAAACGTAGTCTTCTAGGTTTCCTATTCTGTAAGCCCTAATCCGGCTATTATATAAAGCCGGACGGGAGATAGATTAAACAAGCACAAGTTAGACACAAGTTCAAGCTCTATGCAACTCGCCGAGAAGTTCATCCTCGCCGAGTAGCTAGATCTATTCCCTCACATTGTAACCCTGTTATACGGGCTTTAGTCCCAATTAGTGAGAAGTGCAGGAGTAGGTACGCCGTACTGTCGCGACGTACCGAACCTGGGTAAAATCCCGTGTTCTGTGTTACTACGCTATCCCGTTACCCCACGTCTCTACCGTAGTCTCATGGCACCCCCGTCTATGAAAACTACTACGATGTCTCGACAAGACTCGTAAAATCAATGCACATCCTCCACTCATTGGTCTTTTTCATCACTAGAACCGGATTTGCTAACCAATCCGGGTGAAATACTTCCATAATGAAGCCGGCTGTCAGCAGCCGCGCGATTTCTTCTCCTATAGCTTTCCTTCTTTCCTCGTTCATCTTCCTTAGGCCCTGCTTCACAGGCCTGGACTTAGGGTCTACGTGCAAACTGTGTTCTGCCAATTCTGTGGGGATACCCGGCATATCGCTAGGCGTCCAGGCGAATACGTCCGCGTTAGAACGAATAAACTCCACAAGTGCTTTCTCCTGCTCGCTGTCCAAGTTAGATCCTATATTAAATTGCTTAGAGGGATCACCTTCAACAAAAGCTATCATCTTGGTATCCTGCGCTGCCTTGAATTTTGCTCTTTCGTCTTCAGTATTCGGCCTTTTCAATGCTGTCCTGTCATCCGGGTCTACTTGAGACCGATAGTACTTGAGTTCCTCCTTTCTGCAAGCCTGCTCGGCCATTACCGAATCTCCTTCATCGCACTCGGCTGCTATATCCCGGCTCCCATGTATGGTGATGGTTTGTTTAGGACCCGGGATTTTTAGCTATAAATATACATAACACGGCCTAGCCATGAATTTAGCATAAGCCGGCCTTCCGAACAGCGCGTGATAAGGACTGCGCAATTTGACCTCGAAAGTGAGCCACTCGAATCGATAATTATCCTTTGATTCTCCAAAAGCTACTTCCAACGCGATTTTCCCCTCGGGGCATGCTGAGTGACCCGACACTATCCCATGAAAAATTGTTGAGCTTTTCTGTAGTTGAGACTCCTTGAGATCCATGCGTAAAAAAGTTTCCCAATATAAGATATTGATACTACTTCCACCGTCCATCATGACCCTTTTCAACTCATAACCATTAACCTGTGGTGCAACTACCAATGCTAAAACTACCGGGTGCTCTATCCTTTCCGGATGATCTCTTCTGCTCCATGTTACATCTTGTTCTGACCACCTCAGATATCTCGGAACGGCCGAGGAAACCGAGTTTACCGCTTGCTTCAGTATCTTCTTGTCTTTATTAGAAGTTCCTGTAGTATGCACATGATATTGTCCTTTAAAACCAGATGTACGTACCATACCGATGAAGATGCTGATTTGGCCGATTATCACAATAGATCCGGATTCGAGGTGATCCGACTCTGGTCCCCAGCCGGAATCGTCCACCATCTTCTCTCCTTCGTGGTCGATGTAGATCTCGCCGATGACTAGTTTCTCCATATTCTTCCGAGCTTCTCCCGTGATGTAAACGCCTTTGGCCGCAGGCCCCACGGTGGGCGCCAACTGTCGTGGGATAATCACGGCAGACGTTACCGGGGGTAACTGATCTTGGGGCAAGACGACACAGGCGTTTGGGAGAGGGTTTAGCTCAGAGGAAAACATGATGGAACTCGATCTGGTAGCCGGCAATCAAGTCGCCGAGTCTTCGACCTCAAGATATTAACTCAACTCTCGCGTTACACTGGATGCTCGATACCAAGCGATATTGCTAGGGCTCTTAGATCTCAATTAACCTAACTTAGGGGCCGGTTTATAAAGCACCCGACCCCCTGGCTTGCCCTCCAAGGCGCACCCTGAATCCTACCCGGACACTATGTACGAAACCCTAACTTTCCTTATCGTAACCCACAATCCGGGTTACGGGGCCTACAATCTTGGGCCTTCTAGAAGTTCTTTTATCCTTAGCCGGGTCTTGCGCAGAGTCCTTTGGGCCGAATTACACCTTGGAATTGGGCTACCAGGTTATCATCCCTCCATCAATAGTTGTCGCAGTCGAGGGGTTGTGGAGCCGATGATCCATGTCCGAGCCCGCCTGTCGATGTGATCGGCCTGGGGCGAGGTAACCCCAGTAACCCTCGATTGTTGTTGCACTTTCTGAACACATAGCAGCTCTGTATAACTTTGGTCCCGTTCCTTCAGTTTCATACGATTCGTGGACGCTTTGATATGCATAGTTGGTTATGACTAGCATGGATTCAAGGAGTAGTAGACTGGGGATCCGGACTACGTGCCGATGAATCCAGTCTGCCTGCCGTTGTTTGTTGCGGCCCGGGCTGGTAACCCTGAAGCCCTTGTGAGTCCATGGCTAGGAGCACATAGCAGTATTTATATCTCTGGGTCCGGGGTCTGACAACTACGGGGTTCAACCCCACAATCTTCCCCCAAACTCGGTTATGTATATAGCTGGCTTTCAGGCTTTATTCGAAGGCTACCTAGGAACAGAACCTAGGCTAGATTTTTCCCAATATTGCTTCTACGTGAAGCGGAATACTTTCGATGGCCTCCCTCCTGTCTGTGGGACCATATCTATCAACCTGCACCGTGGCAGGGAGGTATGGTTTCCAAAAATCAAAACCTCGGAATCCGTCAAATCTTGGACGGGTTCCTTCTTCTATCATCTGGAATTCGTGTCTCCCGGAAAGGATACCAGATTCCTTCTTTCGACAATTCCGCAGGTACTCCCAGGGATAATTGGGCTCTGGAAGCCGTCCAGGTTCTTCTCCCAGATCTCCTGCGAAATAAAAGGCGGATTGCCAAGTTGGTCGCCTCTTCTCCGCCACTCACAGGAATGGACACTGTCCTTTGCAGGATCAGAAGGCGGATCCATCCGTTTTCCTTCTGCTCTGGTCGTCTCCTCTGCGAGTACACTGGCCCCAAAGACGCCATGCGGGTGACTTTGAATGCAATGTCGAAGAAAGTCTTCGAAAGTGGGTGAACCACTTGGTGGCCACCCGCAATCAGTACGAGGAGAGCATGCCTATGTACAACACGGAAAATATTTCTCCCAAGGTAAAGCATTCTTTTTTTTTTGCATCTGGAATGGAATCTTTTGCACTTACGAATGTATACTTGTTTCTTACCTGTTTTTTGTAGCTTGATACTCTTACATAGGATCAACTTGTTTCTACAACACATGAGGAGGCGCTGAAAAGCCCGCTTTCCAGCGGCCGGTAGAAGGAAGCGTGATGGTGCAGGAGTGCTCTCGTTGGGAAACCCCAAGAGGAAGGTATGAAGAGCACAACAACAAGTTTACCCTCAAACAGAAATCAAGGTTGAATCGACCAGTAAAAAAAAGAAATCACTTCGGAAGGTTGTTGTCAGCTGATGTTGGCAGGACGCACTACAGGTTTAGCAGCAACGTGGAATCTACACAACACAATCAAATTACTTTGCCCCAACGAAGCAGTGAGGTTGTCAATCTCACCGGTTTTGCTGAAAACAAAGGACTAGACGTATAGTGTGGAAAACAATACTTATTTGCAGTATTGAAAATAGAACAATGATGGCAGTGAAGAAAATAGTAATTGCGATAGGAAAATAGTGGTTGTATTATCAGTGTAAAGAAATGGACCAGGGTCCACAGTTCACTAGTGGTGTCTATCCATAAAAGATAGATACCATGATGGGTAACCAAATTACAGCTGGGCAATTGACAGATATAAAGGTTGCACCGTAGTGCATATGCATGACATGATGATTACTATTCATGCTATTTCAACAAGTTTAAAAATAAAAATATCCACCATCTATGACTAATAATCCACCCTCGGAGCGTCATCCAATCAAACCTTGGGTATTAAGTTGCAGGCAACAGATAATTGCATTAAGAAAAGTGTGTAATGTAAACATCGTTGTTTTTCCCCCAATGGCAACAACACATCCCCCACCCGTTACGTTTCTTTCACTCGAGCGCGAGTGAAAGGGAGGCATGAACCCACTATCTAACATAAATACCCCCTCTTGGAGTTACAAGCATCAACTTGGCCAGAGCATCTACTAGTAATGGAGAGCATGCAAGATCATAAATAACATAAACACGATAGATTGATAATCATTGGACATAGCATTCAATATTCATTGGATCCCAGCAAACACAACATGTAGCATTACAATAAGATTATCTTGATCATGTTAGGCATCTCACAAGATCTAAACATGAGGCATAAATAAGGATAGAACAACCATCTAGCTACTGTTATGGACCCGTAGTCCAAGGATGAACTACTCATGCATCACTCCGCAGGAAGGCATGGTGATGTAGAGCCCTCCAGTGATGAATTCCCCTCCCGGCAGGGTGCCGGGGAGAGCTCCAGAACCCTCCCGAACTAGGTTTGATGATGGCGGCGGCTACGAAACTTTTTGGTGGAAAAGGCTCGAGTGTTTAGGGTTAACCCGTGGAGGAGCTTAAATAGGTGAGAGGGCAACGTCAGTGGGTAGCCAGGGGCCCACACCACCAGCTGGCCCGGCCAGGGGGCGCGCCGCCCAATGGTGTGGGGCCTCCAGGCCCCCCTTCGGGTCCCCTCCGGACTCCGTGTACGTGACAGATTTCTAAGACTCTGCGATTTTGTTTTTCGTCCCATTTTGAAAATATGTCCAGAACAAATTTTCTGAAACCAAAAACAACAGAAAAGCGGAACTGGCTCTATGGCATCTTGTCAATAGGTTAGTCCCAGAAAATCCATAAACCTGACATAAAGTGTATAGGAAACATGTAGCATATGGCATGAAAACAACATGGAACGTCAGAAATTATGGATACGTTTGAGACGTATTAAGCATCCCCAAGCTTAGTTCATACTCGTCCTCGAGTAGGTAAAACGATAAAACAAATAATTTCAAAGGTGACATGCTACCAACATAAACTTGATAATCTAAATTGTAAAAGCATATGTAAGCCGAGATCATAGTTCTTTAAACAGAGGCATGTTATATATAATTCTAACAATGAAAATTAGCAATCACCTTGCATCATGAAAAGTAACACAAATAAAAGATCATGAATAATAATGCACTTGAAAGTTATATGTTTGTTCCGAGCATAAAGAAAACATAGCAAAGTGATATTTCGCTTGTCCTTAAGAATGGGGAAAAATATAAATGCCAGGAAACCTTCAAAGTTCAAGTGGATGACTAGAACAAATAATTTGAGAGCAAGTAATAACACATCATGAATCAATCAATAATAATCTTTGGGACTGATGCACATTAAACTCAGAATGACAACTACACTCTCTCAGTTGTGCATAAAGTTAGAAGATGGAGACTCAACATAAAAGCAAAAGAAAGACCCTTCGTAGAGGGAATCGGTGATTAACTCATGTGCTAGAGTTTTTATTTTGTTAAATAGAGGCATTGAAAAAAAAAATTTAGAGAGGTGTATGCTTATGTCAACGAATGGTAAACAGAAAATATAGTATATCACAAGCCAACTAGACTTCACAAGAGCGGCTCCCATTTGAAGGACGCATCTAGGGTCAGAAGGTCATCCCTCTTTTCTTTTGTTTACACAATTATGCTTTGACTTATAAATCAGGGGAAATTAGTGAAGAGAATTTTATAGCAACCAATTTTGGGGCTGGGCACCCCGCTGACAGCTCTTCTATCAATTTGGATAAGCGGATGTGCCACTAGTCCAGGTGTGTAAAGTCTAATCAACAAGTGAGATAAAGTTTTAAAGGTACCACATGAGAAATTTAGTTGGAGTAGAGGTTAAATTCCACATGTAGGTAGGGTATGGTGAACACATTTGGCAAACTTTAATTTTTGGGAGTTGGATGCACGAGTAGAGCTCATACTCAGTATTGGTGGAGGCTAGCAAAAGACTGGGAGCGACAAATCAAGAGAGAAATAATGGCCATAATCATGCATATCGACAAAAACATTATTAATCAAAACATAAATGGTATTACAAGTCAGAAACTAAATGATCATAAAGGCCATAAGTGACTGGTTTGTAGTAATAAACATGGTGTAAGCATGCGCCAAGTCAACCAAATAAAGCATTCGAAGGAGAATACCACAAATTTATGCTTCAATGTGATAAAAACAACTCATGATTCTTTCAATGGAACATGAAGCACTCTCAGCTATTTGAGACAAGTCATGCTACAATAATAACTACTAAGCATAGAATTAAAATAACATCTAACATGACATGAAAATTTCTAGCCACAGTCTATACAGCTTCTTTTTGCACTATTATAAGCACGAAAAAATGTACTACTGATTTCCAACACGAATCATTTTATATAAAAAACTCTCCAAGAGATATAGCTATGAAACACATAATACTCTACTAGAACTAACAGCTCTGAATAAGAGATGCATGAAAAACAGGAGCTAAAAGGATTTGCAGCAGCTACAAGAAAAACTAAGAATACGAACATGGAAGAAAACGAGAATTCATATGAAAAACATGAGTGTGTCTATCTCCCACACAAGAATTCTAGGTTCTAACTATGTTCATTGCAGCAAGGAAAACAAAATAAAAACAAACATACGCTCCAAGTAAACTGCATATGATGTGACCGAATAAAAATATAGTTTCACTAGAAGTGACCTGATAAGTTGCTGATGAAGAAGGAGTCTTCTTGGAATTTGCTGGGATGAACCACGGGGGCATCCCCAAGCTCAGGATTTTCACTCTTCTTGATCACATTATATAATCCTCTTCTCTTGACCCTTGAAAACTTTCTTCACACCAAACACAAAGTAATTCTCATTAGAGGGTTAGTGCACAATAAAAAATTCACATGTTCTCCTTGGACACAAGCATTATTAATGCTTTTTAAACATTAGCTACAGCCACTGATGTTTGTGGAGCAAAGAAATCCACTCAACATAGTAAAAGAGAGAATGCAAGTAAAAAGGCAGAATCTGTCAAAACCAGAACAGTCTGTAAAGATGAACTTTTCGATGCACTTACGTTGCTCAAATCGAAACACTTAAAACTACAAAAAAAATCGGAAATAACTGAGAATTAAGCACAAAAATTTGCAGGTAATTTTGATCTTTTTTTGAATTTATACGATTTTAAACAGTGGACAGAAGAAATCTATTTCCTTCGCAGAAATCCAAATCTAACTTCAACTTTCACTAAAGACTTTACTTGGCACAACAAATGAGAGAAATAAAGATACAAAGGAGTTGCTACAGAAGTTAACAACACCTTGACTCAAAGAAAACAGAGAAAAACAATGCAAAAATAAAACCATGGGTTATCTCCTAAGAAGTGCTTTTCTTTAACGCCTTTCAGCTAGGCATAGAAAGAGATAATCAAGTGTTTTCAAATGAAGAAGCATCAAAATCAGTAATTTTCCTCTAAAATACAGCAGGTAGCAATTGGTATTTTAGCCCCCCTGAAGATGATTCAACATGTATATCACAAAAAAATTATCAATTTTAGGCATATTATGGGGTTTTGGTTTAGACACCTTGGGGACATAAATGAATTTTTGCTCTTCTCCCATAAAATCTTTCTCCCTCTTAAATTTAAGAGAAGAAAAAGTTGAACTTAACGTTTCCATAGCCTCCTCTAGTTTACCAACCCCGATAATCTGATTATCATGGGTATTGCTAGCCTCTAAAACAGTAGTTTTCTTATTGATAGTTACGATTGATTCTGTCGCACCCTGACTTCTAGGGGATACTCACCGTACGAACTGGATAGCAGATACTTGGATTATGGGGCATAACTGCTCCCACGTCCCAGCTTCCTGGTAGGCCTGCGCTTATGCGCGACAACACAAGCCCTGCTATTCCATCGTCGATGTAAACTATCCACTAGAGATCAAAGGCACTTCCGTCGACGTACTTCAAACCATACACACATGGTACGTCAACGGCGTTTAACAACTGATATCAGAACATATCTCTACGACACAAAAGATTGAAATAAGTTGCAAATGGCTCTCATTAGAGCAGAGATAACAAATACAATCATTCAGAGGGCACATGCCCCAACAATTCATCATTACATCACAGCGGAAGCATTCAACAGGTCTGAGTACAGACAAGAACCAAATAGGCCTAAGAGGCCGGAAACAAACAGACGGAGCCCATCCACGAAGTCTCGGATCCTGCCCGGGTCCGCTATCTACTCGTCAGCAGTCTCGTCAAACTTCACGTAGTTGCCACCATGTAGATCCTCGGAACGTCGTCTGCGTAAACCACAGCCCCAAAGGGGTCAGTACATAAACGTACTGGCAAGCAAGACTCACAGTTCACCAAAGTGTACCCCGTCAACACCAAGCACAGATGCCTTGGGTTCAACGGAAGAGAGAGGATATAAAAGATGCTGCAACTGGCTGCGCTAACCAACTACAGAGATTCTACCACTTCCGGCTAACAGAAAGGATAAGATCGAGGATTGTAACCAACTGAAAGATAACTTCAAACAAACCCATCCTGGATCTCGCCCCTTATCCAAAGAAGCAATCCGAGGATAACTCACACAGTTGTAATAATGATGGTTCAAATTATTGTGTCAATAAGCCTATTACTAGTCAAGTTATTAATCATGGGGTGTAACATGTTTGATCATTATGTTTAAGTTGTCCTGAGTACTTGTTAGCCAGTACTTTCACCAAGTAATCCATAACCGCGGAAAACACGGCTTCTCGAGAAGATTATCCCTGCAGGGTTGCACCAATTTGGCCGTACACTCATGAATATCCCGCCAGATGGGAGATCACCCCACCAAGCGGGGCACTCAACACAACCAACCATTCTTCGCATCAAGCCCAAAGAACCTTGGGCGCACGGATAATCAAGCCCCGAAGAAAAGGGACCCTCATAGCACTCTAAGACCGTGTCCCCCTATATGCCGACTATGAAAGTTCCACCCTGGCCTGGGCTCGCAAAAACATGCATGCGGCAAATGGAAAACACGAACTAAATGAGGCGATTTGGACGAGATGCGAATCAGGTCAAGTTGAGGGGGGCGCCCATACTCGCTTCCCAAATGCGGGTAGTGCGCTCATCATGGATCAGTAGACAAGACCCTTTTCCTATTAGGGTCGACACTAGCAGGCTTCAAAACCTCTCATGGGCCTCCTGCCGGTGCCTTATCATCAAATTATTATTTAACAATATCATTAGCATGATTGATTGATTAACATCGAGCCCCCAGAACATAATGAAATAGTAACAGAAAGTAACGGGTAACAGACTCGAACAAAACAACCTAAGCATGCTAGTAAGACACGGGCTCAAACAATGGTTATAGGTATGGAGGTGAGGCAATATCAGGGTTCAGGGTATCATGTGATAGGTTCGCAACAGAAACAACTACTACTAAGGCTAGCAGAAATAGACAACGGAAAGTATCGGTAACCAATGTTGAAAGGAACACAGTGGTTCATGTGAGTGATAACTTGCCTGCAAACCCAGTAGCCTGGTACTGAGCTAACTCCTTAGAAGGGATGTCGTAAGTATCGTCGGTCTCAACGTCGTCGTTTATCCGGGAAGAAGCAAACAAACATTGCAGAAAGATAAACAATCAATATCATGGCATAGTGCACAAACAGGGGATGATGCATGACCATTTAATTGATGCATAGAAATGACTAGTTGACAAGATAGAAACAGGATTAAATGGACCCATATGCAATTGGATTGCATATGAAAAGCCCATGAATTATGGTTGAATTAATTGTTTTACAACTAATCAAATTGTGTAAGTGAATTAGCATGATGCATGGATGAGGAAAACAACAAAATAACAACAATAGAACCAAATGGAAATATGGTTTAACAAGTTTGGAAATTCATTCATTAAGTTAGGAAATTTTGGTTACTTAAAGGTGTCACACAAGCATTTGTTGTTTTCATCAAATTAAATTGTTCAAAACAGATCACCAAGTTTATATTTGAAAAGAAAACAAGATTTTAGTTGGATTACATGTTTCAAATATTGAAATTGGAATTAGGATGAATTTATTATGAATTAAACAAGTTTAAGCAAGAATTAAATGAATTTAATTCAAACATGAACTTATTTGAATTTTTATTTGTTCAAAACATTAAGTGAGATTCATATTTGAAATGTTTATACTTTTGTGCTTTGAAAACATATTTTATATGTCCCAAAGAATTTGTTTTGATCAAGTTATGAATTTAACAATATTAAATGATTTAAACAAGGTTTAAATCATTTAACCAGTTTTAATTATTCAAAACATGAAACAAATTTTATATTTGGAAAGAGGGTTTAATTTTGCATGGAAAACATATTTCATTTGTGGAAATTGGATTTAAAATGAGCAAGTTATTATTTTGGCAATTTTAAATGCAATAAACAAGAAACAATTGTTTTCAGCAATTTAAATTATTCAAAACAGCAAACAAAATTTATATTTGGAAAGTACATGAAAAATTGATTGGAAAACATATTTGGTTTGTGAAATTTGGAATTTTTATGAGCAAGTTATGAATTTTGCAAATTTAAGTGAATTTGACAAGTTTTCAAATATTGCACCAATTTAAAATATTCAAAACAGTAAACAAATTTTATATTTGGGTAGAACATTTAATTTGGTATTGAAAACATATAAAAAATGTTGGAATTGGAGTTAAAATGATTTATTTATGCAATTTCCAAAATTGGGTGCAAATCTGCCATTTTTACTGCACTAGGGACTTAGAAGATATTTTCCAGGGGCTAGATTTTAAGTACCAGGGGCCTAGCTGTGAATACCAGAAAGTTGTGTGACCAAAACATTGCAAAACAAAAATGTTTTTAATTGTGCAGGGGGTGGGATTTGATCCCTGCACCTCCTGATGCGCTGGGGGAACAGAACCAGATGGGCTGTGCTGTGGCTTGTGATAGGGAGTGGGACTCGGGGGTTAAGAGGTTCTGCCAGCGGCTGTTTTTCTGAATGTAACTGAATCGAACAGGTACTGCACGTACTGGGGCGGACAGAGCAGATCGATGGCTGCAGCTGGGCTGCTCGCCGGAGGGCGCCATGGGCGAGGTGGTGTGCGTGTGGCCGTGGGGGAGAAGGAAGATGACGGAGGAGGGGAGAGAGGGAACCGAGGCGGGGCGGCCTCACCTTGCGATCGGCAGAGGAGCAGTCGGTGCAGGCTGGTCGATGCAGGCAGTGGCAACGCCGGCGATGGAGGCCACGGTGCCGGCGACCCAGGCCTCCTCGGGCGTGGACGCCTACATCGAAGTTGGAGCCGGTGCGCCGCCGGTTCCATTCCCAGGGAAGGTTGCCTCTCGAGGTGGCCAGGGTGACCGGCGTTGAGGGAAGGAGGTGGCGGCCATGGTGGGGTTCGGTGCGGTTCAGAGATTCAGAGGGAGCTCGGGTGGGGAAGATGGATGAGATGGCGGCGATGGGGAAGGGAGTTAGGGCTTAGGGTTAGGGGCAGAGGGGGTGGTGAGCTAAATAGGAGGGAGGAGCTGGTACGGCTGATCATCTAATCGAGGTGGAGGAGATCGTGTGGTACTGAACGTGTTCGTACCAAAGGTAGAAGACGACAAGCAGGAGGAAAGGGGTACTGGGCCAAGGGTTAGATGGGCTGGGTTGGTAGTTAGCTGCTGCCCACTTCTCTCCTTTGCAATTTTATTTTATTTTGTTTTATATTTTTTTTTGTAGATTGCTTTTGGAAGAAAAAGTGAAGGTTTTAGTTAGTAAAAATTACAGAAAATTTAGTTTAGCCTTGTTATGTAATTAGAAACCATATTGTAAGATTGGATTTCAAAAATTGAGTTTTAAAATTAGGTTTGCATTTGGAATTAAATTGAAAGCATTTCTAATATTAAACACAATATTAAACAACAATTTTTTAATAGGGTTCACCCTAAGGAATAAGTGTTTAAAGATTGCAATGGTTGAGTGATTTTTCATGTATTCAAATGGTTACTGATTTGAAATTCATTTGGTTTGAATTTGAAAACAGTTTGGGAATTAATTGATTAATATGGGAAACAAGGATTGTAATAGGGTAACCCCTATGATTTAATTTGATTAAATTAGTTGATTAAATTCATAAGTTCAAATTGGTTCTGTTTGATGCATTTGATTTGAAATTGAAAGTGATTTGGGATTTGATTGATTGAATAAAACCAACAATTTCATAGATGAACATTATGGAAGAAAAGAAAACAATTTGGTTGTTTTTATTTGAAATAACATTTTGGAAATTGTAACATC
This sequence comes from Alopecurus myosuroides, assembly GCA_028641055.1. Classification (NCBI taxonomy): domain Eukaryota; kingdom Viridiplantae; phylum Streptophyta; class Magnoliopsida; order Poales; family Poaceae; genus Alopecurus; species Alopecurus myosuroides. The sequence goes on along the minus strand of CM054057.1, from coordinate 621,441,518 downwards.
ACAAGGATGAAACAAAGGGTTTGAATTTTGGTTTGAAATTCAAATAGAAAACAAAGGAAAACAAATGAAAACAGTTGGAAAACAACTGAAAACAGAGGAAAACAAATGGAAAACAAACAAAACAAATGCAACCAACATGATGCCATGATGCAAAACATAAAATAACAGGGAGCAAACATTCTAATGGCTATTTTTCAGACTTGGGATGTTACAAAACGCCCCCCCTTGAAGGAATCGCGCCCCGAGATTCCTATTGAGAAAAGAAAAGGTCCGGAAACTTCTTGGGAAGATCCACTTGAGCTGTGACACGTGAAACACATCGTGCACATTGGATAGACGTCAGGGAATTTGCAAACCACCGGAACATTTCCAAATAAAGGGAGAGGTTTTGTACCAAGGGTGTATAGCTGGATAGAATTTGATTCATTTGGAGAATAGACTATCTGGCTAGAATGGTAGAACAGAGTTATTGACATCAATGGAACACCAAGAATAATATCAATGTCAGAATCATCAACATGAGAGTAACGAGGAATATGTGGCCTCCCATTAGAATTGGATTGTTCTTACTTATCTTGGAAGTCAACATTTGAGATCCCGGAGAGTGAACGGAGTTTTGATTGCTTAGTGGAACCAGAATTGGGTTTTATGTTGTGGAAAATATTGTTGACACAAAGGAATGTGATGCTCCGGTATCAAATAACACTTTAACTGGACAAGAGTTTACGAGGAAGTTTTGATTAGACGCCGGTAGAATATTTGAAGTGGAAAAGAACAACAAGATTTCAACGGACGAAATGGAAATGTTTAGGAGGACAGGATATTGAAACAACACCGGGAAAAACGAGAACAAAACTCCTGAGGTACTACGGAAAAACCCATCCAGGCTTCTAAAGGATCAATATCTACTGCTTAAGGAATAGAGGATCTGCTTCCGGGGCTTACACGCCTCCGTTCTCAATCCTGAGTAGGCAACATGATAAATCATGTCACAACCACCTCCATTCCTATGGTCTAGTAGATATAACCATCCTAGAGAAACCAGAATACGTGAAATCCTAACTTGAAAGTTTAGATGAGAAGGGAAAACATCGTTGCACTTCCTTACCAGAAAAGGGAGGGAGGGTGGGGAAAAGAAGAAAAAGAACAGAATTCCTACTCTCACGTTTCATTTTTCCTATATAGCTACAAAATAGTTCTAGACTCAACTGCGACCAGTAAAAAGGGATCCTACAGGCAGACAGGCTCTGATACCATTTGTCGCACCCTGACTTCTAGGGGATACTCACCGTACGAACTGGATAGCAGATACTTGGATTATGGGGCATAACTGCTCCCACGTCCCAGCTTCCTGGTAGGCCTGCGCTTATGCGCGACAACACAAGCCCTGCTATTCCATCGTCGATGTAAACTATCCACTAGAGATCAAAGGCACTTCCGTCGACGTACTTCAAACCATACACACATGGTACGTAAACGGCGTTTAACAACTGATATCACAACATATCTCTACGACACAAAAGATTGAAATAAGTTGCAAATGGCTCTCATTAGAGCAGAGATAACAAATACAATCATTCAGAGGGCACATGCCCCAACAATTCATCATTACATCACAGCGGAAGCATTCAACAGGTCTGAGTACAGACAAGAACCAAATAGGCCTAAGAGGCCGGAAACAAACAGACGGAGCCCATCCACGAAGTCTCGGATCCTGCCCGGGTCCGCTATCTACTCGTCAGCAGTCTCGTCAAACTTCACGTAGTTGCCACCATGTAGATCCTCGGAACATCGTCTGCGTAAACCACAGCCCCAAAGGGGTCAGTACATAAACGTACTGGCAAGCAAGACTCACAGTTCACCAAAGTGTACCCCGTCAACACCAAGCACAGATGCCTTGGGTTCAACGGAAGAGAGAGGATATAAAAGATGCTGCAACTGGCTGCGCTAACCAACTACAGAGATTCTACCACTTCTGGCTAACAGAAAGGAGATAAGATCGAGGATTGTAACCAACTGAAAGATAACTTCAAACAAACCCATCCTGGATCTCGCCCCTTATCCAAAGAAGCAATCCGAGGATAACTCACACAGTTGTAATAATGATGGTTCAAATTATTGTGTCAATAAGCCTATTACTAGTCAAGTTATTAATCATGGGGTGTAACATGTTTGATCATTATGTTTAAGTTGTCCTGAGTACTTGTTAGCCATTACTTTCACCAAGTAATCCATAACCGCGGAAAACACGGCTTCTCGAGAAGATTATCCCTGCAGGGTTGCACCAATTTGGCCGTACACTCATGAATATCCCGCCAGATGGGAGATCACCCCACCAAGCGGGGCACTCAACACAACCAACCATTCTTCGCATCAAGCCCAAAGAACCTTGGGCGCACGGCTAATCAAGCCCCGAAGAAAAGGGACCCTCATAGCACTCTAAGACCGTGTCCCCCTATATGCCGACTACGAAAGTTCCACCCTGGCCTGGGCTCGCAAAAACATGCATGCGGCAAATGGAAAACACGAACTAAATGAGGCGATTTGGACGAGATGCGAATCAGGTCAAGTTGAGGGGGGCGCCCATACTCGCTTCCCAAATGCGGGTAGTGCGCTCATCATGGATCAGTAGACAAGACCCTTTTCCTATTAGGGTCGACACTAGCAGGCTTCAAAACCTCTCATGGGCCTCCTGCCGGTGCCTTATCATCAAATTATTATTTAACAATATCATTAGCATGATTGATTGATTAACATCGAGCCCCCAGAACATAATGAAATAGTAACAGAAAGTAACGGGTAACAGACTCGAACAAAACAACCTAAGCATGCTAGTAAGACACGGGCTCAAACAATGGTTATAGGTATGGAGGTGAGGCAATATCAGGGTTCAGGGTATCATGTGATAGGTTCGCAACAGAAACAACTACTACTAAGGCTAGCAGAAATAGACAACGGAAAGTATCGGTAACCAATGTTGAAAGGAACACAGTGGTTCATGTGAGTGATAACTTGCCTGCAAACCCAGTAGCCTGGTACTGAGCTAACTCCTTAGAAGGGATGTCGTAAGTATCGTCGGTCTCAACGTCGTCGTTTATCCGGGAAGAAGCAAACAAACATTGCAGAAAGATAAACAATCAATATCATGGCATAGTGCACAAACAGGGGATGATGCATGACCATTTAATTGATGCATAGAAATGACTAGTTGACAAGATAGAAACATGATTAAATGGACCCATATGCAATTGGATTGCATATGAAAAGCCCATGAATTATGGTTGAATTAATTGTTTTACAACTAATCAAATTGTGTAAGTGAATTAGCATGATGCATGGATGAGGAAAACAACAAAATAACAACAATAGAACCAAATGGAAATATGGTTTAACAAGTTTGGAAATTCATTCATTAAGTTAGGAAATTTTGGTTACTTAAAGGTGTCACACAAGCATTTGTTGTTTTCATCAAATTAAATTGTTCAAAACAGATCACCAAGTTTATATTTGAAAAGAAAACAAGATTTTAGTTGTTTTACATCAAATTGAAATGGAATTAGGATGAATTTATTATGAATTAAACAAGTTTAAGCAAGAATTAAATGAATTTAATTCAAACATGAACTTATTTGAATTTTTATTTGTTCAAAACATTAAGTGAGATTCATATTTGAAATTTTTATACTTTTGTGGTTTGAAAACATATTTTATATGTCCCAAAGAATTTGTTTTGATCAAGTTATGAATTTAACAATATTAAATGATTTAAACAAGGTTTAAATCATTTAACCAATTTTAATTATTCAAAACATGAAACAAATTTTATATTTGGAAAGAGGGTTTAATTTTGCATGGAAAACATATTTCATTTGTGGAAATTGGATTTAAAATGAGCAAGTTATTATTTTGGCAATTTTAAATGCAATAAACAAGAAACAATTGTTTTCAGCAATTTAAATTATTCAAAACAGCAAACAAAATTTATATTTGGAAAGTACATGAAAAATTGATTGGAAAACATATTTGGTTTGTGAAATTTGGAATTTTTATGAGCAAGTTATGAATTTTGCAAATTTAAGTGAATTTGACAAGTTTTCAAATATTGCACCAATTTAAAATATTCAAAACAGTAAACAAATTTTATATTTGGGTAGAACATTTAATTTGGTATTGAAAACATATAAAAAATGTTGGAATTGGAGTTAAAATGATTTATTTATGCAATTTCCAAAATTGGGTGCAAATCTGCCATTTTTACTGCACTAGGGACTTAGAAGATATTTTCCAGGGGCTAGATTTTAAGTACCAGGGGCCTAGCTGTGAATACCAGAAAGTTGTGTGACCAAAACATTGCAAAACAAAAATGTTTTTAATTGTGCAGGGGGTGGGATTTGATCCCTGCACCTCCTGATGCGCTGGGGGAACAGAACCAGATGGGCTGTGCTGTGGCTTGTGATACGGAGTGGGACTCGGGGGTTAAGAGGTTCTGCCAGCGGCTGTTTTTCTGAATGTAACTGAATCGAACAGGTACTGCACGTACTGGGGCGGACAGAGCAGATCGATGGCTGCAGCTGGGCTGCTCGCCGGAGGGCGCCATGGGCGAGGTGGTGTGCGTGTGGCCGTGGGGAGAAGGAAGATGACGGAGGAGGGGAGAGAGGGAACCGAGGCGGGGCGGCCTCACCTTGCGATCGGCAGAGGAGCAGTCGGTGCAGGCTGGTCGATGCAGGCAGTGGCAACGCCGGCGATGGAGGCCACGGCGCCGGCGACCCAGGCCTCCTCGGGCGTGGACGCCTACATCGAAGTTGGAGCCGGTGCGCCGCCGGTTCCATTCCCAGGGAAGGTTGCCTCTCGAGGTGGCCAGGGTGACTGGCGTTGAGGGAAGGAGGTGGCGGCCATGGTGGGGTTCGGTGCGGTTCAGAGATTCAGAGGGAGCTCGGGTGGGGAAGATGGATGAGATGGCGGCGATGGGGAAGGGAGTTAGGGCTTAGGGTTAGGGGCAGAGGGGTGGTGAGCTAAATAGGAGGGAGGAGCTGGTACGGCTGATCATCTAATGGAGGTGGAGGAGATCGTGTGGTACTGAACGTGTTCGTACCAAAGGTAGAAGACGACAAGCAGGAGGAAAGGGGTACTGGGCCAAGGGTTAGATGGGCTGGGTTGGTAGTTAGCTGCTGCCCACTTCTCTCCTTTGCAAAAAAAATTTTGTTTTATATTTTTTTTTGTAGATTGCTTTTGGAAGAAAAAGTTAAGGTTTTAGTTAGTAAAAATTACAGAAAATTTAGTTTAGCCTTGTTATGTAATTAGAAACCATATTGTAAGATTGGATTTCAAAAATTGAGTTTTAAAATTAGGTTTGCATTTGGAATTAAATTGAAAGCATTTCTAATATTAAACACAATATTAAACAACAATTTTTTAATAGGGTTCACCCTAAGGAATAAGTGTTTAAAGATTTCAATGGTTGAGTGATTTTTCATGTATTCAAATGGTTACTGATTTGAAATTCATTTGGTTTGAATTTGAAAACAGTTTGGGAATTAATTGATTAATATGGGAAACAAGGATTGTAATAGGGTAACCCCTATGATTTAATTTGATTAAATTAGTTGATTAAATTCATAAGTTCAAATTGGTTCTGTTTGATGCATTTGATTTGAAATTGAAAGTGATTTGGGATTTGATTGATTGAATAAAACCAACAATTTCATAGATGAACATTATGGAAGAAAAGAAAACAATTTGGTTGTTTTTATTTGAAATAACATTTTGGAAATTATAACATCACAAGGATGAAACAAAGGGTTTGAATTTTGGTTTGAAATTCAAATAGAAAACAAAGGAAAACAAATGAAAACAGTTGGAAAACAACTGAAAACAGAGGAAAACAAATGGAAAACAAACAAAACAAATGCAACCAACATGATGCCATGATGCAAAACATAAAATAACAGGGAGCAAACATTCTAATGGCTATTTTTCAGACTTGGGATGTTACAGATTCATTAACTTTGCTACCATTATCAAGGAAATTTTGCAAACTTTTCTCCATAGAGTTCAGCTTTTTCATTAACTTCTGTGTGGGTGATGTTCCAACTAAACTTCCAATTAAATTAGAAGCTTCCAAAGCAGGAGTTCCCAGAAAATTACCACCTGTAAGAGTGTCTAGAACATACTTATACCACATAGTAATACCAACAGAAAAAATCCTAAGAAGGATCAAGGTAGACTATTTTTTTGGTACATCTATGGCGAGCATCACTTATTCTATACCAAGCATCTTTCAAACTTTCTCCTCCTTGTTGTTTAAAATAACAAACCTCAACTTCAAGAATACTCATTTTAGCAAGATTAAAAAGGGATAAAAATAACAACTAGAATAAGAAATATTTTTTTTGTGTTTTCGATAAACAGAAGAAAACAAGACAAAATAAAATAAAATAAGCAAACAAAAAACAAAGTAAAGAGATTGGAGGTGAGAGACTCCCCTTGCAGAAATCCTCTTCCTCCCCGGCAACGGCGCCAGAAATACTTGATGGTGCAGGAGTGCACTCGTTGGGAAACCCCAAGAGGAAGGTATGAAGAGCACATCAGCAAGTTTTCCCTCTGAAAGAAACCAAGGTTGAATCGACCAGTAGGAGAAATAAATCACTTCTGAAGGTTGTTGTCAGCTGATGTTGGTAAACCCCAAGTGGAAGGTATGAAGAGTGCAACGCCAAGATTTCCCTCAGTAAGATACAAAGGTTGAATCAACCAGTAGGAGGAAGGAGTAACTTCAAAAGGTTGAAGAGGCTGAGATGGCATGGCGCACTACCGGTTTAGAAGCAACGTGGAACCTACACAACACAATAAAATCACTTTGCCCCAACAAAACAGTGAGGTTGTCAATCTCACCGGTTTTGCTGAACACAAAGATCTTAAATGTATGGTGTGGAAAATAGTAGGAAAACAATATGAAAGCAGTAGTAACAGTATGAAAGTAGTATGAATGCAGTAGGTGTTTATCAGTATGAGGAAAAAGGACCGGGGTCCAAGTGGTCTCTCTTCGTGAAAGATAAAGAACATGTGTGGTAAAAAAATTACAACTGGGCAATTGGCAGAAATGAAGGCTGCACCGTAGTGCATATGCAAGACATAAAGATTACTATGTGATTCATGCAGGCGTTACAACAAGATACATAGACCATCATCCAACTGCATCTATGTATAATAATCCACCATCTGAATATCATCCGAACAAACGTTGGGTATTAAGTTGCCAGCAACAGATTATCGCAGTAAGCTAAGTGTGTAATGTAAACAATGTAAACTAAGTAAACATCGTTGTTTTCTCCCTAATGGCAACAACACATTCTCCATCCGTCACGTTTCTATCACTCGAGCACAGATGCAAAGGAGGCATGAACCCACTATCGAGCATAAATACTCCCTCTTGGAGTTACTAGCTACTAATCATACACAAGCATGCAAATCACAAATAACATAAGCAAAATAACAATAGATAAAATAAAAGAAATAGAATTCAACATTCATTAGAGTCCAGCAAACACAACATGTAGCATTACATAAAGATGATCTCGATCATGTAAGGCAGCTCACGAGATCTAAACATGAGGAACAAAGTGGAGAGAACAACCATCTAGCTACTGCTAAGCACCCGTAGTCCAGGGATGAACTACTCATGCATCACTTCGGAGGAGGGCATGGTGGTGTAGACCCCTCCGGTGATGAATTCCCCTCCCGGCAGGGTACCGGGGAGAGCTCCAGAACCCTCCCGGTCTCGGGATGACGATGACGGCGGCCTCGGGTGTTTTTCGGGATGAAGTGGTATATATTTAGGGTTTACGTCTCGAGGGGTATAAATAGGAGAAAGGTCAAAGGCGATGGAGGCTTGGGGGTCCCACACCACCCCATGGCGCAGCCAGGGGGCGCCGCCCTATGGTGTGGGCCCACTGTGGTCCCCCCAACGGGTCTCTTCAGGACTCCGTTGAACCTTCGGGAATTCTAGGACCCCCGGACTTCAAATTTTACAATTCCGAGAATATATTCAGAACAACTTTTCTGAAACTAAAAACAACAGAAAACAAGGAACTGGCTCTCTGGCATCTCGTCAATAGGTTAGTCCAGAAAATCGATAAGAATGAAAACAACATGAAACATCAGAAATTAAGGATATGTTTATGACGTATCAGTGTACTACCGGTTCAGCAACAACGTGGAATCTACACAACGCAATCAAATTACTTTGCCCCAACAAAGCAGTGAGGTTGTCAATCTCACAGGTTTTGCTTAAAAGTATGAACTCCGAGCATGCAGGAAAAATTCGGGTTAACATGGAAGAAAATGGAAAGATCATTGGGAAATGAAAAGGTCGGAACATGCTTTAATGGTAAAAGAAAGAAAAATAATTTGCATGCTTTTGCAATAAACATTATTTCATGATCCCAAGTTTTTTTTACATAGAATTGGACTAGGTATAGAAAGGACGTAACTTCTGAATGCTTAAGGGACTGTTTGTCTCTCCTAGATCTACATCTATGCTTCTTTTCCTCTTGCGATTTGAATTTTTTGGGTCATCTTCAGTCTCCCGAATACCTACAAGGTAGGATGACCCATTTTTCATAGCTTTGATAATGAAAAAAGGCCCCTCCCGGATTGGGGCTAACTTGTGTTTTCTTTGCTGCACCCGTCTTAGCACTAAGCCACCTTCTTTTGAAAAAAGGATGCTTGATTTTCCGGCTATGATATCGCCGTAAACCTTGGTGGTAGCGGATCTCTGCAACACAGGTTCTCGTTCTTCTTCTAAAATATCGACGGCATCCAGTCATGCACTTTCGGCATTTGTCTCAACATATGCCTGCACTCTAGGGCTATCATATATTATGTCTGTTGGAAGCACTGCTTTTGCACCATAAACCAGGAAAAAAGGCGTCTGCCCCATTGATCTATTCGGAGTTGTGTGTATGATCCAAATCACAGAAGGCAATTCTTCAACCCATGCTCCAGCTGCTCTGGGAAGAGGAGATTTCTGTCTTGGGCATATACCTTGCAAGATTGAACTATCCGTACGTTCAACATGTCCATTGGATTGTGGGTGTGTCGCTGATGCTAGGTCAAGGAGGATTCCCATTTGCCGTTAATATTTTGCTAGCTCTCCAATTGCAAACTTAGTCTATTCATCCGTGATTATGCTATATATGGCACACCATATCTCATGACTATGTCTATGGTAAAATTTCTGGCAGACACACCGTCAAGATTTTTGATGGGTTTTGCTTCCACCCACTTGGTATACTTATCCACTGCCACGAGTAGATGTGTAAGTCCTTCTCTCGCAGTTTTGAAAGGCCCCATAATATCTAGCCCCTAGACCACAAACGACCATGTTATGGGAATAGTTTCAAGTGCTCGAGCCGACATATTAATCTTCTTGGCGTAATATTGGCATCCTGCGGATGTATTAACTACGTTCTCTGCATTTGTCTTGGCTGTAAGCCAGAAAAACCCTGCCCAAAATGCTTTTTTAACTATGTTTTTTGATTGAGCATGATATCAGCAATATTCGGCATGAATTTCTTGAAGGATATGCTGTCCTTCTTCCGGCGAAACACAACGCTGGAAAAATCCGGATGTACTGCGCTTATACAGACGAATTCTTGAGGTCTGGTTCATTGAGGTCAGCATCATATGAAACCTTTAGCACTTTCGTTCGTGGGCCTTTGGATGGAGTATGGCTGGAAGGTCAGCCTAGCTAGTCTTGTCAATCGGCCCTGACTCGTCTTCTCCTTGGTACCTACCGCTATTGAAAATCATTAATTACCAAGTATCCTTTGCATCAGCGCTTTATCTGCCTTTGGAAGACTTCATCTGCTCCGTCCAAGAATTTCTATTTTACTATGAAATTCAGGTATGGTGTCGTCCAATCCGGGACTACGAGCAGGACCTCAATTGACTCAGACACTAAGGGATAGTCAACATGTCCGCCTTTTATCGATGGTTCGTACAAATGCGAGAGAAAAAACCATGTGGTAATGTTTTCACCCTTTTCGAGCCCATCCGGGCTAAAGTATCCATGTTCCAGTTTTCTTCCCGTTTTAGGTGATTTACTTTGAATCCTAGAAATCAAATGGCGAATTCATCGACAATTCTCCAATATTCCGCCGGTATGGGGATTTTGGCATCCCATGTCTGGTTAAAATGGTGTTGTACTAAATCCGAGTCTCCATAGCATAATATGCATTAGACACCTATTTCTTTCGCAATATGCATGCCATGAAGCAGTGTTTTGTATTCTGCCACAATATTACTGGTATTGAAGTGAATTTGCAGCACATCGCCTTTTGGAGATTTTAGCACCACACCTGCACCGACGCCTTCTTTCATTTTGGGTCCATCAAAATGCATGATCTAATATCCCGACTCCGGGATTGGCGTGTTTTCTACGGCTTCTGTCCAATCAGCTACAAAATCTGCCAACATCTGTGATTTGATTGCCGTCCGGGGTTGGTACTTAATGTTGAACATAGCAAGCTCAATGCCCCATTTGGCGACCCTGCCAATTGCATCCGCATTGTTTATGATATCCCCTAGTGGTGCTTTTCTTACCACTAGTATGGAATGCACTTGGAAATAATGACGGGGTTTTCGAGGTGCGAAAAATACGCCATATGCCAGCTTTTGATAATATGGGTACCTTTGCTTTGATTCTGAGAATACTTCACTGATATATAGTATATCGTATATTGGTCTGTAATACTTTCTTCATCTTTCTGCCTTTTCACAATTATCACTTCACTGATAACCCTGCTTGTTGCTATTAGATACAGTAACATTGGTTCTTCGTCCTTTGGGGATGCCAAAATCGTAGATTTTATTAAAGTTTCCTTTAGCTTGGCTAACGTTTTGTCTGCTTCTTCTGTCCATTCAAATTTATGGAATTTCTTCAACAATTTGTATAATGGCAGAGTTTTATCGCCAAGCCGGCTTATGAACTTGCTTACGGCGGCTACGAAACCCATAAATCTCTGGACATCTTGTAGGCACGTAGGCCTTTTGATGTTCAAGATTGCTTTGATTTTTTTTGGATTTACTTCGATTCCTCGGCGGGAAACGATAAAACCTAGAAGTTCCCCTGAGGGAACCCCAAATACGAACTTTAATGGATTCAACTTTATTTTATAAGTGCGTAAATTATAGAAGGTTTCTCGTAGATCTTCAAGGAGCGTATGCTTTTCCTTGGAAACGATGGCAATATCATCCACGTAAACATGGACGTTTTTACCTATTTGATCATGCAAGAATCTTTGCATACAACGTTGGTATATGTAGCTCCAGCATTCTTCAGGCCAAAAGTCATGGTTATGTAATAATACGCTCCGTAGGGCGTAATGAAAGAGGTTTTTATTTGGTCTTCTTTCATGTGTATTTTATGATACCCGGAATAAGCGTCCAAAAAGCATAAAAGCTCAGATCCAGCAGTGGCATCAATTATTTGATCTATTCGTGGTAAGGCGAACCTACTTTTGGGCACAATTTGTTCAAGCCGGTATAATCTATACACATCCTAAGGACATTAGTATCTTTCTTCGCGACTAATATCGGATTTGCAGACCAATCTGTATGAATAACTTTCCAGATAAAATCAGCTGCTAAAAGCCGGATAATTTCCTTGCATATAGTCTTCCGTGAAAACGACAAATACTGTCGTGGGATAATCAGGGCAGACGTTACCTGGGGTAACTTACTTTGGGGCAAATCGACTCTGGTGTTTGGGAGAGGGTTTAGCTCAGGGGAAATCATACTATCGGGTGATCTGATAGCTCAGGTTGCAATATCGCCGAGTCTCCGATCTAGGGTTATAACTATCAGCTCTCGTACCACAAGAATACTCGAATATCGGGTAAAAACTCTTCTGGTCCCTCTTTGTCCCAGGAGCCGGTTTATATCTTACCCGGCTCTCTGGCTTCCTATACAAGACATACCCGGAATCCTACCCAAAAACCGCACACAACCCTAGGTTTCCTAATCGTGATCCTCAAGGCACGGGTTAGAAGATCTACGCTCCCCCTTGGGCCTTCTAGAAACTCCTCCACCTTGGGCCGGGTCTTGTGCGATTCCCTTCGGGCCGGGTTTCACCTAGGCATGAGCCTACCGGGTTACCATCCCCCCATCAGTAGTCCCCAAAATAGCTTGGGTTTCTCGGGATCAACCATGAAGCGCATGCTATTCCCTGCAAAACAATAAACATTCAAATACATAATATACCGGGTTAGAGTGCTTTGATCGTAGATAGGCCTGCTCTTTGGGCGGTCCATATAATAACCCGGTGTTTTTTCGAGTCAGGGCATCACTTCCCGGGTCAACACTCCAAAGAAATGTGACAAGACCCGGCATCCGTATCGCCATCAATTAATCCGAATAATACGCTCAAAATCCATCTCAAACATTATCCGGATATCTTGCAACGATTACTTTGATACCTATCCCCGCATATCCGGGCCGGATCAGTCTATTCCGAAAATTTCTCACTTGCCACCCAAACCTAGGTTCCCCCCCCCCCCCCGCGCCTATAAATTAGCCCCAGGGGTCAACCCTAGATCCAAACGCCATTTCTACTTCTCTTCTTCCTCTTCGCTCTACCTCCGCACTCGCGAGCCCTAATCCAAGCCCGCGTCCGCCAGAGCCGTACCAGCACCCGCGGGGCCGCCGCCGGTCGCCGCTGTCAACGCCCGCAAGCACGCCTCCATTCGCGCCGCCGGAGACCTCGAGTCGAGCCGCCACCGCCAGCGAACCGTCGCCGCCGTGCTCGCCGTCATCCTCGGGTCACCGCCGCCGCGCATCTCCACTAGCCAATCGTCCCGGTAAGTCTCTCCGCCCCTTAGATCTAGATTTCTTTTCTTCAATCTCGCACTAATGCTTTGGATCGAATCTCACTCCATAGTCACCCACTATTTCTCCATTAGCTAGGCACACTTTTGCAATTTCCAATCTCGTATTTTCCCACAACTTGCTCTTAGCTAGATCCATTTCTATATCCCTTGCAAACGCTTAGCCGGTTTACTTTTGCTTTTCCTTCTGCATCTAATAGTTGCGCTCTCCAAATTTTTCGACCTTTACTTACTCGTATTTTACCTTCATTTAGATCTACACTCCATGGCTCCTAAGGCTAATGCCAAGTTGAAGGGTAAGAACCCGGCCGGAAAGCAAAAGCCGGGTCAGTCGATTTCCGCCAATTGGGCGAAGTCGACTGTCACCAAGGCCATGCTTGACGAGCTGGCCTAGTCGGGTGTCCTGCCCGCTGAGCCCGACATCCAGTGGAGGACGCCGGGTGAGGAGACCCGGCCTACACCAGGCCCGGGTGAGGTAGTCGTCTTCCTCGAGCACGTGATCCGGGGTTTCCGCCCCCCGGGTCACCCTTTCTTCCGAAATCTTCTAGATCACTACAAACTCCGGGTATTTGATATCGGCCCAAATTCCATGTTAAATATCTGCCATTTCATAGTCGTCTGTGAGGCTTATTTATGCATTCCTCCAAACATGGTTTTATTCCTAGAACTATTCCAACGCAAACCCTGCCGGGAGAGCACGGACCGGGCCCTCCTGGTTGTGGGGGGGGTCTCAATCCAGATCCGTAAAAACTCTCTGATGTCGACTCTCAGTCTTCACTCTCATGTGAAGCACTGGCAGAAATCATTTTTCTATTGCCGAGACACATCTTTACCCGGCGAAAAGCGTTTGCCGGGTTTCTCTAACGATATTCTTTCTCTATCTGAAAATATGAACTCTTTCGCACCCGAGGCCGATAGGCAATCTATCCAGCTTCTTCTCCACAAGCTTGTTGTGCTTTCGGCCCAAGGTCTCATTGGGCTTAACCTGATAAAAACCTGGGTCAGCTGCCGGATCCAGCCAAACAGCATCCGGCCCAAGCTCATGTGCGATTATTTCGGGCACGTCACCGACTCTCTCCGATACTCGGAGAAAACCTATCTGGCCGCGGACATAAATAAAACCATGAAGAACTTCTTGGGGGGAAATCTTGACGTCATCAAGAGCATATCCGGGCTTAGCCCCTTTACTCACTCTAACCCGGCTCCTCCAGTAAGAACCGACTAACACCCCTTTATCCGACTGATATTTCTTATGCACACATACTAACTTTTGTCTCTGCGCTTCTTACCCAGGAAACTGACAAATTCTAGAAGATAGTCACCCCTCCCCCTTCCGAAAACTCGGAGGAAGACGAGGAGCGGGCTGACAGCGATGAAGGTAAATCCGGGTCTTCTTTTTATTCTTACTTTGTTAACTTGTTAGACCAAAATTTTCCCTCTTCCGACAATACTCCTTGTTCACTAGAGCTAGAGGACGAGGACGACACTCAGTCGGAAGAAAGCGAAGCTGAGCTGGAGGCTGAGGTTGGAGCCAAAAGGAAGACCAGGAGAGTTGTTTTCAAGGTGCCCTATTCTTCCATGACCTCCGAGCCATACTCCTACGCCAATATGTGTGAACTTAACAAGCATCTAACCAGTTCATCATCTCTGAAGGAATCAACTCCGGCCAAACGACAGGAAACCCGTACATCTCCGGGTGACGATCCCCTTCACCCGGGTATCCCTATGTCACCCGCTCGCCGAGAGGGTACTCCCCCAACTTATAAATCCCATACACCTCGAGAATTTCCATCTCCAAATCATCCCTTATCCAGACAACTCCGGGTCTCACTTTCTGATTCTTTGTCAGCATCTTCCGGGTCCAGCAACGATCTCCCAGCCGATTTCGTCGTGAATACTGGGTAACTCGCTACCCTTATTAACCAATATACCTTTATTTTCCTTGTCTTCCGTCCATTACTCACTAACTTTTTCCTTTTCTTTCTCAGAGCCAAGGTCACACTTAGTGACCCAGAGGATATGCACATCGATAACCCGGCCATGGAAAACCCGGGGAACGTTGTGGAGCCCGCAGCTGGCGGTGAAGAAGAAGAAAAGCCGGAGGACCCTATTGACCAAGAGGCCGAGTTTCCCCTACCAACGCATCAGTTGGCTGACGCTGATGTCGAGTTTCTGGGAACACAGAGGGGTGCCCCTGCTCCCAACACCCAGGCAACCAGAGTCGACTCGCTGAAGCAGGAAAGGACCCCGCCACCGGGTAACCAGAATCCTAGCTCCTCCAGGCCAAATCTGAGTGGCCTTGACTTTTAAGGGATGCTAGATGAACTTTTTTCCCTGAAGACCAATGAAAGAGACATCCTTGAGTCCCTAGCTGCTGAGCATCAGGTAACTTCATCGATATTTCTTACATACTCATCTAGTCCCCAAGTTCCGGGTGAACTATGCATAGTTTACTCGGTACTTATATAACCTTCCATACTCGGTTTTTACGCTGCAACCGACTAATATCTCCTTGTGTATTTTTCAGGCTTATGTGACCCGGTCGGAGGAGATGTTGGCGAAAACCAACGAACTCCTCCGAGTTGAGACCAAACTTCGAGAGGAGCTAGAGGTCGAGGTGAAGGACCTTTCCAAGGATTGCAAGAAATACAAGAAAAAGCTCCACCATGCTGAGGACTTACTGAAGAAAATATCAGCCTCTGTTGCCGACACTTACCGCTCCATAATAGGTAAAGGATCCTAACTTTCTGATTGAAACCCGGGTTTCTCATTTTGCGGGGTCTATAACCCGGGTCTTATCGCTTTACTTTCCTGTTATTCTGTAGGTCCGGGTGAAAATGTTGAAGATGAAGATGATATAGAAAAGTTGAAGACCCTGAAGGCCGTGATCCGGCAATTTTCTGCGGGGACCAAGTGGACCCTTGAAGCCATAAGGTGGCCTGGTGGTTATGGCGGTGTATCCCAAATGATCGATGCGTGTTCAACGGTCCCTGCTTGGATCGACCACTGGAAGCACTCAGCGTGCCGGGTTGGGGTGACCCGTGGCCTTGCATTGGACAAAGCCTACTTTCCCAAGCTTGAGCCGGCAACGCTGGTGAATGGGTTCCCCGAATTCAACACAGACGGCTCCCGATTCTCGGCAAAGGACTTCAAGGCTATCCATACTCAGATACGTCACTCGGCAAGCTTGATAGCCGATAAACTTGACGTGAACAAGCTTACACCTCCGTACAACGCTGAAGATAAGCCGGTACCTTCTGACTTTCCGGTTCCCTTTGATATGCTAGCCCGGTGGAAGGAGGAAGTTGCCAAGAGGAAGGCCGAGGCCAGCTCTGTGCTAGCGTCATCCACTCCAGTCATCCCTCTTCCAGCTCGTGTTGATACCGTGGTTGATCCGGATACGGAGGCAGGGAAGGCTACAGAAGAAAACACTGAAGACCCGGCTACCAAGACTGCTGCTGAAGACCCGGCTATGGATGCCGAGTGAAGTTTTATGATTTTTGCTCACAAACACTTATTCGGCCAATAGGCATGGTTGTAATATGCCTGATACAATTATTTGTTTAATAGTGCGCCTGTGCACTTTTGATACTATTTCCTCGGTTTGTAACATGCTTAAACTTTAATGGCTTTGATGGCCCTTTTGGCCATCCACCTTGATATGTTTTCTCTAGTCTTAAGCTTTTTGTCGTTTTTCTGATCTTTCCTTTTTTTTCCATATCTATGAGACTCAGTTTCCGGGTCTCAGGATTTTTGACTGAGTGAACTTTTGCTTCTTAAGTCCCCAAGTCCACAAGACTCGTATTTTGGGTTTTAAGCTCGATAGCTAAACAGTTTGTTGCTTTTCTCAAATTCCCAAGTCCCCAAGGCCCGAATTTCCGAGTCTAGGGACTTGTAGTTGTTGAGAAAAAGCTACCTGTTTTTGCCAGGGCCCAAAATATATAGCTACCCATATAAATTTTGAAGCTATGCTTAATACATTGTGAGTTTCCGGCTGTAGCCTTTTACTCCGCATAACTTGTGGTTTGGATGACCCTTTTGATCCTCTTTGTTATAAGCCGGCTTTCGCGTGGATATTCAGTGATGCTATAACTGTATAAAAACAGGGTCAGGCAAGTCCCAATGGGCGTCATGACTGATTGTGATTATACGTTAGCAAGACCTGCCACATTATTGCAAGTAATCGGTCCTCATAACTTAATGGCATCGTGGCCGGGTCTTGAGATTATAGCTGTGCTATTCAAGCAATCAGCCCCCAAGACCTGTATATGCAATCTATAAAATTTTAAACCTAGTGCGCTATAACTAAACAATAAATACTTACCTGGTATGGAATAAAGTAAAACAGAAAAATTAAGAACAAACTAACAAAAAATAAAAAAAATAAACAATATCATAGTTTAACCATCTCTTTATTGATATGAGAAAAGTTAGGTCAGCAAGCCGCCTCATTAAAAACCCTCCAGTCCCCTTAGGTACCCTGGATAGGAAAAGAGTGCGTCTGAAACCTGCTGCATGTTACATCGTGTAATTCAGCTTGTAAACCTAGCCTATGCTAAGTGTAGTAGGGACGTAGCTGAGCCACGTTCCATGGTCTTTCCCGCTCTTGCATAGATGAAGTGGTATGGGTGGTGTCATTGACAGTATCTGACTCTTCCCTTGCATCTATTAAGTAGTATGATCCATTGTGCAAATTCCGGCTTATGACGAACGGGCCTTCCCATGGTGGAGATAACTTGTGCTTTCCTTCCTTTGACTGTACTAGGCGTAATATCAGGTCTCCTTCCTGGAAGACCCGGGTTTTGACCCGCCGACTGTGGTATCGCCTCAAATCCTGTTGATATATGGCTGATCTCTCCAAAGCTTGCTCCCTGTGCTCTTCTAGCATGTCCACGGCATCCTGCCGGGTCTTCTCGTTCTCCACCTCAACATAAGCCTCCACTCGGGGCGAGTCATGAATAATATCACTCGGAAGGACTGCCTCTGCACCATAAACCATAAAAAACGGAGTCATCTGGGTAGATCTGTTAGGTGTAGTGTTAATTCCCCAAACCACTGATGGTAACTCCTCAACCCACGCTCTAGCAGCTCTGGAGCACGGGTCTCGTAGTCGTGGTTTCAACCCACGAAGTAACTCCTGATTTGCCCTCTCCACCTGTCCATTAGCTTGTGGATGGGCTACCGAGGCTATGTCAAGGCGGATGCCATTGTTTCCACAAAACTTCTCCATCTCTCCTAAGGACATGTTGGTTCCGTTGTCTGTTATTATGCTATGAGGATATCCAAACCGATAGATGATCCTTTTCAGGAACTTGACTGATGTGACTGCTTCACAATTGGTGACTGGCATAACTTCAACCCACTTAGTAAACTTATCAATAGCCACCAAAAGATGAGTCTTTTTGCAAGGCGACATGTGAAAGGGGCCCACCATATCCATACCCCAAATTGCAAACGGCCAGGTCAGCGGGATTGTTCGCAACTCCATAGCCGGCACATGGGTTTGGCGAGCATACCTTTGACATCCATCACATCTTGCCACCAAGCGTTCTGTGTCCGCCAAAGCCGTGAGCCAGAAGAAACCGTGTCGATATGCTTTAGCCACAAGGGATCTTGTGGAGGCATGGTGCCCACAATCACCTTCATGGATTTCCCTCAAAATCTGTCGGCCTTCCTCTGGTGTTACACAGCGCAAAAAGACTCCTGCAGGACTTCTCTTATATAACTCACCATTAATGATAGAATAGCCCTTTTCCCGTCTCAGGATTTGCCTGGCTAAAACTTCCTGTGGTGGTAACTCGCCCCGTGACAGGTAGGCCAGGAACGGCTCCGTCCACTCGGGAATAGCACGTACAACGGCCACAAGCTCCAAATCCGGGTCTTGGTTAGCCACCTCTTTTTCAGATTCGGTTTTGACAGAGGGCCGCCATAACTCGTCCAGAAAGACATTAGGCGGAACCGGCTCTCGGCGCGAGCCGAGTCTTGCGAGCGCATCTGCTGCCTCGTTCTTTCGCCTATCAATGTGTTCCACCTCGTACCCGGAAAAAGACCCGGCCACCCTGTCTACCTCTCTGCGATACGCTGCCATTGTTGCATCCTTCCTATCCCAGGTTCCTGAGACCTGCTGTACCACAAGATCCGAGTCTCCATAGCACCTTATTCGCCTGATATTCATCTCCTTTGCTACGCGCAGTCCGTGCAATAGGGCCTCATATTCGGCCACATTGTTGGAGCAATCGAAGTGAATTTGCAACACATAACTGAACTTATCTCCTTTTGGTGATGTAAGTACCACCCCAGCTCCTCGTCCCTCGTATTGCTTAGAACCATCAAAGTGCATCACCCAAGACTCGGAACTTGGCATCATTGTGGGCATGCTTGTGTGGGTCCAATCATTGATAAAATCAGCTAAAGCCTGGGACTTGATTGCAGACCGAGGCTCGTAGTTGATGTGATAATCTCCCATCTCAATGACCCACTTGGCTATTCTGCCCGTCGCATCTGAATTTCTGATAATATCTGCCATGGGTATAGAGCTAACCACCGTTATGGGGTGTTCCGAAAGTACGGCTTCAATTTCCGGCTGGCCATGAAGACCCCAAAAACTAGCTTTTGCCAATGCGGGTAACGCTGCTTTGCTTCCGATAAGACCTCACTCACGTAGTAAACCGGCCTTTGTACCGGATGATCCTTTCCATCCTCCTTGCGCTCAACCACAACCACTGCGCTAACCGCCCGAGGCCCGAGCGCGATGTATAATAACATGGGCTCTTTGGGACCCAGCGCTGCCAGAATCGGTGCCTCAGATAACTGCTTTTTCAGAGCTTCAAATGCCTCGTCCGCCTCTTGGTCCCACACGAACTTGTCGGTTTTCCTCAAGAGTCGGTATAGAGGTATTGCTTTTTCTCCAAGCCTAGATATAAACCGGCTTAATGCTGCCACACATCCCGTTAGCTTCTGAACATGCTTCAGGCCTTCCGGCTTTTTCAGGCTCTGGATGGCCTTGATTTTTTCCGGCTTTGGCTCAATTCCTCTGTCAGAAACAATAAAGCAGAGTAACTTTCCTGCTGGCACTCCGAATACGCACTTAGTCGGGTTAACCTTCATCTGGTATCTCCTCGGGTTCTTGAAGGTCTCCCTTAGGTCATCTATGAAAGTTTCAGCGTTCCTTGTTTTAATCACCACATCATCCACATAGGCATGGACGTTGCGTCCAATTTGATCCTCAAAACACTTCTGGATGCATCGCTGATACGTTGCGCCGGCGTTTTTCAGCCAAAAGGTCATGGTCTTATAACAAAAAGCACCAAAGGGGGTCATGAACGAAGTTTTCTCCCAATCCTCCTTTTTCAGCTTTATCTGGTGATACCCGGAATAAGCATCCAGGAAACATAATAAGTCACAACCTGCCACTGCATCAATGATCTGGTCTATTCTTGGATGGGCAAACGGATCCTTTGGGCAATGCTTGTTGAGACTCGTATAGTCTATGCACATCCTCCACTCATTGTTCTTTTTCAGCATTAGAACCGGATTTGCCAACCAATCTGGGTGAAAAACCTCCATAATAAAGCCGGCTGCAAGGAGCCGAGCTATCTCTGCTCCTATAGCCTTCCTCCTTTCCTCATTCATTTTTCTCAAACCCTGCTTCACAGGCCGGGACCTGGGTTCAACATGCAAACTGTGCTCAGCTAACTCGGTCGGGATACCCGGCATGTCGCTGGGCGTCCAAGCGAAAACGTCCTGATTCTCACGAATAAACTCGATAAGTGCTTCTTCCTGCTTGTTGTCTAGGTTAGAACCTATGGAAAATTGTTTGGAGGGATCACCCTCGACCAAAGCCACCATCTTGGTATCCTGGGCCGCTTTAAACTTTGCTCTCTCGTCCTCCGTATTCGGTCTCTTCAAAGCAGTTCTATCTTCCAGGTCTACTTGAGACCGGTAATACTTGAGCTCTTCCTTCCTGCAAGCATGTTCTGCCATTGCCGCGTCTCCTTCGTCACACTCTGCTGCCACAGCCCGGTTCCCATGTATAGAAATGGTTTGCTTGGGACCCGTGATCTTTAGCTATAAGTATACGTAACACGGCCTGGCCATGAACTTGGCGTAAGCCGGCCTTCCAAACAGCGCGTGATAAGGACTGCGCAATTTTACCACCTCAAATGTGAGCCATTCCACTCGGAAATTATCCTTGGATTCTCCAAAAGCGAATTCTAGTGTTATCTTTCCTTCAGGGCACGCCGAGTGACCCGGCACAATTTCATGGAAAACTGTGGAACTTTTCTGCAGCTGAGCCTCCTTGAGCCCCATGCGTAGAAACGTTTCCCAATATAAAATATTGATTCTACTTCCACCATCCATCAAAACCTTTTTAAGCTCGTAACCATTGACCTGTGGTGCAACCACCAAAGCTAATACACCCGGATGTTCTATTGTTTCTGGGTGATCCCTTCTGCTCCATGTTACCTCTTGATCTGACCATCTCAAATATCTCGGAACACCTAAAGAAACCGACTTTATGGCCCTTTTAAGTATCTTTCTATCTTTGTTAGAAGTCCCGGTAGTGTGCACGTGGTACTATCCTAACTGTTTCGGGTTGGCTTGGAAACCCCCAACACCTCCTTGATTATTACCCGGATTGCCACCTCCTGCGTTGCCAGCGGGGGGTGGCCCGTTGCCCGGGTTTCCACCCGGACCCGGTCCTCCTCCCCGGCCTGCATGTCGTAGGGCCTTATGTATTTCCTCATTCTTCCATATCTGTAAGTCCACGCACTGCTCCAATGAATGATTAGCCGGCCTGCCATTCCTTCTATGACGCGGACAGGGCATCCTGAAGGCCTCTATATGGTTAGCCGGCCTTGGTGATCCTTGGTAATTTCCTCCATTGAAGTTTCCTCCGTTGAAATTTCCCTCTGCCCTGGGTCTTGCAAACCCGGCTTCTGTATTAGCAACAAACTCGGAATTTCCTTCGTATGAGCGCTTGTGCTGGTTATTTCCGTTACTTCCTCCGTTATTACCCGGTGCAGCCCCATTGCCGGGTCTTCCATTGTTGTTTGCGTTGGCTTTCGCTTTTTTGTCATCAACATCCTCCTCTGTTGTGTCTGTGGCAGCGTGCTTATTGCAAGCGTCCATCAATTCTCCCATTGTAACCTCCGAAGCGTGCCGACTAGACTTCATGCGTGTCTGCTTTTGCACCAAGGGTAAGTACTTGCACGTTTTCGCCATAGCTTGCAATGCATCTTTTGGCTGGATATCAGTGGAAGAGTGGAGCATTTCCATAACTCGGCGCACCCAGCTGCGCGCCGACTCTCCCTTCTTCTGGACACGTCGCTCTAAATCGTCAATCGTGAATAGCTTTCGGCACGTCCCATGAAAGTGTTTGATGAAGGCAGTTTTCAGTTCACTCCATGAATTGATGGATCTTTCAGGCAGGTTATTGAACCACAACTTTGCTACTCCTTCGGACATCATAAGGTACATAAACTTGGCTTGGAGATTCTCAGATTTGTTGCGAATCGACATAGCCATCTCGTAACTGCTCAACCAGGTCTCTGGGTCCATGGTCGGCTCATAATTAACCACTTTACCCGGTTCCTTGAATTTATCCGGGTAAGGCTCAGCCCTGATGGCATCCGATAAACACTTAGGCCCGGCGAGGTTTGCCGGGACTGGCCTTACTCGGGAAACGTGCGATCCTGCAGCGGGCGCGGCGGGGGGTGCAACCGCTACCGGCCCTCTTACCGCAGACCCGGCTGCTGCACGCCTGGCTCGAGAACTGTCCACGATGGCTTGAGCCGCTGATGCTGCAGGCGTTGCCGGTCTATGGGGAGGAGGCGGCATTTGCTGCTGCTCTGCCCTCCGCCGTGCCGAATTTGACTGAATATAACCGGTATTCCCATTCTGCCAACTAACATATGGTGTTCCACGCATGCCACTCCTATTATCCGGGTAATTGGCCTGTTGAGCTACCGCTGTGCGTAACAGGTCTATCGCCCGCCGGGTCTCCACTGCATGGGGTGACTCTCCTACGGGAATGCGGTCAAGTGCCAATGTTGTTGCGTATACGTTGTCCATGGGATTATTGAAGTGGCCCGGTGGAGTGTGCAATCGCGGTGGCGGCGATGGTGGTGCAGCATTGCCAATAGCGATCCCAGTTTGCAACGTGGGTAATCCGGCTTGCACGTTTGCCGGCTGTCCTCAGAGGGTTGCAGCTTGATATCCGGTTTCTTGATTCACAACCGGGATTGGTTGATCCTGAGGGGTAACGAATAATGTAGCTGGCAGTAAATTCCCACCGGTTGCCGGTAATCTCGTTTGGTGCCTCTGATTGTAAATCCTGGTCGACTGAGTTTGAAGACGATTCTCCAGTTCTTCCAACTCGCGCTGGCGCGCAGCCATCCCTTGTTTCTCGGCTTCGATATCTCTCCTTTGTTGATCCAATGCACGACGAGCCACGTCCAGATCTCGGGCACGTGCCGCCGTGTTTTCTGGGGTTATCACCGTCGCTAACACTGTGGGATCTAAGATTAGGTTATTGTTGAACAAAGCCGGATTTTGCGGAACCGAGGCTCCCGCACCCAGTGTTCTGTTTGCTGTGAATCCAAACATGTTCCTTTGCCGTTCGCTTTCTCCAGTATGACTGGTAACAGAAGCCGACTCTCCATCGATCCGGGCAATAACCGGGTTTCCGTCAACCGGTGCCTGCTGTTGGCCCAGCGCTCGCGCCGCTCCGACCGCGGCCGTCGACACATCCCCCTAATTAAGATTGGTTGCAGGGGCTGTGTAGACCGTGACCCGGCGCGCGATGCCTGGTGAAGATTCGTATTCCTCCTCGTCGCAGCTATCTTCCTCGTACCGATCTTCAAGCAGGTGCAGGATCGACTCGGTATCATCTTCTCTTGTGACCCGGCCACGCGGGGTCCATGCCGGCTCCTCCGGCTGTTCCCTCTTCGTGGTGGGCTCTTCTTCTGGATCGGCTGTCCCAACCGATTCTTCTCCATCCGACTGAACGCAGGTCGCCTCCCCTGACACAGAATCATATTCAATATCATCAGGAACAGAACCAGATGCACGTACCATACCAATGAAGACGTTGACCCGGCCGAGCGTGACGACAGATCCGGTTTCCAGCAGATCCGACTCTGGTCCCCAACCAAAGTCATCCACCATCTTCTCTCCTTCAAGGTTGGTGATGATCTCGCCGATGACGAGGTTCTTCATGCTTTCCTGACCTTCTCCCGTGATGTAAACACCCTTGGACGTAGGCCCCATGGTGGGCGCCAACTGTCGTGGGATAATCACGGCAGACGTTACCTGGGGTAACTTACTTTGGGGCAAATCGACTCTGGTGTTTGGGAGAGGGTTTAGCTCAGGGGAAATCATACTATCGGGTGATCTGATAGCTCGGGTTGCAATATCGCTGAGTCTCCAATCTAGGGTTACAACTATCAGCTCTCGTACCACAAGAATACTCGAATATCGGGTAAAAACTCTTCTGGTCTCTCTTTGTCCCAGGAGCCGGTTTATATCTTACCCGGCTCTCTGGATTCCTATACAAGACATACCCGGAATCCTACCCGGAAACCGCACACAACCCTAAGTTTCCTAATCGTGATCCTCAAGGCACGGGTTACAAGACCTACGCTACCCCTTGGGCCTTCTAGAAACTCCTCCACCTTGGGCCGGGTCTTGTGCGATTCCCTTCGGGCCGGGTTTCACCTAGGCATGAGCCTACCGGGTTACCATCCCCCATCAGATACCTTGTTTAACGGGGTTTGATCCTGGAATAACCTTCAGTTGGTGCTCGGCAAGTTCCCGGGGTACGCCTGTCATATCAGTAGAACACCAGGAAAAAATATCCCTATTCTCACGGAGGAAATCGATGAGCTCGTTTTCCTATTTGTCAGTCATTCCAGTTCCCACCGCGACGTATTTAGCCAGGTCTTTGCAGTCCAGGATATTCTGCTTTGTTTTCTCAGATGCGTTGAAGCTGTCAGCCGACTTTCGGCTTTCTTTTCCCGTTGGCATTTCTGTCGGCGCTACCTCTTTAGCCAGCTCTTTCAGCTCATCCTTTGTTATGAACTTCTTGGCACAGCTCTTTTCCTCCTCTTTATTTGCCTTAAAATCCTGGCGAAAACCCTATTTGGTGATTACTCCGCCTGTTGGCCCTGGCATCTTAATCTTGTTGTAGATGTAGCATGACCTAGCCATGAATTTGGCGAAAGTCGGATGTCCGAGTATTGCGTGGGATATGCTCTCAAACGGTACTACCTCAAATGAAATCATCTCCTGGCGGATGTGATCCACCTTTCTGAAGGTTACTTCTAAAAAAAATTCTTCTAAGGAATGTGCTTGTATTCCAGGAACAATGCCATGAAAATGTGCATTGGTATGCTTGAGTTGGGTTCGTGACAGGTGCAATTTCTTCAGAGTACTCACATACATAATATTGATGCTTGATCCTCCATCCATCAGCATTCTCTTGAGCCTAGTGTTTTGCACTATAGGGCTTACTATCAAGGCGTGTGTGCCGGGTTCCGGGATATTACCGGGATGATCAGACTGATTCCGGGTAATTGTTATATTTGAATACTTTAGGTACTTTGGAGTTGGTGGAACGCCGGCATTGATATCTCACCACGATCCCTTGACTTGCTTAGCTGATGGGGTCGCATGGAACGTTAAATTGCATTCTCCTTCGACTCTTGGGAATTTCGGTTTGCCTTTCCGTTGTTGTTCCTGGATTCTGTCATCATTATCAGCCTCGCTTTCATCCTTCTTAGCTTCCGTCTTTTGCTTGTTGAATTTCTTTTTGGAATTCTTCCCTTTACTCCCGGTTCCAGCGATGCTCTTAATATGCTTGTTAAGCTGGCATTGCTGGTTTGTATGGTTTGTTCATCTCTACGCGTTCGAACAGTGGTATCAGAGCGGTAGCTTCTGGTTTTAGGCCCGAGATCCGCACATATGTGATATGTAGTTAGCGTTAGATGTGATCTAATTGTTGTTTTGGTGGTCGTTCTATGAGATAGATCGGTTCTGTACAAGGTTGATTGGATCAATCGTACTCGGGGTTAATGGATGATCTGGTTTCCGTGATCATACTGCTAAGGTCGTGGAACAACTTACCCCTACCGGTCGGTTTTCGCCATCGGAGTATACCGTGACACATAAATCCAGTTGCGGTGATCGAAGATCAAAGAGTTTGATCGAATCGGAATACGAATCAGTCCATTTCCGGTTTGGGTCCAACCCGACCAATACATTTGCTCCCACTCTTAAGTGTGCGACCATGCAGGCTCATGGCGACTTGGACACGATTGGAGTCCGACTCACAATCGATCAATCGGTAGCGGCTCCTAGCAGAATGTGCCGACTCCCAAGTCCCATTGAGTCATGACGACATACCTTCCAATGTGACTTTCATCTTAGTCCATTTTGCCTCACGATATACCTTGTCGAACTATAGGCGATTTATCGTCATCCCTTAATAGCTCAACTCTCTTCTCGGTCCGTGATATATGATTCATCTGACTAATTCTTAGTCAACACACTCAGTTAACACTTAACCGAGTCGCGCATGGCCATGCTTCCGGAATCATATCACTCGAGAGGGCCCAAAGAATATCTCTCCATTTGGAGGGGCAAAATCCCATCTTGATTATCCACATCACGCAGCTTGCTTCTCATTCGACCTGAACTCTGCCTTTATAACTTCCTTATCACGGAACAACGTTTGACATAACCTAAGTCGGTGATCCATAACTCGGATTGTGCGATAATCTTAGGCTAAGTATTACATTGATTGAGACATGCAAATGACGACTTACTCGTTGCATCTCAATATGGGTCAGTCCGACTTGTTAAACTCTTTAGCCAAGTCTGTGAACGTTGGAATGGCATCGCCATGCCCATGGCAAGTGGAACCATGTCATCAGCCAACACTCACATTAGTCTAGGGTGTGTGTCCAGCACAATCTTAATAACCAAGGACAATTTAGCATGAACAACATGAATACATAGTTCCAAACTCAAAACACATATTCAATGACATGTATCATATGTTCAAAACAAGGACGACTTAATAACTTTATGAATACATTAGGAATACATCATACATGATTGCCTCTAAGTCATATTCCCAACATGGTTTGACTTTCCAAACTACGTGTGATGAACACAAGGTTCTCGTTTCATCCTTTACCACTCTTCTTTGGAGTAGGAGATAGGTTTCTTGCTTTTTGCGATTTTGCATTTCCACTTCTGGTGTTGTCTTTTCCAAAGGAGGCATTTACTTCTTTGGGATTTTGTTGTGCTTCTGGAGCAGTTTTCTTCTGAGAGCGAGACCTTTTTTTGGCTTGTACCAGTGCATCAATATTTTCTGCCTCTTGCTCTAATGTCGTCTTCGGCCGCTGCGTGCTCATTGCGGTTGACATCATGGAACATAAGTCCTTCTGCATTTTGGTACTGATGGCTAGGTTGAGACTCCAAGTGCAGAGTGTGTAGCTAATGGCAAGCCTTCTTCCCCAAGAGGGTGACTCGAGGGTTTATATCGAACTCTTGGGGAGCCAGTATTTCAGCAGTTGTCTTCCAAGCTTCCTCCAGGATCCTGCAAACAAGTAGAGAATTTTGGGCCCTCAACCTCACCAAGTGGCTGTCAAGCACAAGGTGCGAGACTTCGAAATTGCAATGCAAAACTGAAAGTAAATGTGCAATAATTAAATCTACTACTAAATGCAAATGAGAAAGTAAATATGCAATGGATTGTTTTTGTATTTTTGTGATGCAAGTGGTGATGGAGATAATGTAAATTCGAATTGGAGATGCAAGTAAAGTAAATTGCGGCAAAGTAACTAGAGTGTTTTCTTATATTTAAAATAGGACCGAGGTTCATGGTTTCACACTTGCATTCTCTCAAATAAAGTGGTAGACGGTGGACATAAAGAATTACATGTGAGATTACAATAACATGTTTAACATTGAGTACTTTCATATGGGCATCACGTCCTAGCATAGAGATCTCTACGGTCATATTGATCCCTCATATGCTCCACCAAGATGCGAAATAAATCATAACACCTCTATAATTAAGGAAAAACCAGAGTATAGCTTTAAGCAATGTGACATGAAGTTGAAGTAAGAAGTTGCTAGATCTAGTCATGGAGATTGATTAGTGTCACTTCAAATCCCCGGTAACAAGGTACTCCTTTTTATCCCTAGTGCGGTAACTAAGAAAGGTTTAACAAAACCTAAGTGGATCGCTGAACTTCTGTCAATTTCACAGCACTAGCCACCCCCCGTTACTCCAACTAATGCACCCATCACCCCACACACGCTCTCAAGAACTAGATTGATCAAAGCTAGCAAATAAGAACGGGGTACATAAGATACATCTACTCAAATAACTCAAGAGAAACAATTGCAATCTCAGATTCAATAACTCATAGAAAAGATCCACCACATAGGAATTACAACGGTGCCCGTAATCATGTGAGGCAGCTCATACGGATCTAATTAGTGAAGCACATAGAGAGAGAGAGATACAAGTGCTACTTCCACAAACCCATAGCCCTGGGGTGGACTACTCCCTCTTCATGGAGATGATGTTGGAGGGGTAGGAGATCACACCGGCGGCGCCCCGCCGGAGTTTTCCCCCTCCAATCTGGAACTTCTGGTCTCTGTTTTGGTGTTTCGGTGTTTCGCCGGTGCTCCTCTCCGTAAGGGTACGGGGGACCCTTTTTATAGTCGGTTTTAGGTCAAGACGGAGTCGGTAAGTCGAAGATGGAAGGAATTGGGGCCACAGGGGTCAAAAGGGGGCCTCTCACGCGGCTAAGGAATCTGGCCGCATGGAGGGTCCTCTTTTGGGCCTCCTTGCCCATATCTCGTGGATCCTTCGCCCGCAAGTCTTCTCCTTCCAATAAAATGACCCCCGCAGATTTTCAGGTGATTTCGCGGAAGTTTGCCCCCTGAAACGTCAAAAATATAGAAAACGGGGTTTCTGACAGGCAGGGTTAATTCCATAAAGTTGGGGGACTTTGTAATTTAACCCCAAAATACTATAAAACATTGAATTATACCCTTATATGATGCAATATGTAATAGAAAACCATGTGAAAATATGCAAAATTCATCTATGCATTTTACATGCATCAGGTACCAACCATGAACGGTACGAGGCCGGGTTTTATACCATTGACAAAAGCATGCATTGCTTGGACGTCACTTACTCCAGAGCAGCTATTCTTCATTGCAATCCACCTTTAGATAAATTCGACATACGGCTCCTCTTCATATTATACGCAATGGTTCAACAAGTTATCCTTTTGGGGCATTTGTACGTTCCACGGAAATGATGAGCAAAAACTCTAGCCATATCCTCCCAGCTATCCACGTTTCTTAATGGAAATCCATTAATCCAGTCGCTAGCTCCATCCAGTAACATCAGGGGTAGGAATTTCACAGCTTCCAAATCTATCTCTTTGTTAATCTAGACGGCAGTATAGTAATCCGAGAGCCATATATCCGGGTTTGTGCTTCCGGTATACTTTTGACAAGTTGGCCCGACTTTGGCGAAGCCATCATGTAGATTGATGTTCCGAATTTTGTCAGTGAAACACTTTGGACCAAAATACAGATCATTTCATTCCGCCTTATCGGCGTGTGCATGGTAGCTTTCGACTGAATAAACGGAGGGGTGTCTACTTCTCTCTGGTCCATTGTTGCGTGAGTACGCTCGTCTTGGATCATCCCTATGTCTTCCGGCATCCCGTCCTTTGAAATAAGACGAAGTTCTACTCCTTATATGTTCCTTGTTCCTTGGAAGGGTTCGGGATCTCTCACGCCTGTGAGGGTGATCGTATCTTCCTGCTTTATCGGCTGGGCTCGAGGCGGCATTGTTTTTCCTTGTTTCCTTATCAAAACGGGGTTTTGGATTATTCTTGCCTTTTGGCTGTTGACGTCCCATCTTGGACGCTGCATCCTTGTTATCCGTTATTTTCTTGTCCTTCTTAGGATCTTCATTCTTTCCCTTTGAGTTTCATGAATCTCCAGGTTCGCTTGGATCGGGCGCTCCAGTGGCACACGTGGCAGTTTTGCATAAAGCTAAATCATCATGCAACTTACCTGAATGTGTTTGGCCTCGCTGTTGCTGCTGTAATGCTTTTCCAAAGAAAGCAAAAACTCCCTTAAGCTTTTAGTCATTAGAGTAAAGATCGTCGTTGAGGATGGCAAACGCGGCCTCTGCGTTCTCAGCTGCAGTCTTATATATTCATTCACCCTTAGACTTTGTGTTGTTAACATGCCTTTGCCAAGACGGGTTTTCAAACCTTTTTTTAGCTGGAAGTTCTTCCGGCTTTGCAATTTCGGGTAACCTTGTAGGTTTTATTCTAGACATATTCCGGCGTTCATATTCCTCAATTTCTTACTGGCAAGCTTTGACGGCACTCTGGGTTTTGAGGAGATTTTTCGAGTCCGGAATAGGTGTTGCTATTTCCACATTATGGCTTGCCTCGGTGGTTCGTATCTTGCAACCAGGGTTTGAATTAGATCAATTTTGTCATGTTCCGAGATTTGAGGAACATGTACTTCAGTTTTTTCTTCTCCGCCGTCTTTACACCCCTGCCACCTCCAACTTCCAGGTTTTGGTTGGATATGTCGGCCAATCTGTCCATCCTTTTCGTCCGGGCCTTGGTGAATAGCTTCTTGGCAGATGTTTTCTTCTTTTTGGAAGATGGAGGCTTTTTGTATGGTTCGTCTTCCGTCAGTTCCTTAACATCGGGATACGACGGGATTTTCTCACCATCTTTTCTTCTCCTTCTTCCTCACCAGCTGGCGGAGGTGTTTTGGGATCTGCTTCCTCTTCTTCCTCAGCATCCGACTTTGCGGTTGGTTTAGCCATGAGTACTTTGTGGAAGCTTCCCTGCATGGATTTGATCTTTCTCTTGAAAGGATCATCATCGGAATTTGAGTTATAACCTGCAAATCCGGTTTCGGCGTCTAACTTTGCTTCAATGGATGCTATGATAGATTCGGCTTCCGAGCTGATCGCCAGATTGGCAGATTCCGGGTCATCCACCTTTCCTATCGGATCAATGTTTTCTGCCTTATTTACGGGATTTTCGACTTCCGTGTTTTCGGCTGTCTCGGATTGCACCATGCCAGTGAAGTGTGATCTGGGTGCATGCATCTCCTGAGAGGCGGCAAATCCAGTCATGCTTTGGCGATATGCAGGTAATGAGTCTTGATCTGCCCTAATGTATGAATAAGGCAGATCTGATCCGAATATGGCGTCAAAGTCGTCTTCTACTAGGCATAGGGAGGGTGGGATAAAATTACCTCCACCACGGAATCCCATTGTTACTGTCGTCAAACCTATGAAAACGTTAGCCGATCCGATAGAAGGACACAGGCACTTACCAGGTGATTCCGTGCCGGCATATAGGATCCGTTGTCGATGAAGCATCCGACGTTTCCATCCAATTCTATGCTTCCAACAGTAATCATGCTGCTGATTCTGTCGAGTATCCCCGCTCGAAACGTGACTCCCGATGCCGCTGGCCCCACGGTGGGAACCAATGTGTGTTAGGTTATGGAAAGGGAAAAAAAGTGTGGAGGAAGTAGTGGAAAAGGAAGTAAATAATGTGAAGTATGTACAATGTGAGTATGGTTTCTCTAACTAGGCGAGGATGAACTTCCCAGCGATTTGTCTTATGGCTATTCGATCTCTCTTGTTCTTTGTTTTTACCTTTTCTTTAGACAACTCCCGTCCGGATTTATATAGATAGCCGGACTAGGGCTTACATGAAAAAAACCTAGAAGACTACGGGAAGTATTCCTATTCTTGGAAAGTAAGACATCGGGATTATTCTCCAACCCCGACCACGTATTGGACTGTGATCCGGGTTCTTCTAGAATTCGGCTTCCTGTGTGTCGGCTTACTGGGCCCCCCAATGGACTTGATTCCATTACCTGAGGGCCACCCTGATAACCCGGCCTTTGGAAGATGCCGGATATACCACTATTTGGCATATATCCGACATTGGATGTCCGTCTCGTGTCGAGATATCACCAAATGAGGTCTGACTCGTTTTGAAATATCAACATTTGGTATCCGCCTCGTTTTTTGATAGTCACTTCACGATCTTTTTTCATATCAATTCAATTCGAATTAAGTCATGTGTGTCCTTTAGCCATTTTTGAACTTAATTGATGGATTTGATATTCCATTTTGCAAGAAAAATAATTCTCAATTGCAAAAATAATACTATTTTACCATTTATATATGCTATAAGGATTGTAAAATGCAAACACATTAAACATATAGTCATTTATAGACACAATATGGTCATAACAATAATATACACAATAATTGAGTATATTATATATTTATACAAGGTCCAAAACCTTGAAATAGTACTAGTCGTAACTTGAACAATCTGCCAAAGTGCTCTATACGAGCTACTCCCTCCGTATCGAAATGTAAGATGTTTTAGTATTTTCTAGACAAAACGTATCTAGACATGATTTAGTGTAAGATGCCTATGAATCTACACACTAAAACATGTCTACATACGTTTTGCCTAGAAAATGCTCAAACATATTATATTTTGATACAAAGGGAGTATTAAACAAGTACTTTGCTAGAGCCTGGCCATAATGTATCTAGATGGGCCTAATTGGCAGCCTAGAAAATACCAGCCTGGCCGGATGGTCGGATAAGAGAATAACTAGGAGACAGAGAGAATCAAGCCACATCTCAATCCCCAATCCTTTGACCAACCCACGCGGAGGCTCCCATAGCCGCTCGGCCGCATCAGCGTCGAGAGGAGGAGGGCGACCCACAGCATAGGAGGATGTGTTTGCTGCTGATAGCAGGGTTAGGGTGTAGGCCGAAGCCCCGGGAGCTTTTTTTTTGACAGAAAGCCCAGGGACTTGGGCCCCCATGATCCCGCACGGAAGCTGGGCTCCCGGGCGGCCATTGCCTCCACGAATCGGCACAGAGGGCGGCGATCTTGGGAGGCGGCGTTGGCGGCCCAGCCAGAGGATTCGGGGGCGAGGCCTCAACCACGACAATTAGCTCCTCGTTCCCGGGCTCGACCTTGACGTTGAGGTCGAAGGAAAAGCGGAAGGGCGCTGCAGCGGTGGGAGCGCTTGTCTTCCCGGCTACTCCCTCCGTATCGAAATGTAAGATGTTTTAGTCTTTCTAGACAAAATATATCTAGATATGATTTAGTGTGTAGATTCATATGCATCTTACACTCAAACATGTCTAGATACATTTTTTTATAGAAAATGCTAAAAAAAATAATTTTGATACGGAGGGAGTATGTTTTGCGACCCTTGAGGGAGAGATCATGGGAAAGTTGCTAGATTGTTTTTCTCTTCTTCCTTAGTGGTGGGTCCCACATGGTGTGTATTTTTTATTTCTTGTCATGAAAAAAAAGAGTAAAGGCAATTGTTACTGTCAAATAACCTTCTGGAAGGATAGAGCTGCGGTATAGTTTTGTTCAGGTTGATATTATCCAAACTGTACCGATCCATCTATTCTATAAGGATGACATCGTATCCCCCTCTCTTCTCCTTCTGTTGTAATCCGTTGGTTCTAACCTAGCCATTGTGGCCACTATTTAACACAGAACCGATCCCGAGACAAAGGGCATCCCTAACCCATCTAAGCCTAGAGCTTTGACATGTTATCAGAGCTGCCTCTTTCCATTACATCTATGAGCAGCACGCCTCCATCCTCCTCCACCACATTGACAAATCCTCTCCCTAGCCAAGGCACACCAAAGAAGATCACTCGGAAAAATTTCCTGTTGTGGGAGATGCAGGTCCTCCCAGCCGTTCGTGGTTCTAGACTGATGGGGTTCCTAGATGGAGCCCGTGTCGCGCCGCCGGCCAAGATTACCATCGAGAAAAGTGACAAGAGTCCCGAGGAGGTGAGCAACCCTGACTATGAAGCATGGGTACTGACGGACCAGCAGGTCCTTTCCAATCTGGTGAGCTTGTTGTCCAGGGACATCATGATCTCGTGCATCGGGATAAAAATGTGCCTATCGTATGGGCGGCATTCACTTTAATGTTCGCCGCCCAATCTCGCACTCGCATCGCCAATCTGCGCATCCGCCTTGCCAGCACCAAGAAGGAGGGCAAAACCACAACCCAATACTTCGGGCAGAAGGCGGTCGCCAACGAGCTCGCCGCTGCGGATCGCCAGATCGAGGAGGATGAATTGTTGTAGTACCTCCTCGCGGGACTGGACGACCCCTACAATCTAGTCTTCGCCGCCATCGGAGCAAACCCCGCCACCAAGCTATCGTTCAATGATCTGTACGCCCAGGTCACTGCCTACGACAACCGTATGGAGATCCTCCTCGGCGTTGGAGGACACGGCCGCAGGTCCTCTGCCAACACTACAAGAAATTTGTTGATACATGACCCTCAATTTTGGCCACCGAAAGGTCACATGCTTTCATTCATGACCCCTTTTTGACCAAAAATTGAAAGTCACATACCGAGCGTCTTATTCGGTTGCCAATGACCCTTTTAATGGGATGGTCATATAGCTCTGCATGACCAACCGGTTTTTTTGGTCATGGCATATCCTGCCATAGCCACGTCGGATCCTACGTGGCCAATCCTACGTGGCAAAATCATGACCAAATGAGAAAGTCATATATCAGAATCAGCCCAGTCCATAGTGCTCCTTTACACGGGCCAAGCCCAACTATTTAGCCCATTTAAATTTTTTTCTCTATCTGATTTTTTGGCGAAAAAGCCTGTGGGGCAGATTCCAGACCAATATATTTTGGGCCTTGCCTCCTAAGATCTAGGTAATTTTCGATTTTGGCCTTTTACGTATAAATTTGGATTGGGCCTTTTATGGTCCATTACTTTTCAGGACTGCGCACTTTAACACCATTATATTTGGGCTGTGGCATTTTGCTATTTTCAGAATACAAACTTCCAGGCATAACATATGAACATCCAAAAATCTTATACAAGATAAACACAAAACATTTCATGTCACTTCTATTACAATTCTCTCATTTCAACCAGGAGAAATCAAGTAAAACAAATTCATTTTAGTGCCATCGCAATTATCTCATTTCAGACAACACTCAACAAAACAGTACATTCTTACACACAGTTTACACAAGAAAAACATGCAAAGCCCTTCCCAACCAGCACCAGGCAGAGCGTTGCGTCGTTCCAATTGCGCGCAACTAAACGGATCAGTCCAGGAGAACTTAGATGCTTCATCCTCCTGCATTGTGCACCGATTATGCAATAAAGATGTAAGACTCTAATTAATTATCTAACTCAAGACTACTAGAGGAATATCATACAACAAGAAACAAAACAGAGAATATGCTCTCACAGAACAGGTGGAAATGAATAATTTACATACATTCAGCATTCATCTGTTGTTGTGGTAGCTTGCCCAAATATCTGGTCCCTGACTCGAACTCTTTTAGCATTTCATCTGCAAAAATATATGAAGCTCCTTCTTGAAAAAATGGTACAACTACAGTAAGTAAGTTCTCAACAACTAATTACATGTGCTGGAAGAACTTGGAAACAAATTATCACCAACAACAGAATAAACTAACAACATATAGTATCCAGGATTGCCTTTTTGGTGCCTAGATAGCTAGAGAGGCGCTGTTAGTCAGAGAGAACCGCCGCCAGTGGTGACCTGAGAATCACACATTGAGTAAGAATACTCGTTCAGACATAAGAATTGCAAACAGAGACTGGTGCTTCATATGCATAAGGCTGCAAACAAGGTATCATGGTGAACATTACAAGAAACTGCACTTGAAAGAGGAGGGATGGGATCGTTCAGGCACTTATCTAGTGAACAACACCAAAGCTTCACTACTCCATCTGCTTTAATAGACTGAAACAGATAAATAGTATAATATGTTAATTTCTAGGCCACCCGTGTGCAGAAATAATAGTAAAACCATAAGGTGACATTACTATCAGTGAATACTCTATTGGCAACAAGCTATAGAAGGGACAAATTCTGAATTTCCTGATACTCTATTGTATAATTATCAAGCTCTAGACAACATAAACATCTAAGTTATTTTTTGTTACATGAACAACCATATAAACATAGATTAGAAATGGCTGGTAAAATAGCAGCCACCCCAACAAGTACAAGTACAAGCATGAGAAGAAAAACTTAAACCAAACAACAGTTCCAAGCTACGGACCTCAAGTGAAAAAATGTGTGTTGAAGGACTATGTGGTCTATGGCAAGGGCAAGACACAGGTTCTAAGAAGAGCAGCTATGGTACTAAGAAGAGCACTACCAGTAGTAACAGATGGAGGCAATTTACATTGATACGGCACAGTCAATTGGCTATTAGCAGATCGTACTTCAGGTCTAAACTACATGTGCTAAAACATAGTTACTATCATGACACAATACTAGATATATAATAGCTACTCATACAGGAACAATCATACATGCAAGTCCAACAATCAATACAGGAACAATCATACAGATTTTATCCAATACATGTACAATTCAGATGATTGTCATATATACTGTAACAATCAGCTCATGATTAACTTTAGCCAATACAGGACCAGTGTACATACTACCTCACTGTCTGATCAATATCTGACCAAGCAGGTGATATAAACAGAACCAATAAACAAGCAGGAGCAGTACACTAAGCATGAAGCCATGTTGTGTTTCCTTTGTTTAGTTGAATTTTTATGCAGGGAGTGATGTTCATTCTCATAGGTATCAATGGAAACCGCTTGTGAACTAGATGGGAGAAAATTGTAGAGGGGCAGAAGGGAATTAGATGTGTACGGTGTGGAGGTCTGGGCCATGCTGCCTGACCCGAGAAACGCGTGCAAGGAGACACGGCCGGACCAGATAATAGAGGAGTGGCAGGTGCATCGTGTCCTGCCGCTTGACGAAGCTCTCCGTGCCCTTCTTCTGCAAGCCCGTCGTCACTGGTGTCGGCCTTGCCAGGAGGGGCGGATCCGGCGGCTGCGTCCCTGTTGCAAGAAATACAGAAGACTGAGAGAGGTAGAGAACGATCTAGGGGTTGGGAGAGAAATGGATGGGGAATACCTTAACACGGGCCAGCAAAGGTGAGAAGATGTGTCCTTCGCGCCGGCCTGCAACGGGGGTTCAACAGTCAGATATGTTCACGTCCTCCCTGGCCTGGGTGGAAGCGTTGGATGTCGCCCGGCGGCGGATCTGGCGTGGTGGGGCGCCTGCTGGCGAGGGTGGAAGCGGCGTCGACGCCAGTTTTGAGTGAGGAAAGAGGGAGAGTATCTGGATCTGCGACGAAGCCCTTGAGCACGGGCACGGGTGTCCGCCCACGCTACTCTTAGTTGCCTCTCTGGTCGCCGTCGCGTGAGAGAAGACATGATCGAAGATTGCGCGGGGTCACCATCTGGGCGATGCTTCCCTCGCGCCGCGTGATGGAGATGAGGTATGAAGGCGTGGTGGCAGGGAGATGGACGTCAGGGACAGATCTCCCGCGCGAGATGCTAGGGTTCGTTGGGGGAAGCGATGCGATGGGGGAGGCTCGATGTGATATGAAGAGGGTGGAGCGGGGCGGCGGGTAGGAGGGTGGAGAGTATCTCGCCAACACTGGGACGGGGCGAGGCAGGGAGGGTTAGAGGTGGCGGCGGCGGCCGCCATGACTGGATCTGGAGAGAGAGAGAGAGAGAGAGAGAGAGAGAGAGAGAGAGTGGGGGCGGCTCGATGCTATCTGAAGAGGATGGAGTGGGGAGGCTCGATGCGATCTGAAGAGGATGGAGGATGGAGGGTTGGGGCGGCGGGCAGGAGGGCGTGGCAGGGAGGGTTGCTCGCTGATGGGTGATGAGTGAGAGGCGCGGTGAGGAGAGCACAGAGATAGAGGAGACGACGGCGGTGGCGGCGGTGAGGAAGAGGGTGCGCGATGTGGGGATGTGGGATTGTGGGGAGTGTGGACTAGGGTTAACGCCTAACGCGCGCTCGATCTGAAATTTTGATCCAACGTATCCCGCATTCCCGCTCGATGGCGCCATTTTGTTTCCCTCCGCTGCTCATTTTCCACGGTGGGTGCAGCTGGCCTAGGGCCACCTCCTTTTTTTCCAAAATTGACTCACACCAATTTTAATAAATACTAGCAACAATTTAGTAGTACTATTTATGGATAAACTTGAAAATTTTAATAAATACTAGCACAAATTTAAAATAATTTCAAACATTATCTTTTGTTCTTTTTTTCATGAAAAATTGTCTTGTGCTTAGCAAAGCGAACTATCGAGGAGGAGACTGGGCACCGACTTGCGAGAGGTTACGCTTGTCGCACACCATTGGTCGGGTGCACCATGGAGGTGGCCTCACGCCTGCTTCACGTTCGGGTGCACCATTGGTACAACTAACAATGTTCACGAAGAAAGTTTTATTTTTCGTTGAATAAAAATACCATTTTCCCTTTTCGGAGTGTCAAAACTGGCTATTTTTGTGAAGCACATACACAAAATATGTTGCAAAAATGTATAAAGTGAAATTCTAAATATATTATGTCAAGTTTGATCTACAAATAACAAACTTACTACCTCTCAATAGCTCAAAATACACCTCATTTGAAAAAGACAAATTTCTACCAATTCAGCTGAAACCGGGCCAAATTTGAACTACAGGTGCCTCGTAGTTTTCTCTTTATTTTTTGAAAAAATCATATTTAGGTACCCAAGTACCTATTTAAACATAGAAACACCAAGAGTTCTTCAAGATTCAACACCTAGGTACGAACGGTCATGTCCCCCGTTTTGACCGTTCTCCGAAACCGTCTTTGAAAATTCCAGAAAATTCAAAAAAACTCGAAACGATGCAAGACCTTCGCGTGGTGTTGTTATATGTGTCATAGTATCCACCAAAAATAATAAACTTGGAATACGACAATTGGTTGAAAATGTGTTCACAGAAATGAGCTATCTCCTACGAAGATTCATGCTTTCGGGCCAAATGACGGATGTTTTGGCCACATCCATAGCATAGTTTGTTTAAATGTTACCATATTCCACACAGAGATGCATATTGGTACAACTAACAATGTTCACGAAGAAAGTTTTTTTTTCGTTGAATAAAAATACCATTTTCCGTTCCCGGAGTGTCAAAAATGGGTTTTTTTGTGAAGCACATACACAAAATATGTTGCAAAAATGTACA
This sequence comes from Alopecurus myosuroides, assembly GCA_028641055.1. Classification (NCBI taxonomy): domain Eukaryota; kingdom Viridiplantae; phylum Streptophyta; class Magnoliopsida; order Poales; family Poaceae; genus Alopecurus; species Alopecurus myosuroides. Next base: position 621,402,443 of record CM054057.1, on the reverse strand, counting down.
AAGTAAAATTCTAAATATATTATGTCATGTTTTATCTACAAATAACAAACTTACTACCTCTCAATAGCTCAAAATACACCTCTTTTGAAAAAGACAAATTTCTGCCGATTCAGGTGAAACCGGGCCAAATTTGAACTACAGGTGCCTCGTAGTTTTCTCTTTATTTTTTGAAAAAATCATATTTAGGTACCCAAGTACCTATTTCAACATAGAAACACCAAGAGTTCATCAAGATTCAGCACCTAGGTACGAACGGTCATGTCCCCCGTTTTGACCGTTCTCCGAAACCGTCTTTGAAAATTCAAAAAAACTCGAAACGATGCAAGACCTTCGCGTGGTGTTGTTATATGTGTCATAGTATCCACCCAAAATAATAAACTTGGAATACGACAATTTGGTTGAAAATGTGTTCACAGAAATGAGCTATCTCCTACGAAGATTCATGGCTTTCGGGCCAAATGACGGATGTTTTGGCCACATCCATGGCATAGTTTGTTTAAATGTTACCATATTCCACACAGAGATGCATATTGGTACAACTAACAATGTTTACGAAGAAAGTTTTTTTTTTCGTTGAATAAAAATACCATTTTCCGTTCCAGGAGTGTCAAAAATGGGTTTTTTTGTGAAGCACATACACAAACTATGTTGCAAAAATGTACAAAGTAAAATTCTAAATATATTATGTCATGTTTTATCTACAAATAACAAACTTACTACCTCTCAATAGCTCAAAATACACCTCTTTTGAAACAGACAAATTTCTGCCGATTCAGCTGAAACCGGGCCAAATTTGAACTACAGGTGCCTCGTAGTTTTCTCTTTATTTTTTGAAAAAATCATATTTAGGTACCCAAGTACCTATTTCAACATAGAAACACCAAGAGTTCATCCAGATTCAGCACCTAGGTACGAACGGTCATGTCCCCCGTTTTGACCGTTCTCCGAAACCGTCTTTGAAAATTCCAGAAAATTCAAAAAAACTCGAAACGATGCAATACCTTCGCGTGGTGTTGTTATATGTGTCATAGTATCCACCCAAAATAATAAACTTGGAATACGACAATTTGGTTGAAAATGTGTTCACGGAAATGAGCTATCTCCTACGAAGATTCATGGCTTTCGGGCCAAATGACGGATGTTTTGGCCACATCCATGGCATAGTTTGTTTAAATGTTACCATATTCCACACAGAGATGCATATTGGTACAACTAACAATGTTCACGAAGAAAGTTTTTTTTTCGTTGAATAAAAATACCATTTTCCGTTCCCGGAGTGTCAAAAATGGGTTTTTTTGTGAAGCACATACACAAAATATGTTGCAAAAATGTAAAAAGTAAAATTCTAAATATATTATGTCATGTTTGATCTACAAATAACAAACTTACTACCTCTCTATAGCTCAAAATACACCTCTTTTGAAAAAGACAAATTTCTGCCGATTCAGCTGAAACCGGGCCAAATTTGAACTACAGGTGCCTCATAGTTTTCTCTTTATTTTTTGAAAAAATCATATTTAGGTACCCAAGTACCTATTTCAACATAGAAACACCAAGAGTTCATCAAGATTCAGCACCTAGGTACGAACGGTCATGTCCCCCGTTTTGACCGTTCTCCGAAACCGTCTTTGAAAATTCCAGAAAATTCAAAAAAACTCGAAACGATGCAAGACCTTCGCGTGGTGTTGTTATATGTGTCATAGTATCCACCAAAAATAATAAACTTGGAATACGACAATTTGGTTGAAAATGTGTTCATAGAAATGAGCTATCTCCTACGAAGATTCATGGCTTTCGGGCCAAATGACGGATGTTTTGGCCACATCCATGGCATAGTTTGTTTAAATGTTACCATATTCCACACAGAGATGCATATTGGTACAACTAACAATGTTCACGAAGAAAGTTTTTTTTTCGTTGAATAAAAATACCATTTTCCGTTCCCGGAGTGTCAAAAATGGGTTTTTTTGTGAAGCACATACACAAAATATGTTGCAAAAATGTAAAAAGTAAAATTCTAAATATATTATGTCATGTTTGATCTACAAATAACAAACTTACTACCTCTCTATAGCTCAAAATACACCTCTTTTGAAAAAGACAAATTTCTGCCGATTCGGCTGAAACCGGGCCAAATTTGAACTACAGGTGCCTCATAGTTTTCTCTTTATTTTTGAAAAATCAATTTAGGTACCCAAGTACCTATTTCAACATAGAAACACCAAGAGTTCATCAAGATTCAGCACCTAGGTACGAACGGTCATGTCCCCCGTTTTGACCGTTCTCCGAAACCGTCTTTGAAAATTCCAGAAAATTCAAAAAAACTCGAAACGATGCAAGACCTTCGCGTGGTGTTTGTTATATGTGTCATAGTATCCACCAAAAATAATAAACTTGGAATACGAATTTGGTTGAAAATGTGTTCATAGAAAATGAGCTATCTCCTACGAAGATTCATGGCTTCGGGCCAAATGACGGATGTTTTGGCCACATCCATGGCATAGTTTGTTTAAATGTTACCATATTCCACACAGAGATGCATATTGGTACAACTAACAATGTTCACGAAGAAAGTTTTTTTTTCGTTGAATAAAAATACCATTTTCCGTTCCCGGAGTGTCAAAAATGGGTTTTTTTGTGAAGCACATACACAAAATATGTTGCAAAAATGTACAAAGTAAAATTCTAAATATATTATGTCATGTTTGGTCTACAAATAAAAAACTTACTACCTCTCTATAGCTCAAAATACACCTCTTTTGAAAAAGACAAATTTCTGCCGATTCAGCTGAAACCGGGCCAAATTTGAACTACAGGTGCCTCATAGTTTTCTCTTTATTTTTTGAAAAAATCATATTTAGGTACCCAAGTACCTATTTCAACATAGAAACACCAAGAGTTCATCAGATTCAGCACCTAGGTACGAACGGTCATGTCCCCCGTTTTGACCGTTCTCCGAAACCGTCTTTGAAAATTCCAGAAAATTCAAAAAAAACTCGAAACGATGCAAGACCTTCTCGTGGTGTTGTTATATGTGTCATAGTATCCACCAAAAATAATAAACTTGGAATACGACAATTTGGTTGAAAATGTGTTCATAGAAATGAGCTATCTCCTACGAAGATTCATGGCTTTCGGGCCAAATGACGGATGTTTTGGCCACATCCATGGCATAGTTTGTTTAAATGTTACCATATTCCACACAGAGATGCATATTGGTACAACTAACAATGTTCACGAAGAAAGTTTTTTTTTCGTTGAATAAAAATACCATTTTCCGTTCCCGGAGTGTCAAAAATGGGTTTTTTTGTGAAGCACATACACAAAATATGTTGCAAAAATGTACAAAGTAATATTATAAATATATTATGTCATGTTTGATCTACAAATAACAAATTTACCTCTCAATAGCTCAGAATACACCTCTTTTGAAAAAGACAAATTTCTGCCGATTCAGCTGAAACCGGGCCAAATTTGAACTACAGGTGCCTCGTAGTTTTCTCTTTATTTTTTGAACAAATCATATTTAGGTACCCAAGTACCTATTTCAACATAGAAACACCAAGAGTTCATCAAGATTCAGCACCTAGGTACGAACGGTCATGTCCCCCGTTTTGACCGTTCTCCGAAACCGTCTTTGAAAATTCCAGAAAATTCAAAAAAACTCGAAACGATGCAAGACCTTCGCGTGGTGTTGTTATATGTGTCATAGTATCCACCCAAAATAATAAACTTGGAATACGACAATTAGGTTGAAAATGTGTTCACAGAAATGAGCTATCTCCTACGAAGATTCATGGCTTTCGGGCCAAATGACGGATGTTTTGGCCACATCCATGGCATAGTTTGTTTAAATGTTACCATATTCCACACAGAGATGCATATTGGTACAACTAACAATGTTCATGAAGAAAGTTTTTTTTTCGTTGAATAAAAATACCATTTTCCGTTCCCGGAGTGTCAAAAATGGGTTTTTTTGTGAAGCACATACACAAAATATGTTGCAAAAATGTACAAAGTAAAATTATAAATATATTATGTTATGTTTGATCTACAAATAACAAACTTACTACCTCTCTATAGCTCAAAATACACCTCTTTTGAAAAAGACAAATTTCTGCCGATTCAGCTGAAACCGGGCCAAATTTGAACTACAGGTGCCTCGTAGTTTTCTCTTTATTTTTTGAAAAAATCATATTTAGGTACCCAAGTACCTATTTCAGCATAGAAACACCAAGAGTTCATCAAGATTCAGCACCTAGGTACGAACGGTCATGTCCCCCGTTTTGACCGTTCTCCGAAACCGTCTTTGAAAATTCCAGAAAATTCAAAAAACTCGAAACGATGCAAGACCTTCGCGTGGTGTTGTTATATGTGTCATAGTATCCACCAAAAATAATAAACTTGGAATACGACAATTTGGTTGAAAATGTGTTCACAGAAATGAGCTATCTCCTACGAAGATTCATGGCTTTCGGGCCAAATGACGGATGTTTTGGCCACATCCATGGCATAGTTTGTTTAAATGTTACCATATTCCACACAGAGATGCATATTGGTACAACTAACAATGTTCACGAAGAAAGTTTTTTTTTCGTTGAATAAAAATACCATTTTCCGTTCCCGGAGTGTCAAAAATGGTTTTTTTTGTGAAGCACATACACAAAATATGTTGCAAAAATGTACAAAGTAAAATTATAAATATATTATGTCATGTTTGATCTACAAATAACAAACTTACTACCTCTCAATAGCTCAAAATACACCTCTTTTGAAAAACACAAATTTATGCCGATTCAGGTGAAACCAGGCCAAATTTGAACTACAGGTGCCTCGTAGTTTTCTCTTTATTTTTTGAAAAAAATCATATTTAGGTACCCAAGTACCTATTTCAACATAGAAACACCAAGAGTTTATCAAGATTCAACCCCTAGGTACGAACGGTCATGTCCCCCGTTTTAACCGTTCTCCGAAACCGTCTTTGAAAATTCCAGAAAATTCAAAAAAACTCGAAACGATGCAAGACCTTCGCGTGGTGTTGTTATATGTGTCATAGTATCCACCAAAAATAATAAACTTGGAATACGACAATTTGGTTGAAAATGTGTTCACAGAAATGAGCTATCTCCTACGAAGATTCATGGCTTTCGGGCCAAATGACGGATGTTTTGGCCACATCCATAGCATATTTTGTTTAAATGTTACCATATTCCACACAGAGATGCATATTGGTACAACTAACAATGTTCACGAAGAAAGTTTTTTTTTTCGTTGAATAAAAATACCATTTTCCGTTCCCGGAGTGTCAAAAATGGTTTTTTTTGTGAAGCACATACACAAAATATGTTGCAAAAATGTACAAAGTAAAATTATAAATATATTATGTCATGTTTGATCTACAAATAACAAACTTACTACCTCTCAATAGCTCAAAATACAGCTCTTTTGAAAAAGACAAATTTCTGCCGATTCAGCTGAAACCGGGCCAAATTTGAACTACAGGTGCCTCGTAGTTTTCTCTTTATTTTTTGAAAAAATCATATTTAGGTACCCAAGTACCTATTTCAACATAGAAACACCAAGAGTTTATCAAGATTCAACCCCTAGGGACTAACTCGGCATAAAAGGTTCAAAAGATGTTCATAAAAATTCAAAAAATAAAAACCTTCGCGTTGTGTCATCATATCTGACTAAATATATAATTCTTAGGGATATTTTGTATTCCATTTTGACTAAATAGAGTCCCTATTATTCTATAATAACATAATTCATATTTAAGAAAAAATCAAAACTTATTTGGTTTAAATTAGAGTTTAAAATAAAAAATTATAAAAGAAGACAGAAAAACCCAAAAAAATGATGCTCAGCCGGCCGGCCCAACCCAGCCCAGCCTAGGAGACTCGTATGGGCGCCAGAGTTCCGGCCCAGCCCAGCAGACTGGTCCGGCCAGCCTGAGCGGCCGGTCCGGCCCAGGGCGCGTAAGGAGTATAGAAAATGACTCGATGTTCTTCTATTGCACGCAGGATCGATTGGCTTGGTGGTTTGGGCATTCTCTACCAGCGAGGAGGTGGTGGGTTCGATCCCCCGCGCGGACTTTTATTTTCCCCCGTGAGGCTGTCGTTAGTCCTGACCAGAAACCGCTGTGGTGGGACCCGCTCTACAGGTCGGTGGGGCCACAATTTGGAGGTGAGAGCGGATCTTACCCAAGGAAAAAAACGGTGGGTCCCGCTCTTCAGGTCGGTGGGGCCACAGTTTGGAGGTGAGAGCGCATCTTACCCAAGAAAAAAAAAACGAGAGCTGCGCATCTCTTTAAAAAAAATATTAACGAGACAAGTAAGAACTTTAAAAAAAAATAACGAGACATGTAAGCACGCCACATAAGCAAAACATGGTGAGGTGTGCAAAATTGAGACAAATAAGCATGACACATCAGCAAAATATGATGAGGTGGCATAATGCAATGTAGAGTTGGCCGTTTATGACCAATTCGTGTAAGGAGATCATGACTTTTCTAACCAAAATTGTCATTAAGTTTTCACGTTTGGACCCTTCTAAACCGCCAACGACCAATTGATCCGAAATGGTCATGGATCTATGACCAGTTCATCCACGGTCATTATAAAATGGTCATGTATCAACATATTTCTTGTAGTGCAATGCAGCTACGCAAGGACGTGGCGGACGCCCGGTGGCCACGGCTACGGCCGTGGACGTTTTGGAGGAAACCGCGGCGGTGGCCGTGGAGAAGGCCGAGCACAAGGTGGCAGCAACTATCGCCATGGTGGAGGAAGCAAAAAGAGCGGCAATGACCGCATAAGTGTTGTCTGCCAAATCTACGAGAAACCAGGCCATCTGGCTTGGAAGTGTTGGCATCGGTACTCCGAAGATGAAGAAGAGGAGGAAGAAAAGGGTGCCAATGCAGCCTCCTACGAGGCGGATCCAGCGTGGTACTCCGATACAGGAGCCACGGATCATATTACCGGTGATCTCAACAAGCTCACCATGTAGGAGAAGTACAACGGCCGCGACAAGATACACGCTGCAAATGGGACAGGTATGAACATTAGCCATACCTAAATAATGTCCTTCATGTTCCACAAGCCAAAAAGAATCTTGTTTCAATTCATCGTCTCACTCGAGACAATAACGTCTTTGTTGAATTTCATCCATGGTGTTTCTATGTGAAGGACCGTTGGTGTCATCATCAAGTATGAATAAAAAAGTTCTTAGCTCCACCAAGCCTTCAGCTACACGTTGGCATGATCGATTAGGCCATCCATCTTATAAAATTGTTCAACGAGTTCATAGGAGTTTTAATCTTCCTGTTTCCAATAATTGTAGAACTGAGTTTATTTGTGAATCATGTCAAAGAGTTAAAACTCATCAACTCCCTTATGTGAGATATACTAGTGTTTCAAATTCCTCCTTGCAACTTGTTTTTCTGATGTGTGGGGGCCAGCACCTACATATGTTGGTCGTTTCTCCTACCATGTAAGCTTCATAGATGACTTTAGAAAATTCTCATGGGTATATTTACTCAGAAAGAAATCTGAAGTATTTCAAGTCTTTCAAAATTTCCAAAACCTCGTTGAACGCAAGTTCAATAAGAAAATCCTAGCTATGCAAACTGATTGGGGTGGCGAATATGAAAATTTAAACCCTTTCTTCCAACGAGTAGGTATTTCTCATCATGTATCCTGCCCTCATGCCCATCAACAGAATGGGTCCGCGGAACGCAAGCACAGTCACATTGTAGAGGTTGGACTTGCCCTCTTAGCAAATACATCTATGCCATTAAAATTTTGGGATGAGGCCTTTTTAACTGCCACTCATCTCATCAACATGCTTCCTTCCTCGGCTATTGATAATGAAATTCCTATGACATGTCTCCTCAAGGAAGATCCAGATTTTTTTATCTCTACGTGTTTTTGGTTGTGCATGTTGGCCAAACTTACGCACCTATAACAAAAGAAAATTGGCTTTTCGTTCAAAACAGTGTGTTTTCCTGGGTTATAGCAACATGCACAAAGGTGTCAAGTGTCTTGACATCACTTCTGGTCTTGTCTTAATTTCTAGAGATGCGGTTTTTGATGAGACGGTTTTTCCATTCTCCAAACTTCATCCAAATGTAGGGGCTTTACTCCGTCGAGAAATGCTTCTTCTACCCGAATATCTCCAAAATCCACCGGTATTAGCTCATGGGGGGCAACAATGCATTGATCTAACACGTGATGTTCAATGTCCTATGCCTCTTAATATTTCTCAGATGCAGCAGCCGAACACAGGAGAAAATTTGGAGCATTTTGACGCTAAAACGAGCGCAAACAGTCGAGTACAAAACTCGGCGCTAGAGGACAACCAACGGGCGGGGTTCGAGGATGATTCCCATGAGATTTCGGAACAATCTTCATCGGGATTGTCGCCTGACAGCAGCGAATCCCGCTCGGGATCTCCATCGACCACGCGATAGGAGCAGCCCCCAACACAGCGTGTCAGCCACCAGGAGAGCGCCACGTCGCATGCCTCTTCGTTGACCGAAGCGTCGCGCGCCTCTGCGTCTGACGCGCCACAAGGGATCAGCGGGTCACCCCAGCCACGCGGGCCCGTGGCCACTGCTCCAACACGCGGGCTCCCGACCAGGTGGAGAGGGACCACGCCATGTGGCCCAATCGGCGGCGCGTCCGCACGCGACCTGCAGAGCGTGCAGGGTGCTGTTCCCCACGCTGATTCTCATGCGCAGCATCGATCCTCTGCACCAAGTGGAGCTGCAGGCGGTCTGCACCAACTCATCGCGCTCGGCTACAAACTGGTAAAAGGAAAGAAAAAGAATTCACTGATTGTATCATTAAATATGATACTCGTAGAAAGAAAACAACAAATAGTATGATTAGATACAGCATATCTGCATGTTCTGAAGAACCTGCAAATTTGCAAGTAGCATTAGATTATTCAAATTGGAAAAATGCTATGGATGATGAGTATAATGTCTTGATAAAAAATAAAACTTGGCATCTAGTACCATATAGACAAGGTATAAACCTTATAGATTGCACTATTGATAGATATAAAGTTAGGCTAGTGGCAAAAGGATTTAAACAAAGATATGGGATAGACTACGAGGATACTTTTAGTCCAGTTGTTAAATCTACTATCAGACTTGTTCTAGATGTTTCAGTTTCAAGACGATGGAGCCTAAGACAACTAGATGTGAAGAATGTGTTTCTTCATGGTGTTCTGGAAGAGGAAATGCTCATGAAGAAGCCACCTGGGTATGAAAATCCTAATGCACCTCATCATGTGTGCAAATTGGATAAATCACTATATGGTCTCAAGCAACCTCCGAGAGCATGGTTTGCCAAGCTGAGCTCAAAACTTCAAGAACTTGACTTTCTTCCATCCAAGGCTGATACCTCACTATTTATCTATAATAAGTCGGGTATTATCATCTTTGTATTGGTATATGTGGATGATATTATTGTCACCATTTCATCAAGCAAGGCTATTTCTGCACTTCTGCATGATTTGAGTACAACTTTTGCGCTAAAGGATCTTGGTGACTTACACTATTTCTTGGGAATTGAGGTAAAGAAAACTAATGATGGTATGTCACTCACTCAAGAAAAATATGCATTGGATTTGTTGACTCGTGTTGGGATGAAGGATTGCAAGATAGCTCCCACCCCACTTTCAGCTTCTGAAAAACTGTCAGCACTAGAAGGAGATGCACTTGGACCGGATGATGGAACAAGGTACAGAAGCATTGTTGGTGCACTACAATACTCAACTCTTACAAGACCAGATATTGCCTTTTCAGTTAATAAGGTTGGTCAGTATTTGCATGCACCAACTACTATTCATTGGATAGCTATCAAAAGAATTATGAGATATATTAAGGGGACTTCAAGCATAGATTTAACCTTTAGAAAGTCTTCATCTACTTTGCTTAGTTCTTTTTCAGATGCTGAGTGGGAAGGTTGTGTAGATGATAGAAGATCTATAGGAGGGTTTGCAGTTTATTTTGGTTCTAACTTGATCTCATGGAGTGCCAGGAAACATGCAACAGTTGCTAGATCAAGTACATAAGCTGAATATAAAGCTCTAGCAAATGCCATAGCTAAAATAATTTGGGTAGAGTCTCTACTTGGTGAGCTAGGTGTTGAAAGAAAACAAACCTCGTGTCTGTGTTGTGATAACATGGGAGCTACATATCTTTCTTCTAATCCTATTTTTCATGCAAGGACAAAGCACATTGAAATAGATTTTCACTTTGTGCGTGAAAGAGTTGCAAACAAGAAAATTGAGATCAGATTTATTCCATCACGGGATCAAGTGGCGGATGGCTTCACAAAACCCTTCCTCCTCGACTACTTGAAGAGTTCAAGCACAATCTCAATCTTAGGAAAGGTTGAGATTGAGGAGGGGTGTCAAATAGCCCTCTAGAAGGATAGAGGTGCGGTATAGTTTTGTTCAGGTTGTTGTTATCCAAACTGTACCGATCCATCTATTCTATAAGGATGAGATCGTATCCCCCTCTCTTCTCCTTCTATTGTAATCTGTTGGTTGTAACCCTAGCCATTGTGCCCACTATTTAACACGGAACCAACCCCGAGACAAAGGGCATCGTTAACCCATCGAAGCCTAGATCTTTGACGGTTACTTCTTATTTCTTGATGGTACAAACACATCGATGGCATATTTAGACATATGATACTGTTTGGGGCATACCATTAGCTCGCATTTCAGATGGTTATTCTCGTCATCCAAAACTCAAAAGTATGATAATTTTTCTATTACGACTTCTTATGAATTTTTTTTAATTATCTTGATGTTTTTCAAAGTTCTGCAGCAACGCGCGGGCTATCAACTACTTCTAACAATGCATACTCCCATTTCACAAACAAGAAAAAAAAAACATAATTAGAGAGCTAGAGAAGTAACTTCACACCCCCCAAGCATATTTGTCTCATAAATAAACCAGCCGTGAAAGCGAAAGACCACTCAATCATACGCAGCTGACCTTATCAACAAAATTTACTTGCATCGCGGAGATGTATCCACAAAATACCTTCGCGGTTTACTCCCGGACTCTCTCCTACTCGAATGGCTCTAGACATCCACAAACCATTCGCCCTATTTTCATCTCTATTTCCCCGCGTGCGAAACAAGCCAAATATTTCATGTTTGTCCAGTACTGTGACGCAGCTACCAGTGTCCCATCAGAATCATGGCAGCTAAACCATGGATGTTTTCCAAGTAATTTTCACTCGAGAGTCAGTCATGTCAGGATAATTATACAATAGTTGAAATTTGCACGATCGATTCCAAAATAACAGCACGTATATCTACAATGAGAATAGTAAATTTGTAGACAATATATCAAAACAAAAAAGAGGTGACGACGTGGCAGAAGGCTGTAAAAGTGGTCACACTCAGATCAACGTCACTTGGAGACAGGAACAAGTGTCCATGAGCAGCTGCCGTGAGTGCCACGTTGGGAGATTCGTCACTTGTGTCTGTCGGTCGTGAGTTCGTATCAGCCGCCAGATCTTTAGGGAACTTTTAATTAAATAAGCATGGACATCCATCTAAACAAAATTAACATTTAATCCGTCACTTGTGTCTCTCGGTCGATCGTGAGTTCATATTGTCACTTGCACAAGTACTCCCTTGTTAAGCCTAGCAATTCGACCCATGGGACTGTCCGCTCATGGGCACCGACCCTAATAATGGGTAGGGTATGGATCTGACATATTCACTCATGGGTCTTGCCCATAGACGACCCGATTAGTCGTGGGTATGGTATGGGTAACGATCTTCGCCCATGGGTCGCCCATAGGTAACCCGACTAATATTAATTATTAAATTTTATGATTTTCCGGTGTGTCATGATAATGTGCTCGCTATCTAATACAACATATACACTATGTTCTTGTTTTTTTTAGTGAATCACTACAGTCTAAACTATAATTGTTTAGCAAACATCAAAAATATTGTAATGCATCCTAGTGTAATGCATGTACCACGTTTCAGCCCACATAAATACAGCTGAAAGCTGCTTGTCCGTTCAAGTAATAACTCAATTAAAAAAGAAGCCTGTCAAAAAAACTGCTCAGCCCATGAGAAACGATCCATGCAAACAGCCCATGATTAGGGCCCACGGATGCAGCAGATGTGAGGAATCTTTTGTCTAAAAAAAAGATGGCAGGCAACGAACGCAGGCACATTTTAGACCATCTCCACTCGCGCTCCAAAGGCAACCCCCAAGCGTCTTTCCGTCTGACGGGTCCCGAGCGCGGCTGCTCACGTCTCCGATTGGGTCTTCCCGTCCAGACATCCTCTTGTTCCTGTCTGGCAAACCCAGCCCAACCCCGCCTTCAATGGCTCCCGTGGGAGGAGGCGGATCCCTCACATGGGCCAAGCGCCCAAGCCCAACACGCTCATGAACGATCCATACTTATCTGTACGCGCCTGGATTACTTGAGCCGTCCACGCGATCGGTTTCAAATACAACTAGGTAACCTATCGCCCGCGCCGCCAGCCTATGCGATGCATCTTCGTCTCAGCGACCGCCAATCTCTGCCACAGTAGTTGCTCCATCTGTTCCTCCGTGTCTATAATCCGGCAGTGGCCATGTTGCCGGCTTGCCGCTCGCCGCTCTGCCCGTACAATCGTCAGAAGACTCATCACCAGATTATCTCTCAAGGTATACAAATACTACCACTCTGATTCGAAGATATAATGCCTTAGATGCTAAATACATGTCAATATTTTAGGTTTAGTTTAACTAAACATTTTCAGATAAAAAAGAAGAGAATAACACTAACATATTGATTTTGCCATTCCCGCGCATCAAGAAGGCTAACAAATGGCATACAAGTTAGTTCTAGTTGAATGAGATATTAACTCGGATATCCCTCTGTAGCAGAATTTAAATTAATAGTTGTGAAACATGTGTCGTTGCATTTATATGTGCAAATTTTTTTTCTTAAAGTAAACATGTAGACAATAGTTGGCTCGCCCCCCCTATGCCTAAATCCTGGATCCGCCCCTGCCCGTGGGGGCGCCAGACGAGTCGTTCTGCGTCGCAGTCCCTTCTTATCAGCGACACAAACCGCCCACAAGCTAACCCACGCCGCCAAGTCCGCTTGCGCCTCGCCCATTTGCGCCCCGCACGCGTCGCCTCGCCCTCTGCCGTCTCCCTCGGCCTCGTAGCGCCGCCGCTCTCTCGCCCACCGGCGCCGCTCCCAAATCGTCTCCTTTCGAGGCCACTCCACGGCCCTTCTCCCGCCGCGCCTCCGTCCCAACGGCGCCTCAGCCGCCACCTCCGGCGACCAGAGGTAACCACCTCGCCCCCAAGGTGTTCGGCGATATGCCCGGTTGGACGTGGCCGTTGCTTTTGTCATATTTTGAAGTCATTTTCATTTCTACAGATGGACAGCGGCGATGAGATGATGGTGAACTATTTCTTAGAGAAGAAGCTGATATCGACGACAAGGAAGATGAGAACTTGCTTTTTCTTACTTGTTTGGCACAACTCCTTGCCGAGGATGAAGCCAATAGCGAACTAAAGCGAGGAGGATCCAAGTTTGGGAGGAGAAAGATGAAACCGAGGATGAGAATGAAGGGCCACTGCATGCTTTTCGCCGACTATTTTGCCGAAGAGCCAAGATTTGATGTTAAGGATTTTCGACGGAGATTTCAGATGTGCTGAAGGTTGTTCAACACATTGGTGCAGAATGTGAGGGAGCACGACCCCCTGGTTCAAGATGAAGAAAGACGTCGTGGGGATAGTAGGTTTCTCCTTGATTCATAAGTGCACTGCTGCTATGAGAATACTTGCATGTGACGCCCATGCAAATAGTCAGGACGACTGTCTCCGCATGTCTGAGTCATCGGCTATCTAAGTCATGTGCAGGTTCTGCACTGCGATAGTGAAAGTGTTTGGCCCAAACTATTTGGGAGGACCAAATAAGGAGGAAACTGCTCTGATCCTGACAACAAATGAAGCAAGAGGTTTTCTTGATATGCTTGGAAGCATTAATTGCATGCACTGGAGCTCGAAGAACTGTAGATTTGGATGGCAAGGATTGTATAAAGCGGGCCATGAAGTAGTTTGCAGCGTGGTCCTTGAGGCAGTGGCAGATCACGAGACTTGGATTTGGCATGCATTCTTCGGTATGGCAGGATCTCACAATGACATCAATGTGTTGCAGTGTTCCTTGTGTTCGCGAAACTTGTTGAAGACCATGCTCCGCCAATGAACTATGTTGTCAATGGCCACGAGTACAACAAGGGGTACTACCTAGCGGATGGTCTATCCAAGATGGTAAACATTTATGAAGACAATTTTCAATCCTCCAGGCAACAAGAAATCCTGATTTGCCTCGGTACAAGAGAGCACAAGACATGATGTCGAGCGTGCATTTGGAGTGCTCCAGCAGATGTTTGTTATTATGCGGTATCCTGCTCTCACTAGGTCGGCCGAGCAGATGAGAGAGATCATGAATGTCTGTGTGATCATGCACAACATGATAATTGAGGATGAGCGTGTCAATCCGGTGCATGATCATCTTCCATATGATTTTCAGCGTCCTCTCGCCAATGTGGATCGTAATGTGCCAGCGGATTGGACCGAGTACATCGCTATGCACATAGAGATCTGAGACGGTGCAACTCATGATCAGCTCTAAGATGATCCAGTGGAGCATTTGTGGATTCACAAAGGATTAGCGGCGGCATAGTGCACTTCCAATTTATTTTTAATTGTATGAATATTTTATTTTTATTTGTAGTCATTCATATATGTAATAATTTAAACCTAGAACATAAGTATTTTTAAGTATTTTTTAGACTCCAAAATAACAAAAATAGGCAAAATATTGCTTTGGGGGTTTTGGTTGGGGGCGCCGAATGGGCACGGCGCCGTCCGGACGAGCCCCTAAAGGGTCGCCCTGAGCGCCGATCTGGACGCCTATTGGAGGCCGCGAGTGGAGTGGAGATGCTCTTAGTACCACCTCGCTCACGACATATGCGCACCTATAAAGACAGCCTCGCTAAGTTGTTCATCCAGTTCTGCATTTGCCCTAGCCCAAAAAAAATTTAAAAAAAAACTTGACTTGATTATACCTTTTTTTTAAAGTTAAACTTGACTTGATTATACCTAATGGGCACATGAACGTGTTTTCTAGGATGTGCCAGATGGGTCTCCTGTCGGGTCGGGTGACCCGTTGGGTTCGGGCATTGGTCTGAAATTAGACCCATGGGTAGGGTCGTGGGCAGAAACCCTTGCATGTTTGTTAATCGGGCATGGGTCTCTACGAGTTTGACCCGGTTGAACCCGACCCGATTGCCGGGCTGATCCCTTGTTACATATTCTGGGAACTTTTAATTAAATTAGCATGGACATCCATCTAAACACAATGAAGCCACACACATATACATTTGTTTTGCCAGACCGACTTGAGTGGGTGTCCTTCTTTTGACCACACATTTAAAGGGCTATAGTTGTAACTTACCCGGTATCTACTTGATGATTAAACGGAAAGACCACTCATGCACCATAAGATATCATAATTGGCCTTTTCTAACTCCGTACGTGACTCGCCGAGATTCATCCGAAATATCTCACGAGCTTCACTCCCGGCCGGCATCATATTTGAGTGGCCCCTAGATTTGCAAATTATATTGTTCTACTATTTTTCTATATTTCTACATGTGACAAAACGACGAAATTCCATGTTTTTTCAAGGAATTGTTCTAGTTCCGCAACAACAGCAATGCATCAATGTCCCGTCAAAATTACAATGACAAAAAGGAACAAGGAAAATGTTGTAGTATAAATCGGAACTCACGTATTCCAGGGTATGTGTGCTAGAAAATTTTCGTCATCAATCTGAAAAAATACGGGGATAAGAAAATAAAAACTAAAAAAATAATTTGTAATACCACTTTCCAGCTTATGTCAAGTGGTAGCCGAAGATTGAAATTTTTTGGTTGCGTACTTTAGGTGGCACGTCGCTCTTTTTTCCACGTGTCATTGTTGTCGAGAGCGACAAACAAGCAACTAGTGTGTACTAATAATAGCATCCATTCATTAAATAATGTTATTGCTTAGCTGAGCTTGCCAAATGTACTGGTCAGTACGAATAAACCAATATATAAACATATATAAAGGAGAATGGTTGTCGTGAGACGATCAGTGAGATGTTCCAATGCGCTTGGAGCGGTGACAGCAAAAACAAATCCCATTATTTCTGATTATATCCGAACAGAAGGCTCCCCTCAAATTTAGTATAAGCCAGAGATATTTACGTCCATCCTTTTTCTCATCTCTCTTTTGGACCACCCTAACCACTACTATTTCTATAAACACCAGGAGAAAGCGAAAGGATAAAAACTTAGCGACTGAAATCAAACTTGCAACGCAGCACATTGTTGTTCATTACTGGGAGATAATAATAATACATCTTTTAAGATGCCTCGCTTTGCAAGACAATATTGTTTGCTCTCCTTATACTAACTCTCTCCCTTTTACATAAATTTTATGTGTTTAAATATAGATGTATATAAACGTGTTTTAGTGTATATACATACATCGATATTTTGACAAATGGAAATCAAATATTTTAGAACTGAGAGAGTACTAGTGGAACACATGCTCTTAATTAGTTTTGGAACCACAAGACTTAGTATTGTTTGCACGCACGGAAATCAGCTAAGGACCAACAATTTATTGGATATATACATCTTATATGCACACTTGTGGTTGCATCAAAATTTGCTAGAGAAACTAAAGCTTGTTTTCTATTTCTGATTAAAACGCAAAAAAAAAAGGAGGAAGTGATTTTTACGAGGCCAGGTCATTTTCTTTAACAAAAGTAGCAAAGCCAGCATGAAGTCCAAATCAGTGACTTGCACTACCCAGCATCCATCTAATAAACAATTAGTGCTCAAACATGTGGCCAGGGATTTTTCATCAGAAAGAATTGGGGAGTGGGCCCGGCCTACCCAGGAGATAGTATTAGCTGGCCACGTGGCTGCCCTTTCTTTGTCAAGTCGGTCCAGCTAGCTGATGTGTTAAGTTAGCAAAAAGTAAAGCACCAGGTACAGTTAGATTAGATTTCTGGAAAATTGCTCGACCAGGTAGGTGGCATATATTTAGAAATTGTTTCTTGAGGTAGGCCTATATAGAATTAATTATTCACAAAGTAAATCTTTTATTTACAAGAGTCCACATCACACAACAAGTCTCTCAAAACATAGTTTTAAAGTAAATTTATTTTATAGGGTGGAGATCCTTGTCTTGTCACATTCAGATGGCTAGAAATGTAACTTGATGGTTCGTATCCACCAACCAACCTGATAATAAAATGTAAAACATGTCAGATTTTATGTGGCCTAGACCAATGGACATAAGAGTTAGCCAAGTCGAGAAAGGGAAAGACCAATCATGTCATGCCATGAAATCGTAATCTCTACGTGTGTCATCGAGATAAGTCTAAAAAGTATCTCCGACGGGTTACTCCTGGCCTCTCCTGGTTGATGGGGTGACTTATTAGTTCCAAATTCAAAAAAAACATGTTTTGTCCAACGTGTTGTTTCACTTCCGCAATAGATTTAAAGCGATATTGTGCAATCCAAAATTAAAGTAACAGAAAAAACATGGGAAATTCTTGCATCATGAATTGTAACCGATAATACACTAGGATGACTAAGAACAAGAAAATCGCATGATAAATTTGAAGAAATGGAGTAAGAAAATAAAACAAAACCTAAGTAAAATAACTTGTATACTAAATAAATAAAAACTGAAATAAATAATACTAATTATATATTAAGAGAAGAAGCGGTAGAAGTGTAGAACTTCAAAGAAGAAATAAAAAGAAGAAGTAGATCCTACCATGTGACGTGACATGGCGTGGTGAGAGCATCTAATTAACTTGTGGCTCCCGTCATCTTGCCATTTCTAAAAATCCCTGCGTGTTGGAGTTGGATCTTTCTCGACTCATGGCTATGTTATTTGGACTGCTAGTAGCTGCACAACTATATTTGCAGACTTCCCATTTAACGTTAATGATAGCATGATATATAACCCTAAAACGTCGTAGCTTTATAGTGCGCTAATTTTTTTTTAGCCTATCGTCACAAAGATTGGGTTTTCCACGTTAGGAAAAAGATGTTGCTTCCTATTTATCGTTGTAATGAATTATAATACTCCCTCCGTCCACTTTTATAAGGCCCACTTCTTCCTATTGAAATGTAAGAAGTGGGACTTATAAAAGTGGACGGAGGGAGTATGTTGATTCCTTCTCTGAATCGGAAGATGACATCACTAATGTTTTTTACGCTATAACTTCCTATTAGCACGCTATAAAGTGTACAACATATGGAGCAGGCCGCCCCAATTTTACTTATTACGCTATTTTTACATTGGTAGCAATACGAGATGAGCTTGCTGCTAAGTTGAGCTTGCCAAACGGATTGGTCAGTGCTAATACTAATAACATATATAAACACAAACGAGAGAAGAGTGGCCTCTGTGTGACGATCGATGAGATCTTTCATCGCGCTTTTCAACGGGATGTGGCAGAAAGCATGAACGTCTCCCCGAGCTGCTGCCCGTGCCATTATTTTAATAGTGTCATTATTATATCTAATATGGAAGACACGCCACTTTGTCTCGATACCGCCAATTTAATATCAGCCGCAAGAAACCGCTCCATCCTCTCTTCCTCTTCTGTTGAGAGTCTCCTTTTCTCCCCCTTCGCTTCACCTCTTCGGCTCTACTGGCATGGTGTTGCCGGCCGCAGCAGGAATAGTTGTAACTGGCTCCGCCGTGGAGTTCGAAACTCCTTGTCTGTGTGAGAATGGGCTCAATAATTTTTTCAAGATTTGTTGCATGGTCCTTGGTGTAAAATTAATAGTCCAAATTTTAATTTACTTTTCTTATTGACTTTTCTGCAAAATGTAAATGCCCATGCTGCCGTGATGAGGGCGAGAAATAGGGAAAATGATCCGGGAGCTAGGGATGTTAGTGATAATTAATTAGTTTATACCAAAATTTCTGATTGTCTACCTGGATGCATCTACAATTCTAGAGGGCTAACTGAAGGAACCATGTTAGAGAGTTAGAAAGACATCTTCTCCATGCCAAGCCGGACACTGAAAAGAAGAAAAAGCATCTGAGTGGATGGATATGATTGATTAGTACCTCATCTAGAAAGAATCTTTCTTTTTTGTTGCGGGGTGATTAATACCAATTTTGTCCACACTTTCCATTGTTTTCCAGTTGGAGATCCATATACATCGATACCGTGGAGACTTCATTTTAATCTCACACCACCATTATTCACAATTACTTCCTGCGAGAGTCCTAATTTGCAAGGCAGTATCGTTGTTGACTACTCCTCTGTCCCAAATATAAGGCGCACTATTTTTATACTTGTATTTGATGTTCGACTTTAATTTCACTAATAATAAATTATATGGATTATTAGTGATAAATGGTTTTGTTGGATTTGTCTTGTAAAATTGTTTTATTTTATATATCTTTATACTAATTTTATGGACATATTATAAGGATAAATCATGATCAAAGTTGGACATCATTGACTAGCGAAATTAAAGGACGTACTTTTTATTTTGGGACGGAGGGAGTACTACTAATACCAATTTGAGTATGCCATCATAGCTCTAGCATCGTCAAATTCAACACATGTGTGGCATGCCCTATACTCATCTAAACACATGCAACTATCGATCGACATGAAGGAAAAACTAGTAAAATGAACATACGGTGCCTACTGGAGAAAAAAACTCGTCCCTCCCGCGTCACTCTTTGGGCGAGTAGGAAACCCTAGCCGCCGCCACTCTCCAGCATCCACTCTCTCTCCTCGCCACCATCGAACGGTGTCATCAGCCAAAGGCCGAGCGATGGCGGCAGTGGGGCTCCTCCTACTCCCTAGCTCGGGGATATTGGCGTGGGCCGAGAGCGTAGGCGTGGGCGACACGTTGGAAAAGGGGCTCGGCCGCTCCGACGGCGGTGTGGTGACATGCGGTGTTCGTGCGTGCACGGGTTGAGGTGGCAATGTTCACTCGAGTGGCATTGAGACTTCGTCCTGGTGGCTTGCCAACAAGGCCATGGGGCAATTCTCGATGGATGGCGGCGGTCGTGGTGGCGTGGATCTACTGCAATGCTAGCGGGGCTAGCACGTGTGATCGCGATGGGTGGATCTCAAGGTGTGGCTATGAATCGGCCCAGAGCTAGGTTCTATGGGCCCCGACCGGTGCATACTTCTTGGATTCCTTTTGCGGTGTGGTATCAGCTACCTTGGCGTTGTAGCACGGCGGCATGGCTAGTCAGGTTTGATCAAGGCATGCTGGGTCGCTGCTGCATCCAGCCGACGATCAGCAATTTCCCTCTTTTGGTTGCGGATGTCGCCTCTTGGGTATGGATTTATCATCCACCTCTTTCAATCGCCACTTTGACCATGCGACTTGCTGGCTTCTCGGTTTGAGGTTGCGACGTCGGGGCGGCAGCCCTTTAAGGTGTACTACATGGGCGTCTCTACAGCGAGGGACGTGGCGGTGGTGATGTCTTCTCTCCTTAGAAATATGGATGGCGGGAAGCGGAGAGCGGGAGTTCTCGGTGGCGACGCATGGGCTTTAGTAGCTCCCATATCGTGTTTCGCATGCCTAGCTCGGGGGCAGTGTGCGATCCATCTTATCGGGTGAAACCTCAAAACTTGGGTTCCGATGGCGACTGTGCCTACCGTTATGGTTACCCTTCTAGGGACGTTACTGTGGTTACCTTCGACGCGCTAGGGATCAACTTTTGACTGTCGTTTCAACGACATCGACGATCCACATTGTTGCCCTCTTCTTCGGGCGTCATCGAGGAGCTCCGGTATCCTTGGCGCGTGTTCCGGTGCTTTCAGTGGCGAGTTTGACTCTCTCTCCTCTTTCTTTCTTATATTAATAAGTTTTATAAGGTTTTTTTTTTTGAAGAATTGCTCCTTGGTGAGAATTTCAGAAATTCGTCCATGACAGGATTCGAACTTTGGTTGTCTGGGTTAGCCTCTGCTCCCCTAACCACTGGGCCTCTATCCGGTTCTCATAAGAGGTTTCTCATACCAATTTATACCGGTTTGACCGTTTACGATTTATTTATATAGCGGGACGAAAGTGTGATCTATCGACCGTGGAGTCACTTTAAGTTAACGTGACTACGAGTGTAACCAACAATTAGCCAGAAAGCAGACTCCCTCCATAAACCATGTGGCCAAGGATTTTTCAGCAACCAGCATATTTTTGTAATACAGAAAAGAAAGGCAGAGCGGTGGGCCTTTCCTGACCAGGAGATATTAGCTGGCTGGCTGGGCACCAAAGGTTTGGTCCACGTGGTGGGCCGCACAGGTGTAGAGAGGAGGGCTGACGTGGCCGCACAAAAGCGCACCGAGGGATAGATAGATAGATCCATCGAAAATATATATGTGGCTGTGGGCTATACTTTGCTCGTGAACTACAGCACCACCTGCCATTAGATTATTATTTGAACTAAGCAGCTTTTTCTTTTACTAAGCAGCTTTTGAGAGCACATGGCTAACACCAGCCTATACATGGAATTATTCACATTTCTAATTAATGACTATTTCTCGGATTCGAGCTTAGAGTCAGCATCCGGTCTGGAAACATTTCCAAATATGAGGTTTTGAGATATCTCTTCATCAAGCAAATAATAAGTATATTATTAGGAGGGGCGGAGATTCTTCTCTTTTCGCCCTGTCACCATGTGAGTTTATATAGAGATAAAAGGTATAATATCACCCTGGAAGACTTAATGAAAAAACATGTCTGAATTTTATGTGGCCAGCATGAGAGAAGGCAAACCAAGAATTTATAGGAGGCGCCCATTGGCCGCGTGGTATCACAATTGGCCTTATCTATGCCTTGTCCCTGAGATTTATCGGAAAATATCTCGGGCGGTGTACTCTCGGCCTCTCACGTGTTTGTGTGGCACTAAATATTTGTAACAACCATTCAAAAGAAAAAACTTCTGTTTTCAGCATGTGTGAAACACACACAATTCTATGCTTAGCCAATATATATGTACATGCATGCATCATTCATTTTTAGTCTCGTGTAATGCAACAATCGTCGCATCAAAATTGCGGTAAAAAAATAAATACGGGAAATCTTTTAGGTACTATGTAACTCAGATGTACTTACTACTTTTCTTTTAGAAATAAACTCAGATGTAGTAGTAGTACTTCTACTTAATCAAGCTGAAATCGTGAAGTAGGAAAATAAGCTGCAGGTGGGCCCGATGAGAGTAGTGGATAAGGGGGAAAGCGCGGGCAACCCACGGAAGGAGCCCACTGGTCACTGCGGGTGGGCCCGGGGCGTCCACAGCCACGAGTTCCCGGGCGCTTCTGGAAATTTCCGGCTCCGACACGTGGGGCCCGCGCGTGACGTGGTCGCCCTCCCGCCCCTCCTCCCAAAAATATATTTCCGTCGCCTCTCCCCCACCTTCGCCCCTCCTCCTCCGCCTCCGCCGCTTCCTCCCCGTCTCCCCGCCGCTTCCGCCCCGCACGTGCGCGCCTCTTCAGCACGCGCCGGCCGGGCCGCTCGCCGGAGCGTTCCTGTCTTTGCTTCTGCTCCTTCTCTCCTGCTCCGTTTCGGGCCTCCTTGCGTTCGCCGTCCGACTCCGGTGGCCGCCGCGGAGAGTTGCTTGTAGCCGGCCGTTCCAGGGAGATCCCGGAGAGAGCTGCTCCTTCTTCCGTTTCCGCCTCCGACTGCGTCAGCCGGCGGTGGTCCTGTCCGCTTCGACCTCGGGGACTTGTAAGCCGAGATTTACAGCTCCCATGGCTTCCACAGCGCACACGGAGGTAAACAAAATCAAAAATCAAAATCCCTCCCGCTCGCCCCGCGCATTCTCCCGCGTTTCTTTCTCCCAAACTCGCGAATTCGATTCGCGCGGTAAACTTTTTTTTATCTCTGTTGAGAGGGCGGGCGATTACGCTTCCTGATTTGCCTTATTACTGCCTGGTGATTTTTGGCTGGTGGACAATTGGCCACGCACAAAAAAAGGAGATTTTTTTTTCATGGGCACCAGCTCAGCTGCTTGCTTTTCGCATCGCGAGATTTTTTTTTTGTTTGTATCCGTTTCTCTTAGGGAAATGCCCCGTTCCGTTCTCTTCTGTTCTGTTCTGTTCTAGATACTTCTGTTTTGGGGAGGATGCGATACAATACGGACCACAACCACAATTTCTTTAGATTTAGATGCTTCGAGAAAAGAGGCATGGGCAGTGCCAGGAGTGCTACTAGTAGTTTGATTTGATAGAGCTACCAATCAAAGATGACACGGAGCCACGGTGCCAAGTTCGGCTCTCTTACACTGGTGGTCACTGTGTTTTTTTTTTAATGGTAGTGGTGGTGGTCACTGTAATAATGCTGCTGGTTACAGTTCATTTAATCCATGAATCGTCAAAGATTGATCAGGATAGCTCGGTTGCTTAGTACTACCGGCTCTTCTAACGACTTGATGCGAGTTGGTGTCATTTACTCAAATACCTACTACTCCCTCCGTCTCAAATTAATTGTCACAAAGTAATTAATTGTGACAAAGTTTAACAAAAGTGGATGTATCTAACACTAAATTATTTCTAGATACATCATTTTTGTCAAACTCTGCGACAATTAATTTGAGACAGAGGGAGTACATTGTTGTAAAAACCTCGAATTAGCTGTGCTGTTCAGTTAACCCGGATGGTAAAATTCAGAATGTGTTCTAGCTGAACCGCTGCTTGCTTGATTCTGAAACTGTGTGCTGCAGACTATTCAGCAATGTGTGTTAGCTTCGGGACTCATCATCTTTCTTCCTGCCTCTAGGAAAGGGACGGACCAGATTCATCTGGCATGCTGGTCAACGAAGGGCTATCGGCGGATGTTGTCAAACCCTCGGCGATGGG
Organism: Alopecurus myosuroides; assembly: GCA_028641055.1. Lineage (NCBI taxonomy): Eukaryota > Viridiplantae > Streptophyta > Magnoliopsida > Poales > Poaceae > Alopecurus > Alopecurus myosuroides. Next base: position 621,378,474 of record CM054057.1, on the reverse strand, counting down.
TGGGCAGCCTGTCAAGGTATCCACTTCTTCCTACCCATGTTTGAGGTCTATGAGCAAACGCCGGCTTGGTTTACCACTACATGATGCTTCTACGCCTAATGATGTGCAACGTGCTTTCGTCAGGCTAGGAAGCCCTACACGATCACGAAGCAGCGGGAGAAGTGGACGGAGGAGGAGCACGAGAAGTTCCTGGAGGCGCTCAGGCTGTATGGCCGGTCCTGGCGTCAGATACAAGGTTGGTGTGCGCAGCCCTGTATAAGCATAGTGTATCGTGCATTATTAGAATTCAATCAAAGTAGCTGGAATTAGTGGATTCTGATTCATCGGAACCTGTTATTTAGAACACATTGGCACAAAGACCGCTGTCCAAATCCGAAGCCATGCCCAGAAGTTTTTCTCGAAGGTGACTAAGTCTTTCCTGTAGTTATGATAAATTTAATTCGGCAGGCTATGCAACTGTGCTAACAGCGGCGTATGTTTTGTAGTTTTTTTTGTTGTTGTTGTTGATAAAATCTACATGTTTGTACAATATTACACAAGAAACAGAAGTTGTAGCAGTTAATTTGATCCATTGGTTGGGATGTCTACCGCGTTCTCATCCCATGCGGGTTTGTTTATTGTGCAGGTGGTGCGTGAACCTGCAGCTAAGATAGCGATTGAGATCCCTCCGCCTAGGCCAAAGAGGAAGCCATTGCATCCATATCCTCGCAAGTCTGCGAATTCCTCCAGTGGGGCCCATCATCCGGTGGCTGGGCAGCCGAAGCTTGCTCCTGTATCATCTTCCTCTGGTTCTGACCAAGAGAATGGTTCTCCAGTGTCTGTATTGTCTGCGATGCAGTCAGATGCTTTTGGATCATCAATGTCGGATCCGTCAACTCGGTGTACCTCCCCAGAGTCATCGGATGATGAGAATAATGTCCCTCTAATGATGACTGAGGAGGAAAATGCGCCTTGCCAACAAACAGGGATAGATCAATCCCTCAAGGTAAACGACAATCATGCGAATCATTCAGCATTACTGCTGGACAACTCTGATGTGAATGACATCTTGAACTTGTTAGGATGCTCATATTCTTTTTGCAGGAAACTAATCAGGACAACAAAGACACGGTTATGTCTGAAGAGGACTCTTCAGACGAGGTGCAGCAGGAAACAAGTTTGAAGTTGTTCGGGAAGATGGTCGTCATCCCAGACCCAAGGAAAAGATCTTCCTTACATGCAGCAGGGCATGAAAACGGCGAGCAAATACCACAATCCTCCAACAAAGCAACATCACAAGCCCCATCAGTTGGCCAGATTCCGGCACATACTGTGCCACCAAACGGGTGGGTCCTTCCATACAACTCGTACCCAATCCATCTAGGAGAATCAGCGGGTGCTAGAATCGCTCCTTTGCACGTGTGGTGGCCCTACTACGGGTTTCCTGCCGGTCATCCAAGAGCGCCACCGAGTGTGGTGGCGCGCACTGAAGCTACTGATGAGAGCGACACTGTGAAGAGCCCTCCGACCAAGTCGAACTCAGACGACTCTGATGATGGTGCTCGGCCAGCCAGCAGCAAGAAGTGGGAAGCACTCCAGACGCTTGGAGCGATCCAGGTTCCACGGTCGGCTCCGACGCTCAAGCTGAAGCCAAGCATGAACTCGGCCTTCGTGAGAGTAAAGCCGGTCAGCGGCGGCGGGGGTGGCAGGGATGAGCAGACGATAAGACAGGGATTCGTGCCGTACAAGAGATGTAGAGCCGAATGACCAGAGCGGGGGAGATTCCCCCACGTCTTCTAATTTGTAACTAAGAACAACCAACCCTAGGAGCCTGTGTGTTCCACATAATTCTTGCTCCGGTGTATTCACCTTAGTCATTTACTCGCAGAGATTGGCGATCCGGGTGATGGGCTTTGTTTGCTGCTCGCGCTCGCCTCGAAAGAGGCGTTGTCGCGGGCAGTTGCTGCTGTAAGTGTAGGCTGGAAGAAAGGTTTTGTAGGGATATTGCTGCCAATCTCTGTCTTGTCTCTCATGTTGATATTAAAGCAAAAGATGATTCTTATGCTGATAGTTGCTGATTCCTGATGGAAATCGATTTTTGAATGATACTCTTGGGAATGCTGGTTGGTTGCTGGATGTTGGCCTTTGAAGATGCTGAACAAAGCATGGTCCTGCTTTGATGATGAGCTTTGACATTTCAAGCAGTTTCCAGTTGAATGGTAGATCACAGGATAACAACAAGAGCAGACCTACTGGTCACTAATTCACTATGACTGGGCCAAAATATTTCTGTTTACAATAAGCAAATCTTCTGACGTATAGAAGGAAGAAACCAAATGTAAAAAATACACGAAAAAATTCCCAAATCCTCCAGGTTTTGACAGACGACTTGTGGAAGAAAGTTTTAGTAGGCACATCATTGCCTGTTGAAGTAAAAGCAAAAGATGCTAAAAAAAATGTAAAAGCAGAAGATTCTCATGGAAATCGATTGCTGAATGAGGCTACCAATGTTGGGTTACTATTGGGTGTTGTGTTGTCAAGAATTTGAAGATACCGGTGTTTACCATGAAAGGACACAAGGTTCATGACTAGTAAGTAGAATCTTTGCAAGTTTCTAGCCATGACTGCTTGGCGAAGAGAATGTGAAACTTGGCTGCAAATCGGCAAAACCCAAGCAAGCCAGCATAACCTTCAAACTCCAGAGGGCGTCAGAATCCAAATCATGCGAAATATGAATGTTCCTGAATGGATGGATAGGTTACATGAGAACTACTAGTCACTGGCCTGTACAAAACGGCCAAAATATTTCAGCCCACAATTACCAAGTTACTGATGAAGAGCAGCACATACATGTACAAGAGGAACCAAAATAATGTACAAATACACCAAGAAAGAAAGCTCGTCAAATGTGCAGTCCCGGCAACTTGTACATACAATACAAGGTATAAAGAATGTTGTTTATAGGCACCATCCGACCAGGCATTCAACTCTAGGTACAAAAACAAAGTAAACACACAAGAAATCCATCCCCCCCTGCCAGGTAAAACCCGGCTCGCCCTTGTAGCACGTGTATACACATATATATATCTGCAGTAAGGTGCACGAAAGACACATCACGACCTCTCCTATAACACAACATCCATCCCGGTCTGTCAGAATGCACTCCAGCTGTCGGTCCCATGGGTCGTTGGGCTGGCGGCTGTCTTCGTCGAGGAGGGCTTGAACGGCCCGCCGAAAGGGTCGTCGTCGTCATCAAAGGAGTAGCCCCTGTCATCGGTGGTGGTGCTCTTCATCGAGTCGAATCTCGCAAACGTGTTGTTGCTGCTTCTGTCGTGGTCAGCGTTGCTGCTCATGGAGTCGTACCTCATGAAGCTGCCTTGGTCAACACCGCCTCCTTGGTCGGCGTTGCTGCGGAAGGAGTCGAACCTACCGAACGCGTCGTTGCTGTTGTTGCCGCCGCCACCAAGGTCGGCGCTGCTCCCAAAGGAGTCGAATCTCGAGAAGCTGTCCCGCTGAGCCCCAAACGAACTGTTGCTGTCTTTCGCGCCAAATGCGAGCTCAGAATTGCTCCCAAAGGAATCGAACCTTGAAAAGCTATCACGCTGCCCCCCAAATGAGATGTTGCTGTCTTTCACGCCAAAGGCGTCCCCAAGCTCAGAGCTGCTCCCAAAAGAATCAAACCTCGAAAAGCTGTCGCGCTTCCCCCCAAACGAGCTGCTGCTGTCGTCCCCTGCCTCGCTGTACCTCGGTGAGAAGCTGGAGTTGTTGTACATGGGTGTGCTCGGGACGGAGGAATCGAAGAACCCCTTCTGCTGTCCGCCGTAGGTGCTGCCGGCTGTAGGAGACTCTACCCTGCCAGGGCCAGAGTCAAAGAGCGAGCCCTGCATCGGCGTGCTCGGGAAGGAGTCGTAGAAGGAGTTCTGCTGCATCGGCGTGCTCGGGGCGGAGGAGTCAAAGAGTGACTTATGCTGCATTGGTGTGCTGGGCACGGAAGAGTCAAAGAGCGACCTCTGCATCGGCGTGCTTGGAACAGAGGAGTCGAAGAGCGACTTCTGCATCGGCGTGCTTGGAACAGAGTAGTCGAAGAGTGAATTCTGCATCGGCGTGCTGGGGACGGAGTAATCAAAGACGGATTTCTGCAGCGGCGTGCCTGGCACGGAATCGAAGAACGGCTTCTCCACCGGAGTGCCTGGGACAGAATCAAACATCGGTTTCTGCTCCTTGCCAAAGGCACTTGCAGATGCCGAAGAACCGCCTGTCCTTATTGGGGGAAGACCCTGTGGCCCAAAGAATAGATCTGAATCACCATTTGCACCCTCCTGCAGAACAGATTGCAGAATTCAGTGCTATACAGCATAAAACAACGGTGCAAAGAATGCCACAAAAGGCATGACGAGAGCTTCACCTTAGAATCGAAGTTCCAGAGGGAGTCCTTATCATCACCGTGATCAAAAGATGGACCCCAAGAATGTCTGTTGTTGGCTTTATCTCCACGAACAGGGGAATCAGATGCTCCACGGTCACTGCCAAAATTACCAATCAATAAGACAGTTTTTTGAGGTGTTCTCAGCGCAAGGGGGGCTCATGTACACTGGTCTAAATAACATAACTTCATTTTCAAATTTGTGGTCTTTAGTCACCAAAATTAACACAGGAACTGACCAATGAGAGCATAGGTAGGCTTGTTTTCGTCATAGAAAAGACATGTTCTTCAGTTTCCTTAGCAAGAGGGAAAGGTGCATATTTCATATAAAATGGAAAGAGAAAATACCTAATACTATCAGCAGCTCGTGGTGAGTCATCATTCGTCCCAGATTGCTTTTTATCAGGTTCATCACTATGCCCATCCTTTGCCTTCTTTGCAGGACTATCTGAGCCAGTCACTTCAGGTTCAATTGTCTGCTCAGCAGAAGCAGCAGTTTTATCGCTCTTGCTGTCTTCTTTCTCTGTTGTTTCCCCATTGCTAGACACTTTGCCATTTTCAACAGCAGGATGATTTTCTTGTACAGGAGGAGGCTCTACTTCGACTGTGAGTTCCTTTATTATAGAAAACCCTGGAGAGAGATAAGCCGAGTATGATGGTTCAAATTTACGAATGTTATAGAGTAACACATCCAACAAATGATATGGTAAAAAAGTCAATCTAGCATACCGTCATCCGCAAATCTGTCCCATTCTTCATCCCAAACAGCAGCTGCCTCCTGTATTCCAGGTTGCCAGCCTAAAATGGGATGGGAAAGTAAACCATTCATTAAACCATTAGTTATTCTGGAAGGAAACCGAACAACACAAATAGTAGGATGCCCACTAAAAATGAAGAGCAAGTCAAGTTAGCAGCAAAACTGGTTTGCAATGAATTGCGCATTCCACTTGACACAGCTAGATTTGTGTTTACATAAATATTATGATACGCGGTACAATGAACTAACATATCCTTCATTCTATCTTTTTGTTTGCAAAACATTCGTTCTACCTTTATTCATAACGGAAACTGAAAATCAAGGTACAACAACAATTTAAACAATAATTGGAGAAAGATCACTTTGTAACTCGAAAGCAAAGGATAAAATATAATACTCCCTCCGATCCACTAAAAGTTTCATGAGTAAATAATATGGCCAGTACAACTTGTGTGTACAACTTCCGACATTTTTTTCCAGATCAGAAGGAGTACAACGTAAACACGATAATAGCACATACCAAAAGGAAGCTCCACTAAAGTAGTTGGTTTAGCTCTCAATCCATATCTCTTGCACTGTTCATTCAAAGATTTCACAAGCTCATCGAGTTCAGACTGTATCTGATTAGCCCGCTCCTGTAAACAAGAGAAGAAGGTCAGACAATAGTTTGATAACATTACAACATACCTAGCATGAAAGATTCTGAATTAACAAAAATGCAAACCTGAAGCTTCTCATTGTCTCCATCTCCTTTCTGCAGCTTAACTATGGAATTGTATATTTCCAATTTCTTGGCCTGTTAGCAAAAGGAGAAACAATAAGGTTTGTGTGGACTAAAAATGATTATTATCATCTGCTGCCATAAAATCACAAATGTACCTGGATTTCACGGAAAGTAGCCTCGTCCATTGATAGCTTCGATGCAACGTCTCCAACCTTCTTGCATCTCTCATCATATTTCGCTGTAAGTGATTGGACCTGAATACAGTATTGATGAAGATACGTGAGATTTATGCAAACTTTTATAAGTAATACATCAGGTCGCCATTGTTACATTAAATATCATGACACAATAAGAGACATTATGTGACAGTTGAAATACAATTCATAATCTATTACTATACCAACACAAATTGTAAGAGACATTATATGACAAGTAATGCACAAAATTACCCTTCTAGCTTTTTTACAACAATAAATTATGAAGTTCTAACTCCCCAAAAACAACATGCTGGATATTGTGGGTTATTCCAAGAGAATTCGATAACTGGAAGCTTGCACATGTACTACATCATCACAATATACAATAGTGCAAAACTCTGGTTCAGCACTTCCGTTATCTTTTTCTTCAGTCCAAACTTCAGAAATTGCAAATAGCTTGTGAAATCAGCAACTACCCTCAAAAGATGGAATAACGAGTTGCAGAAATTGCAAATAGCTTGTAAAAACAGCAACTACCCTCAAAGGATGGAATAATGAGTTGCATAGCTCATTTTCTTAATCAAGGTTACAGGAAACATTACCTCACGCTTATCAGCAGACATACTTTCTGAGACTTCATTAAATCTGTTATCACACCTACTCTTGTAAAGAATCTAGGGGAAAATAAAGAAATCAAGTCAGAAATGAACACATAAAACTAGAAAATAAGAATAGCTCATATTAAGCATTGGGTATTAGATCAAATGACTGAGATAGGGATATGTTCAATTGGTACAGGACAGAGGATACAGCCTGTACTTGACAGCAGTTAATGGAAATGATATACCAACACCTAAACGAGTAGAATGTGAAATGTGATTAAAATCTGATCAACAAGACTTCGCTAAGATTCCTAAACGTGTAAATAGTTCTGCTACTCAATACAGATGGACCTAACTCTTGCACTCAGAGTATATGTTTGCAGTTTACATAGTAAGGCATATTGCTATAGAGTACTTACCAGCTCCTGCATCTTGGTGCGAAAGAATTCAGTCTTCTCCCTAGAATCCAGTATTTCCTTTTCCAACTCTTGAACCTTCATATAGAATTAAACCATGTTCATTCTTACATATCAAGACAGCCTAAATGTGCAAAATTGTACTGTACTATAAAAATCCACATTCCACTTCTGCTCCAAGATAATCTCTAAAAATCTAATGGCACCACTATTTCCTGATTCTAAAAAAATATGAATTAGAATGTGAAACAATTATCCTCACATGAATCTGAGTACTAGAGGTTATATGTATTCTGTTTTAAACATCTTAACCAATACTACAGGAATTTAACTTTCAGTTTACTTTCTCATGAACTATGGAATGGAGAATACTGAACAAGAACCCAGTTATGGAGAGCCAAATTAAAACAAAATTTGGATTTCATTTTGTTTGTCCAGAATTTCAAAGTGAAAACTCAACAGATATTTCAGTTAATTAAGCCTAATAAGTAAATACCTTTTTATCGGCATCTGAAGCTTCCTTAAACTTCGCTTCAAGTGCATTTTGTTCCTCCTTGCTAAGCTGGCCAACCAGATGTTTCTCCAATGCTGGGACCTTAGGTTTTTGTTGTTCAGCCTGCTTCGTATCCTCATCATCAAAATGAAGAGGCCTTCGAGGTGGTGGCTTCATAGATGACGGAGGCATTCCAGGATGTGGTCCTTGCATTGCTCTACTTGCAAAACCTACAACAAATACCCAACAAAAACCATATCACTGACAAATGATTTCTCAATATTTGGTCCTCAAAAATTGAACAGAATAGTTCCTTTAGATGAATACCTGCACTTGGATGGGGAGCTGGACCACTAGGGTTTTCTGCAAATTGGCCAGTAGAGGGTAGTGAAATTCCCTCTGCCCAAATACCATCTGGTAATACATCAGGAAGTGGGCGCTGCTCTCGGAACCTCTCCATTAAGTACACAGCAAAACAAAATTCCTTGAAAGACAGCATCCCATCCTTATCCTGGTCGGACAAATCCCACACCTTCCTTAAGATCTCTGTAAGTGGAGAGGGGCAGAAATTTTAGAAACTGTAGGCAATAAATAGGATAAAGAACCAATGTCCAGAGAGATGTTGAGCCTCAGGGGTAACTTTCAGTGGAAAAAGAAGCTAACAATATATAGATAGTTTATTATTTGATGCAGTTTGTTTACAACAATACCAAGTTGCAGACAGAAATAAGTAACGTTATAAGATCGTGGTGGCACTCTGTAAACTCCAATATATATTTAACTATCGAAAAACTGTAGAATATGGATGACAAAACATGATCAAATATGCCAAGTTAATTTGCTTCTAGCTAGAGAAAATAACTAGTAAGTTAATAAAAAAATGCATATTTGCAGCTATAGACATATGCGCAAAGGGATCTAGTGGCAACAGGCAATAGCATGGTACCAGCAGCCAATGAATTTGGAACGCAGAAAACCTAAAGAAAAGTGCAATTAAATAATTGGCCATCTAGAAGGCAATTTTATGGCCAAAAAAAGTCAGGGAATAACGCAGAAGTAGGAACCTTCTTTCAAACTAATACTTGCATTTGCATACACAGATTAATGTTTTGCAGTTTTGCACGCTGCACTACACAAATAATCACCACCTAGTTATTTGCTTAGATTACTGGGATGTACCAAGTTCGCATACACAAAGAACAAAAACATGCAGGCAGTCACGGTATCTGGAGGGAGTTGTAGTAAATAAACACGGAAGAAAGAACACTACCTCTTGGCAACCTCCAACTTAAAAACAGATTCCTTGCCTCTTCACCAGTGATCTTCCCATCTCGATCCCTATCTACCTTGATAAATACAATCATATATTTCCTGACATCTGCTTGAGTGATCTTGGGCCATGGGGCCTGAAACTGTTTTTGATTCGTAGGAATTTGTCCACCAGGGATGTTAGTGTTCAATGGTCCTGGAGTGTTTGGTATACTATTGAACTGGTTTTGCTTAGGAGCTGGCTGGCTTGGTGGCACCTGGCCAGTATGAGAAGGCAGCGACGATATACCCTGAACAGGACTAGGCTGCACTGGCTTAGGGGGGTGATGAGGTGCAGCTGGTCCAAGGGCTGTAGAACTGGGCAATCCATTCGAAACAACATTTGGGAAAGATAAATTTTGCGTTGGTTGAGGAGTTGCAGAAAAAGGATCCTGCCCAAAACTTGAGTTAGACGATGTTCCATTCCCTAAGGGAACCAATGCCTTGGAGTCATTAACAGCTGGTTGAGACAGAAGGTTTAGATCTGCTGGATTTGCCTTTACAGACGCCGTAATAACCGGTGTATGAGCTGCAGGAGTTGAACTCTGTATTGGTATTCCCACTGTACCAAGGTTCACCGGTGGAGAAGCACCTCTAACTGGTGCTTGCGAAGTCACGCCCAATGGACTTGCGCTCCTCTTGCCACTGAACCAATCGGTTGATAGATTTGTCGTCGTTGAACCGGTCTGGTTTAGCACACTTAGACCACCTCCTACGGGTGGCCTTGGCGCAATTCCCTGAGCAGGGGCATTGTTTGCATTCGGAGGTTGTGGTGGCCTAACAAGATTACCAGGTTGGGGGGCTTGTGGGTTCAATGGTGCTCCTGGAGGACCATGTGATCCATTTATAGTTGGATTCTGTTGACGAGGACCTGGTGCCTGAGGGGGGGCAGCGACACTGTTTGGCTGAGGAGCTGCAGCTGGGATATTTATACGGGGAGCAGGAATTTTTGCAGCAGCAGGACCGAATAGTGCTGACTTAACAATGTCCGGTGTTAACTGTCGGCCACTCTGTGCAACCGTGACTAGTTTAAGCGAATTGTAGAAATCTTCACGCCCAAGAAATCCAGTCCGGTTTTTGTCAGCGTATGTCCAGATCTGCACCAGCATAAGAAATAGCTATCAGTACCAGTAGACAAAAGGCTACACGGATCTGTGAAGGTAAAAGGCAAGTAGCATATGTTCGCATTATCGATTGTCCCAAATTGAATTCATCACTTTAGATCAGTCTATTCACCAAATATGGAGGGCTTGCAAGTACAGTATCTGAGCTACAAACATGCTGAAATAGATACACTTTGCATGGCGTGGCTCAATTATCTACCGACCCCAAACCCATAATGCTTCCTGTCATTAGGTGGTAACTGTGGCTAGGCTCTGTATTCAGCAAGAATGAATAACAAGATAAACACGCAAGCTGCTACTCGTTGTGCGCATCTAGATCGGGGACCCACATGAATTTCTTTCTTTCAGTTAACACTTGAGAGCACGACCAAATCGCAGCTCAAGCTAAGATTTGGCACTGAACCCACATCTTTTTTTTAACTTAAAATAGCAATTCATCGCGTCTAGATTCCAAATGCGGCAAGCGCAAGAAACAACTAAGTTGAGCACTATGCGCATCTAAGCTAGGATCACAGGCAGCATGACAGCTTGTCCAATTCCTCCTAGCTCAGAATCTGTACCCCCAAACCCCAGTTGTTTCTCCACATTCCCTAAAGCTGGTTGATAGGGTCGGGGAGCTGCAGAGCAAGCAAAATCACGAGCTAAAGTAGCTAGTTACATGGGTAGATCAGAGCATAGGCACGCGGCAGCCGCATCAAGCAAAGCAAAGTCCATCGGCTCAAACCCAGACACCCGGAATGAGCAGAAGCTCCGCCGTCTGAATCTCGGGGCCTCCAGCCGGCGGGAGCCGCAAATTGCGCTAGATTCGACTCGCTGGGGAGTGGGGACCGAAACGAGCAGCGTCGAAGAATCGCTGGGGAGAGCGCAGGGGTAGGTGGAGGCGGGGGAGATCTGGGGGGGTACCTGGGCCAGGACGGGCTGCGGGAGCCCCGAGCCCTTGAAGAAGGCGACGGCCTCCTGGCCGCTGATCCGGCCGTCGCGGTCCAGATCCGCCGCGCGGAAGTAGGCGTCGAACGCCGCCTCCATAGCGCGCGCGCGCCCGGTGGAGTTCGGGCGCGCCGGCGTCCGGGCGGGCGGTCACTGACGCCGGCGGCGAGAGGGTTCCCGGCGGGCGGCGGCGAGATCGCCCGTGCTGCGTGGGTGTGTGTCCGTGGAGGGGACGGCGGTGGAAATGTCGGATGCGCGACGGAGATTAGCAGCGGAGATTGATTATTGATTGGGAGTAGTTGTTGCTGGTGTGGGCTCCGTTGGATTTCGCTTCGCTGGCCTTTTCTCATCTCGACCCAAAAATAAAACAAAAGAAACCGCCCTGCTTTCAAATTTCAAAATTTTCAAATGGATTTTTCGAGTTTTTCTTCTTCTGCCCATGTATTGCGCCCCGTTTTAATCACTGTAAAAAATAATCAGGCGGACCCCGAAATCAAACGGAGATTGTAATGCGGATCATGACTCCGGATAGAGGTAAAGTTCAGCACGTCTGAAATAGGTTTCCTGAGTTCCCACGTGTATAATATCAAGGATACATTAAAGAAAAAGAGTTCATCCCTCGGAGCTTCGCTGGGTACCAACGCCGAAATCCAGTGGGCATGGGCGATAGTTCTTCCTCACTCATCCCTCCCTCGGAGCTTCTCCCTGTTCTCCTTGTTCCACATGGCTCACATATTGGCTAGGGTTTCAAAGGAGACACTAGACATGGTCGTTGTCATATCCCCTCCCTTCATCGAAATAAAGGCTCCTAGCCGTGTTCTCCATCCCCGACACCCTCCTTTCTCAAGTTCTCTCCCCATCCGACTCGGCTGCCATCCGTGCCGCACTCATTGCCATCCTATCTCGGTCAACCATTGGGCATGTTGCCTTGCCACTACCAAACTCAATCTGATCCCGAGCTCATATCCAATGACAGAACTAACCAGTTGCGAAACAATATTGCTCTCGCTTCCGCCAATCTCACCTCCCGTCGTTGCCTTCCCTCGTTTCTTTCCCTCCAAAGATCATCTCCACCAGAATGCAAATAATGATGGAAATTTTACCCATGACAGTTACTGGTTTGCGTGTACGGGAATTTAAAAAAATTGTCTAACACAACCATCAAGATCACTATGGAGATAACGATGCATGCACATACGTGCATTGATCTGGTACTACGACTCACTAGCAGCGAAAGAACGATGTAATCGAAAAAGATTCTGATATATCGTAGATCCTTTCAACTAGGCCTAGTTGCAAGGATGTCGCTAATTCTCCCGTCAGAGACCACACGTGTAATACCTCTTATGGTGTGCAGCATACGCTCGTGTCAACCCGTCAACACTCCGGCGTCCAGGACTCGACACCGATAAAGAGAGATAACATTTCGACATTGCTAGTTGGTAGCTCTAATCAACTATGAGTATAGCTATATGAATCTGGAAGTTCTCCACACATGAGAGAGATTAGAGCTACCTCTAATTAAGATAGAACACCTCAAAAACCCAATTAAAAGAAGTTTTAATTCTACTAGAGAGAGAGAAATAGAGGCACAAGGCCAATAGATCTAATTGTGTATTCCTCAAAGAGAAATAGAGGCACATGGGTGGGGATTATATAGGTGGCCTAAAGGGAGACCTACCGTAGGGGGAGTACTAGTGTACGTGAACGGAAATTTAAAAAAATCTCCCTACGTAACTGCCAAGATCAGCTATGTAGATAACGGTGCATGCCCATACATGTGATGATCTAGTAACCCGACTCACCGGGCAGCGGAAGATCGATGTAGTCGTGATACGTCTCCAACGTATCTATAATTTCTGATGTTCCAAGTGCCAATTTTTACATGTTTTCTCTCTTCTTTATGTCATTTTTATCGATTTTTTGGACTAACCTATTGACAAGAAGTCATAGAGCCAGTTCCCTGTTTTCTGCTGTTTTTAGTTTCAGAAAAGTTGTTCTAGAAATATTCTCGGAATTGGAAAACTCGAGGCCTGGAAGTTTTAGAATTCCCGAAGGTTCCACGGAGTCCCGAAGAGACCTGGAGAGGGGCTTCAGAAGGCCCACACCATAGGGCGGCGCCACCCCCTTGTCGCGTCGGGGGGTGTGAGGCCCCCAGGGCTCCACCGCCTTTGCCTTTCGCCTATTTATTCCCCTCCGAAGGAAAACCCTAGACACCTGATCAAATATCCCCGAAAAGTTCTGCAGCCGCCGTCATCGTCAACCCTAGATCGGGGGGTTCTGAAGCTGTCTCCCGGCACCCTGCCGGAGAGGAGATCATCACCGGAAGCCTCTTCATCACCATGCCTGCCTCCGGAGTGATGCGTGAGTAGTCCATCCTTGGACTACGGGTCCATAGCAGTAGCTAGATGGTTGCCTTCTCCTCCTATGTCTCAATGTTTAGATCTCGTGAGCTGCCTAACATGATCGAGATTGTTCTTATGTAATTCTATGTGTTGTGTCTGCTGGGATCCGATGAATATTGAACTGATGCCAAGTTGATTATAATCTTTATTGCATATGTTATTTGTGATATTGCATGCTTTCCGTTGCTAGTGGTTGCTCTGGCCAAGTAGTTGCTAGTGACTCCAAAAGCGAGTATTTATGCTCGATAGTGGGTTCATGCCTCCTTTTCGCCTGTGCTCGAGTGACAGAAACGTGACGGGGGAGGATGTGTTGTTGCCACTAGGGAGAAAACAAAGTTGTGAGTGCGCGCTTGTACAATCATTGGTTATATTACACACATTGTTTAATGCGATTATCTGTTGTTTGCAACTTAATACCAAAGGGGTTTGGATGATAACATGAGGGTGGATTATTAGTCATAGATGCAGTTGGATTACGGTCTATGTATATTGTTGTAATGCCCGGACTAAATATCATAGTAGTCATCATGTCATGAATGTGCACTACGGTGCAACCTCTATTTGTCAATTGTCCAGCTGTAATTTGTTCACCCAGCATGCTATCTTTTATGGAGAGACACCACTAGTGAACCTATGAACCCCGGTCCATTTTCCTACACTGTTAAACAAAACCTCTACAATTTCCTGCTTTCTTTACTTACTGCAAGCATACACCGTTTTCCACACTATACGTCTAATCTTTGTTTTCAGCAAGACCGGTGAGGTTGACAACCTCACTTTACCATTGGGACAAAGTATTTTGGTTGTGTTGTGTGAAGGTTCCGCGTTGTTGCTGACACCGATGAGGCGCCATCACCATCGTCAGTGGCATCAACCTTCCGAAGATCCTCTTTCTCCTACTGGATTGATAACCTTGGTTCGTAACTGAGGGGAATTCTTACCGTTGTGCTCATCACACCCTCCTCTTGGGGTTCTCAACATGCATTGCCAACATCAAGGCACCATCAACGCGAGCATCAAAGAATTTCTGGCGTCGTTGCCAGGGATTTCAAAGTCATCAAGAAGCAACCACTCCCTCGTCACCTCTGCCATCAAAGAATTTCTGGCGCTGTTGCCGGGGAGAAAGAAGTCTTCTGGCAAGGGGGGTCTCTCACTCTCAACCTCTTTATTTTGTTTATTGTCTTGTTTTTGTTTTTATTTTTTTATTGTTTTGCTTCTTTATATCAAAAACACATACAAAAATAGTTTACTTTGTAGTTGTTATTTATTTGCTTGCTTTTATTTTGCTAAAATGAGTTCCTGTGAGAATACTAAGTTGTGTGACTTCACTAGCACAAACAACAATGATTTTATTTGCACACCTATTGCTCCACCTGCTCCTACTGCTGCTTTCTATGAAATTAAACCCGCTTTACTAAATCTTGTTATGAAAGAGCAATTTACTGGTGTTAGTACTGATGATGCTGCTGCTCACCTTAATAATCTTGTTGAACTATGTGAGATGCAAAAATATAAATATGTGGATGGAGATATAATTAAACTGAAATTATTTCCTTTCTCTTTGAGAGGTAGAGCTAAAGAATGGTTGCTACCTTTGCCTAGAAATAGTATTGATTCATGGACTAAGTGTAAAGATGTTTTGATTGGAAAATATTATCCTCCTGCTAAGATTATATCCCTGAGAAGTGACATAATGAATTTTAAACAATTTGATAATGAACATGTTGCTAAATCTTGGGAAAGAATGAAAACTATGGTGAAGAATTGTCCCACTCATGGATTGGCTACTTGGATGATTATATAAACCTTTTATGCAGTACTGAATTTCTCCTCAAGGAACCTATTGGATTCAGCTGCTGGAGGTACCTTTATGTCCATCACTTTGGGCAATGCAACAAAGCTTCTTGATGATATGATGATAAATTATTCAAAATGGCACACTGAGAGAGCTCCACAAGGTAAGAAGGTACATTCTGTTGAGGAAACCTCCTCTTTGAGTGGAAGACTTGATGCTATTATGTCTATGCTTGTTAATAGTAAATCTCAAGTTGATACAAATAATGTTCCTTTAGCCTCTTTGGTTGCTCAAGAAGAGCATGTTGATGTGAACTTTATTAGAAATAATAATTTTAACAACAATGCTTATAGAAATAATTTTGGTGGAAACAATTATAAGCCCTATCCTCCTAATAGTTGTAGTGGATATTCTTATGGTGGATCTGGAATGCCTAGTGAGGAAAGGATTGTAGAAGTTGAAAAAGCAACTAAGAACTTTATGCAAATGCAATATGAACAATATAAGTTGTTTATTAAAACTATGGAAGAGCAATCTACTATGTTGAGAACTATTAGTCAACAAATTGGGAATTTAAATAGAGAAATCTCTAGTTTACAAGGTAAAACTTCAAGTGCTGAGGTTAGTATTTTGGCCCTGTCAGAGGCACAATTTTCTTTGATCAATAAAATGGCTGCTAAAACTGAAACCAATGAAGATAGTACTTTTGCTGCAACCAATGCCATCCAAGTTCGAATTGATAATAATGATAGTTTGATGGCTGAATTACGTGCTATGTGGGAAAGAGAAGATGAATTGGCTAGAAAGAATAATATCGCTAGAGTTTGCACTATCACCACCACTAGTAAAACTGAAGCTCCAAGTGCTAGTAAACCTCCTACTATCAATGGTAAAGTAGTTGGTGTTAACAAAGTCTCCACCCCTTCGGTGAAACATGCTAAATTGTCTCAAATTGCTGAAACTGTTTTTGATAAAAGTGCTGAAATTTTTAGAGATGTGGGAGATAATGGTCCCATCACTTTTGATGATAATAATCTTGATTTTGATGATTGCAATATCTCTGAAGTTATTATGTTTCTACAAAATCTTTCTAGAAGTCCCAATGCTAGTGCCATGAATATGGCCTTTACTAAACATATTACCAGTGCTCTCATGAAAGTTAGAGAAGAAAAGTTGAAACTTGAAACATCTACCCCTAGGAAATTAGATGATGGTTGGGATCCCATCATTAAGATAAAATTAAATGATTTTGATTGCAATGATTTGTGTGATCTTGGTGCTAGTATCTCTGTTATGCCTCAAAAGCTTTATGATATGCTTGATCTACCACCGTTGGAACACTGTTATCCGGATGTTCATCTTGCTAATAATGCTAAGAAGAAACCTCTTGGTAGAATTGATGATGTTCTTATTGTGGTTAACAATAACCTTGTACATGTTGATTTTGTTGTTATGAACATTGAATGCAATGATTCTTGTCCTATTGTTTTGGGAAAACCTTTTCTTAGAACTGTTGGTGATGTTATTGATATGACAGAGGGGAGTATTAAATATCAATTTCCACTCAGGAAAGGTGTGGAACACTTTCTTAGAAAGAGAATGAAGCTACCTTTTTACTCTATTATTAGAGCAAGTTATGATGTTGATACTTCTTCACTTGAAAATACTCGAGTTGCTTTCTATACCTAGATGAAATGCGTTAAAGAAAAGCGCTACCGGGGGACAACCCGTTTTATTTCTCCGTTTTCAAGCCGTTTTCCATCGTTTCTTTCTGTGTGATTTTCACCTGGGTGTTTTCCATTTCCTTAGCAACCCCGTTGTATCTTTTCTTTTGTGTCTTTGTTAAGCCAAGTAAAGGCTCTAGTGGAAAGTTGAGACTATATTTCGGATTTCTGCGCAGGAAACAGATTTCTGCTGTCCACTGTTAAATTCGTATAAAATCACAGAAAATTCAAAATGACCTGAGTTTTTTTGTGCGTAATACTGGGCTATATACGCAACTTTTCTTAGTTGAACACTTTTTTATTTGAGCAACGGAAGAGTTTCTAACAAAACCATCTTTATCTGCTGTCATGTTTTGACAAATTTCTGCCAATAATTGCATTTGCATCTTAATCTCTTTCTTTTTGTGTTCTTTTAAGAAAAAAGAGTTTTAAAAGAAGTTATGATAGTAGATAATATGTTTATGAGTGTTAGGATTGTGTTGAAACTGAACCACTTTAATTTATTATTTTGATTGCACTAACGTTGCTAATGAAGATTGTGAGAAGTTTGGTGTGAAGGAAGTTTTCAAGGGTCAAGAGAAGAGGATGATATGACGTGATCAAGAAGAGTGAAGAGTCTAATCTTGGGGATTCCCCGGTGGTACATCCCAGCAAGTTACAAGAAGACTCGAGCGTCTAAGCTTGGGGATGCCCAAGGCATCCCCTTCTTCATCGACAAATTATCAGGTCACTTCTAGTGAAACTATATTTTTATTCGGTCACATCTTATGTGCTTTACTTGGAGCGTCTTTTATTTTTGCTTTAAGTTTATTTATTTTTTTGAAATAAGCTGGGTTGGACCCCAACATTATTTTATTGGATAGTGACACGCTCCTCTTTTTCATGGGAATACATTGTATTCTTAATCTTTGTCCGGCTGCTGCATTTATTTAGCTCTTGTTTTGCATGCATCTCTTATCAGAGATGTTAGTTTTAGTAGTGTTATATGAGTACTCTCATGTTTGCTTTCTGTATCATGTAGATTATTTTTGTTAAAACATATCTTGTATGGTGCTTGTTGGGAAAAGAAACTGTTGCTTGAGGTAGAATTTATAACGGTGCACGTAGAAGCTTGTATAGACTGTGGCTAGAACTTTTTCATGCCATGGTAAATGTTATTTTAGTTTTAAAGCCTTGTGGTTATTGAGTAGCATGAATAGCCTCAAATAGCAGAGAGTTTTTAATATGCCATTGAAAGAATCATGAGTTGTTCTTGTCATATTAAAGCATAAATTTGTGGTATTCTCCTTTGAATGGTTTATTTGGTTGACTTGGCTCATGCTCACACCATGTTTATGACTATGAACCAGTCACTAATAGCCTCCATGATCACTTAGTTTTTTAACTTGTGATGCCACTTATGCTTTGATTGATGATGTTTATGTCGTTATGCATGATTATGGCTCTTATGCTCTCTTGATTTATCGCTCCCAGTCTTTTGCTAGCCTTCACCTGTACTGAGTATGAGCTCTACTCGTGCATCCAACTCCCTAAAACCAAAGTTTTCCCATTGTGTCCACCGTACCTACCTACATGTGGTATTTCACTGCCACTCCAAGTAAATTGCTCATGTGCTACCTTTAAAACTTTCAAAATTACTCATGTTTTGTGTTCCTGTTTTTGCTCATGAGGACGTCAATAGAGAATCTCTATCTCACTTGTTGATTGGATTTCACACCCTGGACTAGTGGCTTCATCCGCTTATCCAATTGATAGAAGATCTGACAGCGGGGTGCCTAGCCCCAAATTAATGCAAACAAATTATCTTCACTATTTTCCCCCCTAATTTATCAGTCAAAGCATAATTGTGTAAACAAAAGAGAAAGAGGGATGACCTTCTACCCAGATGCGTACTTCATATGGGAGCCCCTCTTGTGAATCTAGTTGGCTTGTGACGTACTGTATTTTCTGTTTACCATTCGTTGACATTAGCATACACCATCCTAAAATATAGACACTCCTCCATGGTATGTGATTGTTGACAGGCACCCGAGGATTCAGTTAGCCATGGTTTGTGTAAGATGGATGGGAGGAGTGTCAAACTTTTAATACCTATGTTTAATAAAATAAAAGCTCTAGCACATGAGTGATCCATGCTTTCCTCCGCGAAGGGCCTTTCTTTTACTTTTATGTTGAGTCTCCATCTTCTAACGTTATGCACAGTTGAGAGAGCATTTTTGCCATTCTAAGTTTTATGTGCATTTGTCCCATAAACATCATTAGTCGATTCATGAAGTGTTATTACTTGTTATCCAACTATTTGTTCTAGTCTTCCTCATGAACTTTGAAGGTGTACTGGCATTTATGTTTTGTCCCACTCTTAAGGACTTGCGAAATACCACCTTGCCATGCTTTCTTTATACTTGAAACAAATGTATAACTTTCAATGCATTGTTATTCATGATCTTTTATTTGAGTTACTTCTCATGATGCAAAGTGATTGCTATGCTTTATTATTAAAGTTCTATTTATCATGTTTGTGTTTAAAGTTCTATGATCTCATCTTACATATGCTTTTACATTATAATGATCAAGTTTATGTTAGTAGCATGTCACCTCGGAAATTATTGTGTTTTTATCGTTTACCTACTCGAGGACGAGTGGGAACTAAGCTTGGGGTGCTTGATACGTCTCCAACGTATCTATGATTTTTTATGTTCCATGATAATATTATGCCAATTGCTACATGTTTTCTCCCTCCTTTATGTCGTTTTTATCGATTTTCCGGACCAACCTATTGACAAGATGCTACAGAGCCAGTTCCCTGTTTTCTGCTGTTTTTAGTTTCCGAAAAGTTGTTCTGGAAATATTCTCGGAATTGGAGCCCGGAAGTCTTAGAATTCCCGAAGGATCCACGGAGTCCCGAAGAGACCCGGAGAGGGGCCTCAGGGGGCCCACACCATAGGGCGGCGCCCCCTGGCCGCGCGGGGGGGTGGTGTGGGCCCCCCAGGGCTCCACCGCTTTTTCCCTTTCACCTATTTATTCCCCTCCGAAGGAAAACCCTAGGCACCTGATCAAATATCCCCGAAAAGTTACGCAACCGCCGTTGTCGTCAACCTTAGATCAGGGGGGGTTCTGAAGCTGTCTCCCGGCGCCCTGCCGGAGAAGAGATCATCACCGGAGGCCTCTTCATCACCATGTCTGCCTCCGGAGTGATGCGTGAGTAGTTCATCCTTAGACTACGGGTCCATAGCAGTAGCTAGAGGGTTATCTTCTTCTCCTATGCCTCAATGTTTAGATCTCGTGAGCTGCTTAACATGATCGAGATTGTTCTTATGTAATTATATGTGCTGTGTTTTGTGGGATCAGATGAATATTGAACTTATGCCAAGTTGATTATAGTCTTTATTGCATATGTTATTTGTGATCTTGCATGTTTTCCGTTGCTAGTGGTTGCTCTGGCCAAGTAGTTGCCAGTGACTCCAAGAGGGAGTATTTATGCTCGATAGTGGGTTCATGCCTCCTTTTCGCCTTTGCTCGAGTGACAGAAATGTGACGGGGGAGGATGTGTTGTTGCCACTAGGGAGAAAATAGCGGTGTGAGTGCCCGTGTGTACAATCATTGCTTACATTACACACATTGCTTAATGCGATTATCTGTTGCTTCCAACTTAATACCTAAGGGGGTTCGGATGATAACCTGATGGTGGATTATTAGTCATAGATGCAGTTGGATTACGGTCTATGTATATTGTTGTAATGCCCTGATGTCTACGCACGCTTCTATTCTTGTAGACAGTGTTGGGCCTTCAAGTGCAGAGGTTTGTAGAACAGCAGCAAGTTTCCCTTAAGTGGATCACCCAAGGTATATCGAACTCAGGGAGGTAGAGGTCAAAGATATCCCTCTCAAGCAACCTTGCAATCAAGATATAAGAAGTCTCTTGTGTCCCCAACACACCCAATATATTTGTCAGGCATATAGGTGCACTAGTTCGGCAAAGAGAGAGTAAAATACAAGCAGTATGGATGATTATAAGTGATAATAAAAATCTGAAATAAGTATGACAGAAAGAAAACATGTAGTAGAACAGGTGGAAAACGGTGTTTTAATGCTTGGAAATAAGGCCTAGGGCTCCTACTTTCACTAGTGGGCACTCTCAACAATGAAAACATAATTGAATGCATAAATATCATTTATTCACTATGCTACTCCGAACCACTCTCCGGTCGAATAACGAACACTAATCATTGCGTAGGGCTTTAACATCACTCCTCAAGTCTATATTCCCTCTCTAGGGCACCCCAATGTCACTACGAGCTCCATAAATTAGTACTAAACAAACGCCACAATTTCATAGGTTCATCTTCCAACACAAGATATAAATATCATGCTAAACCACACGGAGCACACACTGTCACCTTTACCCCGTGATCAAAGTGTTTACGGAGATAAAAAACCACTTGAGTAGCATAACAGATGAAGATCAATCTACATGTTCAACTAGATTACAAAGCTCTTGATCACATAAAGATCACACCATGGGAGAGAGAGATGAACCACATAGCTACCGGTAGATCCCTCAGCCTCGGGGGAGAATTACTCCCTCCTCATCATAGGAGACAGCAACGGCAATGGAGATGGCGGTGGATTCGATGGAGATGGTTTCCGGGGGCACTTCCCCGTCCCGGCAGGGTGCCAGAACAGAGATTTGTCCCCCGAAAATTGTCGGTGGCGGCGGCGGAGCTACGGATGTATTCTGTGGAAAAGGTCGATGTGTTTAGGGTTTTCCATCCGGGGGGATTAAATAGGCGAAAGGGCAGAGGCGGTGGAGGTCCATGGGCCCCACACCACCCCCTGGCGCGGCCAAGGGGGGCGCGCCACCCCATGTGTGGGCCCCTTGACGCCCCTCTTCGGTCTTCTGGATGCTTCCGGGGAAAATAAGACTTCCGGGCTTCAAACTTTCCAATTCCGAGAATATTTCTAGAACAACTTTTCTGAAACTGAAAACAGCAGAAAACAGGGAACTGGCTCTGTGGCATCTTGTCAATAGGTTAGTCCGTAAAATCGATAAAAATGACATAAAGAAGGGAGAAAACATGTAGAAATTGGCATAATATCATCATGGAGCATCAGAAATTAGGGATACATTTATGACGTATCAAGCATCCCCGAGCTTAGTTCCTACTCGTCCTCGAGTAGGTAAACGATAAAACAATAATTTCTGAGGTGACATGCTACTAACATAAACTTGATCAATCTAATGTAAAAGCATATTGTCGCACCCGGACTTCTAAAGGATACTCGCCGTTCCGTTGAACAGTAGTAGATTGGATTACGGGGCTTACCGGCACCCGCGTCCTCTTACGAGTAGGCCAACACACGTATGTGTGACAACCAACCCCTATCTGTTCAGCTTCGACGTAAACCATCCCATAGAAATCAGGATACTTCCGTTGACGTACTTCAAAAACATACACACATGGTACGTCAACGGCGTTGAACAAGTGATATCACAACAGATCTCTACGACACAAAAGATGGAAATAAGTTGCAAATAGCTCTCATTAGAGCAGAGATAGCAAATACAATCATTCAGAGGACACATGTCCCAACAATACATCATTACATCACAGCGGAAGCATTCAACATGTCTGAGTACAGACAAGAACCAAATAGGCCTAAGAGGCCGGAAACGAAAAGACGGAGCCCATCCACGAAGTCTCGGATCCTGCCCGGGTCCGCTATCTACTCGTCAGCATTCTCGTCATAATCCACGTAGTAGCCACCATGTAGATCCTCGGAAACGTCGTCTGCGGAAACCACAGCCCCAAAGGGGTCAGTACATAGACGTACTGGCAAGCAAGACTCACAGTTCAACAAAGTGTAACCCATCAACACCAAGCACAGATGCTTTGGGTTCAACGGAAGAAAGGGTGATATAAAAGATGCTGCAACTGGCGGCGCTAACCAACTACAGAGAACTACAACTTCCAACTAACAGATAGGGGATAAGATCGAGTATTGTAACCAACTGAAAGATAACTTCAAACAAACCCGTCCTGGATCTCGCCCTTATCGAAGAACCAATCCGAGGATAACTCACACAGTTGGATTAAAGATGAAGCAGATTATTGTGTCAATAATCCTATTACTAGTCAAGTTGTTTAATCATTGGGGTGTAAGGTTGTTAATCATTAGGTTTAAGTTGTCCTGAGTACTTGTTAGCCAGTACTTTCACCAAGTAATCCATAACCGCGGAAAACACGGCTTCTCGAGAAGATTTATCCCTGCAGGGTTGCACCAATTTGGCCGTACACGCATGAATAACCCGCCAGATGGAAAGGCCCTTCCACCAAGCGGGGCACTCAACACAACTCAACTCTTCTTCGCATCAAGCCCAAAGCACCTTGGGCGCACGGCTAATCGAGCCCAGAAGAAAATGGACCCTCATAGCACTCTAAGAACGTGTCCCCCTATATGCCGACTACGAAAGTTCCACCCGGGTACCAAGGGCTCGCAAGATCATGCATGCAGCAAATGGAAAACCCGAACTAAATGAGGCGATTTGGACGAGATGCGAATCGAATCAAATTGAGGGGGGCGCCCATACTCGCTTCCCACATGCGGTTAGTGCGCTCATCCTGGATCAGTAGACAGGACCCTTTTCCTATTAGGGTCGACACTAGCAGGCCTCAAAACCACAAGGGCCTCCTGCCGGTGCCTTATCATCGAATTATTATTAATAATAACATTAGCATGATTGATTGATTAAACATCGAGCCCCCAGAACATAATGGAATAGTAACAGAAAGTAACGGGTAACAGACTCGAGCAAAACAACCTAAGCATGCTAGTAAGACACAGGCTCAAACAATGGGGTGATAGGAGTGGAGGTGAGGCAATATCAAGGTTAAGGGATTCATGTGATGGGTTCGTAACAGAAACAACTACTACTAAGGCTAGCAGAAAAGAACAACGGAAAGTATCGGTAATCAATGCTGAAAAGGAACACAGTGGTTCATGTGAGTGATAACTTGCCTGCAAAACCCAGTAGCCTGGTACTGAGCTAGATCCTTAGAAGGGGTGTCGTAAGTATCGTCGGTCTCAACGTCGTCGTTTATCCGAGAAGAAGCAAACAAACAATGCAGGAAGATAAACAATCAATAACATGGCATAGTGCGCAAACGTGGGATGATGCATGACCATTTAATTGATGCATCAAAATAAACTAGTTGACAAGATAACAACATGATTAAATGGACCCACATGCAATTGGATTGCATATGAAAAGCCCATGAATTATGGTTGACTTAATTGTTCTACAACTAAGCAACATGTGAAAGTGGATTAGCATGATGCATGGATGAGGAAAACAGCAAAATAACAACAAAGATGCAAGTGGAAAAGGAATTTAACAAGGTTTGGAAATCATTTGTTAAGTTTGGAAAATTTGGTTACTTAAAGATGTCACACAAACAATTGTTGTTTTCATCAAGTTAAAGTGTTCAAAACAAATAACAAAGTTTATATTTGAAAAGAACATCAAATTTTAGTTGGATTACATGTTTCAAATATTGAAATAGGAATTAGGATGAATTTATTATGAATTAAACAATATTAAACAAGTTTTAAATGATTTTAAAACAAGTTTGAATTTAATTGAATTTTTTTATTGGTTCAAAGCATAAATTCAAACTCACATTTGAAAATTTCACACTTTGATGGTTTGAAAACATATTTTGCATGTTCAAAAATATTTTATTTTGAGCAAGTTATGATTTTATCAAATTTAAATGAATTAAACAAGGATTAAATTGTTTAGGCAATTTTAATTATCCCAAACAGGAAACAAAAATTATATTTGAAAAGGTTATTCAAAATGGTATGGAAAACATATTTTATTTGCATTTATTGGATTAATAATGAATTAGTTATTGATTTTAGCAAATTGCAATTGAAACATTTGAATTCAAATTTAAGTTGTATTTGGAAAGTTCAAAACAGGAAACAATTGGTACCATTAGATAGACAATTTTATTTAGAGCATCAAACATATTTAAATTGTATTATTTGGAGTTTTAGATTAAAAGTTATTAACAATTTAAGATTGAGGGCCAAACTGTAAATTAGGAGGACTTAGATTTAATTACAGAAACATTGGAAAACAAATGTTACCGCACGGGGAGCTAGCCCTAGGCACTGCCAGTGGGGGCCCAGGGCAGCTGTGCGCTTGCGTGGCACGGGAGAGGCTGACAGGGGGGGCCCTCCCTGTCAGCACTTGGTGCCAAAAAGGTGGGAAAAATCCCGAGCGAGGCCAGGGGTCGAACCCTGGACCTATAGACCTCACCCTGCGCTGCTGTGCTCTAACCACTGGGGTGGATCGCGTTCCTTGTCAGTACACCATGCGCAGTGAGGAAATACTTCAACGGTGCGTAACTGAATTTTACTGACGAACACATGACCGCATGCTGACAGAGAAAGTGCTCGACGGCGGCGATCGAGGGGGCAGGGCTGCGCCGTGGTGGTGTTCACGTGTGGTTGATGCAGATGGGTGCAACGCGAGCAAGATGGAGAGGAGGGCACGATGGGGCTCAGCGGCTGCTCACCGTCGATCGAAGACGAAGCAGAGGCGCGGTGCAGACTGCGCAGGCGGCGGCGTCGCGGACGGCGGCGGGGCTGCGGTGTCCCTCGTGCTCACCGTCGGTGTTGGTGACGGAGAGGGAGCGGTGGCAGCTCCGTTCCCGGCTACCCGGCGAGGAAACGCGCGGTGACGGCGGCGTTCACCGGCGAAGTTCAGAGAGTGGCGGCGGTGGTTGCCACGGTGGTGACGGAGATGGCGGCGGGGATCCAGTTGGTCCCCGTGCTCGAGACGGTGTCGAACGGCACTAGGAGAACACGGCGAGGTGGTTACCGTGGACAGCTGGGGTGGAAGGGGACTACAGCGACGGGGCATAGCCGGAATTCAGAGATGATCTTCGGTGGCCGTGGCAGAGAGATTCAGAGGACGAGATCGTGTCGAGGGAGAGGGAAGCGGCGGCGAGGAGGGAGATAGCTAGGGGCAGGTGGCTAGGGTTAGCAGTGGGTAGGTGGTCTTATGGGGTTCCGTGCTCGTACGGCGCAGCATCGAGCGGGGGAGGAGGGATCGCACGGTGGTGCGGCATGTCGTACAGGGATGACATCACCGCGAGGAAGGTGACAAGCGATGGAGGGGGGTACCGGGCCAGGTGGTAAGTGGGCTGGGCTGGGATAGGTTATCTGCTGCGCGCCGTTTTCTTTTCTTTTTCTTATTTGCTTTTTCTGTTTTTTTTTTGTAGCAAGAGAAAATGGAAGAGATAGATAGGTTTTAGTGCTAGGAAAATTTGGGGAAAATTATGGTTAGATTAGTTTGTATAATGTCAACAAATTGACAGCTTGTTTTTCCAAAACTTTCAAATTTAAAGTGCTGTTTGAAATTAAGTCAAATTTAGGGGTAGTTGTTATTAAATAAAATAATATTGAAAACAAAGGTTTTAATAGGGTGAACCCTATTGATTAATGTGATTAAAATTATTAGAATAGATTGGTAGTTTTAATGACTTGGATATTGGTGCTGTTTGCATAGGTTTCAAATTGGAGTTAGTTTGGATATTGATTGAAATATTTAAGACAAGAAATTAATTATGGTGATCATATGATTCTAATTGGAAACAAATGAACACCTTGTTTTGGTTATTTTTTTTTATAATTTCAAATTGGGGTGCTGTTTAGTGATTTGGTTTGAATTTTTAAATGTGATTTGGAATTAATTGATTGAATTAAAACCAACAATTTAATAAGTGATCAACATGGAATAAAAAGAAAACAATTTGGTTGTGTTTTATTTGTGATTTTTATTTCAAAGGTTGTAATAGAACAAGTATGAAAACAAAGTATTTGGAATTGTTTGAGTTTCATTATGATAACAAATAAAAAACAGTTGCAAACACATAGTAAACAAATGCAAACAAGAGAGTAAAATGATGACATGATGCAATACTTGAATTAAACAAGAAACAAAACATTCTAAATGGTAGGTTTTCATACTTGGGCTGTTACACATATGCACGCTGAGATCATGAAACTTTAAACACAGACATGATAAATTAAACTTTAATAATAAAGCATAGCAATTACTTTGCATCACGAAGAGTAACTCAAATAAAGGATCATGAACAAAAATGCAAAGAAAGGTAAACGTTTGTTTCAGGTATAGAGAAAGCATGGCAAAGTGGTATTTCGCTAGTCCTTAAGAGTGGGACAAAACATAAATTTCAGGACACTTTCAAAGTTCAAGAGGAAGACTAGAACAAATAATATCACATCATGAAGTAATTATTGATGTTTATGGGACAAATGCACATAGAACTCAGAATGGAAAAAATGCTCTCTCAACTGTGCATAAAGTTAGAAGATGGAGACTCAACATAAAAGTAAAAGAAAGGCCCTTCGTAGAGGGAAGCAGGGATCACTCATGTGCTAGAGCTTTTTATTTTATAAATCAGAGGTATTAAAAGTTTGATATTTGTGGAGGAATGTCTATATTTTAGGAGGGGTGTATGATAGTGCCAACGAATGGTAAACAAACAATACAGTACGTCACAAGCCAACTGGATTCACAAGAGCGGCTCCCATGGTGAAGGACGCAACTGGTGTAGAAGGTCATCTCTCTTTCTCTTTTGTTTACACAATTATGCTTTGACTGATATGATCAGGGGCAAAAATAGTGAAGATAATTTGTTTGTATTAATTTGGGCCTGGGCACCCCGCTGCCAGCTCTTCTATCATTTGGATAAGCGGATGAAGCCACTAGTCCAGGGTGTGAAATCCAATCAACAAGTGAGATAAAGATTCTCTATTAACGTCCTCATGAGCAAAAACAAGAACATAAAACAGGAATCATTTTGAAGGTTTTAAAGGTAACACATGAGCAATTTACTTGGAATGGCAGTTAAATACCACATGTAGGTAGGTATGGTGTACACAATGGGAAAACTTTGGTTTAAGGAGTTTGGATGCACGAGTAGATTTCCATACTCAGTACAGACGGAGGCTAGCAAAAGACTAGGAGCGACAAATCAAGAGAGCATAAGAGCCATAATCATGCATAACAACATAAACATCATTAATTAAAGCATAAGCGGTATCACAAGTTCAAAAACTAAATGGTCATGGAGGCTATTCGTGACTGGTTCGTAGCCATAAACATGGTGTGAGTATGCGCCAAGTCAACCAATCAAACATTCAAAAGAGAACACCCTAAATTGATGCTTTACTATGACAAGAACAACTCATGAATCTTTCAAGGCATATTAAACGCTCTCATATATTTAAGGCTATTCATGGTACTAAATAACCACAAGGCTTTAAATCTAAAATAAAATTTAGCATGGCATGAAAAAGTTCTAGCCACAGTCTATACAAGCTTCTACTCGCACTATTATAAATTCTACATCAAGCAGCAATTTCTTTTCCCAACAAGCACCATACAAAATATGTTTTAACAAAAATTTTGTACATGATACAGCAAGCAAACATGAGAGTACTCACATAAAATTACTAAAACTAACAGCTCTGAATAAGATATGCATGAAAACAAGGGCTAAACTCTGTACTAGCAAAAAGTGAACACTCACAGAACAATAAGAATGAAAACTAGAGTGTTCTAAGCAATGAAAACGGAGCGTGTCTCTCTCCCACACAAGTATGATAGGATCCAACTATTTATAACAGCAAAGAAAACCAAACAAATTAAAAACAAAAATAAAAGATGCTCCAAGTAAAGCACATAAGATGTGACCGAATAAAAATATAGTTTCACTAAAAGTGACCTGATAATTTATCGATGAAGAAGGGGATGCCTTGGGCATCCCCAAGCTTAGATCATTGAGTCTTCTTTGAATTTGCTGGGATGTACCACCGGGGCATCCCCAAGCTCAGGCTCTTCACTCTTCTTGATCACATCATATCATCCTCTTCTCTTGACCCTTGAAAACTTCCTTCCCACCAAACTTCTCACAATCTTCATTAGCAACGTTAGTGCAATCGAAATAATAAATTCACATGGTTCAGTTTCAACACAATCCTAGCAATCAAAAACACATCAGCTACTATCACAACTTCTTTTAAAACTCTTTTTTCTCAAAATAACACCAAAAGAAAGAGATTAAGATGCAAATGCAATAATTGGAAGAAATCTATCAAAACAGGACAACAGGTAAGGATGATTGTTTTCAAAAATATTCTGTTGCTCAAATAAAAAAGTGGTCAGTTAAGAAAAGTTGCGGAATAACTGAGGAATAATCACAAAAAATTTCAGATCATTCTGATCTTCTAGGATTTTATACGATGTTTTACGATGGACAGCATAAATCTGTTTTCTACGCAGAAATCCGAAAACCAACTCCAACTTTCGTCAGAAACTTTACTTGGCACTAATAAAACATGAAAATAAGGATACAAAGGAGTTACTACAGAAGTATACAACCCCTTTACTCAAATAAAACAGAGAAAAACAATGCAAAAATAAAAACATGGGCTATGTCCCAAGAAGTGCTTTTCTTTAAAGCCTTTTAGCTAGGCATGATAATTTGAGAAGATGCTCACATCGGAAATATGAATTGAAGCAAAAGAGAGCATCAAGATGCAAATATAAAACACATTTAAGTCTAACCCACTTCCTATGATAAATAATCTTGCAGAAAAACAAGTCATGAAAGCACAAGGCAACAAGCATAGAAAAGCAAAACAAGTGCAACTTCAAAAGTTTCAACGTAAGGAGGGGAAACTTAATATTGTTGAGATGCATAAAACCATGTTTCCCCATCTCATAATAACTTTCAGTAGCATCATGAATAAAATTAACAATATAGCTATTAGATATAACATTCTTATCATGAGCCACATGCATAAAAGAATTAATACTCTCCACATAAGCATAGTCATTCTTATTAATAGTAGTGGGAGCAAATTCAACAAAATAGCTATCATTATTATTCTCATCATCATAATCATTAAATATAGGAGGCATATTGTAATCATAATTAATATTTTCCTCTATTGTAGGTGGACTGAAAATATCATATTCATCATTGTAAACAGGTGGAACTAGAATACCACAATCATTATAATCATCATATATTGGAGGCCAACTATCATCTAAGAAAATTTCCTCCTCAAAACTTGGGGGACTAAAAATATCATATTCATCAAAACTAGCTTCCCCAAGCTTAGACTTTTCCATAGCATTAGAAATAATAGTGTTCAAAGCATTCATACTAATAACATTGCTATTAGCATGCAAATAAAGTTCCATTGGTTCTTTAATTTTCTCTTCAAACACTTCATGTCCTAACTCAAGATAAAGATTATAAAGCTCTATCATATTTTTGTTGTTTTCCATTAAGCATAACTAGTGAAAATAAAAACAAGAAAAGAAAGATATAGTTGCAGGATCTAAGGGAAATAACTTCGAGCACTCACACCCGAGGATGTGAGTACCTTTTACCTTACCTCCCCGGGAACGGCGCCAGAAAAGAGCTTGATGTCTACGCACGCTTCTATTCTTGTAGACAGTGGTGGGCCTCCAAGTGCAGAGGTTTGTAGAACAACAACAAGTTTCCCTTAAGTGGATCACCCAAGGTATATCGAACTCAGGGAGGTAGAGGTCAAATATATCCCTCTCAAGCAACCCTGCAATCAAGATACAAGAAGTCTCTTGTGTCCCCAACACACCCAATATACTTGTCAGGTATATAGGTTCGGCGAAGAGAGATTAAAATACAAGCAGTATGGATGATTATAAGTGATAATAACAATCTGAAATAAATATGGCACCAAGCAAACATGTAGCAGAACAGACGGAAAACGGTGTTTCAATGCTTGGAAATAAGGCCTAGGGCTCCTACTTTCACTAGTGGACACTCTCAACAATGAAAACATAATTGAATGCATAAATATCATTTATTCACTATGCTACTCCGAACCACTCTCCGGTCGAATAGCGAACACTAATCATTGCGTAGGGCTTTAACAGCACTCCTCAAGTCTATATTCCCTCTCTAGGGCACCCCCAATGTCACTACGAGCGCCATAAATTAGTACTAAACAAACGCCACAATTTCATATGTTCATCTTCCAACACAAGATATAAATATCATGCTAAACCACACGGAGCACACACTGTCACCTTTACCCCGTGATCAAAGTGTTTACGGAGATAACAAAACCACTTCATTAGCATAACAGATGAAGATCAATCTACATATTAAACTAGATTACAAAGCTCATGATCACATAAAGATCACACCATGGGAGAGATAGATGAACTACATAGCTACCTGTAGAGCCCTCAGCCTCGGGGGAGAACTACTCCCTCCTCGTCATAGGAGACAGCAACAGCGATAGAGATGGCGGTGGAGTCGATGGAGATGGCTTCCGGGGGCACTTCCCCATCCCGGCAGGGTGCCAGAACAGAGATGTGTCCCCCGAAACTTGTCGGTGGCGGCGGCGGATCTACGGATGTATTTTGTGGAAAAGGTCGATGTGTTTAGGGATTTCCATCCGGGGGGATTAAATAGGCGAAAGGGCAGAGGTGATGGAGTTCCAGGGGCCCCACACCACCCCCTGGCGCGGCCAAGGGGGAGGCTGCTCCACCCCATGGTGTGGGCCCCCTTATGCCCCTCTTCGTCTCCTCTTCGGTCTTCTGGATGCTTTCGGGGAAAATAGGACTTACGGTCTTTGAACCTTCCAATTCTGAGAATATTTCCAGAACAACTTTTCTGAAACTAAAAACAACAGAATACATGGAACTAGCTCTATGGCATCTTGTCAATAGGTTAGTCCGGAAATCGATAAAAATGACATGAAGAAGGGAGAAAACATGTAGCAATTGGCATAATATCATCATGGAGCATCAGAAATCAGGGATATGTTTATGACGTATCATGCCCGCACGTAATATCATAGTAGTCATCATGTCATGAATGTGCACTACGGTGCAACCTCTATTTGTCAATTGCCCAGTTGTAATTTGTTGACCCAGCATGCTATCTTTTATGGAGAGACACCGCTAGTGAACCTATGAACCCCGGTCCATTTTCCTACACTGTTAAACAAAACCTCTACAATTGACTGCTTTCTTTACTTACTGCAATCATACACCGTTTTCCACACTACACGTCTAATCTTTGTTTTCAGCAAGACCAGTGAGATTGACAACCTCACTGTACCGTTGGGACAAATTATTTTGGTTGTGTTGTGTGCAGGTTCCGCGTTGTTGCTGACACCGGTGAGGCGCCATCACCATCGTCAGTGGCATCAACCTTCCGAAGATCCTCTTTCTCCTACTGGATTGATAACCTTGGTTCTTAACCGAGGGAAATTCTTACCGCTGTGCTCATCACACCCTCCTCTTGGGGTTCCCAACACGCATTGCCAACATCAAGGCGAGCATCAAGGAATTTCTGGCGCCGTTGCCGGGGATTTCAAAGTCATCAAGAAGCAACCACTCCCTCCTCAACTCTGCCATCAAGTCGTAGAAGATTCTGATAGATCGTAGATCCTCACGGCTAGGACTTTCCTCAAGGATGTCTCTATTCCCTCATAAAGGATCACATGTGTAATCCCTCTTATGAATCGGACACGTACGCTCGTCCCAACCCGCCAGCACTCCGTCGTCCAGGACTCGACACCGATGAAGAGAAACAACCGTTCGGCGTTGCTAATTGGTAGCACTAATCAGGGCTGATTAGAGATATATGAATATGTAGAGAAACACGTGAGAGAGAGTAGCAATTATATCTAGGTCTAATCAAGAGAAGACACCTCAAAACCCTGATTAGAAGCTTTAATCCAATTAGAGGGTCTCTAATCAGATAGTCTAATTAGAAGGTCTAATTCTACTAGAGAGATAGAGAGAGAATTATATTTTATGTGTTTTTGCCTCAAGTGCTTGTGGTCATTTATATGGTGGGAGGAGGGGCTGGCCACACCCCCTCCTTGGCGAACTCGGATTGGACTC
The DNA here is from genome assembly GCA_028641055.1 of Alopecurus myosuroides. NCBI lineage: Eukaryota > Viridiplantae > Streptophyta > Magnoliopsida > Poales > Poaceae > Alopecurus > Alopecurus myosuroides. Next base: position 621,345,585 of record CM054057.1, on the reverse strand, counting down.
CCAAGTGGAGTCCAAGTTCCCCCCTCTTCCTCCTGGTTTTTCTTTTTTCTCTCTCAACCAAAATAAGGAATATTCCGAGAGGTTCTATGGGCCATCTATGGAGGCCCTAGGGCCCACTTGTCAACCCCCACATAGTGAGTGCATCCATGGAGGCAGATCTTCCCCCTCTGGCACTCCCTCGCCCCTTCTCGGTTTTTGCCTGAAATCTTACGGAATCATATGAACGCTATAGATAAAATCGTCAACCTTATCTACTAATGTCAGAAACATATTTCTAACACCCCGAGAAATCTCATGTCCTCTTATATTTCTCCCATAATAATCTTCCTACCATTAGCATAATTTCTCACTCATAATAACTTCTCTAAACCGACTCTGATTGATACCGGACTTGTGTAGCATCCCAACTTTTAATAAAAATGGAACACCTGTGTTATTGTGCTAGTCCCTGGATCAATTGCTAGCACCACAGTACAAAATGAAATATCATGCAAATGCATCAAATTCTATTTCATCGCATGATCCAATCTTTACAAAATAGTATTACAACTTGCATAGTCTTAGAAGACTAGCAAAAAAACAAAGATATACAGCGGAAAACATAATACAACATTGAGCCCATCTTCTTCATGTGCCACACGCAAAACATGTTGGCGATAGTCTCGAGATCCTAAACGAAATCCTCACTCGTCTTCAGAAACATCTGCAATATGGAATATGCAGCCACAAGGGAGTCAATACAATTTAATGTATTGGCAAGTAACACTATGGTGGATATAAATGGCAAGACTAATACTACATGCTTATTTGGCTGAGTGGAGTTTAGGCTAAGTTTGCATAAAGCCAGTTTTCTCCTATCTTTTATCATAAAACAATTTCATCTATAATGGTTATCACTGATAGAAATAAGTGAACCTTAACTAAATTTAGGAGTACCACTGATAGAAATCAGGGTAAGCTCCTACCCTTGTTCACCCATCAAAATTTTATTGTGAAGTTGGCATGATGAGATTCTTCCGTCAATCCTTGTCGAGCTTCTCAAATTGTCCATGACCGGGGACACAACTAAGATCTTAGTTTGTTGACTCTGCAGAGTTTGTGCACTTTCACCTTTAGACTCAAATCAACCCAAACATCCTATACACCCTGAGTGCATTAAGGAAAGGAGAAGACCGAGACGAGATCTTTCAGAAGAAATTCCACCACCGTCAGGCTTGACCCGTTCCAACCTATACCCCCTACATCTGCTGGTCAAGCACTGGTGAGTTCATTCAACTTAGTTGATCAAGACAGAGCCCATATGACTAAAGGCTGCACGGGAAGCTACTAAACTTAGAAGAACATATTAATCTCTTTGTTCCTGGGTGGGCATCCTCAAGTGACAACCTCAAGTGGAATAACCCTTAGATAAGGGCCCTGAGGCAACACTCAACATAAACCAGTCTTACCACTTCCACCCAGGTGTTTCATTAAACTTAGTAGTTTTATCCTCAACATCTAAATAAAACATTTGAAGAGCATATCAATTCTACTAAGTTCAGTGTCTTCTATACTACCAGGATATAAAAGGATGGCTACACACTACTTGGGATGTTAGCATAGCATAATACTTAGATAAAATTTCCTATCATGCATACTACTCAAAATCAACTAATGCATATAGAAATAATAGGTAGTTGATGGTGTGTTACTTGCCTTGTTGAAGTGGGTAAAGATATCACACTCTCTTCACAAAAGATCGTTGCTCTCTATATAATCTATTCATTGAAAACACAATAACAAAATAAACAAACATTCTACCAAACAACATACAAGTGTAGAAAACATACAGAGAAACTAACATATCAAAAAAGGGGTTTAACCAAGTTGACTGGGGCAAGGTCAGGATTTGAGTTCAATACTTGTTAAGGAAATTCCAAGGGTTTACTTGGGATGGACTAGGTTGAGTTTGATGTGATCTAACTTTATTATAACCATACTTGTCGAGGAAGTTTTAAGAGTTCACCAAGGTGATCTCACTATTTCAATTAAAGTAACACATAACAAAGTGTAACACTTAGTTGTCTTCATCAAAACATTTGAGTGATCTAAGTTAGTCCTTCCATTTTGGTTTAGGGTAGGTCTAGGTTCAACTAACTTCATAATGGAGATAACAAGATTAAAGTCTTGTTATTTTCCATTTGGTTCAATGGTTGGACAAAAACAACTTGTTATTCTTCAAGTTGTGTGGGTTGCTCCAAGTCTTCATATGCTTATCTTCTTGAAGATGATCTTCATGCTTCTATTGTAGGCTGGTTCCTTGGATGGATTCTTCTCTTGGTCTTGATAGACTCTTCATGGCTTTCACTTCACTAATTGTTTTGGGTATGGGGACAAATACCACTAAGTCAAATAGAAAAGAAGGAAATCAGAAGAAGATAGGAAGAGAGAGGGAGATGTTTTCTTCTAGATTTCTTCACACTTGTACTTCATTGAGTTACTTCTAGTTGATGTGGAGTCTAAGTCTTCAATGTTATTCCTCATAGCTCTTCATGTTGTCACCAAGTTGATAATAAAGTTTCCTTCTTGTGCTTCAGTTTTGATCTCCATTTTGCTGACTTGATGAATTCTTGAAGCAAGAATGGGGGAGTGGAGAAGTAGATAGAAAGACTAGGGTACTAGTGTTTGAGGTTCACTACTGGTCCTTTATATGGTTTACAAATACTTGGGACTTTTTCTTGGATCCAATAGCCATGACATCAAAGAATAACAGTTGAAAACAAATTCTAAGATATGGTAAAGATGGATGAATCACTATGTGGGGTTTTTGGTCAAAAACACATGGTCATGGTCCAAGGTGTCCAAAATGGTTGGAAATTATGTCTCTAGTTCAAGGCTACCAAAAGGATCAATTTTGCAAAAGGAACTATATTTTAATTATTTATAGAATTGATTATATGTCAAAAATACTCAAATAGACAACTTAATTTTAAATTAAATTTTAATTTGATCAGAAATTATTTTGGGACAGAGGGTATGAAAGTACACATCCTAAGGTTTCCAAATATATTTTATTTACAATTTTTAGATTTGTAGAATTTTAATCATGCCAAAATTCACCAAACAAGCATATTTGAATTTGAACTAATTTAAGTTTGAAAAAATTGAATTTTAATAGATCTAATAGATTCTACAGATCCAGAGGATTTCAAAAAGTCCAAGTTTGCTAAATTTGGCCAAGTGGTTAAAAAGTTATGATGATTATAGTTTCTAGGGGCTTTTCTGCAAAATGCTAATTTTAATTTATTCGAAATAAATAACAGAAAGCAGCTGGGCTCAGATTTGGTTATTCACCGCGCGGCGCGGCAGACAGGGAGTGGGCCTGGGCCGACTACGCGCTGCTCGAGCGACAGATAAGGATCATAACGCGCACTGACTGGGTGACACGCGGCGCGCTCTGGTTGGTTGGTACCGGTTCGGTAAGTGATCTATTTCCACGCATCGGATCTAGATCGGACGGCGGGGATATAGGACTCACCGGGTGGCGCGGGTGGCTGCCGGAATCTCACCGGAAATTGGCGGGGACGGCAGCGGACGGTGCAGGGGCTCGTCGGCGGGGTGCTCCAGGGGCCTTCCGGGGTTGGCGAGGGCATGGGAGGGCTCGTCTCGCCACACAGAGGACGATGGTGCCCTCAGGGAGGCTTGAAGACGACCGCAGCGGTGGCACGATGCAGACCGAGGACGGCGTGGCTCCGGTGGTCTTCGGGGACAGCGATGTCGTGGTCCTCCGGCTCGTTGGAGAGTACTACGGTGCTCAGTAGGGCACGGCGAAGAGGATGAGAACGGTGGAGGCGTCTGTCTCTTCCAAGAGGGCCGGCCCGACGCGGACGGAGGCGGTGCATCTCCGATGACCTTCGGGTCTTGCACGGTGGGGCAGTTCTATGGCGCGAACTAAAATTAGAAGAGAGTTGGAGGGTGCGTGCACACGAGGGGAGGCGAATGGGAGAAGTCTTGGACTTTGGGACGTTCTCACCTGGCCGGAATCGGTGGAATACGGCGGAGGCTCAAGCAACTCCGGCGACAAATCTTTGCATTCTTGGGGCAGAAAACGAAGGGGAGGGATAGGGAAAATGGAGAGGCTGGCTAGGCCTCTTAAGGGACGGCTCGGGGCATTCAAGTGGGAGCTTAAACACCCAGTATTAAGGCCGATTCAATTCGGTCGTTTCTAGTGAGGGAGAGGAAACGGGAGGAACAAGTTGATGACATCACCACGACGTCATTTTCCTTTTTCTTTTATTTCCTGTTAAATCAAAACATTAATAACTTATGTTTTAATTATCCAATTTACCTCAACTAAAATTTCATGGTCTTGTAAAATCATTCTCTTTCATACAGTAACATAACTTTGTTGTTTTCAACATATTTTAATTTCAAATTTTGAAACATGAATAATGCCTTAATAGTATAAAATTCATTTTTAAATAGAAACTAGTAAATAAAATAAAATATGGTTTTATAAAATTACAGAGACCTTCTTATTGTTAATTATTATTTTTCAAAAACATTTCAACTTGTTTTCATATTTTTATAGTTTTAAATATGAGGAAACATTAATAGCAACTTAATAGAAAACAAGGATTTTAAGTAGAAATATGATTTGAATGATTTCAGAAATATTTCCATGGTTAAAGTATTATTTTCTAGGACCTTTTAAAACATCTCATGCATTTTCATAGTTATAAATGGGTTGAAAACATATTTGTTAGGAGGTTTGCTCAGAAGAAATATTTTTCTTTAAGGTAAAAATATTTATTTTGAAAGGGGCTTTAGGGTTTATGGTATAGAGGTATAATGGACTCTTAATTTCAATTTCAATGAGTTATGTATTGTTTCCTTTTATTTCTTGCATCTCATTGGTTTTTCGTGACTTGCATAACATGAAAATAAAAAGTTTCAATTTTTTTGTGATTTTTGAGTTTTTCCAAAAACCAGGGATGTTACAGACTACCACCCTTAAAAGAAATCTCGTCCCGAGATTTGGGAAGGCTAGAAGGAAAGATTAGGTTTGGGCACTGGGTTTCGGAACAACTTGGTGGGCTACCACCCTTAAAAGAAACTTTTGTGGGTAGTCTATTTTAATTAGATTGGAGTGTAGATTGCTTTGAGTAGAAATTTCCTTCATTGTAGAGTTATAGACCAACATAGATCTGTTTAACTACCTTTGACACTGAGGGGTCACTCTTTGGGTTAATCAAAATTCTTTGGGTCACTCTCAACTTGGTTTTTTGATGTCCTTGGCAATCTTCCATCTTGTTATTGTCATCCTTGAAGGCAAACACCATGCTACTTCTAACAAAACTCTCATGGCTGGTAAAATCTTCCATTTGTTTGATACCTCCAAGGTTGGCTTGATCCTCACTGAAAATAGTACGTTTTCAGCAACACTAACATAGTGTCATTATTGTATTCTACCATTCTATGGTTCAGGTTTAACATTGTCGTCTCGTCTCTCTAATAGGGTTGTCACTCAGATTTAACATTCCTCATAGCAAAAGTAAATAATGTGAGTAGTCACCATGGGGGCCAATCCATGTTGCACTCAATCATTACCTTGTACTTGGATTGATGAATCTTTAATAACACTAGGTCACCTCACTTGTCTAACAGAAAGTTTCCATTCTATAAGACAAACTTGAGCTAAACTATCATTTCTCAACTAGTGGGTTGCGTAAAACTCTTACGTATCACAAACTGGATAGTTGTCTTTCTTCATTATTTCTTCTCTTGGTGCAGTTGCCTCTGAAATCTTCATAGTTCATGCAACTTTGATTCCACTTGTCTATCTTCACTTGTTGATTTGGCTTGTTGCTCCTTGGTACATTTGGCTTCATCAAGGATGTGATTATTCCTTCACACAAAAGGATAATTTGAGGCTAACCTCCTTAAATATGATGGCTTGTGTCTTGGTAGGATACTAGTTGTGACATTCTTGGGTGAAATGTTTGTGATTGCACTTCATATGGTAGCTCAATATGGTTGGTACATGGGTATGAGTTTCGGTTTGTCTTAGCATGAAAGAGTAGAGATTAGAAAGAGACTAAAGAAGATCCTACCCCAACACATAAGATCAAGGAAACTCATCTTGCAATCAACACATAACAAATACATTCATCACACCAAACAACATAGTTTTAGAAAACACCAATATTGTCATACCACACTCATTGATATGATCAATACACTGACACGTTAACGTTGTTCTAACAAGGAACTAGATTGGTGGTCTCATCTATATCTTCTTGAGTTTTCTTCAAATTCTTCTCTCAATGTCTTGAGGTGTTCTTTATTGTTGTGAAGTCTGGGTATATCTCCAAGTTTCTTCAATTGTCTTGAGTGTAGGTCTTCATGTGGTGAAAATACTTCTTGCACTTCTTGGTATGGTCATCAACATTCATGTCTTGATGGAACTGAAGAGGTAGGTCATCTAGAAAACTTTGAACGTGAATAATAGATGAGAGGATATGAGAAGAATTAAAATGATTGTTTTGTTTCTAGAAAGTTTGAACATAGTAAATTTTCAAACCTATGGTCTTTTCCAAACTTAGGGTCTCGAATTCTATAGGCAACACAATGCTCTGATACCATTTTGTAGCATCCCAACTTTTAATAAAGATGGAATACCTGTGTTATTGTGCTAGTCCCTGGATCAATTGCTAGCACCACAGTACAAAATGAAATATCATGCAAATGCATCAAATTCTATTTCATCGCATGATCCAGTCTTTACAAAATAGTATTACAACTTGCATAGTCTTAGAAGACTAGCAAAAAAACAAAGATATACAGCGGAAAACATAATACAACATTGAGCCCATCTTCTTCATGTGCCACGGGCAAAACATGTTGGCGATAGTCTCGAGATCCTAAACGAAATCCTCACTCGTCTTCAGAAACATCTGCAATATGGAATATGCAGCCACAAGGGAGTCAATACAATTTAATGTATTGGCAAGTAACACTATGGTGGATATAAATGGCAAGACTAATACTATATGCTTATTTGGCTGAGTGGAGTTTAGGCTAAGTTTGCATAAAGCCAGTTTTCTCCTATCTTTTATCATAAAACAATTTCATCTATAATGGTTATCACTGATAGAAATAAGTGAACCTTAACTAAATTTAGGAGTACCACTGATAGAAATCAGGGTAAGCTCCTACCATTGTTCACCCATCAAAATTTTATTGTGAAGTTGGCATGATGAGATTCTTCCGTCAATCCTTGTCGAGCTTCTCAAATTGTCCATGACCGGGGACACAACTAAGATCTTAGTTTGTTGACTCTGCAGAGTTTGTGCACTTTCACCTTTAGACTCAAATCAACCCAAACATCCTATGCACCCTGAGTGCATTAAGGAAAGGAGAAGATCGAGACGAGATCTTTCAGAAGAAATTCCACCACCGTCAGGCTTGACCCGTTCCAACCTATACCCCCTACATCTGCTGGTCAAGCACTGGTGAGTTCATTCAACTTAGTTGATCAAGACAGAGCCCATATGACTAAAGGCTGCACGGGAAGCTACTAAACTTAGAAGGACATATTAATCTCTTTGTTCCTGGGTGGCCATCCTCAAGTGACAACCTCAAGTGGAATAACCCTTAGATAAGGGCCCTGAGGCAACACTCAACATAAACCAGTCTTACCACTTCCACCCAGGTGTTTCATTAAACTTAGTAGTTTTATCCTCAACATCTAAATAAAACATTTGAAGAGCATAGCAATTCTACTAAGTTCAGTGTCTTCTATACTACCAGGATATAAAAGGATGGCTACACACTACTTGGGATATTAGCATAGCATAATACTTAGATAAAATTTCCTATCATGCATACTACTCAAAATCAACTAATGCATATAGAAATAATAGGTAGTTGATGGTGTGTTACTTGCCTTGTTGAAGTGGGTGAAGATATCACACTCTCTTCACAAAAGATCGTTGCTCTCTGTATAATCTATTCATTGAAAACACAATAACAAAATAAACAAACATTCTACCAAACAACATACAAGTGTAGAAAACATACAGAGAAACTAACATATCAAAAAAGGGGTTTAACCAAGTTGACTGGGGCAAGGTCAGGATTTGAGTTCAATACTTGTTAAGGAAATTCCAAGGGTTTACTTGGGATGGACTAGGTTGAGTTTGATGTGATCTAACTTTATTATAACCATACTTGTCGAGGAAGTTGCAAGAGTTCACCAAGGTGATCTCACTATTTCAATTAAAGTAACACATAACAAAATGTAACACTTAGTTGTCTTCATCAAAACATTTGAGTGATCTAAGTTAGTCCTTCCATTTTGGTTTAGGGTAGGTCTAGGTTCAACTAACTTCATAATGGAGATAACAAGATTAAAGTCTTGGTATTTTCCATTTGGTTCAATGGTTGGACAAAAACAACTTGTTATTCTTCAACTTGTGTGGGTTGCTCCAAGTCTTCATATGCTTATCTTCTTGAAGATGATCTTCATGCTTCTATTGTAGGCTGGTTCCTTGGATGGATTCTTCTCTTGGTCTTGATAGACTCTTCATGGCTTTCACTTCACTAATTGTTTTGGGTATGGGGACAAATACCACTAAGTCAAATAGAAAAGAAGGAAATCAGAAGAAAGATAGAAAGAGAGAGGGAGATGTTTTCTTCTAGATTTCTTCACACTTGTACTTCATTGAGTTACTTCTAGTTTGAAAGATCATCGTCCGTTTTGGTAATTATATGACAACATAACTGTTGGATCTAATGTTTGTTCAAATGATGAAAATGCCCAGGTTATTAGGTTCACTATATCTATGGGGCTAATGCTTGTGATATTCGAAAAGTGCTAAGAGAAAGAAAGCCAGGGAACCAAAATGTGCAGGGGCGGAAGCTCCGGTGAATCCACCGGAGGCTCCGGTAAATCCACCGGAGGCTCCGGTGAATCCACCGGAGGCTCAGCCCTCAACCTGTGCGCAAATAAGTTCCGGTGCACATCCGGTGGTTCCTCCGCCGAAATACCCTTCTGTTGGAAAGTGGCGGAGGTTCCACCGGAGGCTCCGGTGGACATCCGGTGGCCCCCTGGTCCAAGTGCAAATGGACTCCGGTGAAGGGTCCAGTGGTAGCTCCGCCTGCCACCCCTTCTGTTGGAAAGTGGCGGAGGTTCCACCGGAGCCTCCGGTGCGGGTCCGGGCGGAACCTCCGCTCGATCCACCGGAGCCTCCGGCCTCCTCAGCAGCGCGCAAAGGATAAGGCACTGCGCAACTGCGCAGTGCAAAGAAGACCCACCGGAGCCTCCGGTGAAACCACCGGAGCTCCGGTGCCCTGGACTGCAAACGGCCACTTCGTGGCCAAGAGTATAAATACCCCTTCACCTACCTCATAAATGCTAAGCTTTTCCCACTCTCTCTCCTAGCCATTAATGAAAGCTTCAACCTCTTAGATCTCCCACTCCGTCCACCAATCACTCCCAAACTTGGTGGAGAGCTAGAGGAGACCTAGATCCACACTTCCACCAAAGGAATCTCAAATCCATCCACCACAACCTAGTAGATCTAGAATCCTACTTGAGGCCTAGAAACCTTAGTAGATCTCGTGCTTGTAGTTTCCACCTTGTTGCAAGAAGCTACGGATTGCTTGAGCCTCCATCCTTGTGGAGTGACCTCAAGCCCTTGTAAAGGTTTGGTCAACGCCTTCAAGTCGACCTCATAGTGGAAACGAGCATCTCCCTCACCGGAGAAGCTCAAGGAGAACAAGGTGTGCACAACCGTGCTATTGAGGAGCGCCTAGGTGGCTCCCCACCTCTCCAACGTAGACGTACTTCTCTTTGAGAAGGAACTACGGTGACACATATCCTTGTCTCCTTGTTTACACTTGTTTGTTTGCTTTACTACCTTACGCTTTACTTCCGTTGCACATACTACTCTCTTCACATAGGTTGTTCACTTAGTTGCACATCTAGAGAATCGTATCTTATCTTACTAAGCCCCTTAAAAAGAAAAGAAAAGAAAAATTGGTAGTCAACCTATTCACCCCCTCTAGTTGACCATAGTGCACTTTCAATTGGTATCAGAGCCTCGGCTCTTACTAAGGGCTTAACCGCCTAAGAGTACAATGGTTGATGAAAATACCCCCGGTAGTTCTAGTGCGGAAATCTCCAAGATGTCCGACAGTATATCTAACCTACAAGACTCGGTTGGAATCCTCCAAGCCGAAATGTCTAAGGTTAGCTCTACTGTCAGTACGGAGGTTTCTAGCATCAAGAAAATGATGGAGGTATTGATGGGGAGAACCAAGGAGTCCGAGGAAGCACCTCTCACTACCAACGATGTTAGCTCGGATGAAGAATCCATTCCGGACATTGATGAAATGGAAGCTAACATCGCTTTAGCTAAGGCGAAAGCCAAAGCAAAAGCCATAAAAAGGCTAAGAGTAGTGGGAACTCCGAGGGCTCCAAGTCTCAATCGGCTAACGGTTCGGGGTCTAACTCTAAAGTTCCACCGCCTCCCAATTACGATTCTATCCACCCTATTGCTACAATACATGGTTAATGTTGGAAATCCTCCCATGCTTAACACTAACGAATTCTCATCATGGAAGTTCGATATGGAGTCTCATATTTGTTGCACCGCTCTATGGAGAAGCGTTGTTCATGGATTCCACCCTCATGATCCAAACAACTTGACCCCAAGAGAGGACGTGGAGTTCCAACTCAACAAGACCGCTATTGTGACTATCCAAAAGGCTCTCCCAAGAGAACATCTTGAGCACATTCGCGGCTTGAAGACCGCCAAGGAAGCATGGGATAAACTTGACTCCTTGTTCCAAGGAAATGCTAGCATTCAATCATCAAAATATGATGTTGCTCTCGACAAGTCCGAGAACTTCGTCATGCTTGAAGACGAGAGTCCCGAGGAGCTATATAGAAGAGTTGTCACTCTTGGCAATCAACTAAGAGATTTTGGGAAAGAGGAAATCTCGGATGAATGGATCAAGAGGAAGTTTGTCAAGGCCATAACTCCATTTGAGAAGAACCTCTCCACTAGCATTCGAACAAGATCCGACTACAACTCCCTTAACTCCATTGGAGTGCTAAGTGAGTTCATTGCCATATCCTTATCTCACAAAGTGCGGATGATGCTCTGCTCGCTCTAGAGGACATGGAAAGTCTCCCACCTTGCTTTGAAGTCTAGAGCAATGGCCAAGATTGAAGAAGTTGATGATGATGATGATGATGATGATGAGGACTATGAGGATACATACAAGGGTGCCCTAAATGTATTGCTCTTGCCATGCAAGGGTATTGGAAGAGATGGGAGGCTCACAAAGCCGGTGCCAAGACCTTCAAGGAACAAGATCTTTAGGAAGAAAGGGGAACGGCCAAGGACATGTTATAATTGTGGAAGTGCAAACCACTTCGTCAAAGAGTGTCCCTTTGAGCCAAGAGAAGAGAATGAAGGGAAGCTTGTTCGCAAGGACAAGAACAAAGCTCCACAAAACAAGAACCTCGCTAGAAAGGTTCCAAGGGCTCTATATGTTCAAGAAGGCCCCACATTGGAGACATACTACTCGGAGATGAAGGAGAAGATGAAGTCGTAGGTGTTGCCCACGTCGCCATAGCTACACATTCCTCTTTCATCGGTCCTCTCTATTTGAATCTCCCAATGAGAAGACATCGGTCCGACCTACATGTCTCATGGCAAAAGCACCGCGGTAATAACTTCCACCTCCAAGTTATTACCACTACCTCTCCCTCATTATTGGATTGTGTTGAAAACATTGGTGAAGATGAGGAGGCCAAGAACTAGGGTCTTGGTTGAGTAGTCTTGAAGGTGAAACTAAAGAAAAAGTAAAAGCTCTCCTAAGGCAACTTGATGATGCCAACTCTCTCATTGATGAGAAAATGAGGAAATCATCATGACCTTGGAGAATCATGGTGGTACCAATGGGATCATGATGGTGAACTAATTAAGGCTCTCGAAAAGGAGAGATCCATGAGAGCCTCTCTTGAAGAAAGACTATCTAGTTTACAAGACTCTTATGCTATTAGTGTTTCTAAGCTTAGGAAGACAATGAAAAATCTCTTGCCAAACTTAAGAAAGAACATGCCAATCTCTTGTTTTGCTTAAAGAATTTGAAGAGGAAGAGTTGAAGCTAGGAATAGCTCATGAAAAACTTGACGAGGAACATGACAAACTAAAAGAAGAGTTTAAATCTCTTAAGGAAATTCATGACAAACTTGCCAAGTCTCGAATCAAGCTTCTAGCTCAACAATCAAATAAGCATGTTGCATCTTTCATCAAATAGCATTGTTTATTGCACCTACCTCTTCCTCTACGACTAACAATGTAGGGAAGGAAAGAATTCTCAAACGATGCAATAAGCTCTCAAGGTGCAAGAAGGTAAAGAGGGACTTGGGTTTATTTCCAAGTCAAAGAAGACATCCAAGAATGTCACCACTCCCCCCAAAATGTTGTTTTTGTAAAAAGAGGGTGAGGTGACCAAAGAAAAGGAGACAACGCCATTATGGGTGGTGATACCTCTAGGGGGAGCATCACTCATAATGATTTCGCGGAAAATATAATCCATCTTATGTTCTTATGAAATCTAGGGATGGACATGTTTATGCTAAATACGTTGGTACTTCTTATGGTGATGATTATCATTGACTATTTGGGTTCTAAGACCCTTGTTACTAACAAAAGAGGACCCATTGAAGGATGGGTACCTAAATCAAGAAATTGATCTCTTGTAGGGAAATGCTTCCGGGTCTAACAAATGGACAGTGGATAGTGGTGCATCCAACATATGACCGGAAGCCTTGACGCAATAAGCAATCTTGAACCTCCTCTACCTCATCTCAATTGCGTCACTATTTGATAAGTCCGAGCTTAAGGTATTGGGACGAGGCAAGGTAGCAATCTCAAATGATTTCAATTGAGAATGTTCTCCTTGTTGAGTCCCTTGGCTATAATTTGATGTCCGTTCTTCACTTGCGAATTGTGGTTTCACCTCGTTCTTTAATAAAGAGTGTGTGATTGTCACTTGGAGACATCTCTTAAAGTAGCTTTGTTGGGTTTGTCGAGAACGCAATGTATGTAGTGGACTTCTCTAAAGAAGACACGTGTGCCGCGACATGCCTAATGGCTAAAGTTGATGTGGGATGGCTTTGGCATCGCCGACTAGCCCACACCAATATGAGAATGTTGCATGATCTCCAAAGTGGGGCAAATCACGTTCTAGGACTAACCAAAGCTAAATTTGCTAAGGATCGTGTGTGTAGCTCTTGCACCTTGGGAAGCAACATGGAGAACAACACCCAACAAGAAATCTATCTCCACTACACAAGAATTCTCGAGCTCATTCACTTAGATCTTTTTGGTCCACTATCCTATGATAGTCTCGGAGGAAAGAAGTATTGTTTGGTAATTGTGGATGACTATTCAAGATATTGTTGGGTGTATTTTCTTCAAGAGGAAATGTGAAACTCAAAGTAGAGTCATCGAGTTCATCACTCTAGTTGAGCGCCAACACAATGCTACCATATTGGCTATCCGGAGTGATAATGGCTCGGAGTTCAAGAACTACACCGTTGAGGGTTTTCTTAGTGAAGAGGGCATTGCTCATCAATACTCCACTCCTTATACCCCTCAACAAAATGGTGTTGCGGAGAGAAAGAACCGGACTTTGATGGATGCGGCTAGAACTATGATTGCGGAGTTCTCTTCTCCCTATAACTTTTGGGCCGAAGCCGTCTCCACCGCATGTCACGCCACCAACCGGTTATATCTTCGCAAGATCTTGAACAAGACCCCCTATGAGATTCTCACGGGTAAGAAACCGGATGTATCTTACTTCAAGGTCTTCGGTTGCAAGTGCTTCATTCGCAAGAAAGGTAAACGGTTGTCAAAATTTGAGACTAGATCTTATGAGGGCATTTTTGTTGGTTATGCCACAAACGCTCACGCCTATAGAGTCTACAACAAGTCCACCGGACAAGTTGAAGAAGCTATAGACGTGGTGTTTGATGAGGATAATGGCTCCCAAGGGGGGCGTATAGATCATGGTGTTGTAGGAGATGCAATTCCTCCCATCGTCATAAGAAGAATGGGGATTGGTGAAATAATCCCCATTGAGGGACACCGGATGACGGAGGGAGAAGGACTATGCCCCACTCAAGTGGAGCCATTGACTACACCCATTGATGATCAAGCAATCCAACAAGATGCACCAAGCCCTCAAGCTAACGATCAAGGCCAAGCTAATGAACAAGGCCAAGCAACACACCTAAATCATGATCAAGATTCTATTATTGTTGAGAATGCTCAACCTAGTGGAGATTCATCACCCATTATTGATCAAGGACAAAATGAAGATGGACATGTCTCCGATGAAGAAGGTGATTCTCAATCCATATCCAAGGAATCTTTGGAGGAGATATTGGCTCGAAGAGCAAAGAGAAGGCTAGATAATCTTGAACGAGCGGGCCATACGGAGGACATGATTCTTGGTCAAGTTCGTGGAAGAGTGGTCACTAGAAGGCAATTGGCGGATTTTAGCAAGGCTCATGCATTTGTCTCCTTCATTGAACCCAAGAAGGTATATGAAGATCTCGAAGATCAAGATTGGCTTGAAGCCATGCATGATGAACTCAATAACTTCGAGCGCAACAAGGTGTGGAAATTAGTGCCAAGACCCAAGGATTGCAAAAATGTCATTGGTACCAAATGGGTGTTCAAGAACAAGCAAGACAAAGATGGTATTGTCATTCGCAACAAGGCAAGATTGGTGGCCCAAGGTTTTTCTCAAGTCGAAGGTATCGATTTCGGTGAAACCTTTGCCCCCGTAGCTCGCCTTGAATCCATTCGTATCTTACTTGCCTATGCATCTCATCATAACTTCAAATTACAACAAATGGATGTCAAAAGTGCTTTTCTTAATGGTCCCATTAATGAGTTAGTATATGTCAAGCAACCTCCGGGTTTCGAGGATCCCAACCACCCCGATCATGTCTATAAACTTGATAAGGCGCTCTATGGACTTAAACAAGCTCCACGTGCGTGGTATGAGCACCTTAAAGAGTTTCTAGTAGATCGTGGGTTTAATGTTGGTTTAATCGATCCTACCCTCTTTACCAAGACGGTTGGAGGTGACTTGTTCATATGCCAACTCTATGTGGATGACATCATTTTTGGGTCTACTAACACCTTGTTCAATGAGGAGTTTTGCAAGCTTATGACCGATAGGTTTGAGATGTCTATGATGGGAGAATTGGAGTTCTTTCTTGGCTTCGAAGTGAATCAATATTATGAAGGAACCTTCATCAAACAAGCCAAATATACTCAAGACATGCTCAAGAGATTTAATATGAATGATGCCAAACCTATGAAGACCCCTATGTCCACGACCACCGACTTGAAACCCGACCCTAATGGGAAAGAGGTAGATCAAAAGGTATACCGCTCCATGATTGGCTCTTTGCTTTACCTTTGTGCATCTAGACCCGATATCATGTATAGCGTAGGTAAATGTGCAAGGTTTCAAGCCTCTCCGAGGCAAAGTCATTTGGAAGCCGTGAAACGAATCTTTCGATATCTAGTTCATACCCCAAACTTCGGTCTTTGGTACCCCAAGGGTTCAAGCTTTCAGCTTATTGGTTACTCGGATGCGGATTATGCGGGAGAGAAGACGGATAGGAAGTCCACATCGGGGGTTTCCAATTTCTTGGCCGCTCCTTGGTTTGTTAGTCTTCCAAGAAGCAAAATTGTATTGCTCTCTCCACCACCGAGGCCGAGTATATCTCCGCGGCAAGTTGTTGTGCCCAATTGCTATGGATGAGGCAAACTTTGAAGGATTATGGTATTCACTTTGACAAGGTGCCTCTTCTTTGTGACAATGAGAGTGCTATTAAGATCGCCTACAACCCGGTTATTCACTCCAAGACGAAGCATATTGAGATTCGTCATCACTTTATTCGGGATCATGTTGAGAAAGGTGATATTGATCTCTCTTATGTCTCCACCACGGATCAACTTGCCGATATCTTCACGAAGGCCCTTGATGAACCAATATTTCGAGCTTTGAGGAATGAACTAAATGTCATCGATTCTTCCAACTTCACTTGAAACCTTGCATATCTACCTTCATTATACTTGCTATCTAGTTTAGGTGTAGGCATGGAAATAGGGGGAGCGCTACTCAATTCATGAGTATGCACTCCTTTTATTATGCAAAAATCAATCGATCATTGCATATCTAGTCAATTTGTGACTCATTGTGCTTAATTGTGAGTAGTAATTTTGGACCCAAGATATATCTTCGCGGTGCCAAGTTACACACTCAAACATGGTGGCCTCGGCCACCGACATTTGATGTGTTTTTTGATCATTTTCTCACATTATATCCACATCTTGACAACTCGTACGGGTTCGGTTTTTCACTTGTTTTATGGTTCTTGCGAACCCCGTCGAGCAATGTCTCTCGTATGACAGTAACGTTTTTCCAACCCAAGCCCCACTTGCCCAAACCGTTGCTCTTATAGTATTGCTCGAGTTTTTTTCCAATCTTGGCGCGCTGAAATTCATCTGGGCGGAACCTCCGGTGAAACCACCGGAGGCTCCGCCGGGCCTGTCCACCGGTACCACCGGAGGCTCCGCTGGGTCCCTGTGGCTCAGCGGGCCAAAACCTAAAGTTTTGGGACAGGGGCGGAGGCTCCGGTGATTCCACCGGAGGCTCCGGTGAAACCACCGGAGGCTCCGCCGGCGGAAAAATTACTGCGGATAAGATTGGGGCGCGCGGGGGTAAGTGAGATCCAATCTCATTTTCCCCCACCCGCCCCCATCTTCTTCCTCTCAAACCGCCGCCGCCCCCAAGCTCACCGCCGCCGGATTCGGGTGCTCCACCGCGGGGAGACCTCCTCCTTGCCTAGGGACGCCCCGGGAACCTTCCCTCCTCCCTTCTCCACCATGGATGAAGCCGGTATGTGCTCTCTCTCTCTCTCATCTAGTTGATGGATGAGATGCATAGGAGTTCATGTTCTAGCCTTCTAGATTTGTGGTTTTGGAGTTTTAGGAGTGGATTTTCTCAAGTACACACCCTAGCAACCTAGATAATGCATGTTAGGCTTGAATCGTTGCGGTTCTATGGGAAGTTTGCCCTAACCCTAGATTATTCAACCCTAACACCATGAATATCTTGGTTCTTTGGTTTGTGCGTGCCTTATTTGACTCGAGCTTTACTCGTTCTTCATGCTTCTCGATTTCTATGTTAGATGCTTCCGGCTCCAAAGGGAAAGGACAAAGGTACAAGTCCACGGGCCGCCGCAAGCCACAACCCGTGGATGAAATTCAAGAGGAACTTGACCGTACTCAAGGCAAGCGCAAGAGATTTCCGGCTCCCGAGAAGACTTTGCCAAGGAAGAACACCGCACCAACCGCATCCAAGATGTCCGATGCGACATTTATAAAGGAAAGAAGGGAAAATCCATATGTCATTGCCCGTGACCGCCAAATGCCCCAATTCCGGGGCAAGGATCCGCGTTTTCACACCGCCTTCCAAGGACAGATATTCAGGGAGATCTTGATGAGGAAGCCCAAGGAGAATGTTGTTCCCCAACATGCTATAAGTATTGGTCACATGGAACGCAATCACAAGTACTTTGGGGAGGCCCTCGAGCTCATTGAGAAGTTTGGTCTCGGTCCCATTATCACCCTTCAACAAGACTTTGATGAAGAGCTCGTCTGTCAGTTCCTTGCCACAGTTCATCTTGGCAATGAGACCAACCGCCACCTCATTTGGATGACCAAGGAAAAACAACTTGACATCACTTGGAAGGATGTTGGAACTATTCTTGGTGGCTACCCAGATTTTGGTCCTTTTGCCAACGGAGAAGAATTTGCTAATGGATGGTTTCGAGTTCACTCCGCTCAAGCTAATTCGAAGGATGACCTCACTCCCCTCTATCATTGGAAGAAATATGCCGTGGGTTTCGTCAAGGGTCTCTTTCCCACTTATGACATCATGTTACGGATCTATAGAGAGGCTATCAATCCAAAGGCGGGCAATGTGGATGAGATTCAAGGTTTCATGAAGAACTTGATGCTTCTTACTCATCAATACCGTATGGATGCCACTCCTCGCAAGCTTGATGTGCTTGACTACATTTGGAACGAGTTGTGGCATGTCATTGCCAACCGAAGGAATGCTTGTTTTGGGCCTTTCATCATGAAGATCATATTGAAGGTGTGGAATGCTAGGTTTCCGGATGATCCTTTGGATGATTCACTTTGGATCTCTCATACGGAGAAGAGGCTTCTCATGAAGGATCACACCGAGCCCGTTGTGCATCCCACTCCAGCTGTCCGCAAGCACAAGGCTAGGCCTCGCATCATTGTGGATGAGGAAGAAGAAGCCGAGGGTCCATCTCAACCCCCTCCCTCTAGCAATGCCTTCAAATGGATGGCTCGGGCTCTCAAGAAAGTATTTTGCTTGAACAAGAAGATTGAGCAACATCAATGGGAGGCACATTATGATGCGGAACTCAAGGCACGTAAAAAGGCTCAAGCATCTCGTGAACGTCTCCATGAAGAGGGTCTCTCCATTGAATCCCCGGTTCTTGATAGCATCACCGATTGGGATGCTTGGCAAGCTAAGGACTCCAAGGGAAAGCTCATTGAATGGTCCGAGAAAGAAGGAGACGAAGCCACTAGCTCTCACCACCGTGTTCCCTCCCCGGCTCCGGAAGCATCTCCCTCATCCTCCGAATGATTTGGGGCGTTAGCACTTGGCTCTCCCTCTTTTGGTATCTTGATGCCAAAGGGGGAGAAAGATATACTAGGCAACGGGCATTTGCATGGTCCCTCAAGATTTCTTTGATTTGCATCTCTCTTTTGCTTGAGGGAGTTTGATTTGAACTATTTGGAACTTCGTTTGTTTACCTTATTCGTATCTATCGTGAACCTCGCTATATTGTGATCATGAGTGAACCTCGTTTCATATTATCTATGTGTTATGTGTGCTATGTGTTATCATTGTCATATTATTAGTTTATATCATGTCTTAGTGATCTCAATATGAAAGGAGCATATCTTTAGGGGGAGCTCCGTTCATATTGAGTCCGTAATCATGCAAATAATTGTGTTGTCATCAATTACCAAAAAGGGGGAGATTGAAAGATCATCGTCCGTTTTGGTAATTATATGACAACATAACTGTTGGATCTAATGTTTGTTCAAATGATGAAAATGCCCAGGTTATTAGGTTCACTATATCTATGGGGCTAATGCTTGTGATATTCGAAAAGTGCTAAGAGAAAGAAAGCCAGGGAACCAAAATGTGCAGGGGCGGAAGCTCCGGTGAATCCACCGGAGGCTCCGGTAAATCCACCGGAGGCTCCGGTGAATCCACCGGAGGCTCAGCCCTCAACCTGTGCGCAAATAAGTTCCGGTGCACATCCGGTGGTTCCTCCGCCGAAATACCCTTCTGTTGGAAAGTGGCGGAGGTTCCACCGGAGGCTCCGGTGGACATCCGGTGGCCCCCTGGTCCAAGTGCAAATGGACTCCGGTGAAGGGTCCGGTGGTAGCTCCGCCTGCCACCTCTTCTGTTGGAAAGTGGCGGAGGTTCCCCGGAGCCTCCGGTGGGTCCGGTGGGCGGAACCTCCGCTCGATCCACCGGAGCCTCCGGCCTCCTCAGCAGCGCGCAAAGGATAAGGCACTGCGCAACTGCGCAGTGCAAAGAAGACCCACCGGAGCCTCCGGTGAAACCACCGGAGCCTCCGGTGCCCTGGACTGCAAACGGCCACTTCGTGGCCAAGAGTATAAATACCCCTTCACCTACCTCATAAATGCTAAGCTTTTCCCACTCTCTCTCCTAGCCATTAATGAAAGCTTCAACCTCTTAGATCTCCCACTCCGCCCACCCAATCACTCCCAAACTTGGTGGAGAGCTAGAGGAGACCTAGATCCACACTTCCACAAAGGAATCTCAAATCCATCCACCACAACCTAGTAGATCTAGAATCCTACTTGAGGCCTAGAAACCTTAGTAGATCTCGTGCTTGTAGTTTCCACCTTGTTGCAAGAAGCTACGGATTGCTTGAGAGCCTCCATCCTTGTGGAGTGACCTCAAGCCCTTGTAAAGGTTTGGTCAACGCCTTCAAGTCGACCTCATAGTGGAAACGAGCATCTCCCTCACCGGAGAAGCTCAAGGAGAACAAGGTGTGCACAACCGTGCTATTGAGGAGCGCCTAGGTGGCTCCCCACCTCTCCAACGTAGACGTACTTCTCTTTGAGAAGGAACTACGGTGAAACATATCCTTGTCTCCTTGTTTACACTTGTTGTTTTCTTTACTACCTTACGCTTTACTTCCGTTGCACATACTACTCTCTTCACATAGGTTGTTCACTTAGTTGCACATCTAGAGAATCGTATCTTATCTTACTAAGCCCCTTAAAAAGAAAAGAAAAGAAAAATTGGTAGTCAACCTATTCACCCCCCCTCTAGTTGACCATAGTGCACTTTCATAGTTGCTGTGGAGTCTAAGTCTTCAATGGTATTCCTCATAGCTCTTCATGTTGTCACCAAGTTGATAATAAAGTTTCCTTCTTGTGCTTCAGTTTTGATCTCCATTTTGCTGACTTGATGAATTCTTGAAGCAAGAATGGGGGAGTGGAGAAGTAGATAGAAAGACTAGGGTACTAGTGTTTGAGGTTCACTACTGGTCCTTTATATGGTTTACAAATACTAGGGACTTTTTCTTGGATCCAATAGCCATGACATCAAAGAATAACAGTTGAAAACAAATTCTAAGATATGGTAAAGATGGATGAATCACTATGTTGGGTTTTTGGTCAAAAACACATGGTCATGGTCCAAGGTGTCCAAAATGGTTGGGAAATTATGTCTCTAGTTTAAGGCTACCAAAAGGATCAATTTTGCAAAAGGAACTATATTTTAATTATTTATAGAATTGATTATATGTCAAAAATACTCAAATAGACAACTTAATTCTAAATTCAATTTTAATTTGATCAAAAATTATTTTGGGACAGAGGGTATGAAAGTACACATCCTAAGGTTTCCAAATATATTTTATTTACAATTTTTAGATTTGTAGAATTTTAATCATGCCAAAATTCACCAAACAAGCATATTTGAATTTGAACTAATTTAAGTTTGACAAAATTGAATTTTAATAGTTCTAATAGATTCTACAGATCCAGAGGATTTCAAAAAGTCCAAGTTTGCTAAATTTGGCCAAGTGGTTAAAAAGTTATGATGATTATAGTTTCTAGGGGCTTTTCTGCAAAATGCTAATTTTAATTTATTCGAAATAAATAACAGAAAGCAGCTGGGCTCAGATTTGGTTATTCACCGCGTGGCGCGGCAGACAGGGAGTGGGCCTGGGCCGACTACGCGCTGCTCGAGCGACAGATAAGGATCATAACACGCACTGACTGGGTGACACGCGGCGCGCTGTGGTTGGCTGGTACCGGTTTGGTAAGTGATCTATTTCCACGCATCGGATCTAGATCGGATGGCGGGGATATAAGGACTCACCGGGTGGCGCGGGTGGCTGCCGGAATCTCGCCGGAAATTGGCGGGGACGGCGGCGGACGGTGCAGGGGCTCGTCGGCGGGGGTGCTCCAGGGGCCTTCCGGGGTTGGCGAGGGCATGGGAGGGCTCATCTCGCCACACAGAGGACGATGGTGCCCTCAGGGAGGCTTGAAGACGACCGCAGCGGTGGCACGATGCAGACCGAGGACGGCGTGGCTCCGGTGGTCTTCGGGGACAACGATGTCGTGGTCCTCCGGCTCGTTGGAGAGTACTACGATGCTCAGTAGGGCACGACGAAGAGGATGAGAACGGTGGAGGCGTATGTCTCTTCCAGGAGGGCCGGCCCGACGCGGACGGAGGCGGTGCGTCTCCCGTGACCTTCGGGTCTTGCACGGTGGGGCAGTTCTATGGCGCGAACTAAAATTAGAAGAGAGTTGGAGGGTGCGTGCACACGAGGGGAGGAGAATGGGAGAAGTCTTGGACTTTGGGACGTTCTCACCTAGCCGGAATCGATGGAATACGGCGGCGGCTCAAGCAACTCCGGCGACAAATCTAGGCATTCTTGGGGCAGAAAACGAAGGGGAGGGATAGGGAAAATGGAGAGGCTGGCTAGGCCTCTTAAGGGATGGCTCGGGGCATTCAAATGGGAGCTTAAACACCCAGTATTAAGGCCGATTCAATTCGGCCGTTTCTAGTGAGGGAGAGGAAACGGGAGGAAGAAGATGATGACATCACCACGACGTTATTTTCCTTTTTCTTTTATTTCCTGTTAAATCAAAACATCAATAAATTATGTTTTAATTATCCAATTTACCTCAACTAAAATTTTATGGTCTTGTAAAATCATTCTCTTTCATACAGTAACATAACTTTTTTGTTTTCAACATATTTCAATTTCAAATTTTGAAACATGAATAATGCCTTAATAGTATAAAAATCATTTTTAAATAGAAACTAGTAAATAAAATAAAATATGGTTTTATAAAATTACAGAGACCTTCTTATTGTTAATTATTATTTTTCAAAAACATTTCAACTTGTTTTCATATTTTTATAGTTTTAAAATATGAGGAAACATTGATAGCAACTTAATAGAAAACAAGGATTTTCAGTAGAAATATGATTTGAATAATTTCAGAAATATTTCCATGGTTAAAGTATTATTTTCTAGGACCTTTTAAAACACCTCATGCATTTTCATAGTTATAAATGGGTTGAAAACATATTTGTTAGGAGGTTTGCTCAGAAGAAATATTTTTCTTTAAGGTAAAAATATTTATTTTGAAAGGGGCTTTAGGGTTTATGGTATAGAGGTATAATGGACTCTTAATTTCAATTTCAATGAGTTATGTATTGTTTCCTTTTATTTCTTGCATCTCATTGGTTTTTCGTGACTTGCATAACATGAAAATAAAAAGTTTCAATTTTTTGTGATTTTTGAGTTTTTCCAAAAATCAGGGATGTTACAACTTGTTTCTGTGACATCTAATGACATCGCACATTCATAAAACCAATAACAACATCTTAATACTGTCAATAAAAGGTTTACATGGCTTAAGTGTGTGACCCGTAAAGGTTCAACAACTCAACAACTTATATTTGCTCACCAATGACTACGAAGGTCAAGTATTTTGCAAATAGCATGACCTGCTTTCTTTTGTGAAACAAATTTCTTTGTTTCTTGCAATTTGAAATGAATTTCAGAATTGAACTTAGCACACTCATCATAGTCATGTTTATTAAATTCCTCAATCTATCTCATAGATGTTGAATTTAATAAGACACTTTTTGGCTATATAATTAGAATACTTTTAAATTTTTGTCTAAGGTATTCTTCTCTTAATTTAGCATGACTGAATCAAAAGAATCATAACCACCTCATTAATACGACTGACTTAACACTTTAGATTACATCAGTAATCTAAAATGAATTACTTTTCAACAATAACTATTGCCTATTTGATCCATTAACAGTAACAAGCATTTGACAAGATAAGTATTTCAACTTATCATTATAATTTATTAGTACTTGATAAAACAATTTTAATCAAGACTAGCTCTATGAATATGAATATTTATATTTGTTTTTCTTACTGAAACATCCACGTCTTTGTGATATACATCACATTGACAACTCTCAAGATAATATCTTGGAGTTTAATGAATGTCTCTTCTTCGCAAAATATTCATGTTTACGTGATTTTACATCACTCTTATTACTCTCAAGATGAAATCTTGGAGTTACATGAATACTTTAATTTTCTGGATCTCCGTGACATTTTACTATCATTTATGAGTCTTACTATTTTGCTTGTTTTGTTTTGCATTTAAGATCATTGTCTTGGAATTTTAATGATATTATCACAAAGTGAATATTACATCAAATTCCACATACGGTCCTTTGTTGTACTAAGTTTGAAATTCATGTATCCATACATAAAATTCTTGGATGAGGTAATGTCTTCGGGAACATTTTCATGTCACCCCTTCCATTATAACCTTTCTCCAAAAATTCGTAATCTTAACTTAATATAATTCCACCTTAGTCTTCATGAGAAGACACTTTTCTCCATCATCCAATATGCTTAAGACATTTGGAATCGAAGTGGAAATTCACTACCAATAATCATAATGGTTTTTATGCAAAACCTCCGTAATCAATTATGCAACAAACTTGTGCAATATTGGTTACACATGGAGCTTGTCAAAATTAACTCTAAGTTAATTATTGATAATGCTCCATCTACTACAAACAAAATAATAATTTTACTTATTGGATTGAGAATTATTTTTGTTTCACACTTCACATGTTGCACTAAGACAATTTGACAATTATAGCATTGCAAAATTCCCCGTCTTACAAAGATTTGATTATCATGATAATTTTGAATTGCTCAAAATTAATCATGAGTAATTTGACTAAGAAAAAACTTTTTCAGTCATGTTATAATTTTATTAATTCATTTCTTTATGAAATCAAATACGTTGAATTATTTTATTTTGATTCACGGTACTCCCGCTAACTTTTATGAAACATTGAAACTTCTATTATTTCACCTAATCCACTTCGTCAATATGATGAACTTATCACATTAAGTCTTTAATGGAATACAATTAGTAGGGAAAACATCCATCCTTTTTGTGAATTCAAAATTCACAAGTGTCTAGCACCTTATGGATTTTAGCTTTATTAAATAATTCAGAGTATTCTAATATCTTGATAAATCAATTTAAAATATATATCTCCAAATTAAATAAACAAGCCATCAGAAATATTACCCAAAGCTTTGAATAACAATTGAACCAAAATTATTTCAAGACTTAATAATAGGACTTATTGACATCACACAATAATGAAGATCATAAACTTGAATTCTCATAATTGGAATTCCCACACATATCTTATAATTCGAACTCAACAAGGTTCACGAATTGTAAAATATTCATTACAAATGATCGAACTCAAAATAGGTAATATTTAGAAGTCCTTAGTGTCCATCTTCATTGTTGACTTGAACTTTAGTAGATCTCACAACTGGCATGGCGCTTCAAATGCATCTACCATTATGCTTCCTACGTTTTCCACCTCTCTTGCCTCTTTTTCCTCTCGCTCTGCATTATATGCAAATCGATAAATTTTGTATTCAATACCAAAATATTTTGATACAAGAAAAATGTCAATAACCCGGTATAACTCTTATACTTGATGTGGACGTGCCACTTTTCTTTCTCAATCGATGCAATTACTGTAGTGCTGACGAAGATATTCATCTCAGCTGACATGAGCAGCTCAAAGATTGTTTCAACTATCTTCTCTAATTCCATTAAATTGTAGCAAGCCACAGATCCAAAGTAATGAAATAGAAGTGATATGAGGAGTGTGTCAACTGATTGCTTTGCTGGAATTGGAAAACCAATATTCTTTAGCTTTTGCAATATCCCCATGAACCTAGATTTTTTCTCCCGCATTGATCCTTGGCTTATGTGTTTGCAAGCCATCAATTCGGCATTAAGTTTCTGACGAGCATTGCAGATTTGCATAGAG
This sequence comes from Alopecurus myosuroides, assembly GCA_028641055.1. Classification (NCBI taxonomy): domain Eukaryota; kingdom Viridiplantae; phylum Streptophyta; class Magnoliopsida; order Poales; family Poaceae; genus Alopecurus; species Alopecurus myosuroides. Next base: position 621,319,979 of record CM054057.1, on the reverse strand, counting down.
AACCGAGCCAATAATGCTTCCATGAGACGGAAGGGGCGATAGTATGGATAACAGTCACCAAGTTCTCTGTCACTCTATCTTACATGATCATATAAAGTTGATACTCCTCATCTCCTAACGGGAAATAATCTCAATCAGGTGTTGAAACTTCGGTGTCCAACAGATGCTCTACCTCGTAACTTCTGAGAACATATCTCATATCGTGAACCCATTTGCTGAAGTTCACATGTTTCCTTAGTTGATTTCTCTATGCCCAACAACTCATTCTGATGTTTATTTTCAACGAGGTCCATCTCTACAATAAAACAAGTTTATTTAGACTATATAGTTCAATATTAATTTGCACTACTTAAATCAATAGAATTGGTAGAAGATACGCTCCCACTGAAACTAACATTCCTCATAATCAAATTTTAGAGAAACGAGATCCACAATAAATTATAAATAGAACGATGCATCCACCTCAACTAATTATAACCTAAAGGGTAGGCCCCTATAACAATCAATACTTGTGATTCTCACTCATATTTCTATGTATGTGCTCTGAGCTCATGATACACATGCCAGAACGTCAAGACAATCAACTAACTCCGTCATATAGATTGAAACCTTGTATCCAAGTGAATCAATCTATAACCCGCCTCTCGGCACAAAGAGGCACGTTGACCCTCGTATCCAAGTGATGAACGCATACCCGTGCGGGTTTGTTAGTGCTAGAATTGGAAGGGAACAATCTACCTTGTAATTTTAGTGAGGAATCACCCTAATGAACGACTATTGTGCAATCAAGATGCAACCAACACATGATAAACATCACAGGCAATTTACAATTCGTGTGATCTGGTACGGCCTTTGTTCTTCTGAAATTCTTGACACAACTCCAACGAGGATCCTCCATCTCCTTATTTTCATCATAGCAGGAAATCTGAAAAATTCCGCTATGGTGAAAATTGCTTCAAGTCCTTTTTTCACGATAGAAAAACGATCATTTTCTCTTATCATGTACTCCGTAATGATCGCCTGATTGTCGACGCCGAACAATGACAATCCTTCTCCCCCATCACTACCATCACCATGAATCCAATCACTCGCTACGGTCCCGTGATCGCACATGGCATGATGATGCATGTAAAATGCATAGATGAATTTTGCATATTTTCACATGGTTTTCTATTACATATTGCATCATATAAGGGTATAATTCAATTTTTTATAGTATTTTGGGGTTAAATTACAAAGTCCCCCAACTTTTATGGAATTAACCCTCCTGTTAGAAACCCCGTTTTCTATATTTTTGACGTTTCAGGGGGAAAACTTCCGCTCACCTGAAAATCTGCGGGGGTCATTTTCTTGGAAGGAGAAGACTTGCGGGCGAAGGATCCACGAGAATTGGGCAAGGAGGCCCAAAAGAGGACCCTCCACGCGGCCAGATTCCTTGGCCGCGTGAGAGGCCCCCTTTTGGCCCCTGTGGCCCCAATTCCTTCCATCTTCGACTTACCGACTCCGTCTTGACCTAAAACCGACTATAAAAAGGGTCCCACATACCCTTACGGAGAGAAGCGCCGCTGAAACACCGAAACACCAAAACAGAGACCAGAAGTTCCAGATTGGAGGGGGGAAACTCCGGCGGGGCGCCGCCGGTGTGATCTCCTACCCCTCCAATGTCATCACCATCGACATCTCCATGAAGAGGGAGTAGTCCACCCCAGGTCTATGGGTTTGTGGAAGTAGCACTTGTATCTCTCTCTCTCTCTCTATGTGCTTCACTAATTAGATCCGTATGAGCTGCCTCACATGATTACAGGCACCGTTGTAATTCCTATGTGGTGGATCTTTTCTATGAGTTATTGAATCTGAGATTGCAATTGTTTCTCTTGAGTTATTTGAGTAGATGTACCTTATGTACCCCGTTCTTATTTGCTAGCTTTGATCAATCTAGTTCTTGAGAGCGTGTGTGGGGTGATGGGTGCATTAGTTGGAGTAACGGGGGGTGGCTAGTGCTGTGAAAGTGACAGAAGTTCAGCGATCCACTTAGGTTTTGTTAAACCTTTCTTAGTTACTTCACTAGGGATAAAAAGGAGTACCTTGTTACCGGGGATTTGAAGTGAAACTAATCAATCTCCATGACTATATCTAGCAAGTTCTTACTTCAACTTCATGTCACATTGCTTAAAGCTATACTCTGTTTTTTCCTTAATTATCGAGGTGTTATGATTTATTTCGCATCTTGGTGGAGTATAAGAGGGATCAATATGACCGTAGAGATCTCTATGCTAGGACGTGATGCCCATATGAAAGTACTCAATGTTAAACATGTTATTGTAATCTCACATGTAATTCTTTATGTCCACCGTCTACCACTTTATTGAGAGAATGCAAGTGTGAAACCATGAACCCCGGTCCTATTTTAAATATAAGAAAACACTCTAGTTACTTTGCTGCAATTTACTTACTTGCACTTTACTTTACTTGCATCTCCAATTCGAATTTACATTATCTCCATCACCACTTGCATCACAAAAATACAAAAAGAATCCATTGCATATTTATTTTCTCATTTGCATTTAGTAGTAGATTTAATTATTGCACATTTACTTTCAGTTTTGCATTGCAATTTAGAGTCTCACACCTTGTGCTTGACAACCACTTGGTGAGGTTGAGGGCACAAAACTCTCTATTTGTTTGCAGGATCCTGGAGGAAGCTTGGAAGACAACTGCTGAAATACTGGCTCCCCAAGAGTTCGATATAAACCCTCGAGTCACCCTCGTGGGGAAGAAGGCTTGCCACTAGCTACACACTCTACACTTGGAGTCTCAACCTAGCCATCAAGCGTTTTTCTGGCGCCGTTGCCGGGGAGCCATAGGTGAAGGAGCTGTCCAAGGGAGCTCACAAGAAGTCTTCATCACCAACATGGTGTGCAAACACCTAAGCTTGGGGAGGTTGCACCTACGTGAGTACCGTCCTTTCTATCTCCACCTTCTTTCAAGTAGATTGTTTTGTTTCTGGTCTTGTTTTTGTTTTTGTTCTTGTTTTTGTTTTGTCTTGCATATTTTATTTTAGTTTGAATTTTAGTTTTGCATTTAGTTATCTAGATTATTTTAGTATTTCGAATTTGCTTATTTACTTTACTTTTCAGTTTTGCATAAAAAATTAAAAACTACATAAAAACTTGGAAAATGGAGCAGAGAACTTATTGGCCATTCAGTGTTAGGAATTTCCCTCAAGAGCTAAATATTCCCGTTGAAAAATTAGAGGTAGATCCTAGTGTTATTAAAATGATTTATGAATCTCGTTTCTATGGAAAGCCTAAAGAAGACCCTTTGTTCCATCTTAAGAAATTTGATGAAAGATGTAAAACTTTGAACTTGAATCATGCAAACATCAACACTACTAAAGTTAAACTCTTTCCCTACTCACTAGGAGGCAAAGCATTAGATTGGATATTAAGATGCCCTCCTAGCAATTTTACTACTTGGTTCAACTTAAGGGCTGCATTTATTGAAAGGTTTTGTCATGCTAAAAAGAATTACAATGTTAAACAATTGCTCATTACCTTTAAACAAACAAAGATGAATCAATGATACAAGCATGGGAGAGACTTAGAAGTAGAGCATATGGAATAGGGCATGGCTTTAGAGATTGGATACTTATGCATATGTTTTATAAGGGACTTTCTGAAACTTCTAGAGACTTTTTAGATAATGAATGTGGGGGATCTTTTACTAGTACTAATGCTGCAAATACCCATGTTTTGCTTGAAAGTTTGCTCTTAGAGGTTAAAATTAAAGAGAGCTTAAAAAAGGCTGAAGTACCCGAGGATATTTTTGATGATCGCTATGAGATTTTTAATATGCATAATAGAAAAGGAAAAGTAGAGGAAATTATGATGCTTACTGAAATTAAGGATCCATTGTTTGATTTAGAAAAAAATAGCTTGCAAGAACTTATTGCTACTCTACAAAAAATTGCTAGTGATCCCACTATAAATGTTAATCAACCTGGCTTTGGATCTTATATTGCTAATCATGTCTTGCAAGAAAAAATTGCTAGGTACAAGAATGAGGCCATGATACCTCCTAATACTGGGGATGCATGGATCCCCAAGGTGCTAGTTTCAATTGGAAAAGAAATTCACCATGCTATGTTAGATCTAGGTTCTAGTGTATTGGTACTCTCTAAAGAATTATATGAATTGCTAGAACTAGAAAATTTAGAAAAGTGCTCAAGTGAATTTGTCCTTGCTGATAACTCTACTAAACATGTTGTAGGACAAGTAAAATATGTTATGATTGAATTGCACATGACTTTCGTACCCGTTGATTTCATTATTATGGATATGGGGGATGAATCCCCTAGTCCTATTATTTTGGGTAGACCTTTTCTTCGTACTACAGGTGCAATCATAGACTCTAAGGAAGGGAATGTCAAGTTTCAGTTCCCTCACAAGAAAATCATGGAGCACTTCCCAAGGAAGAGGGGCACGCTGAAGAACAGGCTCCCTCATGAGCTTTATCCCTCTTGATTATCAAGTAAGTAAAGCCTAGCTATATGGCTATACAGAAAGCGCTTTACGGGAGGCAACCCGGTTGTTTTTGTTTGGATTTTCCTAGTGTCCTCTTGCTTTCTCAAGAGATTAGTTTTTTTGTTTTAATTCTGGAGTTTTCAATAAAGAGTCAAGTCAAACCCATTTGGACTTATAAGTTGCTATCCTAGTGCATGAAATTTCTGTTTCAGCACGAGTCTGCTCACCGTATGATTTTACGGTTTTTATTGGTATGTAGGATTGAGCTAATTTTTTAGTATGTTCTGCAACTTTTTGTCCTCTGTAAGCAAAAAAATTGGCTTAATTTTTTGACGAGTCTAGCTTAGAGAAAAACGTTCGTTTTGCTGCTGCTGCTTTTCTGGACAGATTCTGCCTTCTTTTGTTTTATGCACTCTTTGGGATTGGGAATCGAATTTCCATGATTCTTTCAAGCAAGAGAGTGAACATAAAACATAATGAACCTTATTTTCTATCTACTGGAGCATTTTATTTGGAATTTTGCACAGCAAGCATGTGATTTGTTTGTCCTTGCTAATCTCACCCCACAGAAAAAGAATGGGAGAAACATGTTTTGTGAAGTTTTCACAGGGAATAGGGAGCTGCGCCTCAAGACATCCAAAAATGGTGAAAGCCATAAGCTTGGGGATGTGATGAACACCCCACTGGATCTACACTCTTTTGGTTAGCACACGTCTAGTTTCTGTTTTTCTAAGCAAAGCATTTATCGTAGAGACTTGAAGCGTCTAGTTTTTGTTTTTATTTTTGTTTTGATAAGACCACACCCATCATTTTATATGAGATTGAGCTACTGGAGTTTGGGGTTGGAATTTATTGGATGCTAGTATTATGACTTGGAATAGGGATGCCATGGTTGATTTGAAGAGCTACATATGTTTGCATGATTTATAGGCTTTTTATGTGTAGAAATTTGCAATAATGTTGTCTCGAGCTATCTCTTATTCATGTCCTTGATGTTAATTTCTGGTTTATTTAGTTTTTAATGAAATGAGTAGTTCTATGGACATATGCATGCATAGTAGCTGGTCAACTATCTCCCTCTTGCTAGCCCAAAAATTTAAAAATTCCAACAAGTAAAAACTTGTTTCCAATACTCCTTAGCCAAGTATTTCTAGTGAGTCCACCATATCTTCCCATTAGCTTCATTGCTATTCCGAGTATGCTCACCATGTTATTGTGTTATTTATGTGCTAAATTAAGATATTCACCTTATTAATTGTCACGGGTTGAACTTGGGATAGGACTCTCACGAACTTTTGAAGGCACACTTTACTTTTTATGCATCTAATAAACATGACCCAATAATGGGAGCCACAAGTTTTGCGTTTGACAAGTGTGTGGTTGGGAGCTATCTATAAACGTGTATCACCGGAAAGCTTTCAACATTGCACAATTTTTTTTTACATTTGGTTGATATCATGTACTTTTGTTTTTGGACTCCTGCCATGCCGAAATGAAATAGAGGAATAGTAAGTTTTGATGAGTAAGTATCTATATGACTAGAGAACGCATTGGGCCGCTAACCCAAGCCATGCTTTATCATGGTGGAAATTTACTTACAGCTTGAGTGACTCTACAACACATCCTATAATAAAATAAGAAGCTATGCATAATAGTGAATCAAAATAAAAAGGATGATGAGTCTACTCCGTTTGTTCATCTTGTCATTGTAACATGGGCTTGTTTCCATGTCATGGGGCAAGAGGTACCTCTTTGCGGTTCTCTATGATGTCATTAATACTTATTATGATTGTACAAAGCTTATTAGGAATCTTAAGTTGAGTAATCATGGAGTAGGTTTTCACACTCACGGGGCATGAGGCTTTCAACCACCTTGTCATTCTCATTTACTTCAATACTCACAATTTTAAGATGCTAGTGATAAAGGGGAAATGAGAGTCCTAGATCAATGGATACCACATTTCAATTAGTAATTTTAGTTGAATAATTTAGAGGCTAAATAAGACTTGATCATGTTTTACCTCTACTCAATTTTCTCCAAAGTGTCCACTATATTTTCTATTCTCCATTATGATATTCTTTGACCAATATGGGATTTTATTTTTCATTTTGTGTATGCATTTGGTCCATAGTGCTTTTATTTCATTATACACTTTGTGAACTTTCATGAAGCATCTTTGCTTGCATATTTGATATTTCTTACAACATGAATTGTATATTGCTACTCATTTCTAGTATTAATCATTTGATATGTAGCATGAATAATCCTCCTTGATATCCCATGATTGTTTCAATATGCAAAACCCATCTTAGTTTTATCACCTTCATACTCGAGGACGAGCATGGGTTAAGCTTGGGGATGTTGATGCATATAAAATGCATAGATGAATTTTGCATATTTTCACATGGTTTTTATTACATATTGCATATAAGGGTATAATTCAATGTTTTATAGTATTTTGGGGTTAAATTACAAAGTCCCCCAACTTTTATGGAATTAAGCCTGCCTGTCAGAAACCCCGCTTTCTATATTTTTGACGTTTCAGGGGGCAAACTTCCGCAAAATCACCTGAAAATCTGCGGGGGTCATTTTCTTGGAAGGAGAAGACTTGCGGGCGAAGGATCCACGAGAATTGGGCAAGGAGGCCCAAAAGAGGACCCTCCATGCGGCCAGATTCCTTGTCCGCGTGAGAGGCCCCATTTTGGCCCCTGTGGCCCCAATTCCTTCCATCTTCGACTTACCGACTCCGTCTTGACCTAAAACCGACTATAAAAAGGGTCCCCCGTACCCTTACGGAGAGGAGCGCCGCCGAAACATCGAAACACCGAAACAGAGACCAGAAGTTCCGGATGGGAGGGGGAAAACTCCGGCAGGGCGCCGCCGGTGTGATCTCCTACCCCTCCAACGTCATCACCATCGACATCTCCATGAAGAGGGAGTAGTCCACCCTAGGGCTATGGGTTTGTGGAAGTAGCACTTGTGTCTCTCTCTCTATGTGCTTCACTAATTAGATCTGTATGAGCTGCCTCGCATGATTACGGGCACCGTTGTAATTCCTATGTGGTGGATCTTTTTATGAGTTATTGAATCTGAGATTGCAATAGTTTCTCTTGAGTTATTTGAGTAGATGTACCTTATGTACCCCGTTCTTATTTGCTAGATTTGATCAATCTAGTTCTTGAGAGCGTGTGTGGGGTGATGGGTGCATTAGTTGGAGTAACGGGGGGTGGCTAGTGCTGTGAAAGTGACAGAAGTTCAGCGACCCACTTAGGTTTTGTTAAACCTTTCTTAGTTACCTCACTAGGGATAAAAAGGAGTACCTTGTTACCGGGGATTTGAAGTGACACTAATCAATCTCCATGACTAGATCTAGCAAGTTCTTACTTCAACTTCATGTCACATTGCTTAAAGCTATACTCTATTTTTTCCTTAATTATCGAGGTGTTATGATTTATTTCGCATCTTGGTGGAGTATAAGAGGGATCAATATGACCGTAGAGATCTCTATGCTAGGACGTGATGCCCATATGAAAGTACTCAATGTTAAAATGTTATTGTAATCTCACATGTAATTCTTTTATGTCCACCGTCTACCACTTTATTTGAGAGAATGCAAGTGTGAAACCATGAACCCCGGTCCTATTTTAAATATAAGAAAACACTCTAGTTACTTTGCTGCAGTTTACTTACTTGCACTTTACTTTACTTGCATCTCCAATTCGAATTTACATTATCTCCATCACCACTTGCATCACAAAATACAAAAACAATCCATTGCATTTATTTTCTCATTTGCATTTAGTAGTAGATTTAATTATTGCACATTTACTTTAAGTTTTGCATTGCAATTTAGAAGTCTCACACCTTGTGCTTGACAACCACTTGGTGAGGTTGAGGGCACAAAACTCTCTATTTGTTTGCAGGATCCTGGAGGAAGCTTGGAAGACAACTGCTGAAATACTGGCTCCCCAAGAGTTCGATATAAACCCTCGAGTCACACTCGTGGGGAAGAAGGCTTGCCACTAGCTACACACTCTGCACTTGGAGTCTCAACCTAGCCATCACATGACAAATATAAAAGTCGTCTACACGAACGACACCGCCAAAGTGGCAGAAAAACTGGGATTGCTCGAGAAATCGCTTGGTGACAAGGAACACAAGTTCATGGGCCTCAATTTGGAGTACACGACCGATGGTCGCAATGTTACCATCGTGCAACTTTGTTTCAAGAAATATTTCATGGTATTCCAATAGTCAAGGTATGTTACACACATACACACATTTGTAGTTGGATATTGTAGTGTTGCAAATGGTATATAGTAGCGTTCATATGCGTGTTACAATATAAGATTAGATCTTATGTTAAATATATGGTAGTGTTATAGTGTTCTAAACTATATATCCATGAATTTAGTTGTGGTAACTTTATCCCAATAGTTAGGGTTTTTTTCTTGTAGTTGCATATCGCCCGTGGTAGTGTGTTCAAAAGTATAGTGTTCTAGCTAGCTATATTTCGCATGGTGTATAGTGTTCATAATTATGCGATTTATAATTCAAGATTGGATATTATGTTAAGTGTTCAAGATTATTATATATAGTGTTCTAGAATATTGTCCATGGATTAGACCACTAGTAGAAAACTGAGTATTAGAGACCGTTTCTAGAGACAGTTTTACCCGTGAAAAAAAGAACAGTCTCGGAAACGGAACCCTCAGCCGGTCTATGCAGATAAACCGCATGTAAAGAAAAAAGCCAGCTCAGATATTCGTCGATCGGAGGCGCGTAAGAAAATTGCGCGCGTCCCATAATTGGATAGAGATGGACGGACCAAAGGTCCGTATGAAATAATTAAGGGGGCGGACTAAAAAAACAACCGCCAAACTTCATTTGAATTCGGGTCAGGCCTAATATATGGCCGACTGGGCGGGCAGGCGCGCAACGTTGCATGCTATAGCTGACTCGGACGGTCCGAATGTTATTACGACAGTGTCACCGACTTTCACATGTATTAGTACAGTGCCTCTAAAGTTTGCTAAATTGAGTTGATGCCACTAATTGTGTCATGTATTTATGTTCTACACAGGTAGACGAACTTTTAGACCACACACAACTCGGCAGAAAACTTGACGCCGTTAGTTTTCGTTTGCTGTGGCTAAACTTGAAGTTAATTGCTGGAGGAATTAGTTTAATTAGGCCGTTAGTCTTACAAAAGTGGTCCCGGTACTACTTGATTTCTCTTCATTTCTACTGCCGACATCATACACGGCTATTTTGGCCCCCCCCTCTGATCAAGGATATGAGGAAGCTATTTTTTGTACAATTTTTTTTTCCATTTTTTGGCTCTCCCTTCATCCCTCCTCACCGGCGCCGTCCATTTAAGGACAGTGAAATCCACTGCCCCTCTACGCCTCCGTCGGTGCCTGCTCCCATAATTGGATAACGGACCAAAGGCCCGTATGAAATAATTAAGGCGGCAGACTAAAAAAACAACCGCCAAAGTTCCTTTGAATTCGGGTCAGGCCTAATATATGACCGACTGGGCGGGCAGGCGCGTCACGCTGCATGCTATAGCTGACTCGAACAGTCCGAATGTTATTACGACAGTGTCACCGACTTTCACATGTATTAGTACAGTGCCTCTAAAGTTTGCTAAATTGAGTTGATGCCACTAATTGTGTCATGTATTTATGTTCTACACAGGTAGACGAACTTTTAGACCACACAGCTCGGTAGAAAACTTGACGCCGTTGGTTTCCGTTTGTTGTGGCTAAACTTGAAGTTAATTGGTGGAGGAATTAGTTTAATTAGGCCATTAGCCTTACAAAAGTGGTCCCGGTACTAATCGATTTCTCTTCATTTCTACTGCCGACATCATACACGGCTATTTTGGAACCCCCCCGATCGAGGATATGAGGAAGCTTTTTTTTGTACCATTTTTCCATTTTTGGTCTCTCCCTTCATCCCTCCTCACCGCGCCGTCCATTTAAGGACAGTGAAATCCACCGCCCGTCCACGCCTCTGTCGGTGCCTGCTCCCCTACTCTGATCTGTTAACCGCTCCTAAATTTTGGCGTGGGGGATCTCGTCACCGAGATGGACTCCGCAGAGTTGGAGATACTGGGCGGGGCCGACGCCGTGGTAGTGGAGGCCAGCAGCCGAGCTTTGCAACTGTGGAGTCCGGTGAAACAACCATTTGTCGCATCGCGAGGGTATGTAAGAACCAAATTCTATCTATAATATTTCTTCAAAATAGTTTAGCTATTTGGGATCCGTAATCGTGATGTTGTATGCGGATCTTAATGTACTTAGGACGTCTGGTGCATCCGGATTTCTACTGAATATTCGGGAGGGGTGTCGCACAGAAACTCTGCCTGACGATAGAATTACAGTTAGAGGTGGTTTCGTGTATCGACTGATAGTAGATACAGCAGAATTAACTTTAAATGACTTGTGCATAGAATTTGGGAATTTCACTTGTGCGCAAAATGAGGAATTCGTTGCTGGATAATATAACAGCAAACATGAAAATTTTGTAGACATTACGATTGATGAGGTTTTGTCCCTGATGTGGGGGAAACACTTGCCTAGTAGGAGTGTGTTCATGTATGTACATATTGTTAACAAAGAGTCTCGACAAGAGAGGATTGTCAATATCGGACTTTCATGTACGAAAAAAATACCAAACCTGAGCAGCTCCTTCTTGAGTATGATAAAGAGGTTAGCGACCAGGAGGACATAGAATTAGGGGGAGAAGACAATTTTGCTACATGAGATTAATATGTCGATGATAACGAACATCCATATGTGGTTGTTGATCCTAATAGGATGGAAGGAAGGGAATATTTGGTTGATACTAACTTTGAGCCTGAATATGGCACTGATTCAGATGAGGAGGCTGAAGATGATGAAATGTGTTCCAATTATGTTGATGAAGATGAACAGGACAGGCCAATCATACAATTTGACAAGGAAAACCCTACAATTGATGAGGGAACTGTTTTTACAAGTGGAGGACTACAGATAGGTAGTTGCTACTTTCGCAATAAAAGTTGGGTTTGAGTATATCACTGAAAAGAGTGACCAAAAAAGACCGAGGGTGCATTGTAGGGAAGCAAAGTGTGTAATCGGAGATTACATGCATCTACAATGAGGGGTGGATATCCATTTCAGGTTGTAACTTTTTGTTGCAATATGTTCTCATATTTATATCCTTTCATTAAATATGTGATGGAATTTACTAACATTACAATGTAGATCAAGGTGAACACTCAGATACACAACTGTCCTAATACAACTTTAAGTGTGAGAAAATTAGACCTGTTTCAACCAAGTGGATTCTTGTAACTGTACTTGATTAGATGAGGGAGGATCAACAATTGGAGCATCTGAACTAAGGAAGAAGCTGCAGGAGAAGTTCAATGCGGTGATTCCATACCGTAGAGTGTTCGATGGGAAGGAGATGGCTTTGTACCTGATTTATTTTATTATTCAGATTTAGTTTTTAACTTTGACGGTCTCGGCCGGATCTCTCCCAATAATCCGGACCGTTCAGAAAAACTTTGTGAAATACATCTTATGATGACTGTCATTTGGAAATATTGTATTGGGTTGTACAAGATTGAATTCTGACAAGTCTTACATATTTTTTTTTATATTTAGGAGCGATAGAAATTTGTAGAAATCAGAAAATGGGGGAACTAAATGGCTTAAATTCACATAATTCAATCTTAAATATATACAAAGGTATGTGCACGAGATGATCTAAAAAGGTTTAGTTTTGTTAAGAATAATGGTACGCACGATCCTATGTGAATGACCAACCAATTAAAATGACCTTATTGACTTGAAAATTTTAATTTCAGCTTGTATACTCATATCATGACACATTCCGAAGGAAATTTAATTCTGTTAAGTTTGACATTTTTTATTTCAATTTTATGTATTTATAACCGATATAATTAAATTTATAGAAGTTAAAAAAATAAGGGAGAACCTTGGTTTAATTAAAACTAGTTAATCTTAATGATAAGCAATGGTACGTCCACGATATGTTCTTCTCATTAAAAAAAGAATTGCAAATCTTGCTTTCGCTCCTCTAGATAGTAAGGTTTCGACCCTAAGTCCGGGGACTTCAAACCAGATCGACCACATGACATTTTAAATTACCGTATTGGCTTATAAAAATTTATTTCATCTTATATACCCATATTATGACATAATTTCAAAGGAAGTTGAATTTTAATATGTTTTACATTTTATTAACTTTTCCAATTTGTTACAAAAATGTCCCCGAGATGTTAAGTTTTAGTGGACGTTTGGAAGTAGAAAAAACCGAACAAGGCCGGACCAGCTGACACAGCCGAATCGTGTCGATGACACATCCGCAAATACGCACCGGCGCGCGCCCTACTGTTCCTTACCAGGTAAAACCTTCTCTCCCTGCAATCTTTTAGGATTCTCTTGACGAGGCCCACGCGGCGGAAGTGGAAACAATCTGGGAAATTGTGGCTATAGCATCAAATCGTCGCAGTGCCTACTTTCATAGAGTCGTGGAAAATTGGGGTTGTGCCATTATCATGCCTCGCCGCAGAGCGTTAGTGCCTCGTCCCGTCAAGAAAGATCACAATTGATTCTCCACATCTCCCAAATCCATCCCCTACCATGTTTATCTCCTCCCCCAAATCGACCGGTTTCTCATCCAAGCAGCAACACCATCTCCTTCTCCAAGCACGAAAGCACACCAGTAGTAGCGGTTCTCCCCATCGCAATGGTCGTGTTCGTCCTCCCACCCACCATCGGGGAGTTGCTCTACCCACCCGGATGTAACATCCCAAGTATGAAAACCACCCCTAGAATGTTTGTTTCTTGCTTTATTTTTGTTTTGCATCATGGCATCTTAATCATTGCATTTGTTTTCCTTTTGTTTGCATCTATTTTTCTTTGTTTTCACAATTGAAATTCAAACAATATTCAAACCTTTGTTTCATACTTGTTATGTTACAATCTTTCAAATAAAAAGTTCAACTCAAAACCTCAATTGTTTCCATTTTAATCCATAGGGTTCAACTATTTTAAACTTGTGGATTTTAATCATTCATTTAACTCAAATTCCATTCAAATTCAAATAAAATTCCAAACAGCAACCCTTTGGAATTAAGGAAATTTACAAAACATTTCTAAGCAATTGGTGTCAATTAAAATGGAGGGTTCAAACTAATTGAAATGGTTCTTTTAAAATTTCACTTAATGTCCCAAATTCATTCAAATTCACTCAAATTTCAAAAAGAAACATAGTTTAATTATTTTTGGAAATCAAAAATTACAATTTGTTGCTGTTACAAGATTCAAGCAATACCAATTTTTTTCCTATATTTTTTCTAACATCAAAACCTTCCTTTCTTCCTATTTCTATTTTCAGCAAAAAAAAAAACAAACGAAATAATAAAAGAAGAAAAAAAACGCCCAGGAGAGGGGGAGAGGCAGGCCCAGCCCACCAGGCTGCAGCCCGCTACCTGTCTCCCCCAACCTCCTTACGCTCGCTGACATCGTCCATGGTGACAACGACGTGCTGCTCCACCCCACCCCTCCCTCCTTTATCTACACCCCCATCCCATGGCGAAAACCCTAACCCTAGCCGCACCCTCTCCCTCCTCTCTCCCATCTCCGCCGCCATCAAGAGGAGGGCGCCGCCTCCGTTTCTTTCTGCCACGGACGCCGGCCGCCGGAGCTCGCCGCCGACGTCTCCGCCTCCCCCCGACCGTGCCGCGGCCATCCCTGCGACGAGGGTAATCCCCTCTTTCCATTTCCCCTAACCCCCTCTCGTTTCCTCACTGATTGAGCATCGATTCCTTCCGTCCGTTTGCAGCCATCGTTGTTCTGTTCGTAGTCAGAGAAGAACGTCTGTGTTCGGTTGCAGTTACAGTTAACGCATCGTGTTAGACTCAAAAACCAATCGACCCTGTATGCAACCAAACAGCCGCAGCAGACCAAATGGTGCGTCCGCTGCGCGCGCACCCAGCGATCCCAGGATCGAATCCCCAGCCCCCACCTTTTCTGTTTATTTTCCGATTTGTTCAGTGGACAGTTGCTGAACCTTAAGCCCCCTGCTATCGGTTGACTGTCACAAACCCAACACTAGCCCAGTTGGTTGCTACTATGCGCTGCCAGATAGGAGGGCAGGGGTTCGAATCCCCCCTGCATAAAAAAAACCCATCTTTTTTTCATTTATTTTCCTAGATCCAGATCTAATCTAACTTGCACCCAAGTCCCTCCTACTTTTATCTAGGTCCTTGTTAATTTCTTTCCAAGTCCCTGTATCTTTTCTAGGTCCATAATTATTTCTATCAACCATAAAAATGCTTAAACTTGATAATTTAATAACTTTTGTTTGGAAACTACAATTGCAAAATTTTAAACATGTAAATCACTCCATTTTAAATTCTCTACCCAAATATAATTTTTTTTACTGTTTTGAATATTTTAATTTGGTGAAATATTTAAATTTTGTTTAATTCACTTAATTTTTGCAAAATTCATAACTTGAACATAAAAATTCCAAACTCAACAAATAAAATATGTTTTCCATCCCATTTTTCATGTACTTTGCAAATATAAACTTTTTTTCATGTTTTGAATAATTATAATTGGTTAAATAATTTAAACCTTGTTTAAATCATTTAAATTTGCTAAATTCATAACTTGCTCAAATTAAATTATTTTTGAACTTATAAAATATGTTTTCAAACCAGAAAAGTATAACCTTTTCAAATATGAAATTGGTTTAATGTTTTGAACAAATAACAATTCAAATAAATTCATACTTGAATTTAATTCATTTAAATCTTGTTTGACTTGTTTAATTCATAAATAATTCATCTTAATTCCTTTTTCAATAATTGAAACATGTATTCCACCTAAAATTTTGTGTACTTTCCAAATATGAATTTTTTTTATTTGTTTTGAACAATTAAAATTGATGAAAACAACAAATGCTTGTGTAACACCTTTAAGGAACCAAAATTCCTTAACTTAATAACTAAAATTCCAAACTTGGTAAACCTTATTTCAAAATTGTTCTATTGTTGTTATTTTTCTGTTTTCCTCATCCATGCATCATACTAATCCACTTTCACCTATTGGTTAGTTGTAAAACAATTGTTTCAACCATAATTCATGGGCTTTCCATATGCAATCCCAAATTGCATGTGGGTCCATTTAATCATGTTGTTACCATGTCAACTAGTTTATTTTGATGCATCAATTAAATGGTCATGCATCATCCCATGATTGTGCATTATGCCATGTTATTGATTGTTTGTCTCTCTGCGTTGTTTGTTTGCTTCTTCTCGAATAGACGACGACGTTGAGACAGACGAGCTTTACGACACCCCTTCTGAGGATCTAGCTCAGTACTAGGCTGCTGAGTTTGCAGGCAAGTATTCACTCACACGAACCATTGTGTTCCTTTCAACATTGGATACCGATACTTTCCGTTGTCTATTCTGCTAGCCATATGAATCGTTGCTTCTGTTCGATCCTATCACATGTTATCCTTTAACCCTGATATAGCCTCACCTCCACACCTATAACCCCATTGATTGTGCCTGTGTCTTACTAGCATGCTTAGGGTTGTTTGTTCGAGTCCGTTACCCGTTACTTTCTGTTACTATATTTCTATTATGTTCTGGGGCTCGATGTTAAACAACAACCTGTTAATTTTGAGGTAATAATAATTTGCTGATAAGGCACCGGCAGGAGGCCCGGCGTGGTTTTGAGGCCTGCTAGTGTCGACCCTAATTAGGAAAAGGGTCTTGTCTACTGATCCATGATGAGCGCACTATCCGCATGTGGGAAGCGTGTATGGTCGCCCCCCTCAATTTGATTCGATTCGCATCTCGTCCAAATCGCCTCATTTAGTTCGGGTTTTCCATTTGCCGCATGCATATGCAGGTGCGAACCCTTGGTACCAGGGTGGAACTTTTGTAGTCGGCATTTAGGGAGACACGTTCTTAGAGTGCTATGAGGGTCCCCTTTTCTTCGTGGGGCTTGATTAGCCGTGCGCTCACTGCACGGGATTCTTTGGGCTTGATGCGAAGAAGAGTTGAGTCGTGTTGAGTGCCCCGCTTGGTGGAAGGCATTCCATCTGGCGGGTTATTCTTACGTGTACGGCCAAATTGGTGCACCCCTGCAGGGATAAATCTTCTCGAGAAGCCGTGTTTTCCGCGGTTATGGTTGACTTGGTGAAAGTACTGGCTAACAAGTACTCAGAACAACTTACACCTAACTAATGATAACTTGACTAGTAATAGCTTTATTGCCACAATAACTTGATCCATCATTAATCCAACTGTGTGAGTTATCCTCGGATTGCTTCTTTGGATAAGGGGCGAGATCCAGGATGGGTTTGTTTGGAGTTAGTTATAGTTGGTTACGATACGATATCTTATCTCCTTTCTGTTAGCCGGAGGTTGTAGTATGTTCTGTAGTTGGTTAGTGCAGCCAGCTGCCGCATCTTTTGTATCACCCTTTCTTCCGTTGAACCCAAAGCATCTGTGCTTGGTGTTGACGGGTTACACCTTGGTGAACTGTGAGTCTTGCTTGCCAGTATGTTGATGTACTGACCCCTTTGGGGCTGTGGTTTCCGCAGACTACGCTTATGAGGATCCCCGTGATGGCTACTACGTGGAGTTTGACGAGGCTGCTGACGAGTAGATAGCGGACCCGGGAAGGATCCGAGACATCGTGGATGGGCTCCGTCTTTTCGTTTTCCGGCTTCTTAAGCCTATTTGGATTTGTCTGTACTCAGACCCTTTGAATGCTTCCGCTGTAATGTAATGATGATATGTTGGGACATGTGTCCTCTGGATGATTATATTTGCTATCTCTGCTCTAGTGAGAGCTATTTGTAACTTATTTCTATCACTAGTAGGAAACTGCCTTTCTATGGAATGCTTTGTATGGCGCACCAGAGAGTGGTGCGCCATAGAAATTTAATTCTGTGGCGCACGCCAAAATATGCGCCAGGGAAATGTTGGATTCTATGCCGCACGGGGGAAGGGTGCGCCACAGAACATTTGCAGGCGAGCATTTCTGTGGCGCACGTAATCTGGTGCGCCACAGAAATGTGGTATTCTATGGCGCACGGGCTTTGGTGCGCCACAGAATCCAACATTTCTGTGGCGCACCAGCCACACATGGAGCCACAGATTTTTTTTTCTTCTCTCCACACCCCCCCGGGAACGCCTTTTCTAGTTTTTGACGGAAGAGTTGCCGGTCTAAAAAGCATCAAAAAAATAAATCCCTTATAGATGCACGGAGAGTTTAAGGTCTACTTTTTTATCAAATTTTGAAATATCAATTTCGACTTTCTGAGCAAAAGTTCGTTAAAAAAAGTAAAATGGGCATAACTTTTGCATACGATGTCGAAAAAAATGATCAAGATATAAAAAAAAAACTAGAGAGAAAAACAACCCAACCTCACTTGCCTTCGGCCTGTGAGATTTTTTTAGAATCGCCAAATTCCAAAAGGAAAAAAAGTTATGGCCGTTTGAAGATTTTTGACTAGAAAATAAAAAAAAAAGAAAAAAAAATTCGGTGGCGCACCCCTTCACTTGGTGCGCCACAGAATTGTTGGGCAGGATTTTCGAATCCTGCCTCCTGCCCTCCTCTTCTTCCTCTTCTTTCCATTCTCCTCTTTTACCCTTCTCCCCTCCTCTTCTTCCCTTCTCCCCATCCACTTCTCCTCCACTTCTCATCTCCCCTTCTCTCTTCTACCTCTCCACTTCTCTCCTCCACCTACTACTCCACCTCCTCCTCCTCTACCACCACCACATCTCATCCTCCTCCTCCTCCTTCTCCACCACCACCTCTCCTACTCCTCCTACACCACCACCACCACCACCACCACCACCACCACTCCTCCTCCTCCACCACCACCTCCGGCGAGCTCCTCCTCCTCCTCCACCAACTCTGGCGAGCTCCTCCTCCTCCTCCTCCACAAACTCCGGCGAGTTTCTCCTCCACCAACTCCGGCGAGCTCCTCCTCCTCCTTCTCCTCCTCCACCACCACCACCACCTCTGGCGAGCTCCTCCTTCTCCTCCTCCACCAACTCCGGTGACCCCCATCCTCCACCCACCACGACCAAGCCACCTAAGCCCACGGTCACAACGACATCCAACGAGCTCCGGCGAAATTTCGAAATTTCGTCAAAATTCCGGCGGCCAGATCTAGATCTAGATCTAGGTCTGGCCGCTTTTTTTTTTGAAATTCAAAAAAAAATTCTGTGGCGCACCCCCCTTGGTGCGCCACAGAATTGCAAATTTCTGTGGCGCACGGCTGAGGTGCGCCACAGAATTGACATTTCTGTGGCGCACGGCCACGGTGCGCCACAGAAAAAAATTCTATGGCGTGAATTCTGTGGCGCACCCCTCTGGCCCCTAGGTGCGCCACAGAATTGCAAAATGGTGCGCCACAGATAAGGCTTTTTGTACTAGTGTATTTATTTGTGTCTTAGAGATATGTTGTGCTACCATTCTGTTAAACGCCGTTGATGTACCATGTGTGTATGGTATGAAGTACGTCAAAGGTAGTATCCTGATTTCTATGGGATGGTTTACGTAGACGATGAACAGTAGGGGTTGGTTGTCACACATACGTGTGTTGGCCTACTCGTAAGAGATGCGGGTGCCGGTAAGCCCCGTAATCCAATCAACTACTGTTCAACGGAACTGCGAGTATCCTCTAGAAGTCCGGGTGCGACACCGGAGTGGACAAAGACGACCGCCTCTGGGTATGGGCCTTTGATGTGGACGTGATCACACGTTCGTTGGGATACCCCAAGCGGAAGGTATGATGTAGTCTAGAGTAAGTTTTCCCCTAGTATAGAACCAGAGTTATCGAACCAGTAGGACTGCTTTATCAGCGGCCCCAAAAGTACTGGTGTGTAGTTGACGAAGCATGGAACATGCACACAAGCACAAACCCTCTCTTGCGCCAACTTTCCGGAAGGTTGTCAATCTTCTGGTCTTGGTGAAAACATGAGAATTAAACATATAGAGTCTTAGAAAACAATAAAAGTAAAAATTGAACAACGAGGAAACAATGATTAAAAGTGCTGAAAAGAAGGTTTGCAATATGAGGAAAATAGGACCGGGGCCATAGGTTCACTAGTGATGTCTCTTCAAAGAAAACAAACATGTTGGGTGAATAAATTACAGTTGGGCAATTAACAAATCATAAACGTATAACAATATTATTATGAAGAGATAAAGTTCACGGGTTCAAACATTGTAGGCATTACATCAATGCATATGGACCTCTGTCCAGTATGCATCCATATCTAAAAGTCCACCTCAAGAATAGTATCCAGCAAATCCATTGGTATTAAGTTGTAGCAATGAAGTCATTTCTATGTGTGGAACAGACAAATGCATTAAGAACAATACGTAATGTAAGAAGTAGTTCCCATCCTTAGACAAGAGCCCCGTAGTTTTCTCCCTAGTGGCAACATCACCCCCGCCCCCCCGCACGTTTTTGTCACTCGAACGCATGCAACAAGGATGCATGAACCCACTATCTAGCATATAAACCCTCTCTTGGAGGTGAAAACAACCAAGTGGCCAAGGTAATCATAAACACCGGAGAGCATTGCAAGACAAGATTAAAACTCTCTAAAAATATAAGTGAAGCATCTCTGATTGACATGAACAAAATAATCATAATCTCATGGTTCATCGGACCCTGGCAAACACAACATGTACAATTATATAACGGTGGTCTCAATCATGTGAGGCAGCTCACGAGACTCTAAACATGGAGGCATAGGGGAGAGAACAGTCATCTAGCTACTGCTATGGACCCGTAGTCCCGAGATGAACTAGTCACGCATCTATCTGAAGGCGATCATGGCGATGTAGAGGCCTTCGGTGACGATCCCCCTCTCTGGCAGGATGCCAGAGAAGGACTCCAGAAGCCCTAGATTGGATTTTCGAGGTGACAATGCCTCTTAGTATGCTTCATGGAAAATAACTCCGCCCCCGATGAGTTTTGGGGTAGGGTCAGTTTATAAGCGAAGGGGGGACGTGAGGCGGTGCTCAGGGCTCTCAGGGGACCACCAGGCACAGCCTAGTGTGGACCCGCTCCTGGTGGCGACGTGGATCCCCTTCGGGCCCCCTTTGTACTCCGTCTTCGTTCTGGGTAAAAATGCCTTTCGTGAATTTTTAGCAATTTCCGAGAATATTTCCTTCAGAACTTTTCTGAAATAGAAAAACAACAAAAAACAACAACTGGCTTGGGACATCTTGTTAATAGTTTAGTCGATGAAAACATCCGAAATATGAAGGGAAATATGCGAAAACATGAAAATAACATAGGGTATTGGAAATAAAATAACCACGGACCATAAAAAATTATTGATACGTTTGCAAGGTATCAACCTTCTCCTGCCGCAGGCTCCCATACTACTTGGCCTACTCGTTCCTAAGAGCCGGCTTCAACTACCACCACACCGCGTTCACCCCTTGGTTCAAGCTGGAGGTGTACCCGGGTGGCGCAGCAATGGTCGTGCGGTTCGCCAACCCGCTCAGTGCCCGAATTCTATACAAGCATGCCTTCCACTGCGACAGCGAGATATTCGACTTCACTCGTGCCAACCTCTTCACCAACTACGATGACTCCTTCCCGAGGGACCGGTTCATCCATAGCCTATGCCACGAGCCGATGCCCCCCGTGGCGTACGGCGGGGCGTCGACGTTAGAGGAAGGTCATGCGTAGCGCGGGGAGGCGGCTGGAGGCGCATGGAGCCGGCGTACGGGCTAGAAAATGAGGAGGTTAGTTTTAATTCCAGGTTTAGTTTGTGTGTTTGGGGTGTCAAATGAAAGTTGTTCTTCTATCAGGTCATGTATTTTGGGTCTTCTGTAAGCTCCTCCCGCTAGTACTGAAAAAACGTGCCTCTTCGGGTTACCTTTTGCTATAACTTTATGTTGTTATCTGTAATCTCTGTAGAAACTATCTCGGTTTGTGCACTGCAAATTCAGTTAAGTGTGTTGCTGAACTTTCTATGTTTGTTCTACATATGAACCTTTCGACCGCAACACTTAAAAGGCGGATAGTCCACATCAAATTTCGAACAATCCGGAGTAATGGCCAGAAATAGCCGTTGCGCTGCCATTTGCCTATTTCTTCCCCACCCCGTTCATGTACGGTTTCTATTCGACACAAATATGGAAATTTCACCTTACCAGAGACTATTTGATCCTCATCGCCGACATGAACGGATTAAACACTTCCCGGAGGAGCTGTGGACGCGAGGCGACCCGGCTATGAGATCACCATTTCGGTGGTGCGTCATGTCTAGCAACCAAGCCATGGCGCCCATGGACAATAACTCCTTGGGCGCGCTCTCGTCGGTCGAGCGCTAGGGTCACGGCCTCCAGTCTCGCATGGCGATGCCGTGGCCGAGCTTGGCACGCAATGCTCCATTTTGTGAAGCGAAGTTCTTGTCAAAGTGTGCGCGCCGCCCGAAGAGTTCTTCCTGCGGTTCCATTCAGCCGACGACTGCGAACGCGTCTTCCGCACCATGAAAACTTTCACGTGCGGTGATGCGACCATCAGTTTCTCTCGTTGGCATGAGGGCTATGGCAGCACGTCGTCAGAGCTTGGCTATCTATGCACGCTAAGCTTAGACGACATCCCTTTCCATGCCAGGGAGCCGGAGGCGCTGAATCTGCTCGTCAACAACCATGGTAGAGAGGTGGTGCAACTGTTTCCGTCCTCGGACATGGGGTCCATCGAGGTCAAGGTGTGGATGAAGGACCCGTGCACTGTCCTAAAGGTATACCACGTAGAGACCCCGCAACCGATCACCGGCGACCCTATATCTGCGTCGCTTCCATCATCGCCAGAGAGAATGTGCTTGTACACCCACCCGATCTTCATCCATATATTGCTGACGGTTGACTGATCAACACCGACAATCCAGATCATCGCTCGCGTGATTGCAGACATGCCTTTAGAGAGCGGGAGGAGCAATATTCTGATTGATGTTGTTTTCATGTAATAAATAATCCGTGTATTGCAGTTTGCACCCGATTTATAATAAATAAATGAGGCCAACGCGCCGCCGCACTACTTGGCATTGCAGCAGCAGGGTTCGAGACTGCACGATGATGGATGCGTAGTTGCACTCGTTGGTAAACCCCAAGTGGAAGGTGGTGAAGAGGGCAGCGGCAAGTTTTCCCTCAGAAAGATACCAAGGTTGAATCGACCAGTAGGAGAAAAATCAACTTTTGAAGGTTGATGCAGTTGATGTGGTAAGGAGCACTATCGGTTCAGCAACAATGTGGAACGTACACAATACAATCAATTTACTATGCCCCAACGAAATAGTGAGGTTGTCAATCTCACCAATTTTGTTGATAACAAAGAGGTTAAACGTCTGGTATGGAAAACAGTAGGAGAACAATTTGAAAATAGTAGTAGCAGTGTGAAAACGGTAGAAACAGTGTGAAAAAAGTAATTGCAGTGGTTGTATTATCAGAATGAGAAAATGGACCGGGTCCACAGTTCACTAGTGGTGTCTCTCCATGGAAGATAAATAACATGTGTGGTGAATAAATTAAAGCTGGGCAATTGACAGATATAAAGGCTGCACCATAGTGCATATGCATGACATGATGATGACTATGTGATTCATGCGGGCATTACAACAAGACTCATAAACCGTTATCCAACTGCATCTATGACTAATAATCCACCCTCAGAATATCATCCGATCAATCCTTGGGTATTAAGTTGCAAGCAACAGATAATCGCATTAATCAAAGTGTGTAATGTAAACATTGTTGTTTTCTCCCTAATGACAACATCACATCCTCCATCTGTCACGTTTCTGTCACTCGAGCACAGATGCAAAGGAGGCCCGAACCCACTATCGAGCATAAATACTCCCTCTTGGAGTCACTAGAATCTACTTGGCCAGAGCATATACTAACAACGGAGAGCATGCAAGATCATAAATAACATACACATGAAGATACCATGGTAAATTGATTATCAAGAGACGTAGCATTCAATATTCATCGGATCACAACAAACACAACATATAGCATTACAATAAGATGATATCAATCATGTAGGGCATCTAACGAGATCTAAACATGAGACATAAAGAGGAGAGAACAACCATCTAGCTACTGCTATGGACCTGTAGTCCAAGGATGAACTACTCACGTATCATTCCGGAGGCGGGCATGGTGGTGTAGAGCCCTCCAGTGACGATTTCCCTCCCGGCAGGGTGCCGGGGAGAGCTCTAGAACCTTCCCGAACTATGGTTGACGATGACGGCGACCTCGGGTGTTTTTGTGGAAACTGCGATTTTTTAGGGTTTACTACCCGACGGTATTAAATAGGCGAAAGGGCAACATCGGTAGGCGCCCGAGGGGCCCACACCACCCCATGGAGCGTCCAGGGGGCGCGCCTCCCTATGGTGTGCCCCCCTATGGTCTCTTCGGGGCTCCGTGGAACCTTCGGGAATTTTAAGACTTCTGGGTTTCGAATTTTCCAATTCCGTGAATATTTCCAGAACAACTTTTCTGGAACTAAAAACAGCAGAAAACAGGAATCGACTCTGTGGCATCTTGTCAATAGGTTAGTCCCAGAAAATCGATAAAATGATATAAAGTGCATAGAAAACATGTAGCAAATAACATGAAAACAACATGGAACAACAGAAATTATGGATATGTTTACGACGTATCAACATCCCCAAGCTTAGTTCCTACTCGTCCTCGAGTAGGTAAACGACAAAACAAATAATTACTGAGGTGACATGCTACCAATATAAACTTGATCATCAAAATTGTAAAAGCATATGTAAGCTGAGATCATAGTACTTTAAACACAAGCATGATAGATATAATTCTAACAATGAAACATAGCAATCACTTTGCATCATGAAAAGTAAAACAAATAGAAGATCATGAAATCAATGCATTGAAAGTTATACGTTTGTTTCTAGCATGAGATCAACATTGTACAAGCCCTGCCAAGGACTCGCTGAATGTGAACAAGAGGACTCCTTACAAATTTACGTCAGGTGCCAAAGAGGAGATGGTTCTTATTCAAGCAAACCGATATTTGCGGACAATGCATCAAATTTTGGATCCCCATGTAAACCGTAGTCATTAGAATATGTTGTAGATATGGTAAGTATAGATTAATTACCTATTCTCTTGAGATTGTAACCTTGATGTACAAGTTAACCCTTATATATATATGACCGGAGGCCAACCCAGTAGGGTACAGAAAATCATTATTCTTAACTTGGTATCAGAGCTTAGATTCGATCTCTCCACGCTCTGCGCCGTCGCTTCCCATGGGAAACGAAGGAACCCTAGTCTCTACCTCCCGAATCATCCATGTCCATGATCTCCGCCTCCTCTTTCGTCGGCCTCGTTGCCGTCAAGATCGACCGCCTCTACTTCCCTATATGGAAGTCTCAGGTCCTCCCGACCATCTCTGGTGCATGCCTTTTCGGCTATCTCGATGGAACCACCATCGCGCCCCCGTCAAGACTGAAGGAGGGCGAAGGAAAGGACCAATGCCAGGTGCCCAACCCGGCGCACGCAATCTGGTATCGTCAAGACCATATCGTCCTTGGAGCTCTCCGCTCACACATGCATCTTGAGATCCTCGCGTAGATGACCTCTTTCACCACCTCGCGCGACGTGTGGACAATGCTACACACCATGTTCTCTACCCAGAACAGGGCGGCCATCAACAACATACGGTGCCAGCTGTCAGGCACCAGGAAGCATGACATGTCCGTCTCCGAGTACTTCCAGAAGATGAAGAGATTGGCGGACTCTATGGCAGCTGCAGGTTGCCCCTTGGACGATGACGAGATCATCGGCTACAT
Source organism: Alopecurus myosuroides (assembly GCA_028641055.1). Classification (NCBI taxonomy): domain Eukaryota; kingdom Viridiplantae; phylum Streptophyta; class Magnoliopsida; order Poales; family Poaceae; genus Alopecurus; species Alopecurus myosuroides. The sequence goes on along the minus strand of CM054057.1, from coordinate 621,294,541 downwards.
AAGAGCCGGTCTCGGCGAAGAATTTGATGCTATCATCTCCTCCCTCACAAGCTACAACATGCCTAGCACGACAGGAGCTCTGTCAGACTCAGACACCTGAGTACAGCTCCTCTGGCAACAATGCAAACCAAACGGGCGGTTTCTCCAACACTCGTGGTGGCTTCTCTAGCGGAAATTCCCCCCGTCCGTCGGCTCCCCAAGGCGGAGAAGGAGGAGGAGGATCAGTAGGAGGCGGTGGCAGCTATCGTGGTGGTCTCGATGGTGGCCGCACTCGCGGGCGCTTCAATAATGGAGGACAACCCTGGCACCCTAAGTGTCAGGTCTGCGGCAAGGTCGGACATGGTGCGCTGAAGTGCCGTGAGCGCTTCAATCACGCCTATCAGGCGGAAGAGCCCCACCACGGTGGGTACTATGCTGATCCTAATGGCCATGGCAACCATGGTGGATACGGTGGCCACCAAGGCAACCATGGTGGGTACGGTGGCTACCAAGGAGGCAACCATGGTGGGCAAAACCACTGGGTGATGGACACAGGTGCCACCGACCATCTCACATGAGATTTGGAGCGCCTCCACATGCATGATCGCTATGAAGGAAGGGAGAAAGTCCAGTCGCCAATGGACAAGGTTTGCATATTGCACACATTGGTCATTCTAATCTATCTGGCTCATCAAAACCCTTAGCCCTCAAAAACTATTCTTCATGTCCCTCAAATTCGCATGAATCTTCTCTCTGTTCACCGTCTAGTTTATGATAACCATATCTTTGTTGAATTTAATAAACATTATTTTCTTGTTAAGGATCGAGTCACGAAGGCGGTGCTTCTTCACGGTAGAAGTCAAGGAGGCCTCTACCCTATACCACTTGACCGTGACACTACATCCCCTCAAGTCTGCTCCACCGTCAAGTCTTCCTCGAGTGAATGGCATCAACGGGTTGGACATCCATCCAATAAAGTAGTAGAGTCGGTTGTTAGCTCCAATAAACTTCCATGTATCCCTAGTAATGAGTTTCTAGTGTGTGATGTGCGTCAATGCACAACGAGTCATCAGTTGCCTTATAGGTCCTCAAGTCGTGTAACCACCTCCCCTCTTGAGCTTACACTACAAGAAATATGCTATCTTATGACTCACCAAATTGGTCACCGAATGGTCATGTATGTTCATTTGTGACCTTTCTGTGACCAAAATCATTTGGTCAGGTTACGGGCGTCGCAAATGAACCAATGTGACCTTCTGTAGCCAAAATAGAAGGTCATGCACTCAGTGACCAATTTCTTTGGTCGCGCGTAGTCTGGCCAAGCCACGTCAGATCCAACGTGGCAAAACTGACGTGGCATAGAATCAGCCTGGTCCATTTCAGCCTTCTATATGGGCCTAGCCCAATAATTCAGCCCATTTAAATTTTTCTGCCCATTGGATTTTAGATGTCCATGTGGGCCAACCCAAAAATTAGGCCTTTTAGTGGTTCATTTCTATATATTTTTTTCGTTGGTTCTTAGTCCAATTTTTTTTTCCTCAACCATGACTAGAAACTTAATTGGGCCGTAGCCTTTTTAAGGTCCAATAGTGTACTGGGCTAAACATATTATGTGCACACCCAGCCAATAACATTTAGCACAAATAGCCTTCAAAAAAATTAGAACTCCCAGAATCTGAATAAGTACAGCACAACCAGTATCTGAATAACAAGTACATCAAGTATACATACACCAAATTCATAGTAAGATCAGCATTACATAAAAATTACAAGGGAAGTTAGTGTTACAACAAGTTCAATAAAATGTAAAGCAAGTCCCTAACATAGGCTACGATCTTCTTCGAATTTCTTCAGGCTGGAAATCCTATAAATGAGAGGAAAAGCAGTGGTTGCATCAGTACATCTACACGTGCAAGTAGTACAGCCAACGCAGCTAGGACAATGTTTATGCAGCAACAACAAATTTCAGATTGATATGACACAAGACAAGGCAGAAGTGTCCGACCTCACTAACTGGGCATTGAGCACCCTCACATGCTTGCTGGCAGGCAAAACAGAGGGTCACCTGCAATGAGATGCTGATTGGAAGACTTTGCCTTCCTTGCTGGATAGCTGCAACATTGCAAATAGCAAAATATGTAAACGAAAGAACATGGGGGAGATCCCACAAAAAATTACCAGCATGTAAACATTTTCATCTTATCAAAAGGGAGCCTGCAACCTCACAAGTAACAATACAACCTAATTAATCATTTTATTCTAATTCATGTAGAATTTACACCCACAATGAAAATTTTGTGAAGGTGTATACTTCAAGTGGCCATACCAAATCAGGTTCAATTTCAATCTTAGTGCCTATTAAACATGATCAACGAAACAACAGCCAGATTGCAGCATGACATGATTAACTAGACTACAAGTCTGAGTTGGGTCTTGTTGTGAAGAGAAGAAATAATTATAAAATGGAATTTCATAGCAGACATATTTCAGCAGTTGTGCTGCTACCAAGAAAGCTACGCACAATAAACATCTTGACAAGGTCCATCCAAATCAGGAGAGAATTTGAAGCTACCGAGCTAAAAACAGAAGGTACAAGTGAACAAAGGCTATCTACCATCAAAACATGCATCTTCATGCTGGAATGTTTGACCACTGCTGTAATCCATGATTTACAACAGAAGAGCAATAGGAAGATAATTAGAGATGGAGGATGTATACCTCATATTGGCAGAACCACCTCGATGGAGACAACTAGCAGCATCAGGTTTGTGTCCTCGATGGAGCTTGGAATGATCTGTTCGGTGTTACAGGATGTACGACAGACAACACGTGCCCTATTGAGCATGTAGAGCTGGAGGGAGCCGTTACCACACTAAAATGCATGATTACCAGCAATTGACATTTCTGGCTAAACAAAGTACTTCGCCCTAGAACCAAAACAAAATTCAAACGAACCGGTTTCATTTGGACAGACACAACACACCAATCTCGATAACAGAGTTAGTATTCAACCACACTAAAATACAAGTCTCGAAGAGTCAGAATCTACCAAAAACTCATAGCAATAGCAAGACAAATGACAGTGTCAGAAACACCGGGAGATACAGTAGAAAATGTGTACATATGCATGTTAGACAAGGAAAAGGAGAGATACAGTAGAATCTCAGTAAGACAAATGACAAATCTAAATAAATTTAGGACAGTCCTGGGACATGCACAATCAGTATCCTTCTATTCTTGATGCAACATCCAAGAAATGACTTTATGCTACAACAGTAGTAGGATTTTCATATGCAAATCAACATCAAATACTTTAAAAAAATACAATTTCATGAATGTTCATCTCAAATGGCAGTACCAAATCAAGTCCCTAATATTATATGCGTGATTGATTTACTAAGACAAGAATCAGTAAAACAACATGGAGTTGGATGAGGACACGATCAACACTCTAGTATAGCAAACTTTTGTATAGCACTGTTATAACTTCATGTTTTCTTCTAATGCTCAGATCTCTAGTATAGCAAACAGATTTCCATGCATTTGAACTTTGGGCATATTTAGTTAATTTACCATTATTTAGTCTTTAACAGGTTATTTTTATGGCAGTTGTGATCCTTCAAGATTACAAGACAGACCAATCACATAGAAAAACAGATATACTTTTGGGCCCTTAAACAATCACAGAATAGAACATCCTTGGTACTACTAGCAAGAATCAATAGACTACTCCTTTTCTAAACCTAAAAGCACGACCTGGAGACAGGAATCAAACATCTCCAGTCGATATCACAAGCACCAGATCACCACATCGACGCACATGCTCCACCCTCGAGTTCGGTGGCACCTACAGCGAGGGAGAGAGACTGAGAAGCAAGCTGGCATTAACCATAAAAACTATCAGAAACCGAAGTTACACCCTATGTATTTCCATTTTTTAGGTTTAGAGCACAAGCATAACTTCCACAATAACCAGAATGACTTCTCTAAAACAGTTGACTCACAAGTGACATTTAAGCAAGGTATCACAAATTCACAATGGAAATAATCATAACCTACAAGAAGATGCACAGAGTAGGTATATAACCACAAACACACACATCAAGTAATTCTAAAAGACTATTAGCACAAGTCTCGATCCAGTACGCAAGAGTGACATATAATGATATTCCTAGCAAAATTCCTAGTCATAGCTAAGCACCTTGCACTACTGTTTTTTAAGATACACACATCAGTTAATGCAATATTGGCATTGGGCAGCATAGGTACGAAAACAACCGTGTTGGTGAGAAAGTGTGAGAGTACCGGCGTACCGGAGGACGATACAGCAAGTTGCCTGCTGTACACATGAAGGAAGTGGGCTGCAGTAGCAGGCGCAGAGATCTCCGGCCTAGACTCTAGGAGACATGGTTCCTAGGTCCGCTCCTCATTCCACCATGAGCCACATCTGACAAACAAATTAGGTAAGCAAATTTTGCAAACCGAAGAAAAAATTTGCAGCTTCTGGTTGGCCATAAGAATGACCTGCGCGTAGACCTCGTCGGTGTCTGCCTCCGTATCTACAAATTTAACATAACAAGTGAGCAAAATTAATCGAATCTAAAGCCACGCAAACTGAAGAAAATCTTCGGATGCGGAGCGAAACTGAACTCGAGAATTTGGTAGGAAAAAAGGGGAGGGGGGAACGCTACCTCGCGGTGGATTCCTTCTCTTCTTGTCGCGGAGTGCGCCACGACCCGGCTCACCGACCATGCCCTGTTCAGCGAGGAGGGAGAGAGGCAATGAGCGCGCGTCCCCCTCGCCTCGCTCCCAGCGCCTCTCCTCGAGGCTGCAGAAGAGAAGAGAAAGGTCGTCGTGGGTGGATCTGACGTGGTACTCTCGGTCCGGGCGGCGAGGGGTGCTGCCGCACGGTGGTGTGGAATAGAGGTGGGCGGTGGCGTGAATAGAAGAAGCACGGACGCCGCCGTCTCCTCTTCGATCTGCGACGGGTGCGAGAGGACGGGAGTAAGGCAGTGGGTACGGGAGAACTCGGGGGAGGCTGATGGAGGGACGGCGCATAGAAGGCTGATGGAGGGCGGATTGGGGCGGTCCAAGGAGGGAGCGCTCGCACAAGGGATTGAGGAAGGCAGCGACGGAAATTGTGGCGGCGCAAGGGAGGGAGCGCTCGCGCGCTCTTTTAGCTAGGGTTTGTACTTTGGAGGCGCGAGGGAGGGATGCGGTTTGGACTTCGGCGGCGCGTTTCTGAAAATTCTGCTATCGACCCTCACTTTCATACCCCACCGTAGAAAGGCCGCAACTGGGACCTGCCACTTCTTGACCCCGCGGTTCAGTCACTAGTTTAAGTGGTTTAGAAATAACTTAAACGATTTTCAATGATATATCATATAAATTAGTTTATTTTCTCTATGTCACTAGAAAAAATATAATTAATCATGTCATTGTAAAAATATTTTTAATCACCACAGGCTTTGTGATGCTATGAATTTACCGTAAACCGATAAACATGTGAGGAAAATAGTTTTTGGAGGTTTTTATTTTCTTTGCAAAAAAATTCATTTTCTAGAGTTCATCGTTTTGACCGCATTTGAAGTCGGCATATCGACAAGCACCTCGAAGGAAACAACAATGGCCTCGCGATAACGAGGGATGTGCGGAGTCAAAACCCAGAACACAGACGAAAAGATAAGTCACAAACCGAGACGACATACTTTCAATTCGGCATAAAAAGTTCACAAAAAATCGAAAAAAATGGGAAACCTTCACATTATGTCATTATTTCGGGCCAAATGACGGATGTTATGGCCACATCCATGACATAGTTTCTTTAAATATGCTCATATTCCACACAAAGATGCATATTGGAACAACGAACAATGTTTACGAAGAACGTTTTATTTTTCGTTGAATAAAAAAACCAGTTTCCATTTCCGGAGTGTCGAAAACGGTTTTTTTTTGTGAAGCATCTACCAAAAATATGTTGCACAATTGCACCAAATAAAATTATAGAGTTAATATACCACATTTTATGTACGGAAACTCAAACTACTTCCTCTAGAAATATTTCCATCCACCTCTTTTGAAAAAAGACAAATTTCTGCCGATTCAGCTGAAACCGGGCCAAATTTGAACTACAGTTGCCTCGTAGATTGCTCGTGATTTTTTGAAAAAATCATTTTTAGGTACCCAAGTACCTATTTCAACATATATACACCAAGATTTCATCAAAATTCAACCCCTAGGTACGAACGGTCATGTCCCCCGTTTTGACCGTTTCCCGAAACCGGCTTAGAAAATTCGAGAAAATTCAAAAAAACACGAAATGATGCAAGACCTTCGCGTGGTGTCATAATAAGTGACCTAGTCTCCATCAAAAATAATAAACTTGGAATACGGAAGTTATCTCGAAAAAGTGTTCACAGAAATGAGCTATCATCTACGAAGATTTATGGCTTTCGGGCCAAATGGCGGATGTTATGGCCACACACATGACATAGTTTCTCTAAATATGCCCATATTCCACACAAAGATGCATATTGGAACAACTAACAATGTTTACGAAGAAGGTTTTATTTTTTGTTGAATAAAAAAACATTTTCCATTTCCGGAGTGTCGAAAACGGTTTTTTTGTGAAGCATCTACCAAAAATATGTTGCACAATTGCACAAAATAAAATTATAGAGTTACTAGACCACATTTTATCTACAGAAACTCAAATTACTTCCTCTATAAATATTTCCATCCACCTCTTTTGAAAAAGACAAATTTCTGCCGATTCCGCTGAAACCGGGCCAAATTTGAACTACAGGTGCCTCGTAGTTTGCTCGTGATTTTTTTGAAAAAATCATTTTTAGGTACCCAAGTACCTATTTCAACATAGATACACCAAGAGTTCATCAAGATTCAACCCCTATGTGCGAACGGTCATGTCCCCCGTTTTGACCGTTTCCCGAAACCGGCTTAGAAAATTCCAGAAAATTCAAAAAAGCACGAAATGATGAAAGACCTTCACGTGGTGTCATAATAAGTGACCTATTATACATTAAAAATAATAAACTTGGAAAACAGAAGTTACCTCGAAAAAATGTTCACAAAAATGAGCTATCATCTACGAAGATTCATGGCTTTCGGGCCAAATGACGGATGTTATGGCCACATCCATGACATAGTTTCTTTAAATGTGCCCATATTACACACAAAGATGCATATTGGAGCAACTAACAATGTTTACGAAGATAGTTTTATTTTTCGTTGAATAAAACACCATTTTCCATTTCCGGAGTGTCGAAAACGGGTATTTTTGTGAAGCATCTACCAAAAATATGTTGCACAATTGCACAAAATAAAATTATAGAGTTACTAGACCATATTTTATCTACAGAAACTCAAATTACTTCCTCTAGAAATATTTCCATCCACCTCTTTTGAAAAAGACAAATTTCTGCCGATTCCGGTGAAACTGGGCCAAATTTGAACTACAGGTGTCTCGTAGATTGCTCGTGATTTTTTGAAAAAATCATTTTTAGGTACCCAAGTACCTATTTCAACATAGATACACCAAGATTTAATCAAGATTCAACCCCTAGGTACGAACGGTCAAGCCCCCCGTTTTGACCGTTTCTTGAAACCGGCTTAGAAAATTCCAGGAAATTCAAAAAAAACACGAAATGATGCAAGACCTTCGCGTGGTGTCATAATAAGTGACCTAGTATCCATAAAAAATAATAAACTTGGAATACAGAAGTTATCTCGAAAAAGTGTTCACAGAAATGAGCTATCATCTACAAAGATTCATGGCTTTCGGGCCAAATGACGGATGTTATGGCCACATCCATGACATAGTTTCTTTAAAAGTGCCCATATTCCACACAAATATGCATATTGGAACAACTAACAATGTTTACGAAGAAGGTTTTATTTTTCGTTGAATGAAAAAACCATTTTCCATTTCCGGAGTGTCGAAAACGGTTTTTTTTTGTGAAGCATCTACGAAAAATATGTTGCACAATTGCACCAAATAAAATTATAGAGTTACTAGACCACATTTTATATACAGAAACTCAAATTACTTCCTCTAGAAATATTTCCATCCACCTCTTTTGAAAAAGACAAATTTCTGCCGATTCAGCTGAAACCGGGCCAAATTTGAACTACAGGTGCCTCGTAGATTGCTCGTGATTTTTTGAAAAAATCATTTTTAGGTACCCAAGTACCTATTTCAACATAGATATACCAAGAGTTCATCAAGATTCAACCCCTAGGTACGAACGGTCATGTCCCCCGTTTTGACCGTTTCCCGAAACCGGCTTAGAAAATTCCAGAAAACTCAAAAAAACACGAAATGATGCAAGACCTTCGCATGGTGTCATAATAAGTGACCTAGTATCCATAAAAATAATAAACTTGGAATACGGAAGTTATCTCGAAAAAGTGTTCACAGAAATGAGTTATCGTCTACGAAGATTCATGGCTTTCGGGTCAAATGACGGATGTTATGGCCACATCCATGACATAGTTTCTTTAAATGTGCAAATATTCCACACAAATATGAATATTGGAACAACTAACAATGTTTACGAAGAAGGTTTTATTTTTCGTTTGAATAAAAAAACCATTTTCCATTTCCGGAGTGTCGAAAACAGGGTTTTTTTTGTGAAGCATCTACCAAAAATATGTTGCACAATTGCACCAAATAAAATTATAGAGTTACTAGACCACATTTTATCTACAGAAACTCAAATTACTTCCTCTAGAAATATTTCCATCCACCTCTTTTGAAAAAGACAAATTTCTGCCGATTCCGCTGAAACCGGGCCAAATTTGAACTACAGGTGTCTCGTAGATTGGTCGTGATTTTTTGAAAAAAATCATTTTTAGGTACCCAAGTACCTATTTCAACGTAGATACACCAAGATTTAATCAATATTCAACCCCTAGGTACGAACGGTCAAGCCCCCCGTTTTGACCGTTTCCCGAAACCGGCTTAGAAAATTCCAGAAAATTCAAAAAAACACGAAATGATGCAAGACCTTCGCGTGGTGTCAAAATAAGTGACCTAGTATCCATAAAAAAATAATAAACTTGGAATATAGAAGTTATCTCGAAAAAGTGTTCACAGAAATGAGCTATCATCTACGAAGATTCATGGCTTTCGGGCCAAATGACGGATGTTATGGCCACATCCATGACATAGTTTGTTTAAATGTGCCCATATTCCACACAAATATGCATATTGGAACAACTAACAATGTTTACGAAGAAGGTTTTATTTTTCGTTGAATAAAAAAACCATTTTCCATTTCCGGAGTGTCGAAAACGGGTTTTTTTGTGAAGCATCTACCAAAAATATGTTGCACAATTGCACCAAATAAATTTATGGAGTTACTAGACCACATTTTATCTACAGAAACTCAAATTACTTCCTCTAGAAATATTTTCATCCACCTCTTTTGAAAAAGACAAATTTCTGCCGATTCAGCTGAAACCGGGCCAAATTTGAACTACAGGTGCCTCGTAGATTGCTCGTGATTTTTTGAAAAAAATCATTTTTAGGTACCCAAGTACCTATTTCAACATAGATACACCAAGATTTCATCAAGATTCAACCCCTAGGTACGAACGGTCATGCCCCCCGTTTTGACCATGTTTCGAAATTGGTTTAGAAAATTCCAAAAAATTCAAAAAAGCACGAAATGATGCAAGACCTTCGCGTGGTGTCATAATAAGTGACCTAGTATCCATAAAAAATAATAAACTTGGAATATGGAAGTTATCTCGAAAAAGTGTTCACAGAAATGAGCTATCATCTACGAAGATTCATGGCTTTCGGGCCAAATGTCGGATGTTATGGCCACATCCATGGCATAGTTTCTTTAAATGTGCCCATATTCCATACAAAGATGCATATTGGAACAACTAACAATGTTTACAAAGAAAATTTTTTTTCGTTGAATAAAAAAACCATTTTCCATTTCCGGAGTGTCGAAAACAGTTTTTTTTATGAAGCATCTACCAAAAATATGTTGCACAATTGCACCAAATAAAATTATAGAGTTACTAGACCACATTTTATCTACATAAACTCAAATTACTTCCTATAGAAATATGTCCATCCACCTCTTTTGAAAAAGACAAATTTCTACCGATTCCGGTGAAACCGGGCCAAATTTGAACTACAGGTGCCTCGTAGTTTGCTTGTGATTTTTTGAAAAAATCATTTTTAGGTACCCAAGTACCTATTTCAACATAGATACACCAAGATTTCATCAAGATTCAACCCCTAGGTATGAACGGTCATGCCCCCCGTTTTGACCGTATTTCGAAATCGACATAAAAGGTTCAAAAAACTTAAAAAAATTGTATTTTTGTATTTTATTGGATTAAAACATTTCCTTATACTACATAATTACATAGGGCATTTTAAATAAATAAATAAATTTATTTGGTTAAAATTAGAGTTTAAAATAAAAAACTATAAAAGAAAACAAAAAAAGGAATAAAAAGAAGGACCCAATCGGCCAAGTTTTTTTTTGAGTGTATCGGCCCAGGCTTTAAGCAAGCCGACCAGGTAGCCTCTCTATTCCTTGGGGTTAGCCCAAGGCCCATGACTCGAGCCTCCCCTTATTCTCTGTGATAGGCCAAGGCCCATGCGCAGAATGCTAGATAAAAAGACAGCCATGTCTGTTTGTACACGCGAATGTATTGGTGGCCTAGTGGCAAGGCTGAAGTGGAGTGTGCGTACTTTGAGGTCGTCGGTTCGAACCCTGGCGAAGCCCTTTATTTTACGCGAATTAAACGCGAGCACTTGGTGTTAGCACTTCCAGTGGACCCGCATGCATCCCACGTATACAAAATTGCTTAGTTGGCATTTAGTACGTGGTGGTCCAGCTATGATACATAGACGTATCATAGACGGAGATTTGACACATAGGCACAGATGAGACACCATGACCATTTAAATTGGTCTCAATCAGGCCAGAATAGTGAAGCAAACCCCCTTTGTTTGTATTGTGACCAACTCACGTACATGTATAGACTCTCTCAAACAATTGACAAGAGATATGTGACCAATTTTTTCACGGTCACCGGCAGAAGGTCACTAGTTGACATATTTCTTGTAGTGTTATTCATACAAATGTCTGGGGTCCTATAATTGTTTCTTCGGGTGGTTATAAATATTTTGTCAGACGATTTTAGTCGTTTCACACGGATATACTTGCTTAAGCACAAATCTGATGTTGAGCAAATTTTCTATAACTTTCAGAATCATGTTGAACGTCTCCTTAATTCAAAATTTGCATGATTCAATCAGATTGAAGGGGGGGGGCTGAAAATCACCGCTTGCATGCATATTTTCAACGAATTGGCATATCTCATTGAGTTTCTTGCCCACACACCTCTCAGCAAAACGGGATTGCCGAGCGCAAATACCATCACCTAGTAGAGACCGGCCTTACTATTTTAGCTCATTCATCTCTACCTAGACGATACTGGGATGAGGCGTTTTTAATAGCATGTTACCTTATTAACCAAATGCCTACACCTGTCCTCGGTAAACATACACCCTTGTTTCACCTCCTTCAGATCCAACCATATTACCCCTTTCTTCGTGTGTTTGGGTGCGCATGCTGGCCTAGTCTCCGAAAATATAATTCTTGCAAACTTGAGTTTCGCTCAAAGATGTGTGTGTTCCTTGGGTATAATACGTTTCACCAATAATATAAGTGTATTGATCGGTCTACTGGACGTATCTATATCTCTCGCGACGTGGTGTTTGACGAGCGAGTGTTTCCGTTCAAATCCAATGAGCGTCCTAATCTTTCTCCCTTAGAAAATCCTATTGCCTATCCTCACACCGAGCCAGTAGTGCAGAAAGCATCTTTGCATGTGCATGACTTGTCGCTTTTACCTGGTATTTTGCCTGTTTCTGGATCTCAAACCATACTGGATCAGCCTCCAACTGGTACACGAGCGATCGACGTGCGTTGCCTCGTACCTCGTGTCCATGCACCGGTGGTCGATCGCGATCACACGTCTCCGCGCGCCTCTCTGACACGATCGGTGGCCCGTGAACATTCGGCCCATGAGCAGCCCACGCTGCCTGTCTTCACTGCGCCGGCGAGCCCGCTGCCCCGCCTTCGCTTGATGAGCCTGCGTCGGGCCCTTCGTCGACACATTCCGTCGAGGCTGATCCTCCACCTGCGTCGTCTACTCTAGATCGAGGGCCACGATCTAGCCGTGGTCGTCTGATTATTGAGAAAAAGTTCATGGATGGTACGATCCAGTATGATACCCTGAAGCGTGCCTTCTTTGCCACGCCCACTATTCATCGTGATGCTCTGTCGAATCGAGCATGGAAGACTGCTATGGAATTGGAATTTTCCGCCCTTCAGAACAACCGCACATGGATCCTTGTGCCTCGCCCTGCCAGAACCAACATTGTTAGTTGTAAGTGGAATTTGAAGTTAAGCAACATTCGCATGGTTCTCTTGTCAAGTTTAAAGCTCGGTTAGTTGCTCGGGGGTTTACCCAACAGTATGGGATCGATTATGCTGACACTTTCAGTCCCGTGGTTAAACCAACCACCGTTCGTCTGGTTCTTACTATTGCGGTTTCTCGTGGTTGGAGTTTGCGACAGATTGATGTGATAATGCTTTCTTGCATGGTTTCTTAGATGAAGATGTTTATATGCACCAACCTCCTAGGTTTGAAGATGCTACTCTTCCCTCGTTTGTGTGCAAACTGCAGAAATCTATCTATGGAATAAAACAGTCTCCCCGAACGTGGTATTTTCGCCTTAGTGACAATCTTCAACAGTTGGAATCCATCCATCAGCTGCTAATACATCTCTTTTTTGTGTTTCATCATGCGGGTATCACACTTTATATGATGGTCTATGTTGATGACATTGTTATTGTTGGGTCCTCTTCTGCTGCAGTGGATCGGTTGTTGGGTCAGATATCTCGATCTTTTCCTATCAAGGATCTCAACACTCTAAAATATTTCCTTGTCATTGAGGCTGCTCAAAATTCAGGGGGAATGACGCTCTCACAACACAAGTATGCACTTGATTTGCTTCATCGAGCTTGTATGGAGAATTGTAAGGCAGTCTCTACACCCATGCCTTCTGTTGAAAAACTGTCAACCATGTTTGGACACACATTATCCACTGATGATGCCTTTAAATATCGAAGTATTTTTGGACGGTTGCAATACTTGACGTTGAGCAGACCTGATATTTCATTTGCTGTTAACAAGGTCTGTCAGTTTTTGTCCAAACCCACAGATGTTCATTGGGAGGCAGTAAAGCGTATCTTGCGCTATGTTAAAGGCACATCGAACATGGGACTCCAGATCGAGAAATCATCATCCACATTGTTGAGTGTGTTTACTGATACAGATTGGGCTGGTAATATGGATGACATACGTTCTACAGGGGGATTTGCAGTATTCTTTGGCTCTACTTTGATTTCGTGGAGCTCTCGCAAGCAACCCACAGTATCTCGATCAAGTACCAAAGCGGAGTACAAAGCACTAGCCAATGGTGCAGCTGAAGTGACATGGATTCAGTCATTGTTGAAGGAACTAGGAGTTCCACAGCCAAGAGCACCCATTTTGTGGTGTGACAATTTAGGGGCTACGTACCTAACTGCCAATCCAGTGTTTCATGCATGAACAAAACACATCGAATTGGATTTTTATTTCGTTCAAGAGAAGGTAGCTTTTGGTGCTCTTGATGTCAGGTTTGTCTCCCCCGGTGTTTAGGTTGCTGATGGTTTTACTAAACCGGTTACTAAACAAATGTTGACTCGGTTGTGTTACAATCTGAATCTTGCAAGATGTTCAGATTGAGGGGGAATGTAAACTGTAGTCATTAGCATATGTTGTAGATATGGTAGGTATAGATTAATTACCTATTATGTTGAGATTGTAACCTTGATGTACATAACCCTGATATATATATGACCGGAGGCCAACCCAGTAGGGTACGGCAAATCATTATTCTTAACTCCCTATTCCCTAGAATAACATAACCCTAGTAGGCATGTCCAGCTAATTCATTTTCAAGACCAACAGAAAAATGGGACGTTGTATGTAACACCTGGGGTGTTACCTGTTTGTTTTTGCTTGCATCACATGCATCATATTGCATTGCACCATGTTTGCATCACCACAATTCAAAACAATTTAAAATTTCACACATGTCAAAAATTTCCAATTTAACAATTGCAAACTACAACCACTCCTTTGTTTTCAAATAGTTTGCAGTTGTTCTAAATCAAATTGCTTGTTAATACAAATTTCCCTGTTATTAAAACCCTAATGGCAAATTAAATTTCAAATAAAATCATAGTTGATATGATCCAAATTGAGGTTTAAAAAATTAAATTCTTGCAAAACAAATTTTTCAATAATGTTTGCATAATGGATTGAACTTATTAAATGGAATTTGCCTATTTCCAAAAATTTCCCAAATCAAACATTGTTTGAAATTCACCTAAAACCTTTAAACCAAATTAAATATTCAAAATTGTGAAATAATGTTAACTTATGCTTTAGTTATTGTTTTGGAAAATTAATACAAATAATTCCTAAAAGGACAGCCCTATTTCTTTCTATCCCTCTTTCCTTTCTCATTCTTTACAACCAACATATTCATAAGGAAAAAAAATAATAAAAAAATTAAAAGAGAGGAGAGGGAACCAGCCCAACCCCATCCTCTTATTTCTTCCCCCAGCCCATCTCATTTCTGGCCCACCCCTCTCTGTTGTCGTCTTCTTCCACGGTACGACCACCATCAGAACCGTGCGATCTCTCCTCCCTCGCTCGATGCTGCGGCGTACCGAACTCGAGGCCACCCTATAAACTACCCCCGACCACCTGCTAGCCCTAGCTCTCCAACCCACCGCCGCCATCTCTCCCTCTGCCATCTCCCTCACCTCTCTGCAACTCGCCTCCACTGCCCCTCTCTGAACCGGCAAGGGTCGCCGCCGGGAGGACCCTGCTTCCCTCCGTGGAGCAGCGGAAATGGATCCGCCGTCGCGCCCTGACCATCCCCAACACCCCAGTGGAACTCGAGGAGGCTTCTGGCGCCGCCGCCGTCCGATTTCCGCCGCCGGTCATCACTGCACCAACCCTCTGCTCCGCCCCGTCCGCCTCTGCTCTCCTCCCTCGAGGTGAGCCCGCCTCCCACTCTCCCTTCTTCCTCTCTGTAGCGCCGCGACCCGCAGTACCACCCGCACCCGCAGATCACCGGCGCCCCCGCAGGAACACCACGGCGAGCCGCTGCATTCGCTGGCCGTCGTTCCATCGAAGTACAGAAGCGATCACGATTCAGTCAAATTCAGTTAACCCCGCATATCAACCTCTTCTTGTTCGCGTATCTGTTGCTATCACCAAACTACAGAGCACCGCACTGGTTCCGTTCCATCCGCGCGTGAGCGAGGTCCTGGGTTCGAAACCCAGCGGCCGCACCCTTTTTTCGATTATTTCCCATCGCGCGCCGCAGGCCCCACCCGTCATACCCTCTCTCTGCCACCTCACTTGCCAACCGCGCCACTGTGGCGCCACGCTGGACTGGTCCCACAGTCAGCCAGCGTGGCTGGCTCTGCCACTGTGCAAATCCCTTTTCCTTTTTCTTTTAAATAGCAAATTAAACCTGAATATTGAACAAATGATATCTCCTTCTTATAACTCCAATTTGCACAAACCCAAATATGTATCCCCTCCAAATTTCCTGTACTTCAATATGCAATTTGTTTTCTGTTTTGAATTTTCAAAATGCAATTCAAATTTGAATTCAAATAATTCAATTGTAATTTGCAACAATTCATAAATAATTCATACTAATTCCAAATAAGGCAAATAAAATATGTTTTCCATACCATTTTGAATAACCTTTTCAAATATAAATTTTGTTCCATGGTTTGAATAATTTAAATTTCCTAAATAATTTAATACTTGTTTAATTCATTTAAATTTGATAAAATCATAACTTGCTCAAAATAAATAATTTTTGAACATGCAAAATATGTTTTCGAACCATCAAAGTGTGAACTTTTCAAATGTGAGTTTGAAATTATGTTTTGAACAAATAAAACTTCAATTAAATTCAAACTTGTTTTAAATTCATTTAAAACTTGTTTAATATTGTTTAATGCATAATTAAATTATCCTAATTCCAATTTCAATATTTGAAACATGTAATCCAACTAAAATTTGATGTTCTTTTCAAATAAATTTTTTGTTAATTGTTTTGAACACTTTAACTCGATGAAAACAACAATTGCTTGTGTGACATCAATAAGGAACCAGAAATTCTTAACATGACAAATAAAATCCCACACTTGGTAATTTCCTTTTCCTTTGCATCTATTGTTGTTTCATTATTGCTTTCATCATGCATGCATCATGATAAACCACTTACACATGTTTAACTAATGTAGATCATTGCTTCAACCTTAACATGTGCATCCATATGCAACTCACATTGCATATGGGTCCATTTAAATCTGTTTATCTTGTCAACCAGTTTACCTTGATGCATCTTTAAACTTGTCATGCATCCATATCTTGATCATGCTGGATCTTTTGCCTTAGTAGTAATTGTTGCATCCGGTATTTGTTCGAGGTTCGTTGCTTCTTCCCGGATAGGACGTTGAGATGATGTGAGCAACGACAAGTTCTGCTACCTTGCGGGATATCAGGCAAGTATACTCACTTGTTGCCATATGGCTGCCTTTCATCACTTGTTACCGATTCTTTCCGTTGATTCTTTTCTGCTATCCTTAGTAGTAGTTGTTTCT
This sequence comes from Alopecurus myosuroides, assembly GCA_028641055.1. Classification (NCBI taxonomy): domain Eukaryota; kingdom Viridiplantae; phylum Streptophyta; class Magnoliopsida; order Poales; family Poaceae; genus Alopecurus; species Alopecurus myosuroides. Next base: position 621,277,760 of record CM054057.1, on the reverse strand, counting down.
GTTACGAACCCATCACATGAATCCCTTCACCTTGATATTGCCTCACCTCCATACCTATAACCATTGCTTGTTGCCCGTGTCTTTACTATCATGCTTAGGGTTGTTTTGCTCGAGTCTGTTACCCGGTTACTTTCTGTTACTACTCTATTATGTTCCGGGGGGCTCGATGTTAATCAATCAATCCTGTTAATGCTAATGGTAATAATAAACTTGATGATAAGCACCGGCAGGAGGCCCATGGGTGGTTTTGAGGCCTGCTAGTGTCGCCCCCTAATTAGGAAAAGAGTCTTGTCTACTGATCCATGATGAGCGCACTTACCCGCATGTGGGAAGCGAGTATGGGCGCCCCCTCAACTTGACTCGATTCGCAATCTCGTCCAAATCGCCACATTTAGTTCGGGTGTTCCATTTGCTGCATGCATGATCTTGCGAGCCCTTGGTACCCGGGTGGAACTTTCGTAGTCGGCATTTAGGGCGGCGTGGTCTTCCAGTGCTATGAGGGTCCCCTTTTCTTCGGGGGCTCGATTAGCCGCGCACGCACAGCACGTGGTGCTTTGGGCTTGATGCGAAGAAGGTTGGGTTGTGTTGAGTGCCCCGCTTGGTGGAATGGCCGTTCCATCTGGCGGGTTATTCATACGTGTACGGCTAAATTGGTGCATCCTTGCAGGGTTAAATCTTCTCGAGAAGCCGTGTTTTCCGCGGTTATGGTTGACTTGGTGAAAGTACTGGCTAACAAGTACTCAGGACACTTGCACTTAATGATAACCATGTTACACCCAATGATTAACAACTTGACTAGTAATAGGTTTATTCACACAATAACTTGATTCACCTCTAATACCACTGTGTGAGTTATCCTCGATTGCTTCTTCGGATAAGGGGCGAGATCCAGGATGGTTTGTTTGGAGTTACTTTCAGTTGGTTACAATACTCGATCTTATCTTCTTTCTGTTAGCCGGAAGTTGTAGTATCTCTCTGTAGTTGGTTAGTGCAGCCCGCTGTCACTTATTTGCAATAACCCCTTCCTTTCCGTTGACCCCAAAGTATTTGTATCTTGTGATGACTGGCTACGCCGGTATCTTGTGAGTATGGGTTTTATCCCCCTTGCCAGTACTTAACCGTACTGACCCACGAATCTCTTTCGTGGCTGCATATTCAACATTGCAGTCAACAGGTTTGAAGTCTGACGACGTTAGCTTGGGAATCCCTCGGCTTGGCCTGGCAGGGATTGGACGCTCTCGGTTATCTTCAGGACTCTTAGTCCAATTTGTATCTTGTCCGTAGACGGACGATATGTTGTTTCTTCCGCTGTTATTTGGATCTTTGTAATGTATCAGTTGTATCCTTGACTCGTTTGAGTCATCTTGTATCTATCTGTTTCTGTTGTAATTGTGGAATATTCGTGAACTGTTGTAATGTTATCATAAGTGGCAACCTGGAATCGGTTATTATGCGGATTTGGCGGGAATGCTGAAATCTGCATAGTGCCCGATCTCGGGGCGTCACATTGTATTGAAGAAGAATATACGATGAAAAGATTAATAAAGTTCTCTCAATGTCTTTGAATGACAGATTTTATACTAAGGACAGTTCCCAAGCTAAAATTTAACTACAAGCCATACATGCTTGAAACAATAGCAGCAAACTTAGCAGTTCCCAATGTACTTAATTTTAACTACACCAAGTATCTGCCCACCAGACGCCATTCTAGCCCAAGACTCGTTGCCCCCTTCTTCACGTTCCATAGCAGCCCTTCTTCACGTTCCATAGCAGGGACTCTCCTGTTTTCGTGCAAAAGCTTAGGAGTGTGGATATGTCGAACCGGTGGGCATATGAACCCACTTTTTGAAAAATGCAAAAATACCCCTCCACAAAAAGTCAGAAAATATGGCACAAAATTTGTATGCATAGATCATGCAAAACACGTGCCCGACGCGAAAATTTCTTGAAAAAATTCTGTTTATTTTGCCCAAACAAAAAACAGAAAATTTTGGTGCTATTTACACAAAAAAATAGTGTAGTTTTTGTCATTTTTACACAGGTCGGATAAAAAATCGTTTCTTCGTGAAACTTTGTAGGCACACATAGAATATGCTTCCGTACACACACAATTTTTTTCCGAATTTTTAAACATTTAAAACGAGTATTTTGGAAACCGGTTCAAATACACCCGGGTTCAACGCATGATTTTCCATAAGTTAGCAGAGTCTAAGGACTAACAATGCAGAGTTTGGTGCTCCTAAACCGTAGTTGTAACTGCCTACTGAGTGGAATGAAATTACGGAACTTCTCCCTCCTGTTAGATTGACCTCTCTCTCTCGAGTGGCCCAACGGCCACCTCGAGCCCCCCTGGTCAACGGCGCCCTGATCGGAGGCGCACAACCGAATATGGTTGACGGCCCCCGTCGAGCTGCGCATAGAAGAGGTGGGGGGACGCAACACAAGGTTTTGACGCTGCTGCCACCACCCCACCGAGACAATCCCTACCGATCTAGGGTTAGCGCAGAAGCGACGGGAAGCTCCGCCAATCCCACAGCTCGCTCACAACCGCCGCCATCATGTCTACCTCCACTCCGTCTTCATCAAAGGGAAGCGAAGGTGGTATTTCTACTTGATGACCTGCATCAAGGATGTCCCAACCCTGAGAGGTGACAACTACGATGAATGGAGGAAGAAGGTGGATTTGGCCTTCGTATGTGCTGAGGTTGACTGGGTTGTGGACACTCCACAACCAGTCAAGCCAAAAGAGCCAGTTAAAGAGGCAGATGATGATGATGATGCATGGGACAAAAAGGAAAGAGACTATGCTTCTTTTGGAGATGTCATATTCCAATGAAAATAGAAAGTGGCTAACAGCCAACAAAAACTGTATGTCATTTATAAAAAAAATACAATTGAGAACGCAGTTATGGGCTTAATTGTAGAGTGTGGTTCCGTTACGGAGTACTTAGAAAAGATAAAGAGTCAGTTCACTAGCTCTTCAAAGGTATATGCCACTCAGCTAATCAAACAGCTGGGAAAAGAAGAGTACACATGAGTGTTATTTTGGACATGGCAAGTGTGCCATATGTTGTAATAATACTCATGTAGGGATAGCTTTGCTCCATAATGAGATTTATTTATTATATTCGCGTGAAAAATTTATTATGTGTGCAAAGAAAATGAGCATGTTTCTGGGTCGAATAACGAACAAAAGAAAAGAAAGAGAACTCATGACTCATCGAAATTATGTCACTGTCGTTTGGGCCATATCTCGAGGGGGAGACTAGAAAGACTAATAAAAAATGCTATTCTTCCTCCGCTAGAGTTCTCAGAAACAGAGCAATGCATAGATTGCATTAAAGGAAAGTATGTAAAGCAAATTAAAAAGGGTGCAAACCGAAGTACATCAACACTGGAAATTATTCACACTGATATTTGTGGACCATTTCCTGCAAAAAGTGTGGATGTTTATGACTTGTTTATAACGTTCACAGATGATTACTCCCGACATGGATACATCTATCCAATAAAAGAAAGATCTAAAGCGTTGGATAAATTTAAGATATTCAAAGCTGGAGTTGAAAATCAACATGATAAAAGAATAAAGATAGTGAGATCTGACCGTGGGGTGAGTACTACGACAGACACACCCCATATGGACAAGTCCCTGGACCTTTTGCAAGGTTCTTAGAGGATAATGGCATAGTAGCCCAGTATTCCATGTCAGGCGAGCCTCACCAAATGGAGTAGATGAAAGGCGTAACCGTACTCTTACGGATATGGTGCGCAGTATGATGAGTTATTCCATTTTTCCATTGGGATTACGGATAGAGGTACTTAAAACCGACATTCACATTCTCAACAGAGTACCAAGCAAATCGGTGCCCAAAACACCGTACGAGTTGTGGACAGAAAAAGTTCCATTCCTACAACACCTCAGGGTGTGGGGGAGCCCAGCTGAGGCCAAAGTGTTTAATCCAAACATTGCAAAGTTAGATACCAAAACAGTGAGTTTCCACTTCATTGGCTATCCTGATAGATCAAAAGGTTATCGTTTCTACTGTCCAGACAGATACACAAAGTTTGTAGAAACGAGACATGCGGTCTTATTAGAGGACGAAATGATGAGGGGGAGCATGGTAGCTCGGAAAATTGATCTTGAAGAGAAGAGGGTGTGTGCACCTAATCCGATGATCCAAGAGCCGTTTTTATCACTACCAGTTGTACTTGCATCGTCAACCCCTGAGGTTGCGGTGCAAGCACCTATTGTAACTCCAACTGTGACAATTAGAGGTGAAGATTCGGAACCTGCCCGTCAGGAGCCGACTGAACCCGAAGTTGAGCATGAAAGGGAGGAGGAGTAGTCTTCTCAAGAGGATGTGCCAGAAGTTGAGGCACGACATCAACAAAAGAATGAAGGCCTTAGAAGGTCTACAAGAAGTAAAAAGTCAGCTATTTCTAGTGATTATAAAGTTTATAACACAAAAATGGCTCATAAGGAAGGTGATCCCACCTCATATGAAGAAGCCATGAGAAGCCGTCAGTCATCTAAATGGGTGGAGTCAATGGAAGACGAAATGAGATCGATGAGTTCCAATGATGTGTGGTACTTAGAGGATATTCCTAAAGGAGCCAAAACAGTAGGCTGTAAATGGGTCTACAAAATAAAGTATGACTCTAATGGGAATGTAGAAAAGTATAAACCACGTCTTGTGGCAAAAGGATTTACACAAAGAGAAGGGGTAGATTACAATGAGACATTTTCTCCCGTCTCATGTAAGGATTCCTTCATAATCATAATGGCACTAGTTGCACATTTTGATTTAGAGCTACATCAAATGGATGTAAAGACGAATTTTTTGAATGGAGATCTAAAAGAAAATGTTTACATGAAACAACCCAAGAGTTTTATCATGGAAAGGCAAGGAAGATATGGGATGCCGTCTAAATAAAATCAATCTATGGATTAAAGCAGGCTTCTAAACAGTGGTATCTGAAATTTAATGATACAATAAAGAGTTTTGGATTTAAAGAGAATGTTGAGGATAACTGCATTTATGCAAAGTTCAAAAGTGGGAAATATATTTCCCTAATCTTGTATGTGGATGATATCTTGCTTGCTAGCAGTTATGTCGGTCTTCTACGAGAAACAAAGAAGTTCGTATCCTCAAACTTTGATATGAAGGATCTTGGTGAAGCCTCATATGTTTTGGGCATAGAGATTCACCGATATAGAACGAATGGAGTTTTAGGACTATCGCAGAAGGCATATTTTGAGAAAGTTCTCAAAAAGTATAATATGCATGCGAGTTCTGGCACACCTGCTCCTATAGGCAAGGGCGATAGTTTTGGGAAATTCCAATGTACCAAGAACCAATATGAGATCGATCAAATGAAAGTAGTACCATATGCTTTGGCTGTTGGAAGCTTACAGTATGCACAAGTGTGTACTCGTCCTGGCTTAGATTTTATCACCGGGATACTCGGTAGATATCAAGAGAATCCAGGCACAGAGCACTGGAAAATGGTAAAGAAAGCGTTGCGTTATGCGCAAGGCACCAAGGACCTCATGCTAACATACAGAAGATCTGATTCTCTAGAGATAAGAGGGTATTCAGATGCTGATTTTACGGGAGAAAGATGATAGAAAATCCACGTCAGGATACGTGTTTACTCTCGTAGGAGGAGCTATTTCGTCGAGAAGCTCCAAACAGTCAATAGTTACATCATCCACGATGTATGCAGAATTTATAGCATGTTATGTGGCCACGGGGCAGGCGATATGGTTAAAGAAATTTATACCCTACTTGAGAGTGGTAGATTGCATTAGCAAACCACTAAAGATATACTGTGACAACCACCCCGCAGTATTCTATGATCACAACAACAAGTCGAGTAATGCTACACAGCCAATAGAAATAAAGTATTATGTTGTGAAGGATAAAATCCAGGATCAAACTATAAGTCTCGAGCATATAAGGACAAAGGATATGCTTGCAGATCCGCTAACGAAAGGTTTGCCACCCAGTGTGTTCGAAGAACACATAGCCGACATGGGTTTAATGGAAAGTCTATGATTCCTGGATCAAGAGAGCCTCGAAAAGGAATAGTTTTTGTTTCAAAACAGACAGGCATATTGTAGTTGTCTGATTCTATCGGCAATTGAGCTGTGACAATGAAACATGCTCTATGTATCAATATGTGATGAAAGGAGTTAAAGTAAAAGGTACAAAGTTAAAAGTATAAGTTGAGATCAAGGGGGAGAATGTTAGATTGATCTCTCTCTCGAGTGGCCCAACGGCCACCTCGATCCCCCCGGTCAACGGCGCCCTGATCCGGGGCGCACAATCGAATATGGTTGACGGACCCCCGTCGCGCTACGCATATAAGAGGTGGGGGGGGGGTGCCGGGGCACGCAACACAAGGTTTTGACGCTGCTGCCACCACCCCACCGAGACAATCCCTACTGATCTAGGGTTAGCGCAGAAGTGACGGGAAGCTCCGCCAATCCCATTGCTCGCTCACAACCACCGCCATCTTGTCTAACTCCACTCCGTCTTCATCAAAGGGAAGCGAAGGTGGTATCTCTCCCCTCTCTCTCTGTATTCATCTCTCTCTCTCTCTCTCTCATCAATACCACAGAGACATAGTTCTTATAGTCACCGCGAACATCTAGACCTAGTAGTGATTTAGAGGATCTAACACCTCCGTCCCAAATTAATTGTCTCAAAGTTGGACAAAAGTAGATGTATCTAGAATTAAACATGTCTAGATACACCCACTTTTGTCCAACTTTGAGACAATTAATTTGGGACGGAAGGAATAGTTGCTATCTGTCATTTAATCGACACAGAATTATAAATCAAGACTGCAAAGAAAAATAACAAATAATAATATCAAGATCTAAGGAAGAACCATAGAAATAACAACATCTGAAAATTAAAACAGTCCGACATAAAAGTTGGTACAAGACAAAAAGCATATTCAAGCTGGCATTGCTACATGGAGGGAGGATACAACATAACATTATTTAGGGATGCGTGTATGGCCAGTGGGAGACGAGGTACCATAAAACCCACCGAGTCCATTTAGACATCCAAAATGGACATGGTCAAAATGTTACTGCCAATTGAGTAGAATGCAATTACAAACCTGGTTACTTTCTGTTTCGTCAATTAATCGACAATGAATAGTGTCTACCTAGCTACTCCCTCCGTTTCAAAATAGATGACTTATATTTGGCCATATATGCACGTAGACGTGTTTTAGCGTCTAGATACATGCATGTATGAAAAAGTGGAAGTCATTTATTTTTGGAACGGAGGGAGTATAAATTAATTGTTGGCTCTTTTCCTTCTACCTATAAAAAAAGGCGTGCATTCTCGTGCGTTCCTGATGTCTACCGGAAACTCAACAATTTATACACACATTTTTTACGTCTAAGGCTGAACCATGCATAGAAAAGATGGGATTTCATCAGAAAATCAAGAATCATGTGTATATTTAAGGATATAAACAAATTGCAAAAGAAGAGACCTTTCTCAAGCCTGGCCCACATTTTCTTATCGCAATCGCTTTCACCATAATCTACACGGGCATTGATCTTCCTCATCCTCGAACGCTCCTCACGTGTCCAGTCTGCGAAGCAGTTCATCTGTGGAAACACCCTGATCTTATGGACAGACATATGTTGTGCGAGTCCATGAACTCGCAGCTGGCCCTGAACGCTTGGAATCGCCTGGCCTTGTCTTCTTCATTTGGGTATGTCTTGTTGTGCGTCTTCACCCAATCCTCGAACCTCGCCTTCATGTCCTCCTCTTTCTTGCCAGCAGCTGCACAAGCCAGGTATGAGGTGGTTGTTCATAGGCCTGTAAGTGGACATGCTCACGGCTGTCCGTGGGGCTGCCGTTTCTGCCGTGTTAGTTATACGCGTGTCCACGATTTGCCCACTTAATTTTTATGCAACTAAGCGGCGTCCGTCCGACCACTTACGCCCACTTAAAACCGTCAAAGGAGCGCGGCCACGATGGCTTTTTAACTCGAGCAACCGTGCTTGCATGTATCACAATCACAGAATAATTAAAAAGCGGACGGTGCTACCGAGGAGGTCAACTGAATCGTGGCGTATGAATAGGATCAGCATTAACGGGAGAAAGAGAAGGTGCATGCTTGACACAAGCTATGTACGTCTACACAGATGCATGTTAGCGGCGGTAGCGGACAAGCCGCAACGGCCCGTCAAGTTTTTGTTTTTCGCCGTGGGCGTCCACGCACGGGATTAAATGGGCACGGCGTGGCGGCGCCGTGGTCAGCCCGTGCCCATTTACACCCTGAGTTGTTCATGACATTGAAACGACGAGGAGAAATCAGTAATAGCCGTATGACTAATCACCATCTTTGCCATCCTTGAAATACTGAAGCGCCAACGTCCCACCACCAGCCAATGCAGCCACGGCCATAGCAAAGGCACCATCAGTAATAGCAGGATCCCTCTGCATCTATCGGGATGAGAAACATGATCGAGGGTGGAGCATGGAGTTGTAGATGTGAGTAAAACGGAGGGAGACTCACCAAGGCGCACAGAGAGTGCTACATAAAACGAGTCCGAAACGAATACTGGAAGTTCTTCATCGTGTTTCCACCGACGTCACGTCACCAACCTGTTCTACTACGCATCGTGTGAGGAGGGACCTTCCGGTATTTTGTTACGACGGCACGAGTTTATTTGAGAGCAACCACATATTTCAATAATTGAAAATCAAATTTTAATAAGCAACATATGTGGAAACTAAAAGATAACCCGGGATACAGTGATTGTTCCGAATTTGCACACAAAAATCTAATATATCGATAAATACAAAACGATCCGTAGGGTTTCCTGTATCCACCGTAGCGAGCGGCTGCTGTCCAACTCCTGCGCCATCGAGGTGAACGCGGAAGAGACATCAGACCTCCACCATTGCAAAATCCGAGAAAGCACCATTGTCAACGAGGATTTGTGAGTCGATGAACATGCCAACTCCATGCAGCAACTCACATGTCGCTGTGGCACGTCGACTGGGGGACGTCTCCATGTTGTCTTGCCAAATCTGAAGAACGGCAGGAAGACCAACCTGCCGATCTGAAGTTCCGAGCAACACACGTTGCTAGCAAATTCGAGACGCCGCCGTGAAGGTCGCCGCCGATATGTGAGTGGAGTTGAGGCAGTTTTATTTGCCTAGGCGCCGCTCCAACCACCCAACGATGCCCAAAGAAAACACTAGGCAAACCTTAACTACAGGCCGGCGCCAGAACGCTATGGTCCCCACCTGCTCGCGTCGCCGGAGTGGCCAACGGTGGAGGCAGGGACCGATGGCGACCAATGTAGCTGATACAGTGATTATTCATACTCCCTCTGTTCCGTACTATAAGACGTTTAAGCTTTCCTTCCGACGAGGGGAGAACATGAGCAAAAGTCGTTTCTAACCCTCACCTCGTTACAGATCGTTCGATTTGAATTTAGCATAGATAATCTTCCTCCTGGCATCGCCTCACCCATTCTCGTCTCGCCCAGACCTCGTGCAAATCCACCTCGTCTAGCCCATCGTCCTTCTTTGTCTCGCCCTAGATCTCCTCTCCTCATCTCGCCCAGATTCCCTCTCCTCGCCCAGGTGTCATCATCAGCACCAAGTTCCATCAGGTGCTCTCCCAGGTGCCATTAGGTTCTTGCCTAGTTTCCATTAGGTTCTCGCCTAGATCCATCAGCAGCCCTAGAAGATCTTGCAAAGGTGTGTCATCAACATAAAGTTCTCCAGCAGCAGGAACTCCGCATGGCACGACATGGTACCCCTGCAAGCATAGCAGTACTCAACCATGTGAATGCATGACACGGTTCCCTGTCATGGCATGATGCTATGGTACTTTTGGACCTGAATTGCACACCACCAGAAGAAAAGGAGAACACTTTACCTAGAGGAGACCAGGTCGAAGAAGGGGATGGGATGGATGGCAGTCATCATGTTGAAGAAAAGGAGGGCATGGATCTCGATCATCCGGTGGTGTCCACGCTCACTATTACGATCCTTGAGATCAATGTTCATCTCATAATATCAAATATTTCCATATTATATACAAAATAAATATCTTGTGTCTTTAATAATTGTGAATATGATGTATATTGTGCCTTGTAGGAGGCATTGGATTATCATGATATCGTGTTAGTTCCACTCATCGTTGCCTTGTTTCGTGTTTAGTATACTCGTTTTTGTCTATTTGTTGTCTAATATTTGACATACGATTATATAATAACAACACAAACCCTAGATTGTACAAGCATTAGAACCATGTCATATACCCAAGATAGGCATAAAATCCGATGTATACAGAAGTAACAAAACTCTAGTTGTTAAGTTCCAAAATTATATAGAAGTCCACATTTGGGAGGCTAGAAGTCCACATTTGAGTTCCATATGGCTATAACCTTATCGGAAAAAAAAAGTAGATGGCTATAAAACTGGCACCGTCTATATTTGATGATCTGTCCACAAAAACAAAACATTATTCCTTGTTCTGATTGTCGGAACAGAGTTGAGTGCTCCTGCTGCGGTGCATGAAGCTGGTAGTTGCTACTGACCGGAGCGACAAGAGCAACCTCTAGTTTTCTACTCCCTTGTTCACAAATAGATGACTTTCATTTATCCAAAAGTGGATGTATCTAGACACTAAAACATTTCTACATACATCCACTTTGAGACAAATGGAAGTCATCTATTTATGAACGGAGAGAGTATATTGTTAATCACCAAGGATTAGGTGTACTAGAAACTCAACAATTTATATCGATCCACTTACTTCTCTTTAGACAGAACCAACCATAGAAATAACAGGATCTGATTTCATCTCAAAATTTCGAGCAATCCGAAAAAAGGTTGGCACGAGAAGAAGAGTGTGTTCAAGCTAGTGGTAGGTACTACTGGGAGTGAGTGAACAAAATTATTTAGTGATGAGTATTTGACATCTAAAACAGGCTGTTAAAGCCACAAAACCTATACCAACCACAATATGCCCAATTTGGCATCCAAAACAAAACACGGCAAATTCATACACATGATTCAAGCTAGCAAGTGCATAAGTGTATATGTATAAGGATAAACAAATTGCAAGATAAGAGACCTTTTTCATTCTCACGGCCGGTGTCACCAAAATCGAGACAGCAGAGAGGACCGGCCGGACGGGCGCTCCTTGTCTTTACGGTCTGCGAAATAGCCAGGCTGCAACATCTTCTGGTAAGCCGGGGGCTGCGACTCGATCCGCTTGACGGCGGCCTTGAACAGCTGGAACCGCATGGCCTTCTCTTCCTCGTCTCGGTATGTCCTGTTGTATTCCTTGACCCAATCCTCAAACCTCGCCTTCATGACCTCCTCATAGCGCATGTCCTCCTCCCTGCGAGGAGCTACACAAGGCGGGGGTGAGGGGGGCGGTTCCTGGCATGAAACGACGATAAGGAATCTAGCTACCTGGCTCATCATTCCTGAAATACTGAACTGCTACCAACGTTGCACCAACGCCGGCAGCAAACGCAGCCGCGGCCACGCCAGCAGCACCACCAAGGCCAACACCGGCTGGGAGATCCCTCTGTATATATTGATCTGGATCAGAAACTTGACGGAGGCGCCTGGAGTTGTTGATCGGAGTAAAGCGGCGGGAGACTCACCAAGGAGGGACGTGCAGCCGACCATCTCGCGAGGAGGGCCTGGAAGGACATGATTGCAAGCCTGCTCTCCCTCTTCGATACTCCGCCGCCGCCAACGCCGCCGCCGTTGTTGTTGTGATGTGTTCTGGTTTGTCGCCGCCGCTGCCAATATGTGTTTTTTTTTAGCATATGCCAATATGTGGTAGGCGTACGTGACACAGCACGATGCAGTGCAGGCCCATATATATCGGCCCAGCGATGGTTTTGTTTCGATATCTGCTACAGAAGTTTAAAAAAAATTAATACTCCCTCCGACCCGATTTAAGTGTCGTGAAATTTTACAGGTAAAACAGGCACAACTCTCAGGTAAAACAGGCACAACTCTTATATGTACCTTCCGACACTTATTACGGTTCGGAGGGAGTAACTTTTTTACTCACTTCGGAAGTTAAGGCGACGAGACTGAGCTGCTTAGTATGGTGCACCTAGAACATCAAGGTGGACATCAATGGCAAAACCGTCCTCGAAAGACCAGCTTTAAAAAGGGAATGTCAAACTATCCTCAACTACTGTTGTTGTGAAGTGGTGAGAGCATCTCTAACAGATACCCTATCCTAAGTCACCACCTTTTGTTTATAGGGCACCTGTTTTGGTGTTTAGGGCTTTTTTTTCTTTACCGATTGCTCCAACAAATGCCTAAAATAGGGCACCAAACACAAGATCCGACCGGGGGGGGGGGGGAGATGAAGTCGCATCGGGCGGTCGTCGGGCGCCGAGCTCGATTTTCACCAGCGGAGGTCGCTGGAGACGAGGAAAGGCAGCGAGGCCGGGGCGGAGCACCTCGGTACGGCGGTGGAGCACAACAAGTCGGTGGACTATAGCTCGACAACGGGGGCGCAGTAAACCGCGACGTTCGCAGCAAATCGGCGACGGAGGGGCGCGGGGAACCTCACCACGACCGGGTGCAGCAGGCTTGGTGGCGGGGTAACAATAGAGAGGGTCGGGATCCGCCGGTCTCGGGCTTACCGGCGTTGGAGAAAGCCAAATCAAGGGAAGGGGCGGCAATGTACGGCAGTGGCGAGGCATCCTCGGGCATTTTTTGGCAGCAATTGGCGGCATGCAGCTGCGGGGTGTCGATAGAGTCATGGTGTCAGCGAGAACCTGCCGAACTCGGGGTGGGGGTGGCGACGGCCGGTGGCAGTGAAGTTTCACCGTGGCGGTTGGCTTCATGCCACACCATTTTTGCTTTTGAATATAGGGTAGGGAAGCCACCTTGGTGCCCCAAATATGAGGCAGAGAAAAGCAAAATGTGGAGTTGCCCTCTTGGAGATCTTTTTTGCCATCTCGTTCCCTAAAAACGGTTTTTAGGCACCAAAAATAAAATAGGGCATCTGTTAGGGATGATCTGAAGAAGTTCTCTGGACACCGAGAAACTTCGAGGACAGTTACATTTTATCTATAACACGCAAACATACGTTCAATTCAATATGGTGGTTATGCACGAGTTTGCTAATCTTTGATGAAATATTTTCTATAAGTAAGAGAAATGGCTAATTTAAAGATGGCGATGTGTGTATGTCTTATCTATTATAGGCGAGAAGTTCGGAGTTCTACACAGGATGGAAGCAAAATATTGTAGACCCCATAATAACTTGTATAAGAACCGTAGTGCCATCAAACCCAAGGGAATTTAACATCCAAACAGGTCGGTACATTTAAATAGCAGATACAAACATCCTAGGAACCATCTCTAAGTAGGCAGGACTTTTTCGATCACATTGCCGACCCTCTTATTACACAAATGGCCTTTGTAGGAGGACTTGTTTCTTTTGTATTGCATTGTTATTTTGTGTTGATGACTTGCTTAGTATGAAAACAAAAAGGTTCAAAATTTTGTAATTTTTGTACTTTCCAAAAATCGGGGATGTTACAGACTACCACACTTAAAGGAAATCTCGTCCCGAGATTTGGGAAGGCTAGAAATAAACATTAGGTTTGGGTAACTGGATTCCAAAACAACTAGGTGGCTGTCACCCTTAAAAGAAGTCTTTGTGGATAGTCTAATTCCATTAGCTTGGTGGGTACTTTGAGTTCTAGATTGGCTTGAATAGAACTTTCCTTCGTGATATATTTGCAGACCAATATAGTTCTGGTGAACTACCTTTGACACCGAGGTGTCACTCTTTGGATCAATCAAAAGACTAAGTTGGGAGGATTTCACAACATCATCTCATTTTATTAAAATGGGAACACATTTCTCATTCATTGTATTTTATTACACTGGAAGCAACTCATAATGAACATTTATTTCTATTATAAAACCTCGGATAAGACTCCTTCTTGTTGCTCAGCATGTCTTCCTGCAGTATTAGTCTCCTTGAATTATTATTTTCCTTCTTCCTTTCAGGGCAATCTTTGGCATAGTGTCCTTTACTACGCATTTGAAGCATAACACTTGGCTGATGTCTTTGTAGAAGTAGTTGGGGTTCTAAATTTTCTTCTTCGGGCAGTCATTGTCATAATGTCCTGTATCTATGCACTGAAAACAAGTGACTTTGCTTATGTCCTTCTTCCCTTTTATCAGCGTAATATTGGCCATCATTTCTTCATAATGTTGTCCAGTATACTCCACTATATTGGCTGAAAGTCTAGGTTGATTGTTAGGACAATTTCTAGATAAATTTCCATCTTCTTGCAAGAATAACAACACCTGGTGGTGAGTCTAGATGAATATGGATGTGGTGTAGTTTTGGCTCCAGTATCCATCTTGACATGGTCCATTAGAAAAGTGTCTCTCTTGCGTTTTCCTTTCACTTCTTGGTTTCCTAAGCACTAAGAACTCCCACCCTGGCTTGTTGTCCAACTTGTTGTACCATGGGGTAAAATGAACATTGTGTTGGAACATGTGTTGTTCCTTCACACAAAAAGCAAGTAACTTGAGTGAAGTATCCCTCCGTTGAGTTGTTTGCATCACCATGGGGCCACTCATCAAGACAATATTTGGAATAGTTGTCCTATCTCTCCAAAAAGTTTACAAGCTTTGAGTGTTGACAACATTTCTTCTTCTGTCTCCTGGCTATCTCTAGCTATCAAGGGCTGACTTTTCTCACTATTGGCCATGTTTTGGGACATCATCTGCACTATCCGAGATTGAGTAGCCAACACTTGTTGCATTCCTGGTGTTAACTCCATATTGGGATTAGTGGCTTGATTATGGGTGATCAGTTGTATTAGTTGAGTCTGAGCTTCTAGTAGCATCTGCATTGCTATTGATTTCTCAGGGTTGTTGGCATTCTGGTTAGGCATCTGTTTGGGGTTTTAAGGGGGAGATGAGTAGAAATTAGAAATATAGCTAAAGGAGGTTCCTACTGGAACATAGAAGATCAAGGAAACTCATGTTACAAACATCTATCAAACATTCATCACACCAAACAACAAGGTTTAGCAAAACAAAACTAATATTGTCATACCACACTCATTGGTATGATCAATACACTAACACGTTAACGTTATTCTAACAAAATAACTAGATTGGTGGTCGCGTCTATATCTTTTTAAGTTTTCTTCAAATTCTTCTCTCAATGCCTTAAGGTATTCTTGATTGTTGTGAAGTCTAAGTCTTTCTTCAAGTTCTTCAATAATCTTGAGTGTAGGTCTTCATGTGGCGACAATACTTCTTGCACTTCATGATATGGTCATCAACAAACTTGCCTTGATGGTACTCAAGAGGCAGGTCATCTAGAACAAGAGACAAAAAATTTCAAGGTGAATAGTAGATGAGAGGATATGAGAAAAGAATGAAAAAAAATTATTTGTTATAATATAATTGAGTAAAATAGATTTTCAATCCTAGGGTCTTTTCCTAGTTCTAATCCAAACCTAGGGTCTCGAATACTACGGGCAACACAGTGCTCTGATACCATTTTGTAGCGTTCCCACATTTAAATAATGTAAGAACACTTGTGGTATTGTTCTAGTCCCTAGATCAATTGGTAGCACCACGGTACAAAATGTAATATCATGCAAATGCGGACAAATTCTATTACATCGCATGATCCAGCCTTTACAAAATAACATTACAACTTGCATAGTCTTAGAAAACTAGTAGAAAACTAAGTATTACAGCGAAAACATAGAAATCATTGAGCCTCATCTTCTTCATGTGCCATAGGCAAAACATGTTGGCGATAGACTCGAGATCCTAAACAAAATCCTCACTCGTGTTCAGATTCATCTGCAGGATGGAATATGCAAGCCACAAGGGAGTCAATACGATTTAATGTATTGGTAAGTAACACTATGGTGGATATAAATGGCAAGACTAAAACTACATGCTTATTTGGCTAAGTGGAGTTTTGGATAAGTTTGCATAAAGCCAGTTTTCTCCTATCTCTTTTGTAAAACAAACTTTTCTTTCCAAAGGGTGGCATCATTGGACTGAAATCCAAGTACCACAACTACTTTTAACTTAGTAAAAAAATCTACTTATTTAAAATGGTGATGTGATTCTTCCATCCATACTTGTTCAGCTCCTCGAAGTTGTCCATAACCGGGGACATGACTAAGATCTTAGTTTGTTGACTCTGTAGAGTTTGTGCACTTTCACCTCTTGTCTTCAATTAGCCCAAACATCCTATACACCCGAAGTGCATCAAGGAAAGAAGAGAACTGAGACGAGATCTTTTAGAAGAAAGAATTCAACCCAATGGCAAGACTCGTTCCACCTATAATTATGCTACATCTGCTTGTCAAGCCCAAGTTGAACTCTCATAACTTAACTGATAAAGACCGAGCCCATATGTCAAAAGGCTGCACTGGAAGCAATATAAATTTGGGGAACTGATACGTCGTAAACGTATCCCTAGTTTCTGATGTTCCATGTTTGTTTTCATGTTATTTCCCACATGTTTGCTATACACTTTATGACATTTTTATCGATTTTCTAGACTAATCGATTGACAAGATGCCACAGAGCCAGTTCCCTGTTTACTGCTATTTTTAGTTTCAGAAAAGTTGTTCTGGAAATATTCTCGAAATTGGAAAATTCGAAGTCCGGAAGTCTTAGACATCCCGGAGGTTCCACAGAGCCCCGAAGAGACCCGGAGGGGGGGCCTTAGGGGGCCCATACCATAGGGCGGCGCCCCCCCCCCCCGCCCTTGGCCGCGCCAGGGGGTGGTGTGGGGCCTCCACCGCCTGTGCCCTTTCGCCTATTTATTCTCCCCGAGGCAAAAACCCTAAATATATATCACTTTTACCCGAAAAACACCCGATGTCGCCGTCACCGTCATCCCAAGATCGGGAGGGTTCTGGAGCTCTCCCCGGCACCCTGTGAAATCATCGCCGGAAGGGTCTACACCACCATGCCCTCATCTGAAGTGATGCGTGAGTAGATCATCCCTAGACTACGGGTCCATAGCAGTAGCTAGATGGTTGTTATCTCCACTTTGTGCCTCATGTTTAGATCTTGTGAGCTGCCTAACATGATCAAGATCATCTTTATGTAATGCTACATATTTTGTTTGCTGGGATCCGATGAATGTTGAATTTTATGTCTTTTGATTATCAATCTATCATGTTATCTTCATGCTTATGTTATTTACGATATTGCATGCTCTCTGTTATTAGTAGATTCTCTGGCCAACTAGATGCTAGTAACTCCAAGAGGGAGTATTTATGCTCGATAGTGGGTTCATGCCTCCTTTGCATCTGTTCTCGAGTGACAGAAACGTGACGGATGGAGGATGTGTTGTTACCATTAGGGAGAAAACAACAATGCTTTGTCTAAGGATAATTTTATTGTTTGCATTACACACTTTCCTTACTGCAATTATCTGTTGCTTGCAACTTAATACCCAACGTTTTTTCGGATGATATTCGGAGGGTGGATTATTAGTCATAGATGCAGTTGGATAACGGTCTATGTATCTTGTTGTAATGCCCGCATGAATCACATAGTAATCTTTATGTCTTGCATATGCACTACGGTGCAGTCTTCATTTTTGTCAATTGCCCAGCTGTAATTTGTTCACCACACACGTTATTTATCTTTCATGGAGAGACACCACTAGTGAACTATGGACCTCGATTCTTTTTCCTCATATTGATAAACACCTACTGCTTTCATACAGTTTTCCACACCATACGTTTAACCTCTTTGTGTTCAGCAAACCAGTGAGATTGACAACCTCGCTGCTTCGTTGGGGCAAAGTGATTTGATTGTGTTCTGTAGGTTCCATGTTGCTTCTGAACCGGTAGTGCGCCCTGCCATCTCAGCTGCTTCACCTTCTAAAGTTACTCCTTCCTCCTACTAGTCGATTAAACCTTGGTTTCTTTCTGAGGGACCCTTTCGACTACAAATGGCCTTCAACCCTAAAACGCGAGGGGGTACGTCATATTCCACGGAAACACAACAGAGCGTCGCCGCCGTCCCGAACCTCGATTCGGGGATAAAAATTTCATGTTTTGGCAGCCTGCCGGGACGGGGAATTGGAGGAGATCATCGCCACCATCATCACCAACGCCTCTCCATCGACCAGCCATGTTTCCCCCATCCATGTGTGAGTAATTCCCCGCTGTAGGCTGAAGGGGGTGGTAGGGATTGGATGAGTTTGTTCATGTAATAATGTCGTGATTATTAGGGCATAGTGCCTAGCATCCTCTGTTAGTGCTATTGACATTGTTGCAACTTGTTATTCCTAATGCTTGCCACTTTGGGCCCGAGTGCCATGATCTCAGATCTGAACATGTTATTGAATCATGATGATAATTATTGTTTCTTGATCATACCTGCAAGTTGTTTACACATATCATTGTCCGGAACCCGAGGCGCTGAAGTGACAGAAATTGGGACAACCAGAGGGGATGGCTGCGATGTGAGGATCACATGTGTTCACGGAGTGTTAATGCTTTGCTCCGGTGTTCTATTAAAAGGAACACCTTAATTATCAGTAGTTCCCTTGAGGCCCCGCTGAAACGGGCTGGTAGGACAATAGATGTTGTGCAAGTTCTCATTGCGAGCACGTACGACTATTTACGGAACACATGCCTATGGTTACTTAGTACTTGGATGCTTTATCTTATTTATCTGCAATGCCCATGACTTGATCATTATATGAACTTTCCTATCCATGCAACACCCGTTCATCCATCCCTATGCCTATAATATTTAATCCTGCTGTTTACTTCAAACATCAATGCTGCTGTTTTCATACTACTATTGTTATTATTTCACTGTTGTTGCTACTATAAAATTGTTACTACTGATAAACCACTACGAACAAGTCCACTTTCAGGTGCAAGTGAATTGACAACTCACTTGTTAAGGCTCACAAATCTTCTTTGGCTCCCCTTGTGTCGAATCAATAAATTTGGGTTTTACTTCCCTCGAAGACTGTTGCGATCCCCTATACTTGTGGGGCATCAAGACTATTTTCTGGCGCCGTTGCCGGGGAGCATAGCTTTATTTGCGAGCTCACCGGAGAGTACTATTATCTACTGCCAATCATTCATCATGGGTAAGTCTCGTGATGGAAGAGTTCCTATATTACCATCCACTACAAGAAGAGGCAAAGAACTCCAGAAGAAGCTGAGGAATTAATGGCTAAAATAAGCCAAAAATCATGATGATTGGACTATGGTTGAGCCTGAGCCGACCCCTACTCCAGTACCTACACCAACACCAACACCCAAGAAGAGGGGAATGATTGAATTAAATGATGAAGAGATGAGAGAAGCCAAGAAATCTCTTAAAAAGAGGGGTATTAAATCTGAAGATGTGAAGAATCTTCCACATATAGAAGAATTATGTAAGCCAATCCCTCACTCATCACCCATTGAGGTACACTCTCTCCATTTTGATATTAGAGATATTCCCTATAGAAAACCTCCTGATCAATTCTTAGATGAATTTGATAATTATGTTATTAAGCAAGATAATTTTAATATGAGAGTGCAAAATCAGCTTATGGAAAACTCTAAAGCTATTAATGATTTGCATGGTATTATCGAAAGAACCTATAATGATGTTAAAATGCTTGTTAAACATTTTCAAATGGTTCAAACTCAAATTGATCAACTTGCTAAAGTGCAAAAAGATTTGCTAGTTAATGCTTTTAAAGAAACACATGCTTATGAGATAAGAACTAGAAGTGGTATTGCTACACAAGATCCTTTATATCCTCAGGGACATCCTAAAAGAATTGAACAAGATTCTCATAAAACTAATAATGATGTTATTCATACTAAAAAGAAAAAGAAGAAGAAACATAAAACTAATGTAGAATCCTATGAACTTGCTAAAGACCCTAATAGTATATCTGTCTCTGATGCTGAAACTGAAAGTGGTAATGAAAAGAATGATGCTTCTGATAAAGAAGAACCTGTAGCTGAACCTGAAAAGCAAGCTAAAACTGCAAAGTACACTAAGGAAGATTTTCTTGCTAATAAACATGGTAATGAAAGAGAACCTTGGGTACAAAAACCAATGCCTTTTCGTAATAAGAAACACAAATCTAAGGATGAAGAACACTATAACAAGTTTTGTTAATGGATGAAACCTTTGTTCTTGCAAATTCCTTTAACTGATGCTATTAAATTGCCTCCTTATGCAAAATATATGAAAGATATTGTTTCTAACGAAAGAAGATTCCTAATGAGGAAATTTCCACTATGCTTGCTAATTATTCATTTAATGGCAAGGTTCCTAAGAAACTTGGAGATCCTGGTATACCAACTATTCCTTGTTCTATTAAAAATAATTATGTTAGAACTGCTTTATGTGATATGGGAGCTGGAGTTAGTGTCATGCCTTTTACTCTCTATAAAAGACTCCTCCTAGAAAAAATGATACTAACTGATATATCTTTGCAAATGGCTGACAAATCTACTGCTATTCATGTGAGTATATGTGAGGATGTTCCTATTCAAGTTGCTAATAATTGTCTGATATTAAGTGACTTTGTTGTGTTGGAAATGCCTGAAGATGATAATATGTCTATTATTCTTGGGAGACATTTTCTTAATACTGTAGGGGCAATCAAGGAAAAGTTACTTTTAATGTTAATGATAAAGATCACACTATTTATTTTCCCAAGAAGATTGATAAGAAATATGGTCTAAATTCAATTGAAAATATTGAGACCATCAAGATTGGAGAATTTTATTGTCCCATTCCAGTACCACCAAAGGAATATGAAATTTTTATGACTGGGACTATGCCTATCAAGGTTGAGGCAACATAATTATTTAGTGTTTAGCAAAGTTTTTCTTCATATGAAAATTATTCTGGTAGCAAGACTTGATCACCCTTGTTAACAAAATGATTTTTAATGAAGAGGACATTGTTTTCACTATGTTTTCACCCTTCCCACTATTTTTTCACTATGTTTACTTCTGTTATAATATTGCTACTTGACTACAATCCTGTTTTCCACCATCCTTATGCATGTTTTCCAGATGTTTTCACTCTGATTTCTGAAGTTATGTATGTTTTCACCATCCATACTTTTGTTTTCACCATTACCACCTTTGTTTTCTTTGGTTATTCTTTCATTTAAGTGTCCTAGAACCTCTATAGTTCTGGTTTTGGTTTTGTTTTCCACGTTTTCACTTTCGTTTTCCCGGTTTTTTATTAATTATTAAAATTCTGGTAATACCTCAAAAATAAAGTTTCTCGAAAAATTCTAGAAAAATTATAATAAATTTTTACGTCAAAAATGGGGAAGAAAGACACCTGGGAGATCCCAGGGGGACCCACCAGTCAGGCACACCACAGGGTGGCGCGGCCAGCCCGTGGTGGAGCAAGCACATGGTGTGGGGCCCCCTGGCCCTCCACATACTCTCTCCACTGCCAAAGTCTTCTCTCTCACCCCCAAAGCTGAAAACATTTCCTAGAACCCGTGTTCTTGCTGTTCTTCCTCTGGATTTTTTATCTTCCTCTTCAGCCCATCATTTGTGATGATATTTGGTGTGTTTGATCTCCGGTATGTGACCACTCCGATGATCCAAGTAGAATTTTATTTAGTGAAGTATTTCTTGAGTATTTTTCCAAAGAAGGTGACAGCTTATGTGAGTTTGCATGCTTGATTTGAGTAGAAATAATGTATTTTTGATGTATGTTTAACTCTCATATAAGTCCCTATGATAGTCTCCACCTTATAGTTGCTTGAAATTAATTTTTGTGATGATTGTTGAAAAATATCAGAGATGGATAGTTATAATTTTGGAGAAATATTTAGGAGTGATGATCCTAGAAGGACAAGGCCCTCACGCTCATCCACTTCAGTGAGGCCATAGTATAATGAGGATGTTATGGCGTCAACTATTGACGATGCAGAAGATGGTGGTATCGTTTACCCATCTAGCTTTCCTTGCCATACATTTTTAAGAAGTGCAGGTATTTTAGATGATTTTCTTATGCTTATTGATAGAGTTGGGCTCACCAACTTTATGGGGGATGAAAGCCCTCAATATGCCACGCTCACAAAAGCTTTTGTTAAGATCTTTAAATTTCAGAACACTCAATATGGTCCAACTGTTGCATTCAAGCTATATGGTAGTCCTTTCTCTTTGTCCTTGGGAGATTTTTGTGCTATTATAGGTATCAACGCCACCGGGACAGCAAGAAGGATTCAAGATAGACCAGCAGACCTCAAGGGGATTTATCGAGAATTCACCAACGATGATAGTCGCTCATCCCAACGTGGGAAGATAAGGAACATTCAACTTCCTGCTCTTAGATACTTTGCTTACTATATTGGTACTAGTATCCTTGGTAGGGAGAACACTAGCAATATTTCTAGTTACCACCTTGCTTTCATTGATGCTACGCTGAACCGTAGCACAAAGTATAACCTTGGTGCACTTGTTGCACGCCGCCTTGCTGCTGTTGGGCCTATTTTTGGTGGCATTATTGCTACACGTGTCGCAGCTGCTTTGCACGTTCCTATTGATCCTAATGATGAAATAATTGCTCCACATAGGCTTAACCTTGCTGCTATGAAATCCCATCTGTTTGTCACTTCTAACTCTACCAATGAGCATTTAGTCTATAGAGTTTTATATATGGATGGAGAAGAGCGGAAACTTACTTTGCCGCCGCCTGTTTTGTTTAAGATTGACAGGTCACCATGGTCGCTCTCCAAGGAGCAGATAGAGGAGCATATGGGCACCATGGAGTTTTACCGGCAGCAGGAGAGGCAAGACGCGCCTCCCGAGGACCGCAACACGCAGTATACCGGCGCATCCTCGAGCACATATCAGGGGGAGGATTCCTCCTCGACATACTACGGGGGCGGCACCTCATGGTCCCCTTGGTGATTGATCTCTACTTATGCCAAAAGCCTAAGCTTGGGGGGAGGTATACTGACATCACGCTCATTTACATATCATGATTCGTCGGTTCTTTATATATCCATGTTTTCTTTTCTTTCGCTTCTTTTTGTTTCTTTCGCTTGTTTTTGTTTCTTTCATTTCTTTTGTTTTTATTGTTTTGTTTTCGCTTTCCAAAACACAAAAAGACCAAAAATATTTCTGTTGTTTCTCTCTATTTGTTTCTTTAGTTGGTTTGTTTTGTTTCTTTAGTTGCATTTTCATATTCAAAAACCCAAAAGTATTTTTGTTTTGTTTGTTTTGCTTGGTTTCCTTTGTTCTTTTTTATTTCAAAAAAAAAACAAAAAGATTTTTGCTTCGTTTGCTTGTTCTCGTTTGCTCGTGCTTTAATTGAAAATCCCAAAAATATTTTGTTGTTCTTCTCTTGTTTTGTAAAGTTTGGTGCAGAGTTCAATAGTCGTGCGTGATTCCATTGGAGCTTGGTTTTCATTATATATTATTCGAACCACAAGTGAAGAGCAATAATGACGATCTACGACAATTCAAGTGTGGTGAGAGGCTGGTATGAATTATATTTGCTTTCATTTTTGTACATATATCCATCTATGTGAGCATGCTTAGTTTGTTTGTATAAGATATATGTGACTTAATGGCTGCTTAATAGTTCATGCTCTCTCATGTTTTGTTCCAATTTATTAATAGTAAATGACATGTCGCATAAATATTTGTTCGCATTGTTCTATTCATAAGAAGAGCATGACATTGTGGTAGACTCCTCTGACAGTTTCAATTGAATCGACTTGGCACATGCTCACGCATGCTAAGACTGAAAACAAAACGTCAATAAGCCTCAATGATTTAATTTGCCTCAGAGTTATAGAATCAATTTTATGCCTCAGTTAATTTTACTTTGTCGCAAACATGATTATGATAGTTGTTGCTCTCTTGATTGTCGCTCCCTGTCTATTGCTAGCCTTCACCTGTACTGAGTATGAGCTCTACTCGTGCATCCAAATCCCTAAAAACCAAAGTTTGCCAAATGTGTCCACCATACCTACCTATATGTCGTATTTAACCGCCACTCCAAAGTAAATTGCTCATGTGCTACCTTTAAAACCTTCTAAAAAAAACTACTCCTATTGTGTTCCACTGTTTTAGCTCATGAGGACGTAAATAGAGAATCTTTATCTCACTTGTTGATTGGATTTCACACCCTGGAATAGTGGCTTCATCCGCTTATCCAAATGATAGAAGAGCTGGCAGCGGGGTGCCTAGCCCCAAATTAATACAAACAAATTCTCTTCACTATTTTGGCCCCTGATTTATCAGTCAAAGCATAATTGTGTAAACAAAAGAGAAAGAGGGATGACCTTCTACACCAGTTGCGTCCTTCACCATGGGAGCCGCTCTTGTGAATCCAGTTGGCTTGTGACGTACTGTATTGTCTATTTACCATTCGTTGAAATAAGCATACACCACTCTTAAAAATGTTTTCAATATCTCTGTTTAACAAAATAAAAAGCTCTAGCACATGAGTGATCCATGCTTCCCTCTGCGAAGGGCCTCAGTTTTACTTTTATGTTGAGTCTCCGCCAAATTCTTTGAGCACTTTCTTGAGAGAATAATTATCATTCTTAGTGCAATATGTTTGTCCCAAAGCACGGTTGATTGTGATATAATCTTGATTCTTGCATATTTGATATCTTTACTTCTAGTCTTCCCTTGAACTTCAGAGGTGCCCTGGCATTTATGTTTTGCCCCGCACTTAAGGGCAAGCGAGATACCACTTTATCAGATCCTATTATGAATACTTCAATCTTGCGAATAGTTATGCTTCATGTTGTTTATTATTAAGTGACAGTATCTTGTATGTATCTTATCATGGGCATAACTAAGTATCTGATCATATAGTGAGTATATTTACATAATATGAAACATATGTGTATGTAAAAGTATTTTATCGCACTCAGATGTCACAGAATTGCTTGAGGACAAGCAATAAGCTAAGCTTGGGGGGATTGATACGTCGAAAACGTATATCCTTTTCCGAACACTTTTCTTATTGTTTTCCTCTAAACTTGTGTGTTTTGGATACAACTAACACGGACTAACGCTATTTTCAGCAGAATTACCTTGGTGTCTTGTTTTTTGTCCAGAAAAATCAACTTTCGGGAAAATGCCCAGAAAAGAGCCCATTGGTGTTTTCACCCGGGAAGACCCCGGGAGCCAGAAGGGGGCCAGGAGAAGAGCCACAGGGTGGCCACACCACCCCCTGGCGCGGGTCCCCCCTAGGCCACGCCATCCTATGGTGTGGGCCACCCATAGCCCCCCCTCATACTCCCCTTTCGACTACAAATAGCCTTCAACCCTAAAACGCGAGGGGGTCCGTCATATTCCACAGAAACACAACAGAGCGCCGCCGTCGTCCTGAACCTCGATTCGGGGATCAGAAGTTCCTGTACTGTCACCCTGCCGGGACGGGGAATTGGAGGAGATCATCGCCACCATCATCACCAACGCCTCTCCATCGATCATCCATGTTTCCCCCGTCCATGTGTGAGTAATTCCCCGCTGTAGCCTGAAGGGGATGGTAGGGATTGGATGAGTTCGTTCATGAAATAATGCCGTGGTTGTTAGGGCATAGTGCCTAGTATCCTTTGTTAGTGCTATTTTTTAATATATTTTTACACCAATATTGCGGGGGAACCCCCACAGCCCCCCATATATTAATAAAAGGAAACAAAATACATAGTTATTTACAATATGTACAAGGGGGATCAAGGAAGTGAATCAATCCATGATGTCAAAAAAATAGAGAGATCTCTCTTCACCCTGTACTTAAGCAAGGTGACCTCCTGAACAAACAGGGCCTTCCAACCTCTAAAGCTGGGTTTGATATTATTGAAAATCCAACTATTTCTCTGTTTCCAAATGCCCCAGCAGGCCAAGATGATTATTTCACGAAAACAGGGGCCATGGAAATGTTTCTTTGCAAACCTGATTGCATCTTAGCAGATCCTGGTGACCATGGAATTTGTAGGTAATTCCAGATTCTTGTACTGTAAGTACAATTAAAAAAATAGATGTCTCCAGTCCTCATACTTATGAGCAGAACAGAGGACACACTCAGAGGAATCACTTACATTCCAGTGCCTTCTAATCAACATATCTCTGGTGTTGATTCTATCATGCAACAATAACCAGGCAAAGAATTTATGTTTTGACTGAAATTTGCTTTTCCAAATCCAATAAGATACCACATCATTAGGAATTTGAGCAAAATTGTGTTGATAGATATTTGTTAGTGCTATTGACATTGTTACAACTTGTTATGCTTAATGCTTGCCACTTTGGGCCCGCGTGCCATGATCTCAAATCTGAACATGTTATTGAATCAAGATGATAATTATTGTTTCTTAATCATACCTGCAAGTTGTTTACACATATCATTGTCCGGAACCCGAGCTCCCGAAGTGACAGAAATTGGGACAACCGGAGGGGATGGCTGCAATGTGAGGATCACATGTGTTCACGGAGTGTTAATGCTTTGCTCCGGTGTCATATTAAAAGGAACACCTTAATTACCAGTAGTTCCCTTGAGGCCCCGCTGAAACGGGCTGGTAGGACAATATATGTTTTGCAAGTTCTCATTGCGAGCACGTACGACTATTTACGGAACACATGTCTATGGTTACTTAGTACTTGGATGCTTTATCTTATTTATCTGCAATGCCCATGACTTGATCATTATATGTACTTTCTTATCCATGCAATGCCCGTTCATCCATCCCTATGCCTACAGTATTTAATCCAGTTGTTTACTTCAAACATCACTGTTGTTGTTTTCATACTACTGTTGTTATTATTATAATGATGTTGCTACTATAAAACTGTTACTACTGATAAACCACTGCGAACAAGTCCACTTTCAGGTGCAAGTGAATTGACAACTCACTTGTTAAGGCTCACAAATATTATTTGGCTCCCCTTGTGTCGAATCAATAAATTTGGGTTTTACTTCCCTCGAAGAATGTTGCGATCCCCTATACTTGTGGGTCATCAGGGTGTTTACCTGTCGTTTTAGCATGTAAAGAGGAGAAAAAAGGGCGATAGTCTTTGTAGCTATGGTTGAGAAACCATGTTTTTATTTCTATGGCTGATAAGCCATGTGTTTGCTCGAGCTACAAAGTGGCTGGTACAGCCTTATTTCTTGCGAGTAAAGTATTAAATCCTAGGGGTAGAACTTGCGGAGGTGCGCCACGTTCCACGGGTTGGAGTAGATATCGCCGGTCTTTAGGTTCTTCAAGTGATAGGCGCCTCCTAGGATGACTTCGTGTATGATGAAAGGTCCTTCCCATGGTGGCTCTAGCTTGTGTCCCTCCTTTTGCTTGAGCCGTAGTACCAGGTCTCCTATCAGGAAGGATCTGTGGCGTATGCGGCGACTATGGTAATTACGCAGTGATTGCTGATAGATTGCGTATCTTGCAAGTGCAATGTCCCTGATCTCGTCAAGTGCGTCCATGTCCTATGCGAGTGCCTTGTTTGAGGTTTCTTCGATGTATGCAACGACTCGTGGGGCATTGAATTTGACGTCTTCGGGTAGCACGGCTTCAGCTCCGTATACCATGAAGAATAGTGTGTAGTTTGTCGACCGATTTGGTGTTGTTCGCAGGCTCCATAATACCAATGGTAGTTCTTCGGCCCAGTGCCCTGCTGCTGGGTGTAGTCGGGTGAGTAGCCGCTTCTTTAGGCCAGACGAAACTAATCCGTTGGATCGTTCAACTTGGCCATTAGTTTGCGGGTGAACTACCGAGGCGAAACTAAGAGTTATCCCTTTTTCTCGCAGAAGTCCTAAGTTTCTTTAGCTGTGAAGTTGCTCCCATTATCTGTGATGATGTTGTGCGGGATACCGAACCTGCACACGAAGGAGTTGAGGAATCTCACGGCGCACTCGACGTGCTGTAAAGTGATTGGCATAGCTTCTATCCACTTCGTGAACTTGTTTACTACTACTAGCAGGTGGGTGTACCCTCCGGGTGTTGACTTGCGCAGCGGTCCCACCATATCTAGCCCCCACTGAGCAAAGAGCCATGCGATAGGGATCATGTGGAGTTCTGTGGCCGGGGCGTGTGGCTTGGGCGCAAACTTTTGGCAGGCGTTGCATCTTTCGACGAGATCTTTGGCGTCTCTGGTTGCCGTGAGCTAGTAGAATCATGTCCTGAAAGCTTTGCCCACGATCGCTCTCCAGCTTGCGTGGTGCCCGCAGCCGCCTTGGTGTATATCATGGAGCAGTTCCTTGCCATCCTTGGGTGCGATGCACCTTTGGAGTACTCCTTATATGCTTTGCTTGTATAGCTCTCCGTTGATCACCCGAAAGGATTTGTTGTGTCGTACTATCTGTCTGGCCTCGCAAATGTCTGACGGGAGCTGTTTATTGGACAAGTAGTCGAGGTATTTCTGCGTCCATACTGGCTCGACCAGAAAAACTTGACTTGAGATATTGTGGATGAGCTCGATGAGGGCAATTTGCGGGCTGGTATCCATTTCCGCTGCTGCGGTGTTCCTGCTGGTTTTTTGACCTTGACTGATCGTTTGATTATTCTCCCAAACTAGATTCCTGATGGGATAGGGGCGTTTGTTGACCCTATGTTCGCCAGTTTGTCTGCTTCCTCGTTGCTAGATCGCGCGATGTGATTCAGCTCGCACCCTTTGAAACTTCCTTCGAGTAGGTTGTACATGTCATGGTAGGCGACCATGTTATCTGCGACAGCGTTGCATTCCTTCATTGTCTGCTGCACGATGAGATTTGAATCCACGTATATCATTAATCGAGTGGTTCCGCAGGCGATTGCCATCTTCATGCTGTGCAAGAGAGCCTCGTATTCTGCATCGTTGTTGGATGCTGGGTCGTCAGGGGGGAAGTCTAGTCGCAAGACGTACTGTAGCTTGTCGCCCCTGGGAGATATGAGGATTACTCCGGCTCGGCTCCCTCGTTTCTTTTCGAACCGTCGAAGTACATGATCCAGTTGCTCGTGTATTCTGGAGGCTCTGGGGTTTGCAGCTCCGTCCACTCGCTCAGGAACTCCACGACGACCTGGGATTTTTTAGCGTTACGCCCTGCGTATATTATGTCCCAGGCGTGTAGCTCGATTCCACTTTGTGATTCTTCCGGATTCCATAGGGTTGTTCGTGATAGTACTGAGTGATGCGTCATTTAGCACCGTGACGGTATGCTCCTGGAAGTAGTGATTGAGCTTGCGGGCTGTAAGGACCACTCCATACGCGAGCTTCTGGTAGTGAGGGTATCGCTGTTTGCACGGCGAAAGCACCTCGCTGATGTAGTATATTGGCCTCTGAACTTCGTATGCTTTTCCGTCCTCTGGCCGCTCGACGACAATTACCGTGCTGACGATTTGGTTTGTTGCGGCTAGGTAAAGGTACAGGGGTTCCCTTTCCTATGGCGTTGCCAATACGCGCCTGCTCTGCAGCACTCTTTTTAGGTCAATGAACGTCTTTTTTGCTTCTTGCGTCCACTCGAACTTATCTGTTTTCTTCAACAGCTTATAGAAGGGGAGCGCTTGCTCACCTAATCTTGCGATGCATCTGCTTAGAGCGGCCAGTCGCCCTGCGAGCTGTTGTACGCCGTTAAGATTTGTTGGTTCCTTCATCGTCAGGATCGCTTGTATTTTCTCCGGGTTGGCCTCAATTCCTCGGACGGAGACCAGATAGCCGAGAAGTTGTCCCACGGGGACTCCGAAGACGCATTTTGTCGTGCTAAGCTTGATCTTGGACGCGTTGAGGGCGTTGAATGTCTCCCTGATGTCCTCGAGGAGTGTATCCTCCACTCGGGTTTTTTATGACGATGTCGTCAATGTACACCTATACGTTCTTGCCAATGAGCTTGGCGAGGCATTTTTGCATGCAGCGCTGATATGCTGCGCCTGTATTTTTTAGCCCGAAGGGCATTGTCGTGTAGCAGTATACACCGTGTGGTGTGATGAATGTTGTCTTCTCCTCATCCTCCTGTTTCATCCTGATCTGATTGTAGCCCGAGTAGGCGTACACGAAGGAGAATCGTTGGCAGCCTGCAGTGGAGTCCATGATCTGGTCGATCTGTGGTAATGGGAAGTTATTTTTGGGGCAGTATTTGTTCAACGACGTGTAGTCGATGCACACGCGAAGGATGTCAGTGCTTTTCTTCGGGGCCAGCACCGGGTTTGCTAACCAGGTGGCTATTTTGATTTCCCTAATGAACTTGACAGCTAGTAGTCTATTCACCTCTTCTCCGAGTGCTTTCTGTTTTGGCTTGGAGAATCGTCGGGTGGTTTGTTTGATTGGTTTGGCATCTTTAAACACTTCAAGTGAGTGCTCGGCTAACTCCATGGGTATCCCTGGCATATCTGAAGGCTGTCAGGCGAAAATCTCCCAGTACTCACGGAGGAGATCGACGAGAGCACCTTCCTATGAGGACGATTGGGTGGTGGACACCATCGCCGTCTTCGCGGATTCTGTCAGGTGCACTTGATGCTTTCGAGTGTCGCTGTTCGGGCTGAACTCGAGTTTCGGGGCGTTCTTTTTTGTGAGTGGCATCACGGAGTGGTCCGTGTTTTTTGCCAATTCTTCCGGTTCTTCCTGCATCTCGAAAGATTTTCGTGATCTCGTTATACTCAGTATCGCAGTTGTCTAACTTTTGGAAGTCGCTGTTTATGGTGATTGTGCCATATTTCCCTGGAAGTTTGAGCTTCAGGTAGGCGTAGTGGCGTACTGCCATGAATCTCGCGAACGCTGTTCGGCCGAGAATGGCGTGGTACTGTGATGGCCAGTCGACTACTTCAAAGTCGATAAATTCTCTCATGTAATTCTTCGGGGTTCCTAGTATCACTTCTAGGTTGATTGTTCCGAGTGGTCGTACGGCTTTCCCTGGTACTATCACGTTGAAGGATGTTTCCGATTCTGCGAGTCCGTCCAGGTTTTGTTCATCTTGCGGAGTGTGTCCGCGTATATGATGTTGATTCCACTACCACCGTCCATGAACACCCGAGCGAGGTAGTAGTTGCCTATTTGTGCCTAAATGAGAAGCGCGGCATGTCATGGTCGATATACCCGAGGGGGATGATCTTCTCTGGAGAAAGTTATCAACTGCTCTGACATCTTCAGGTATTCGGGTGCGGACGGTGGAGCTTGGACTGCCATGTTGACTTGGCGTGTGTTTGTCTTCTGGACTCTTCGGGGAGGGCAGACCTTCTCTATCATGCCTAGAAGTCCCTGTGGGTTCGGGTACCCATTGGCTCCCGGGTTTGCGGCGGGTGGCGCTGGTAGCGCGGCTAATGCCGCGTTCTGGTGTCCTGGTGGAGGTAGGGGCTGCGGCGGTTGGTATCCCCATGGGAGTTGCGGGTATCCCTGGTTAACCGTAGCTCTGTTTTTCTTCATGTAATCCTCATGGATGTCCTGGAACTTTCGGTGGTCCTTGAGGAGATGAGTTGTTTTGGTCTTGCATGTGCGCTTATCTGCGAATAGATGTAACGTGCAGTAACCGTCAAGGTCTTCCTCGGGAGTTTTATCATCTGGCTTTGGCTTCCAGTCGCGATTTCCACGAGGCCAGCTGTCACGATTTCTTTTGTAGTCTGCCGCCACCAGTTCCTCTCGATCATCGTGGTCGTAGTGTTTCCTCTTCTTTTTTCGATCGTTGCGATCCTCCTCGGGCGCGGGTGAAGATGCTTTCTCGTTGCGCAGAGATTCTTCGCCATTGGCCCATCTGTCGGTTATCGCCATTAATTCTCCGATAGTTTTGGGCGCAACCCGTCCGAGCTCCTCTCGGAAGGCAGGGCGCCAAGATCCTTTGGTGAAAGTCTCGACTGCGACCTCCTCTAACATGTTTCCCGCCGTATATTTGAGTGTGGTCCACCGCTGAATATACTCGCGGTAGACTCGCCGCTCTTCTACTTGCAATCCTGCCGCTCCTCGATAGATGCGAGTAATTTATATGTCGCCTAGAAGTTCTTTCGGAAGTCGTAGGTTAGATTGTCCCATGATTCGTAGTGTGCTCGCGGTCTTCCTTTGAGCCAGCTGCGCGCAGCGCCTACAAAGTTTAGGTTTAGGTACTGCATGGCCGTTGTCTGGTTCCCATGTTGGCATTTTACTGCCGTGAGGTAATCTGATAGCCAAGACTTGGGCTCTTGCGAACCATCGTATTTTGGGACCTCCGTGGTAAGCTTGAATCTCTTGGGCATCGGTGCCTCGCGGAAGTCGCGGGTGAAGCACAATGCATCGCAGGCTTCCTCGTGAAGAGGTGGATAGCGACCATGCGCGGTTCTTGATTGCTCGGGCCCTGTTGACCTTGTTTTGCGCGATGTCTCCCCGCGCGTCGTATTCAGGCTGGTCGCGATTATCCTCTTTCCGCGGCTCTCTGCTGCGGTGTCATGATCGGCTTCCGTGGTGCCGTGGGCTGCGAGCACGATCTCGTGGGCTATCATCCTCGCTACATGGGCTGTCGCCGCGGCGCCGGGCTTCTTTACCTCGGGCACGACGAGGCAACTCCCTGTCTCCCCTTCTACGCGACATGCTCCCGCGTCTGCGAGGTGTTTCCTTGTTTACTCGAGGGGTTTATTCAGCTTCCGGCGTGGTCGCGTGCCTGCGGCTCTGAGCGGCGATTCTTACGGCTCCATGCGTAGCCCCCTCTGTCCTTGTCGATGATGTTCGGTGCGGGGGTTGTTTTCAGGCGGCTGGTTCGCCTGTAAATATGTGGCGGCTGCCAGGAGTGCCACAGTGGGGGTCGTCGGGTGTACGTTGCCCTCGTCGTCGACATGCATAAGGGATGTCTTGAGTGTTTTGCTGATTCCGCTGAGGGACTCGCGATCCATGCCAGCGGTCTTCGAGACTTATCTCTTTTTTAGGGGATTGTTTCCTACCGAGTGAGTCCCGGAGAGCGCCGCGCAGCGCGCACTCGATGCATCCGTCGCTTCCTTTCGCACGTCCAGATTCTTGCGGGTCTCATTGATCAGTCGACATGCTCGCACCAGGTGGTAGTGGTATGCAGTCAGATCGTCTCGGGAGGCTCCGTCTTCAACCGGCTGGCCAGAGTGTACCGCCGCCTTTGCTTTGAGCCAAGCGGCTCGTGTCACTCTGATGCGCTCTCGCTCCTGTCGGCTTGCATCTGTTTCCTCGGGTGGTTCAGTTGATCCTGCCATGCAGACCTGGGTTAGATATGGCTCGCGAGTCCTAGGCGTGGGTCGGAAACTTTCACCGAATTCGGAGGGTTCCTCAGTCGCGGTGGTGTGGAAGTCGCGGGTGTTGCGACGGATGGAGCTGCCGCTGGGCGCTAGGTCGCGACCAGCGTCATCAGATGGCGATACGAGGAACGCCCACTACAAGAAATGTGTTGATACATGACATTCTCGCAACGACGATGGACGAAATCGTCATAAAGTTATGACGATTTTGTGCCATATCGTCGTTAGCTGCTGGAGGGGTAAAAACGCTGAATTTTCATGACGATTTGGCCAAAAAACGTCGTGATTTTGTAAAGTGATATCGTCATGAACGATCATGGCCTTGTTTCTAACCGATCACGACGAAGCTAAATCGTCATGACATTCTAAATGTGGATGTGTTGGTACGATTGAACGGACACATCATCAACTCCGCCTACGTGGCATGTCTGTTGGATAGATACATCATCAACTCCGCTCACATGGCTGGTTTTTTTATAGACACATCATCAACTCTGGCCTGCGTGGCACGTCTGTTGGATAGACAGATCTAGGTCTACCACTTGGCAACACACTGCCATTGACATGTGGGACCTGGGACAATTGCCATGTGGCATAGGTAAATGGGACTTACTGCCATTGACATGTGGGACCAGGGACAGATAAGGCCATGCTATGCAGTCCTGTGGAAAATGCCACAAAAATTCGCCCAGAGTGGGGTTCGAACCGTGCATCTGTGGAAAACCCGCAGCCTTAGCTAGCCAACAGGCCAACGATCATGTCTTGATAGAGCAATGTGTTCGCTTCTTTTATGCCGAATTAAGTGACTTTGGGCCAAAGCCCAACGAGACCACGAAACGCGAGGGGGATTCAGCTTGGGCCAAATTCGGCAGGGACACAAGCGTTGGGCTGCTTGCGCGGGCAAGCTGGCGTCCGTGTTGGGATGGGTCGTTGTGTTTTTTTTGTTTTTTTTTGTCTGTTTTCATTCTATAATTTGAATTTCACCACCAAATTGACCATAACCAATTTTAAAAAAATTGGAAAATTATTTGTAGTAATTATATATAATTTGAAACCATTTTTTAAACATAAAACAATCATTCCCATGGTCATATATTTATTAAGACTTTAGGGGATTTTGAATTACGGTTTTGGAGTCAAAATGGCGGGCATGATTATTCTTATCTAATTGTGAAATTTTGTGAAACTCTTGGTGTATCTCTGAAGAAATAGGTACTTGTGTACCTAAAAATTATTTTTACAAAAAATTATGAGCAAACTATGAGGCACCTGTAGTTCAAATTTGACTCTTTTCCACCTAAATCGGCATAAATTTGTCTTTTTCAAAAGAGGTGTATGTAAAGCTTTTGAGTGTTAGTAATTTGGTTATTTGAACATTATATGTGGTATAATAACTTTATAATTTTATCTGGTGCAATTTTGTAACATATTCTTGGTAGATGCTTCACAAAAAAACCCATTTTTAGCGCTCCGAAAATGGAAAATGATATTTTTATTCAATGAAAAATAAAAGTTTCTTCGTCAACATTGTTTGTTGTTCCAATATGCATGTTTGTGTCTAATATGGTCACATTTAAACAAACTATGCCATGGATGTGGCCATCACATCCGTCATTTGGCCCGAAACCCAAGTTCGGAGGAGATAGATCATTTCTATGAACACCTTTTCAACCCAGTTGTCGTATTCCAAGTTTATTATTTTTTGTGGATACTAGGACATATATAATGACACCACGCGAAGGTCTTGCATCATTTTGAATTTTTTTTGAATTTTCTGGAATTTTCTATGTCGGTTTCAGGAAAAAGTCAAGACGGCGGGCATGACCGTTCGTAGCTAGGTTTTGAATATTGATAAAATCTTGGTACATCTCTATTGAAATAGGTACTTGTGTATCTAAAAAACTATGAGGCACTTGTAGTTCAAAATTGGCCCGGTTTCAACGGAATCGGCAGAAATTTGTCTATTTCAAAAGAGGTGTATTTTGAGCTATTTAGAGGTAGTAAATTTGTTATTTGTAGATCAAATATGACATAATATATTTAGAATTTTACTTTGTACAATTTTGTAACATATTTTTGGTAGGTGCTTCACAAAAAAACCCTTTTTGACACTCCTAAAATGGAAAATGATATTTTTATTCAATGAAAAATAAAAATTTCTTCATGAACATTTTTAGTTGTTCCATTATTCATGCTTGTGCAGAATATGGGCACATTTCAACAAACTATGCCATGAGTGTGGCCATCACATCCGTCATTTGGCCCGAAACCCAAGAATCTTCGGAGGAGATAGCTCATTTCTATGAACAACTTTTCAACCCAGTTGTCGTATTCCAACTTTACTATTTTCGGTGGATACTAGGACATATATAATGACACCACGCGAAGGTCTTGCATCATTTTGTTTTTTTTTTTTGAATTTTCTGGAATTTTCTATGTTCGTTTCAGGAAAAAGTCAAGACGGCGTGCATGACCGTTCGTAGCTAGGGGTTGAATATTGATAAAATCTTGGTACATCTCTATTGAAATAGGTACTTGTGTACCTAAAGATGATTTTTAGAAAACATCATGAGCAAACTACAAGGTACCTGTAGTTCAAATTTGGCCCGGTTTCAACGGAATCGACAGAAATTTGTCTTTTTCAAAAGAGGTGTATTTAGAGCTATTGATAGGTTTTAAATTTGTTATTTGTAGATCCAATATGACATAATATATTTAGAATTTTACTTTTTACAATTTTGTAACATATTTTTGGTAGGTGCTTCACAAAAAAAAACCTTTTTTGACACTCCGAAAATAGAAAATGGTATTTTTATTCAATGAAAAATAAAAGTTTCTTCGTGAACATAGTTAGTTGTTCTGTTATGCATGATTGTGTAGAATATGGGCACATTTCAACAAACTATGCCATGGGTGTGGCCATAACATCCATCATTTGGCCCGAAACCCAAGAATCTTCGGAGGAGATAGCTCATTTCTATGAACACCATTTAAACCCAGTTGTCGTATTCCAACTCTATTATTTTTGGTGGATACTAGGACATATATAATGACACCACGCGAAGGCCTTGCATCATTTTGAATTTTTTCTGAAATTTTCTATGTCCGTTTCAGGAAAAGTCAAGACGACGTGCATGACCATTCATAGCTAGGGGTTGAATATTGATAAAATCTTGGTACATATCTATTGAAATAGGTACTTGTGTACCTAAAAATGATTTATAGAAAAAATCATGAGCAAACTACAAGGTACCTGTAGTTCAAATTTGGCCCGGTTTCAACGGAATCAGAAATTTGTCTTTTTCAAAAGAGGTGTATTTAGAGCTATTGAGAGGTTTTAAATTTGTTATTTGTAGATCAAATATGACATAATATATTTAGAATTTTATTTTGTACAATTTTGTAACATATTTTTGGTAGGTGCTTCACAAAAAAAACCTTTTTTGACACTCCGAAAATAGAAAATGGTATTTTTATTCAATGAAAAATAAAATTTTCTTCGTGAACATTGTTAGTTGTTCCATTATTCATGCTTGTGTAGAATATGGTCACATTTCAACAAACTATGCCATGGGTGTGGCCATAACATCCGTCATTTGGCCCGAAACCCAAGAATCTTCGGAGGAGATAACTCATTTCTATGAACACCTTTTCAACCCAGTTGACGTATTCCAAGTTTATTATTTTTGGTGGATACTAGGACATATATAATAACATCACGCGAAGGCCTTGCATCATTTCGATTGTTTTTGAATTTTCTGGAATTTTCTAAGCCTGTTTTAGGAAAAAGTCAAGACGGCGGGCATGACCGTTCGTAGCTAGAGGTTGAATATTGATAAAATACTGGTATATCTCTATTGAAATAGGTAGTTGTGTACCTAAAAATGATTTTTTCAAAAAAAAAAACTATGAGGCACCTGTAGTTCAAATTTGGCCCGGTTTCAGCGGAATCGGTAGAAATTTGTCTATTTCAAAAGAGGTTTATTTTGAGCTAATGAGAGGTAGTAACTTTGTTATTTGTAGATAAAACACGGCATAATAGATTTATAATTTATTTGGTACAATTTGCTAACATATTTTTGGTATGTGCTTCACAAAAAAACCCATTTTTGACACTCCGAAAATGGAAAATGATGTTTTTATTCAAAGAAAAATAAAACTTTCTTCGTAAACATTGTTACTTGTTCCAATATGCATCATTGTGTGGAATATGGGCACATTTAAAGAAACTATGCCATGGATGTGGCCATAACATCCGTCATTTGGCCCAAAAGGCAAGAATCTTCGTAGATGATAGCTCATTTTTGTGAACACCTTTTCAACTCAATTGTCGTATTCCAAGTTTATTATTTTTGGTCGATACTAGGACATATATAATAACACCACACGAAGGTCTTGCATCATTTCGAGTTTTTTTGAATTTTCTGGAATTTTCTAAGCCGGTTTCGGAAAAGGCTCGAAACGGGGGACATGACCGTTAGTACCTAGGGGTTGAATCTTGATGAAATCTTGGTGTATCTATGTTGAAATAGTTACTTGGGTACCTAAAAATGGTTTTTTCAGAAAATAAATAGAAAAATACGAGGCACATGTAGTTCAAATTTGGCCCGGTTTCAGCGGAATCGGCTGAAATTTGTGTTTTTCAAAAGAGGTGTATTTTGAGCTATTGAGAGGTAGGAATTTGGTTATTTGTAGATGAAATATGACATAACAGCTTTCTAATTTTATGTTTTACGATTTTGTGTCATATTTTGTGTAGGTGCTTCACAAAAAAAACCATATTTTACACTCCGAAAATGGAAAATGTTGTTGTTATTGAAAGAAAAATAAAACTTTCTTCGTCAACATTGTTCCTTGTTCCAAGAAGCATATTTTTGTGGAATATGGGCACATTTAAAGAAACCATTCCATGGATGTGGCCATAGCATCCGTCATTTGGCCCGAAAGCCAAGAATCTTCGTAGATGATAGCTCATTTGTGTGAACACTTTTTCGAGATAACTTCCGTCTTCCAAGTTAATTTTTTTTATGGATACTAGGTCACTAATGATGATATATTGCGACGGTTATCCATTTTTTGATTTTTTTGAACCCTCCGTCTCTTTTTATACTATAAGGATACCCCGCTCGTTGCCGCGAGACTGCTTTAGAAACTTTATTTCAAACAAAAGTTTATAAGAAAAATGGTTTCTACGTGAATATACAAAATTCAATTTATCATAACAGATATATTCTTAAATTATTATAGATATAAATTATTTGATGGTTTAAAAATGAATGATGTGGAACTTGCATGTATTGAAGAACACACACATAGTTAACAAAGGTACTGCAATATGGGACCTCCGGACATGGGCCCTAGTGTCAGCTACAAGGCTTGTCTAAGTTCTGGTAGTAAGTTGTGCACAAAACCACGCGGGATCATTCGTCCTTTCGCGCGGGCGAGCAAAATTTCAACTTTGATATTAAAGTCCACCATCCACCCAAAAAACCCTAGGCCCGTCTCGCGAGACCGCGTCTCCTTCCCTTTTTCCTTTTGCAGTCGCCACGGCCTCAGATCCGTCTTCCCCACACCTCGACGCTCCTTCCCTGATCCGCTCCTTCCCCGCCGCCAAATCCACTCCTTCCCTCTCTTCTCGAACGATTTTGATGCGGGAGATAAGCTCCTTCCTCTTGTCACTCGTGACCCCTCCGCCCACTGCCTAGATTCGTCTTCACCAAAATTTCGTCGGAGCAGGATTTCCCCACGGCCTAACTCGTGTTCACCAAAATTCCGCCATCGTTTCCGCCCCGCCCCCACCCTTCATACCCATCGATTCAGCCCCCCACCAAAACCCTAGAATCCCTAATCCAAATCCCTCCGTCAGCTGATGGGGCTTTTCTGGTGGTGGAGGGGTTCTCGCCGTGGCTCGCCGGAGCCGCCTACGAAGGGGGCAGGAGGTGCGGAGACCCAGGTAGCCGCCATCGGCCCTCATGGGGCGGTGGAGGTGTTGTGGAAGCGGCATCCATACCCGGCGATCTTCCAGTTTGGGTCGGTTGCGGATTCTGGCGCCGCCGTGACGCTCGCGGGCTACTGCCCAGTCTCCGACGAGCTCGAGCCGTGCCGCTGGGAGCTAGTGCCTGCCACCGGGGAGGGCGCGCCGCAATTCTGCATCGTGTTCTGAGCACCCTATGTTGCGCCAGGTGTTGTCTTGGTATCTTGGGCCTTACCAGGGTTCATAGGTATAAAGGGGTGATCATTGGCTGTATACTGCTACTTGTGAATTTTCTTGAAATTAAACTTGAGATTTGATGAGTCCTTGTGGATGGTAACATGTACTGGTTGGAATGCAGGGCTTGCTGTTATTTCTGGTGAACAAATTAGCCAGTTCAGACACCTCACCGTAGGACTTCCAAAATAGCTTATCTTGATGGATTGCTGTCTTTCTGGGTAAGCTTTTATTGTCAAAATATTTTCAAGATGCAGACTCAGTTTTCATAGGGAGGTAGTACCCTGAAATTGCGATGGAATCTTGCTCACTCGAGACTGTTGTATTGTTAGACATGAGTTTCTGTCTGGCGAAATAGGTGTTTTGTGTATTTAGAGAAGACCAGAAGATGTCAACCAGTGAACCTAGACTTATGGCTCCATGATCAATGGCAAAAAGAAGCACCTTACCTTATGTCGAGGAAGTAATTTCCACATTGAGCTACACATATGCAGTATGTATGTCATTTCCTCCCTTTTTGTGTCTGTTCTTTACCTTTGGGTTAGTACTAGTATTGTAGTGCAGTTCAAGGCTAGTATTATAATAACAGAGCTGGTGAGTGGTGATGAACACCTTTTATACCTGAGGGAATAACAGTGCTGGTGAGCTGTCATTTCTAACTTTTGCACCGTATCAACCATTCTTACTGAGATGGTCTATTCTCCTGTCAAACTTCATGTTATTTTTCCGTTGATATTGCTCTCTTACAAACTAGATGTGATTAGTTGCATTCTTCTGAGTAGAACATTGTGAGTTTGATCTGCTCACCTGTGAACCAACTGAGTTCTGAACCTATGAGCTAATCTGGTATAGTGCGTGTTTTGCAGGTCAATGATTCTATTCACATCGTCTTGAGCTCTCGGCAGATTCTCATCATGGAGGAGAGCATCCTCAGCTGAATACGATGCCTCAGACCCTGTGTCTACCTGGTGCAGCTCGCTGGGAGCGACAAGAAGGTAAAGCACTTACAATCAAACTAAATTGATCCCTCCCATCTTGTCTGTTTTGCTGTCGTGTTCTTCGCTCCCATGGCACTGTTGCAGTACGTGCTGTAATGCTTTTTCTCAATGTTAATTGTTGTAGTTGGCTTGCCGAAAAGCTAAATAATTTCTTGTTAGCATGCTATTTCTAGTTGCTAATCCTTCATTTTTTCCACTTGTTGATAATGCTGTTTTGTATGCGCTCATCAATCCTAGTTAAAAATTAGCTACATGAATGATTTTCTTACATAGCTTTGCTGTTTGCTTCCCTGTTTTGCATTCTGAGGTAT
The DNA here is from genome assembly GCA_028641055.1 of Alopecurus myosuroides. Lineage (NCBI taxonomy): Eukaryota > Viridiplantae > Streptophyta > Magnoliopsida > Poales > Poaceae > Alopecurus > Alopecurus myosuroides. Next base: position 621,237,033 of record CM054057.1, on the reverse strand, counting down.
AAGATACATAGATACTACAAAATGCTTTCAATACATTTCCGAGCTTGTGTCTTAATCTGATTATCGTTATTGGTTGTTGTTGCAGCATACCATTAGTAAGGATGTGAAGTGTGTTGCCAAGGCGAACTGTTAAGATCGATGCTCATCGGAGGGTCTTGTTTCCATTGGCTGGAAGAGATTTTTAAATATGTGTTCTTGTTTGATTGATGAATATAGTTGGCTCCTTTTCCTTTTAGCAGTTTTTTTTTCGAGATAACGTTGGTGCGATGTAAGATGACCGTGTGTTGCTCGTGCATGTCTTTGTGATTGTTGCTGCTGCATGTCTTTGTGATTGTGAGACAAACTCCTGTTACTACAGAATTGATTCCTGTGATATCTTCATAAGTAGAATCAAATCTATCTATTTAAATATTAATTTAAATTGCTCAATATTGGACCGGACCAAATAGTACATGGGCCCTAAAAAGTCTATGGCCCAAATTAAACTAACAGAGATACAATGTTGAAATAAAATGAAATAGGCCACCAAGGGCCAAGGCCCTAAAACGCAAAAGGTTCTATAAAAGGGCAAGGCCAAAGATCAAAATGGACTAGAAAAGGCCAAATATTAGAACATAAAATGACAGAATAATTGGGCTAGGCCCACCTAGATCACCAAAATGGACCGGGCTAAATTTGATCCACAACGATTTTATTTCGTCATGATTTTGCCACGTAGGACTAGCCACGTCGGATCTGATGTGTCCTGTCCGGGATGCTCACGACGATTTTGGATCGTCATAGATTCATGACGTTTCTATATCGTCGTGGATATCCATGACGTTTTCAAAAAAAAACGTCGTTGTGGTTAATTACTAACGCTCGGTTTCCAACGATTTGTTTTTCGTCATAGGATCATCATGGATGAAACATGATGACGCTTTGGTGACGAAAATAGAGCGTCATGTATCAACATATTTCTTGTAGTGGCCGGGCTCGAGACAGACTTGGAGTCCGATTCGCCAAGATCGATTTGCTCGGGGAAGCGCAGGATTCCCGCCTTGTTGGCGTGGAAGTGGAAGCTCCCGTACGTCAAGCTGACGCTCTTTTCCAATCCGCAGAACGCCGAGCGCGATTCCGGCAAGTGGGGAGCCCAGATGAGCGACCTAAAGCGGATCGGTTCCGCTGGAGTCGATGATCCGGGGCTCCAGCTGAAGGTTGGTGATGACGAGGCCGAAGATGCCGTAGATCCAGCGCCTTCCGTTCCCACAGACGGCTCCAGTTGTCGATTAGTCATCTCAACAAGTCTCTCGGATGATCTGGTAGGGTTTTGATTAAGATAACATAGAGGCGCTGATGACAATCGTTGGCTAACAGGGGGCACAATTTACCCAGGTTCGGGGCCCTCATAGAGGTAAAACCAAATGAACGTGTATTTACACGCATGAGGAATGTCGAGACATCGTAATAGAATTTATAGACGGGGGTTCCATGAGACTACCGATAGAGATTGTGGGGGGACGTGATTTTATGACAAACAGTGACACCGGGGTTTTACCCAGGTTCGGTACGTCGCAACTAGGCGGCGTTCCTACTCCTGCAATCTCACTAAATCAGGGCTGAAGCCTGAAGTATACAGAATACAATGTGAGTTGGGTTTAGCTACTCGACAAGGATCGACCTCTCGGCGAGTTAGCTTCTAGCTTATTGTTTATCTTTCTTATCTCCTGTCCGGCTTTATATAATAGCCGAGTTAGGGCTTACAGAATAGGAAACCTAAAAGACTACGGTATGTGATAACTTGGAAGGCAAGGAATCCGCCTTCTACTCCAAGCCATACCACGTGGGCCGTGGTCCGGGTTCTTCTAGAATCCAGCTTCCGTGTGTCAGCTTACTGGGTCACCCAATGGACCGTGATCCATTACCATTTGGGCCACCCTGGTAATCTGGCACTTTAGAGCACCATCTGATATACCCCTAATTGGTATATATCCGACAGTAGCCCCCAAGAAGGATTAAGACTTCAATTCGCCGTCTTTCGTCAAATTTGCATTCTTTCCGAGAAATACTGGCTTTCTATCTTGATTCTTCTTTTCCTTCAAATCACGCTATAACACGAAACTCGGATTTCACAAAATCCGGCTTTTCTTCCACGAGCCTTCGTGGAGAAGGAACTTCCAACGTCGGCGCTCAAATCATGCTGACGTCAGGGACGTTTGGGTTTTTGAGTGTGAAACCCTGAAACGTATCTCTGACAGATTCTCGTGGGAAACGAGGAGATAGCAATAATCACCTGTCGATTCATTTCCCGGAATTTCCAGCGAGTGACACGCGTTGATCATCCAACGGTCAAAAGAGCCGTTAGCACATATCGTGATGGATTTCCGGCTATAAATAGCCCACTTCATCCCCTCCGGCAAACCTTCCACTCCTCTGTCATCTTAAAGCCCCAAGCGCAAAGCCCCCGATCCTCAGTGAGAGCAGAGCAGAGCAAACATCCGAGCCCGTGCACGCGACCGTGCCGTTCCCGGACTTCTCGTTAGAGAGCACGAAGTCCTCATCGCGCCGCCCGAATATGGAGTCTCCGCGCGCTTCCCCAGACCACTCCATCGCCGCTGAGATCGACGACATAATCAACACCATGGATCCCATGGTGGATTCGCCGAACTGCGCCACCGGCGACGAGCCGGAGAAATCTTCTGGCGGACAGGCCCGTGAGGATCCACCTCTCACGGCTGCAACCCTGGCCGCGTCTTCTTCTGCGGCGCTTCCACCTTTCGCTCCCGAAACGGTGGAGGAGAAAATCGCGCTCGTCGGAGAAGAGCTTGCCGATGTGTCCGCTGCCGCCGGAGCGGAGGACGAGGGCGAAAGTGCCGGCAACTGGAGCCGATGCAACATTCCCCCCTCTCTTCTTCCGACAATGGAGAAGGAAGGAATGATTGCAAAAGGCAGATGGCAGTGCGAGGAGGAAGAGTCCGAGCCCCTTCCTAGGGCCGGAGAGCGGGTTCTTCTCACATCTCATATCTTACGAGGTATGGGATTTCCGCCATCCGCCTTCTTCCTCCAGGTACTTAACCACTATCACATCCAACCCCACAACTTGCCACCCAATTCAGACCTCTATTTAGCCGGATTTCAGGATCTTTTCGAAGGGTACCTAGGTTTAGCTCCTAGGTTAGATTTTTGGCAATATTGCTTCGGGGTTAAGCGTAACCCCTCTGAGGGCGCACTCCCGACTTGCGGAACCATTTCCTTTACCCTACGTAGATTCAGGGAGGATTGGTTCCCCAAGATCAAAACCTCGGAATCCGTCAAATTCTGTACGGGTTCCTTGTTCTATCATCCAGACGTTCCTTTTCCTGGAAAATCCACTGGGATTCCACCTTTCGCCAACACCGCTGCCACCCCCCAAGAAAACTGGGGAACAGAAGTAGTGCAGACCCTGCCACCAGATCTTCTTAGGATTAAGCGGCGCATCGCCAAGCTCGTCACCTCCAATCCACCTCTGACCGGCATGGATACAGTTCTATGCTGGTTAGAGAGGCGAATTCAGCCTTTGGCTGACCACGGTTCCCGGCTTTTGTGCGATTACACGGGAACCGCTGACGCTATGCGAACGACGAACAAGTCCTTGTCGGCGAAGGATTTGCGGAAGCGCGTAAATCAATTGGTCGCCTCGCGCGATAAATTTGAGGAAAGTCGGCCGATGTACACGGCGTCTAACCCGGCTCCAAAGGTACATCTTTCACATTTTGGGTTTTGTATTCTTTTTCTTTCTCGGATAATGGTCTTAACCCGGCCTTTGTCTTTTTGGCAGATCCTTGATCTTCCTGAGTCGGATCTTGCAACTGACGCCGAGTTGGACGGACTGCGTGCCAACTTCACTGGTGGACGTAAACGCAAGAAGATTTCCGCCTCCCAGGAAGTGATCGATCTTCACGGTATCCCCGTCGCTACCTCCATATTTGATATCCAGGTTTTCTATTTTTGTCGGAATTTCTTCCTTTGTCTCGGATTTTTAACTTTCCGGTACTTCTCTTTTTAGCTTGGCTCCCTCAACCTTGAAGCCTAAAAGTCTAAAGAGGGTTAAATCTGTGGCCAACAGAGGTCCACATCCTTCTCCTGCAACCGCCCCGGACACCCCAGTTGCAGCTACAGAAGAGCATACTGCTGCTACCAACGAAGAAACCCAGCAGACCAGCCATCCCATTGTGCCGGAAACGGACACGAGGGAAAGGGCGGCCCCGGAAATGGGAGGTGCTTCTCGGACAACTGAGGAGGATCCCATTCCCACCTTTGATAAGGACTTCAAGGTTATTCACGAAGGCCTTAACAATGTCGGGACTCTTTTTGCAGAGTTTGCAAAAGAGTTCACCAAAAACTTGTCAGGTTTACAACGGATGAGCCAGGTAACATCTCTAGCCCCCAAGCAATAAGTCAAATGCATGCTTTTAACTTAATGCTTTTTTCGCTTTAATGCTTGTTTTTAACTTAAGCATTTTTTCTCTTTTCCGTGTTTCAGCAAACCGCTAAAAGCATAAACCTGGAAGTTTTTGGCAATCTTACCATCAAGAACAAGGAGGTGAAATCCCTTCTTTCGATTCTTGATGGTAAGGAGACATAACTGGTATCCGCTCAGCAGCAGCTGAAGGAAACAACAGGTAAGAAACTTATCTGCTTCCAGTTGTAAATTATTTCTAAGTGTTTTTCCGAGTTTTCTAACTCATCTTTTTTACTTGCTTTTCAGCTTCCTTGGCAAAAGCCAAACAAGTTGCTGAAGATGCCGGCAATGCTGAGAACCTCCGCCGGGAAAATCTGGACCTTCATAAGGAGAATATGAAGTTACAGAAGGAACTGGAGGCCAGCCAGGTGGTTGTTGGGATTGCCGAGTCCAATGCCTCCAATCAAGCTGTCAAGGACAAGGCGACCATCCGAGACTTGGAGAACGCCTTGACCCTGCGCCTGGAGGAGGGATCCGAGATGGACAAGATTCTCGGTAAATAATTTATCTTTACCGGATTTTCCATGTTTGATATTCTTTCTCTATTTTTTCGCTAACACTTTGGTTATTTGCTTGAAAAATAGGAGATGACCCAGCACTTACTCGGATTGAGAAAATCCGAGCCTTTGGGAAGGTATTCACCGCAATCAAGGCTGCGGGGATGTTGATTGTCAACAAATGCCTTCCCGCAAGGACTAGGGAGTTCTCTGAAGTTGAAAAACGTTCGGTAGCTATCGTGAAGGTGGCGGACTCCAGGGAATCCACCTTGCGCTCCTCGGCACGTGGTGGTGCGCGCATGGCTTTAGGGCTCATGCGCATGCACTACCCTTCTGCCAAATCTTGGCGCGTGGCATCCGGCATTCCGCAAGGATACACGAAAGCGCAGCGGACCACCATCTTTGATGAGATCAAAGGTCACGCCACCAAGATTGCCTCCATGGTGAATGTCTCCATCTTCTACCCAGAGGAAGAAGTTCCAGAAGTTCTCGAGGAGTCCAGCAGCAAAAATGACTCGGATGCCTGAAGGAATTTTCCTGGACCTGGGTAGAGAGATAGGAAATAGGAGCATTACTAAACTTTCAATGTAAACATTAATGTAATGCTTCCTATTATTTTGTCTTAACAAGTACTCCGCCTTTTGTAGCAATATTATTTAAGTCTTTAGCAAGTTTTTCGGGTTGTTATTCCTTTATCTTCTAAGTTCTCTGGTTTATATGCTTTAACTGTCCTTAATGTTTGAAATGGCTCGATAGCATTTTAATCTTCATGCCAAGTGACTGGGTGTAACCAATCAGTCTAAACTCGGAAACATGGATCATACTAAAGGCATTTTTACTTACTAGCTCCAGCGACCCAGCATAAAAACAATCAGATAATACATAGAGAAAAGTAAGGAATTTTTTGTATGAAACTCAGGCACGCAGGCACAATTTGGGTTTCCTTAAGCCACTTTGGGCTGAAAATCATTCAGTTTTTAACACCGAGCACGCAGGCACAATTCGGGTTAACATTGAGTATTTTGAAAGATCATTGGGAAATAGATAAGACGAAATTATGCTTTGTACTATAATAAACATGTAAAAACATAGATGTATGAATTCCGACAACTTTATTTCATGATCTCAAAGATGTTTACATAGAAATTGAACTAAGTATAGAAGGGACGTAACTGCTGGATGCTCCAGGGCCTCTTTGTCTCTCCTAGTTCATCATCTATCTTTCTCTTTCTTTTGCGATTCGGCTTCTCGGGATCGTCTTCCGTATCTCGAATATCTACAAGATAGTATGATCCATTTTTCATAGCCTTGCTTATGACGAATGGTCCTTCTCAAACTGGGGCCAATTTGTGCTTCCTTTGCTGCACCAATCTTAGCACTAAGTCACCTTCTTTAAAAGAACGATGCCTGATTTTCCGACTATGGTATCGTCGTAAACCTTGCTGATAAATGGCAGATCTTTGAAGAACAAGTTCTCGTGCTTCTTCTAAGAGATCGACGACATCCTGTCGTGCGCTTTCGGCATCCGAGTCATCGAAAGCCTGCACTCTTGGGCTATCATGGATCATGTCCATTGGAAGAACTGCTTCCGCACCATAAACTAGGAAAAACGGGGTTTGCCCTGTTGACCTGTTTGGCGTCGTTCGGATGCTCCAAATCACAGAGGGTAATTCTTCCACCCATGCTCTAGTTGCTCTATGAAGAGGAGATTCGAGTCTTGGGCGTATTCCTTGCAGGATTGAGCTGTTCATTCTTTCAACCTGTCCATTGGATTGCGGGTTGCCATAGATGCAAGATCTAGGCGAATTCCCGTTTGTCGGCAATATTTTGCCAACTCTCCAACTCTCCAATGGAGAAATTTGTCCCGTTGTTGGTTATTATGCTGTGTGGAACGCCATATATCATGACTACGTCAATGATGAAATTTCTGGCTGTTACACCGTCAAGCTTTTTGATGGGTTTTGCCTCCACCCACTTGGTATACTTATCTACTGCAACGAGTAGATGTGTAAGTCCACCTCTTGCAGTTTTGAATGGTCCCATCATATCTAGCCCCCCGACCGCAAACGGCCATGTAATAGGGATAGTTTTGAGTGCTTGGGCTGGCATATTCGTCTGCTTGGCGTAATACTGACATCCGGCACATGTATTGACTATGTGTTCGGCATCTGTCTTGGCTGTTAGCCAGAAAAACCCCGCACGGAATACTTTTTTGACTATGCTTTTTGATTGAGCATGATGTCCGCAATCTCCAGCATGGATTTCATGCAGGATTTCTCGTCCTTCTTTTGGCGAAATACATCGCAGAAAAATTCCAGTAGTACTGCGTTTATACAGGCAATCATTGATTACCGTGTATCCTTTGCATCGATGTTTTATTTGTCTTTGCAAGACCTCGTCTGCTCCATCCGGGTACTTCTGATCTACTAAGAAGTTTAAATATGGAATTGTCCACTCCGGGTTAACAAGCAGGACTTCGATTGACTCGGAAACGAGAGGATAGTCGACATCTCCACCTTTAATGGAT